>CM028135.1:715575000-716793333 GCA_016271365.2 Neoceratodus forsteri
CTATGTGGGTGGGTGGGATAGTGGGGCATAACCCTGTATCCACTCGATCCTGGACACAAACTGAGCAAGGCATAGGGCCAGTGGAGGAGGCCATTAGTTATGCCTGCCTAAATGCAGCAGTTGTAGCTATGCTGCCCCCTCAGCCTGTCCACAAACCACATACCCTACCCTCTTTTCCCCTATCTTCTTTACCTCCCAGTCCTTGGAGCCTCTGCAGTGTGCTGAGGGTCTTCGCTGGCACCAGGCAGTGTTCAATGAAATTCTGATTAATTTTCTGTGGGGATATGGCAGTCCAGAAGGACTGTACCCTCCTCAACCCCCCAACCAATGAAATGTTATTTAAACACTATGCAAATGGTAAGCATCCCATTGCTTGTTTAACTTACTAGTTATGCTCCCTCCAATCTCATGTGCGGCTCTTCTTTGGGCTACTCCAAAGTACCAGACCTCAATCACCTCTGACTGCAATATACCACTTCCATCAAGCCATGGCACTGCACATCAGACTGGGACAGGAGTGGGAAGTAGCCTCCACAGATCTCTAATGTTGCATCAAGCGGTATGGTGAGAGTGGTGCAGAGTCCTCCAGATATACTGGGGGATCATCTCTGCCTACTGCTGGGGCTATTTTTTTCTCCCTTTCTCTGGGCTATCCACACATGGCACTCCAAACAGCAGTATATGCATCTATATGCCTGCTCTGAGCCCTGCAGATGCCCACCCCATGTTGCCTCTGATCTGCTTCCACCTGTGTTCACACAGGTAGCAGCATTGTGGTGGAGACAGAGACCCTCCACCTGTGGAGCAGGGGAGCATCCTATGAGACACTCAATCCTCCACTCCCTGGCCTGGCCTTCCTCGAATGACTCTGGCTTATTCCAGAACTCAGGTTGCTGGCCTTATGAATGATAGTTTTACTACTGTGTCAATGCCAGCCTTTGGCAATTTCCTATCAGAAAAAAGAGCAGTCAGTAGGGCCTTCATTTGCTATGTACTGTATTATGTGCAAACTGGAAAAGAGATCTGTTATATTAAGGGAATGGGATTAAAAATGTAAAGAGCAAGATCACTAGTAATTTTTGGTGGCTGCACTTTGTGGCCCTCCAGGTATATGGCTTGAAAACCACTGACTTGTTGTAATATGTCTGTGTGTATCATATGAGTGTGCCCAGTGGCCTCTGCATGTGTGCTGTACATAACCCCTTACTACCTTTAACTTGGTGCTTTGTAAAGCATTTAAGATTACGGTGTGTATGAAAGGCATTATGTTATATAGCTAGGGTCTGTTCTGCATGGCTTTCCATCCAAACTGAAAAGCTTTGGTACCACAGGACAAAGGTCATAGAATGTTGTTGCACTTGTCTGTATTGTAATAACTGTTCAATAAGAATGGAAACTCAGTGCCACCTGTGCTCTGTTCTTTTCACAGTTGTCTCCCTTCCCCCACACATGCACACAGAGCCAAACATTTGTGTGAATCCATGTTGACTTAAATGGAGGCACATAAGCATAAGACAAATGTTTAGTAGTGCATTTCAGTGTAAATAATCCAAAAACGATATATTATATAAACGGACTACCACTTCACTCATCAAATTGTGAAAAAGATTTAGGGATATATGTTAATAATAAACTTACATCAAATGATCACTGTGTTAGCATGACCAACAGACTTTCGAGGCAAATAAAATGCACTTTTGTTAATCGCACTGAACAATGCCTTATTCAATTGTACAGCGCATACATTAGACTGTATCTAGACTATGGCTCCCCTTTCTGGAATCCAAACCAAAAAAAGACATAGCACTTCTTGAACAGGTTCAAAGGAGAGCAACTAGAATGATTCCAAGATTAACAAACTTGGATTATCAGAATAAATTAAAAGCTACTGGTCTCTTCTCTCTTCAAACTAGAAGATTAAGAGGTGATATGTTTATGGCTTTTAATTTAATAAATTCACTAGATCTAATGGGAAAATGTGGTCTAACACTCTCCAAAAGGAGACATTTTCCAAGACTGCATAATAAACAACTTGAAGTAAAAACTTATAAAACCAGCAAAAGACAAAACTTTTTTCCAATAAGAGCATCCATTGTATGGAACACCTTGCCACAAGAATTGGTAGAGGCAACTAGTGCCACTGTCTTTAAAAACAAATTAGATGTTTGATTGAGGGATAATAGATAAATAATGTCCCACATAGTGTGGGGAACAGTCTCACAGATGTTGCTCTCGTTCATCATCCAGGTCTTCCTGTTTTTCTGAAGTAAGCTTTTTTTTTTTTTCTATTCTGTATTTTGGTCCTGCTCCCTTACCGCTGGGCCATCTTCCTGGTCACAGACTCCGGCTGAAGTAAGTTTTTTTCAAAAGATTTTGAAAGCAAATTAACTGTCAGTAGCATGGCAAGGAGTATTAGAAGTTGGTGTAGGGTGGCTTCATTAGTTTTAAAATTTCCCCAAATTATGTGTCTTTTGTGTGCGTTTGTGTGGGGGCAACAATGTATTTTTTTTAAGATAAAAAATACTGTATAAAACAATGGATGCCCAGTCACATGCACAACAAGCCTAGATTGCCAGTAGGGTTCTGACTACTGTCGATGTCAGTGACAACACATGCTTGATTTGCATGGCTGGCCATTCACTATCCTCTATATACAACATTATAAATTATGACATTCTTCTTGGATAATCAGGATTGTTTATTTCTAAACATTTCAAGTACTATTTTCCCCACAAAACATCTCATGCAATCAGTTTTAATGCTATAGTTCTAAGTTCAGACAGTGTAGTCCATTTCATCACACAGGGGTTTTATCTAATTTCCACAAAATCTAACAGATGTATTTTAAATTCAAGTTGCATTTCTTAAAAGAAATCTTCAATATAATTTATAATATATTTATGTGTACAGTTCCCATGAGTCTTGTAGCTACAAGAGTTTCTGCTCAAGTCCTTTGTGTCACTGAACTGCTCAGCTTCTCTTTGCAGTTCTGTCACCCGAAGACTCAGGAATACACTCATATAACCATAAGAGACACAGTAACTGTACATGCAAGCATATACCAAATTCTATTCTATTCTAGTATTCTAAACTAAACCTGAAAATGCTTGCAGCATTTTGGGGCCCCACCACCTTAGTGACTCAGTGTATTGAAAGCTATTTCATTCCAAGGGTGTTCTTATTGTTAAAGCAGGCACGGGATCACACACCAGGAATAACATCAATTTGTAGAGGTTAAAAAAAAAAAATTGGAGCAGTACTTTCTAATGTAGGAACATTTTATTATGTTATAGCCACACAGAGAGCACTGCACTTACCTGGTGCTTCAGACTTAAACTCTGTTCTTCATCAGAGGGCCCACTGATGAAGAACATAACCAAGTTTATGTCTGAAGCGCTAGGTAAAAACTGGTGGTACTGATCTAGTCTGGATTTTTTTACCTCTACAAATTGGTGTTACTGCTGGACTGTAGTCTCATGCCTGTTGTTCCTCTTGATTTGTTTAAGCAGCTCAAATACACCATCAGCTGTGGCAGCACCTTTGAATAGTTTTCACTCAGACTCGTGGCTCTGAAATGTATATATTTGTACTTGGCAGGCACTTATGTGTACTAAAGTGCCTGATAACACAGACTGTCCCAGAGGGTGGCATACACAGTGTACTAGCAGTGGCAGTACTTTATTACCAGCATTACTGATTTCTGGGGAGAACAGAAGTAACGTGTATTGTGATTAATGCACAACTGACACAAAATGCATAAAGAGTAGTATTGGGGGCAGTGACACATAGCACTGTACCAGGTAGCAGCATTAGTTGAGAACAATTTGAGTGACAGCATAAGGACTGTACAGTTGCACAAGAAAGACAACAGTAGAGTTAAAATTAGATTTTGAAGTCATATTTTCCTTAAAGTGATGGGCCCGGATATTCAAAAGGGTTGCGCCATGCGCAAGTCCAAAAGTGCGCCATTTTGCGATATTCAGCAGGATGCAGTTGCACCACCGAAAACATGCTGAGCAACAGCGCAATGCAAATGAAGGCATGCGCAACCGAAGAGGGTGGATCCATGCATAAAGAGCGCAATGCGATATTCAAAATCCTGCGCACGCGCAATAGTGAACAGCCGGAAATTGGCGACTAGCGGAAATTAGCCAAAATAAAAGGCTCAAGGAAGCGCAAGAACGCCATAAGGATGCCAAGTGGGGTAGAGAGAGAGAGAGAGAGAGAGAGAGAGAGAGACAGACAGACAGACAGACAGACAGACAGACAGACAGACAGACAGTGACAGGCTAGGGCAGGCAAGGCAAGCATGGGCCATAGGCTGCAGAGGCCAGTGGGGGGTGCCCAGTGCAGTGGAAGTGGCAGTCAAGACAGTGGGGGTAACACAGCAACACCAGCCAGGGGGGGTCAGAAGCCAGGGAGATGGACAGTGCCAGCTTCCACATGGAAGCAGTAATGAGGGGGGTGAGAATGCAAGCTGCAGGGGGACGAGGCCGTGGAAGGGCCCGTCGACGGTACGCCCCCAACAGGCAGTACCGTGCCCGCATCAGCTATGAGCTGTACACAGATGTAGAGATCGTGGGCCGGTACCACCTGAACAGGGCAATACTGAGGTGGCTCTGTGAGCTGTGCAGTGATGTGATGCAGGCACCCTCACGACGGAGTCACGCTTTGTCAGTGGAGACCAAGGTGGCAGCCTGCATGTGCCTGCTCACCACGGGCACCTTCCAGAGGCCGACAGGGGACACCACAGGCATCACACAGTCAGCCACATCACGCATCCTCACCCAATTCCTCAGTGCACTGCTGCCACATGCTGCGGAGTACATCCATTTCCCCAGCACTGCGGCAGAGCATACAGCAAACATGCAGGAGTTCCACAGGGTAGCACGTATGCCTGGCATGCTAGGGGCCATAGACTGCACCCATGTGGCCATTCGCACGCCACCTGACCCCCGATGGGGCTGCATATAGGAACAGAAAGGACTTCTCCAGTGTCAACTGCCAGGTGGTGTGTGATGCCACTGGGTGCATAATCAATGTCTGTGCCACACACCCTGGTGGAGCACATGATGCCTTCATATGGCATCAGTCCACACTGTGCCATCGATTTGAGAGTGGGGACATTCCCCACAGGCCATCTAGTGGGTGAGTACGCATGTATGGAATGCAAACTCGGGGCAAGGGTGGGAATGTCACAGGTGCCATGGTAGTGGCACACAGGGATATGAGCAATATGGACCTGAACATGATACTGATCTCCACACAGGTGATAGCAGATACCCACTCCGTCCCTGGCTGCTCACACTGTACCGGTGCCTCATGACCCCATCGCAGCAACGCTATAATGAGGCACATGCTTCCACACACAACATCATAGAGTGGGTGTTTGGGATGCTCAAGGCACACTTCCGATGCCTAGACACCTCCGGCGGTGCCCTACAGTACAGCCCCCAAAAGGCCTGTGGGATAGTCCTGGCCTGTTGCATCCTGCACAACATGGCCAAAGACTGTGGCATAGCCCTACAGGTTGAAGAGGGGGACAGCGATGGAGACGCCAGTGGTGCCGGTGTTGATGGTGATGAGCAGCCCCCCCTAGGACTGCGGGACCCCCGACTGATCCAGCAGGCCCAGCTGCACCGGGACACCATCACAGAGGAGCACTATGCACAACACAGGTAAGTCAAGGGGACATGTGCAGCCAACACTGTCCATGCGCAAACCACAGGCACACAGGGTAACACACCAGGGGTGCATGATGGCCAGGGGAGTGGAAGGGTCCAGGCATTCAAACATATCATCAGGGAAGGGTGAACAGTCATATGGACACACACACACACCAGGCACAGAGTGTACATGGGCAGATGCACAGCACAGCAGAACCGACATCGCTAACACACAGAACCACCGACCACCCCCAACACCTGTACTGTCCAAGTACGTGTGTCAGATGCTGGGCGCCCTTGCACCTTCATGTACAGTACAATGCAGGCATCATCATGCACACGCACCTGTGGACAGCAGTTGGGAGGGTGTGCAGGTGGTCCGTGTGTCGGCGTGTTGAGCAGAGCACCCAGCAGTGCACTGCCCAGCATGACACACGTTGCACACAGGGCAGCACCAGACAGGGCCCGCACTGGGAGACAGGTCAGTCATGTAGCACTGTCCCACGGCCACCGAGGATGTGTGGGTGGCACCGCCATGACCCAACAGCCCTGGCAGGCTGAGCAGGGGCCACATGGGGTGGCACTGTTGGACCACCAGGGGTCCCACTGCGCGAATGCGACCTTGCCCTCACAGGGGTCTGCAGCATGCTGAACAAACCTGCACCAGGGGTGCGCGAGATGCCCACAGCAGAACCCAGCATCGACAGGCCTGGTGTCACACGACGCCGGGAACAGGGAGTGGAGAGTGAACTGTGTGGGGTGTGTGGTACAGGGGCACCTGACTGTGTGCCCAATGCGTCCACGACAGAGACCACTGCCTGGGTCAGCCTGTCAATGGCGGCGGTCACATCCGTCCGCATACGAACCAGCTCTGCACGGTCCAGAGCACACTCCCTGCTGTGCCGCCTCCACAGCCACAGACAGTGCCTCCACGACATTGCAACCCGCCTCTGCTGCTGTACTTATTCCTGCAGCAGGCGGGTGTGCTCATCCAATGGGTACTGTGCCCCAATGGCATCCTGTCCCCCAGAGTGTGGAAGGTCCTGATGCACAACACCCCTTGAGGGTGGGCGCTGTTTGCCAGGACCAGGAATGGGCGGATCAAAGGCGGCAGACATTGCCACCGCTGACACTGTACCCCAGACCTGGTGGTGACTGCTGCTGCTGCCCTCCAACCGCTGTGCCCAGGGTCCACTCGTTCCACCGCTGTGGCCGTAACAGTGCCAGACACCTGCACAGCCACCGTGCTGCCCCACTGGTGCTGACAGGCACAGCCTGGGACTGTGCCAACATGCTGGTACACAAATTGAACCAGAAAGGCCCAGGGACACGTGCTGGCCTGCTGTGTGTCCGTCATGGGACACACATATCACTGCCATTGCAGTCCTTGCATCATCAATGGTGCAGGTACGTGCTACAGCCACAGTCACAGCATGCTGGCATGCTTGCATGCCAGACTGCTGAGACACAGGCTGTGCACCCCCCACACCCGAATCACCGACACCAGAGTTGGCAGCCCAGCGTGCATGCTGCTGCAGTGCATGCTGGCTGGTGACAGAGGTGGATGGACCCTCCTCCATGTCCAGCAGGTCATCATCACTGCCTGGACCCACCACTACCGTCTCCTGAAGATGAACAGGATCTGTAACAGAAAGAGAGTACATGTGAGTGCATGTGAACAACCTTGCCCCCCCCAACACCACCACCATGTCATACCGTGCAGTGATGGGCTTCCACCTGTCTGGAATCCACCTCCTGGTACGCCCTCAATAGCGCTCCACTGCATTGATGCAGCCAGTCTGTCCTCAGCCGGGGTCAGCTCCAACACCGCTGGCTGGCCCCCGCCAGTGCCAGCACGTGCCGCCCTGAAGGCTGCCACCTTCTCCTTCAACCTCCTGCGGTCTGTCCCCATCTTCTTCTTGCATTCCTGCATGGAGCGCTGGTGGCTTCTGTGCAGGTTCATGGCCCGAGCTACCCCCCCTCCCATGCAGCCACACGGGACTGAGGGGTGTCCCGCCGTCCACTCAGTAGTGGATCCTCCTCCAGGTAGGCCTAGAAGAGGGCCTCTGTCTCTGCTGTGGTAAAGTTGGGCCTCCTCCTACGCCCACCATCCTCACCCTCACCTTGTCTCTGCTCGGTCATAGCGATCTGTATGGGGGGGGGAAGTGGACACCTGTCACTGTGCAGTCTACAGCATTTTCCCATGACCATTGTCCAGAACATCACACAGCATGCAACTCACCCCTCACCTGCAGTACCCGAATCTGGCCAGCGCAGTCCAATGTCACACATTTATAGCGCAATGCATGCAAATTAGGAAGTGGAGCAACTATAATGAAATGCAAATCATGCCACTGTGCCTTTGAATGGCTGATCAGATGATTTGCATGTGTCGGCTGAATATCGCGCAGTTGTGCTTTGCGCAATACGGTTGAGCCAGCTGAGCCAATGGCGCAGATCTGTGACTGTGTGGTACACTGCATTGCGCATGCCCAGATAGCTTACGCAGGCATCTGCTGTGCTGCTGGCTGTGCGTGATCGGCAATTCAGGCCATGGCCACCATTGTGCCAGTGGCGCTACAGCCCTGGGCACTATATGGCACTGTGGCACTACTGTGCAATAGTCTACTGTGGCACTGGTACGCAGGTGGTCAGTTGCGCAGGATGCGTATACATCAGATGGTGCTGTGCGTGGCCTTGTGTCATTGCCCATGACCTGGTGTCCGACCCTTGCCCCCTGGCGCTGTTCGGCTGCCATGTGTATGGCCCTATTGCGCTGTCTGGTGACAGCGCTATGTGAACTGACGGCGCTTGTTCGAACAGCAATTGGAACCTGGGTGGTCTATTCAACATCTCCACGCAAGTTACTGGCACAGTGGGGCCCATATTGCCTGCTGTAAGTTGGTAGCATGGCACACAGGAGGGCAGTGCAATGGAGCCCCGTGGAAGTGGCCAACTTGGTGGCTTCTGGTGGGAGCCCACTATGGGGCACTGTACATGGTGAGGTGCCCCTCACTCATGGCTAGGGACCCAGGTCTGGCAGCAGTGGCCAGTGACCTGGTGGGGTCACTGGGCAGCGCCGGTCTGCTGAGCAGTGCCGGCACAGATACAGTGACCTCCGCAGGAGGGAGCATGAGCTGCATGAGTGGCTACGTTCACGTGCGAGGAGGGGCGTGGTGCCTAGGCCAGGTGGGTGTACCGCCTATGCACCTGTATTCTCTGTAGGGGTGTGAGTGTGTTTTGGTGGATGTGCATAGGTGATGGCTCTGACATGGTTGGCTGTGTCAGTGTGTGCAGGTGTGAGATGCATGGGGCTGGCTGTGTGGGCAGGCACTCTCACTGGGGCAGGGGGCAGCAGCTTTGGAGTCACACTGATGTTTTTCTCAACATATGTCTCCCACAGGCCAGGATGTGAGGATGCAGGCACTAGGTGAGGAGGGCCATGCCAGGGCCCCGGTGCCGGTTGGTGGTGCTGTGGGTGGTGCGCCCCAGCAGCAGCAGCAGCAGCAGCGGCAGACACAGCTGCTTGAGGAGTGGGAGTATCATTACTTCATGGATGTTATTGCATGCTGGGGGGGCATGACCACCAGCCATGCACAACACAACCATGCACGACACAGGTGACATGCATCACTGTCCAGTGTCACAGCACGTCTGTGTATGCGTCACCGGTGGTCCATGCATGCACTGGGCACATAGCTGTGTAACTGGCATCGCACCACATTGCCACGTCACTTGACAGCCTTGTTTGTGCTGTGATGGACATGGGCAGTGTGTGTGTGTGCAGTGGTGCACATAGCTGGTGCCGCCTGTTTGTGATGGCCATGTGCATGTTCACTGTGGGTGGATGCATGCCATCACAGGTGCGGGACATTGGGCTATATGGCTTGCAGGTTGGGTGGTGTTCAGGGTTGTGGTCAGTCACAGCCATTGACTTTGTTCCCATTTTCCTAGGCCTCACTGTTCTCAGGAGGATACAGCGGGAGCTACATGGGCTGATGCAAGTGTCCCTGGACAACCAGGCCATCCTCAGGGACATCCAGCGACATGGCCTGCAGAGGAGGCATCGCCAGGAACAGCGGCACTGGGTGGAGGAGGACCAGCCTGCTGGGCCTTAGGCCAGATTACCCTTCCCACTTCACCCATCCCTACCACCCTGCCTTCCCTCTCCAAGTTGTTCATCCCTACCCCTTGCCCACCCCTACCTTGTACCCCTACCCCTCCTTGTAAATAGTTATGGTTGATTGTTTTGTGCTTTACATTTTGATAATACATTTATATTTTGTTATGAATACTGTGTTGGTCTCTGATTTGCAGCTGGCTATGGTTGCTCAGTTGCAGTGGTGTGCATGCCATCTGGGGTGGTATGGTCCTGGGTGTGTGTGTGTGTGTGTGTGTGTGTGTGTGTGTGTGTGTGTGTGTGTGTGTGCACGTGTGTGTGCATGGGGCCGTATCTCCAGCACGGCAGTGACTTTCTGTTGGTCTTTCCATCTGCTGCCACCCACTGCTGGGTGCACAGGGTGTGTCTGGCTTGTATGCTTCTCTGCTGCATGGGGTTGATGTGTGCCGGGGGAGGATGCATGGTTTCCTGCAGTGCCAGTCACTCCACATGGGTGGTGTCTTGGGGTCATGGTGCAGGGTGTGCTGTGCATACGGGGGGCTGATGTGCACTGTGGTTGTCACCCCCCTGTGTGTGGCAGTCTCAGCCTGCCAGTGGTTGTGCTGGGGCATCATGGCTCTGCTGTGCTTTGTTGGCTTGTCCCCATGGGCCAGTAGATAATCCGTCCCACCCCCAGTGATGCTGTGCTTGGGGTGTGCAGGTGTCTTGTTGGTTCTGCAGTGTGTTCCTGTGCCCATGTGTGGCATGGCTGGCGGTGGGCTCCAGCCTGCCTCCCTGGATGTGCAGTTCCATTGCTCTGCGGGGGGGGGCTCTGCTTGCGCTATGGCACCTCTGGACTGCTCAGCTGGGCTGCCCTGGTTGCGCTATAGCGCAACCTTTCTGCTCAGCTTCCCCTTCCTGGTTGCGCTATGGTGCAGTTTGTGTAATATTCAGTCGTTGGCTGCTCGCGCACTTTGTTCTGCTCCATGTTTGAATATCACGTCTGTTGCGCATATGCGAAATTGATTTGTGCTTGCTCCTGCTGTTGCGCACATTTTGGGCGCAGTTTGAATATCCAGGCCATGGTGTTCTGTAACTTCTTGTTATAGCTAATGTTAAGTTACATCTGTTGGTGGACTGCTGAATTCACAGATCTTGAGCACTATTCTCAGCTGGGTTACCATGTTTAAGCAAGCCATTTTGTCAGTGTCTTTCTATAGCAGTTTTAGTGATTTTCAGTGTTATTGAATCTTTTGTTTGATAACACTTAGTCATGAATTACACCAGTTAATTTTTAGGTGCAACCTTGTTTATTGAATCTTTTGTTTCATGTCACTTACTCATGAATCATGCCACTTAATTTTTGGGTACAACCCTGTTTGTTTACTGAATCTTCTGTTTCATGTCACTTACTCACGTCATGATCACACCACTTAATTTTGGGGTGCAATCCTGTTTTTTGATATGGGGCTTCATTTCACCATTTTGCAAATATTTTTTGGTCATATTTTTTCTTAAAGTGATGTTGTTCTGTCACTTTTTGTTATACTTAACATTAAATTACCAATGTTGTCTGACTACTGAATTCACAGGTTGTGAACACTTCTTTTCTCAGTTGTAGTTTCAGTGTTATTGAATCTTCTGATTCAGAGTTGCAGAGGCCCCAGCAGCAGTTTATTACCAGCATTACTGATTTCAGGTTTGGGGGAACAATTTCCAGAAGAGAGACATTTATAAATTGTGCTTTAGCAGTTGTGTGTACTAAAGTGCTTGACAACGCAGCCTGTCCAATAGGGTGAGGAAAACAATATAGTAGCAGAAGGAGCAGCAATTTATTATCAGCATTACTGATTTTAGATTTGGGAGAAAAATTTCCATAAGCAAGACATTTATACATTCTGCTTGGCAGTTGTGTGTACTAAAATGCTTGACAACACAGACTGTCCAAGAGGACAAATTACACATCATAGTAGCAGAGGCACCAGCAGCAGTTTATTACCAGTATTACTGATTTGGGGTATGGGGGAACAATTTCCAGAAGTGAGACATTTATATATTGTGCTTGGCACTTGTGCGTACTACAGTGCTTGAGATTTGGATACATCATGGGAGAACAGAGGTAATGTGTACTGTGATTAAAGCACAACTAACACAAAATGCATAGAGAACAGTGTTGGGGGCAGTGATGCCTGCAGTACTATGTGACAGTGGCAGTACTACTAAACTGTAGCCACCTGACATTTATTCTGGTAGTAGAGGACAATTTCAGAAAATATAGTGAGAAACAAAAAAAAAGAAAGGAAAGGTATGATGTATTGGAGACACATGACAGGAAATATAGCTAGGAGATAAAAAATGTTTGTATTTTTTTTTTAAGATAGAACCAAAGCAGATAGTACAGAAATATAGACTGTGCAATAGAAACAGAAATAAAGAAATACAAACAGACAGAGAGCAATAAGGAGATTAGATGAATAACTTTTTAAAAGGTTTAATTTTTTTTCATTTTTAAGATGTAAGACAGAGTAAAAGACAAAGATTAAAGAAAATAGCAAGAGTTTAGGGCTATGGCCTTGGGACAGAGGGTGCACAGCCACTTCTGACTTCTGACAAACCCTCCATAATTGTCTACTGGTTGCTGAGCACCACCTCCAGCATCTTCTTCAGCTCCACAACTTGATGGGAGAGCTCCAATACCTCCCTGCAGAACTGTTCCACTTCATCATGAGTGGATATGGGAGGAGGATCTGAGGACGGTCTCTCAGGTGGTGCCCCACACTGCACACCCATGGCCAACTGCAGGTCCCTGTCACATTCCCTTCCCTCTCCCCCTCCTGCACCTGTGCATCACCATGTACCATTCTCTTCCCCTTGCCAGAGGAAGCACTAGTGGTGACGCTACATCTACCTCTTTCCCCACCTGTCTACCTCACAAGTTTCTCACACTCCTTAAGGTGCCTCCTTTGCAGGTGTGTGTGCTGTCCACCTGTCCCCATACAACTCCCCCATGTATTACACCAAACAGCATGGCACAATTTGCAAGTCACCAGACTGTTGTTGGTGGGGTCCAATTTGAAAAAGTCCTACACAAGGGACTTTGGCTGATGCCGACAAGGGGAGGAGCTAGATTGTCGATGCTGTGAGTACTCCTCCTAATGGTATGCTGGTGCAGGAGGTGGTGGTGGTGCTTGCACAACTGATGGTGGTGCCATTGCCTTATCTTGCTGGGTCTGGGGGTCCTGCACTGTCGGTGGGGTTGGATGTGGCTGCTGCTATCTCCTTAAGCTGCTGTCACTGCCATGGGCATGGTTCTCTTCAGCTGAAACCCATGTTTTTCTTTGCTGCTTGCACCCCTCTCCTCCTGACCCTCTCAGTTCCACTCATTCTAATGTAAAACAAACAAAAAAGCGTAAAAAGAGTGAAAAAAAACACTTACCCAGGTAAAAAGGTATCAGAAATAAGTGTTGAATATACACAGAACAACAAGTAAACAACTAAACGAATCACTAACTATAAAGTAAAAATATATAGAACAAGCAAATGAAAGGTGAAGAAGTTGTGTTTTCCCTCTTTTTTATGTAGCAAAAAGAGCAGATCTGTCTACTTTCACTCCTAGCTCAGACTGAAAAGTGTAACTAAGGATGAGTCACATTACATAGAACAGTACCATGTGACCTGAAGGATGTTTCCATGTGGCCTCAAGCACTTGTTTACTGGAAGTAGCCACATTTTGAAAGGACTTTGCCTAACTGTCTTTACTAGCAAAGTTACCTAAGAAGTCACCAGCGAATTTAACATACTTTGCCTGCCTGTCTTAATTGTGAACTACCACAAAGTCACTGGCAAAGCCACATAGGCAAATTTACAAGCTGATAGCAAAAATTTGCAGATTGCTCTGCAGAGGCGGAGGCGGTGACTTCACCAGAAATTCACCAGAGAATTAAAACTTTGTAACATCTCTATTTGTGTGTCACCACCAGTTTCTGAAACTAAGTGTCACCCCCACATTCTGAAACTGTGCATCACCATCAGTCTAAAACTGTGTGTCACTGTCACATTCCGAAACTGTGTGTTACCACCACATTCTGAAATTGTGCATCATACCACATTCCAAAACTGTGCATCACTTCCATATTCCAAAACTGTGCATCACTTCCATATTCCAAAACTGACACCACCAAATTCCAAACTGTTCATCACCACCACATTCCAAAAGTGTCTGTCCTTGCCACTTTCTTTAAACTGTGCATCACTGCCACATTTCAAAACTGTATGTCACTGTTGCATTCTGAAATTGTGCATCACCACCACAATCCAAAATTGTGCATCACTGCCACATTCTGAAACTGTGCATCACTGCCACATTCTGAAATGCATATCTCCACCACATTCTAAAACTGTACCTTCCTGCCATATTCCAAATTTTTGTGTAAACTTCCCACATTCCAAAACTGCCTGTTTTTGTCACATTCTGAAAATGTGCATCCCCACCATAATACAAAATTGCACATCCCCACCATATTCTGAAAATGAATGTCACTGCCACATTCTGAAATTGCATGTCAAATCCATATTCTAAAATTGTGCTTACCTGCCTCATTCTGAAATTGTGACTCCCACATTCTGAAACTGTGTCACTGCCACATTCTGAGATTGTGTCCATGCCATATTATGAAATTGCATGTTACCATCACAATCTGAAATCAAGGCATCCCATCCACATTTTGAAATGGAGCATCACTACCACATGCTAAATTTATGCATCCATGTCATATTATGAAATTGCATATCCCCTTCCGCAACTATGTGTCTCCCACATTTCAAAATTGTGTTTCTCTGCCACATTCTAAAATTGTGTGTTCCAGCTACTTTGAGATTTTGTCATTGCTGCATTCTGCAATTGCAGTCTGGTGGCATTTCAAAACCTCATACCTGCAGTATTCTTAACATTGCACACAACCTCATCATTCTAAAGCCATGTTTGTTACTGCATTCCAACCCCCTGACATGAACTGATGTACTATACCTTACATCTGTACATTATGGAAATGCATGCACTGACCCACCCAGTATCAGCTTTCCTTTATCAAACATTTCCAACAACTGAAGCTTTATGTAATGTTACATAGATAAATTCTATCAGCTTGCATAGAGAGTTAGGCTGCAAGTTCTGGTTATGACATCATCAGTAGCTCTTCTCTGAAACTGGCTTTTTTGAACAGGCAGTGAATTTGGGGTTAAAAAATGACTTGTAACTTTTAAACAAAGTAACTTAGAGATCTCAGTTGTTAGATGAGGATGATTTGTAATATGCTGATCTAAATTCTGAATTTACTGATGCCAGAAATTTGGGCCAGATTTCCTCTTTAAACATGTTACCATTCATGGTACTTGGCACTGGCAGTCTTGGTGAATACAGGAGCTCTGCTGGTCACCTCCTCCAGGGGGACACTAGCTACTTCAGTGAGTATGGGGCTGGAGGGAGGTGGTGGAGGGACCTGACTGGGTGGCATGTGGAGAGAGTTCTTCAAAGTGATTGGAGGGTGGGAGGCTACTTGCCATCAGGGATGTATATTTAATGATGCTGGGTGGATGATCAGGAGACCACTGGGCACCAGGGAATAATATTTCAAAATACAGGGCAGATGACCAGAGAGGCAGAGGGACCACTAGACATAAAATATGTTATGATTCCTGGTGGGTGATCTGGGGAGCAGGGGGCCACTAGACACCAGGTAAGTATATTGCATGACACCGGGGAAGGTGATGAAGGAGGTGGGGGACAACTGGATGCCAGGAACAGTCTACATGCAGCCTGGGCACAAACAACATTTGCTTCAAGCCTGTAATGAAGATTTTATGAAATGCAAATAACCTGAGAGTACCTTATTAGTGTTATGGGTTTCTTTGTACATGGGTGCACAAATATGGTAGAGTGCTCCACAGGAGCAATGACCATTTGCTAGCCCTAAGAGCTTGTTTACTCCTGCAAACCCCATAGCTCAGTAATGGCAACATGTTTCATGTGGCAAGTACAGGGTTGTAGTTTGTGGGTACAAACAAGCTGGCACCTGCCTCCCTCAGCTGGTATACTGGAACCTGCTTTCAGTGTTCACTACGTGCTTTAAGTAATTTCCAGTATTCTCTACCTGAAGTTTGCTTCAGACACTAGTTTGATCCAGAAGCAATCTGTTTTGTGAACCTACTCCTAGTGCTTTGAATATTCTTGGAATAGTCATCTAGTTTTGTCTTTCTCTTGCCACAGTGGACACCATTTGTGAATCATTGTATAGTTTGAAATGTATCTAAAATTACTTCAATTTTGAACAAAGTCTTTAAAAATGTAATTTAATGAATCCATCGGGTTGAGTTTCATTGATGCAGAGTGAGACCACATTGGCAGGAAATTAAATTGTGGATTGGCATTTTGATATAAACCTGTTTCATAGCCGTGTGAGAGAAGAGAAGAAAAGAAAAAAAAAATGTTGATATCAATGTTTCTTCTACAGTGCTAAATTAATTTTCAGCAGATGCAGCATTTTTTATTGATTCGTTTGTAGCATCAAGGACTGCTGAAACATTTCCCAGAAAACAGTCAGTAGGACTAATTATAAATACAACTAAGGTTGTACTTGCCACTGATCTGCTGTAATAAAATGATGTGTAGAAAATAAAAATCTATTTCCAGAGAGTGGTGTACCACTTTATAATTGCTAATCTGCACTGCGTTGACATTTAGGAATGTAACATTTATGTTTAATCTCAAACAGATGTGATAGAGGAAGCATTGCCGTTTGCTTATTCTGTTACTGAAACAAAACAAAACAACTGGAAATTATATATTACAAAAAAGACTAAATTAGTACATTTTAGAGGTTTCCTTCACAAATAAAAACATCTATTATGGACAACACAAAATGATTAATTCAAGTAGCTCTCTATGTCCTTGAATCTAGTTACTGTACTTGCTAGTAAGAGAATGACTATTTTTGTAATACAGTAGTTTTGCCATACTCTCTTCATGGGGTTTCCACCTGGAATAGGAAAAAAGAGCCCTTAAGTTATAGTACTACCTAGCCAACACCCACTTTCCCTATTAATATGCTGTACCCATGTTGAGGATGCTAGACAGAACAGAACTGGACCACCATATACTGTACATCATCTCTCTCTCTCTTGCTTACATCTGAGAGAAGTTTTCCTCACTTTTAAAGTGGTATTGCTTTGTGTTTGTTTTAGTTTTTAATTCAGGAAGGGGTTTTTTTAAACTGCTTATCTTGTCAGCATCCTCAGAAGGACTGAAATAACTGCATATTTGATTTTCCTTTGTGGCTAACAAACCACCAGGCTGTTTTGGGGCTGGAGAGGTTTACCTGTGTCTGACTTGGATGTTTGGATTTTTCTCTGTTTGATTAGCAGGGTACTTTCTCTGTCAAATTGTTGTGTAGGGTATCTTGCTGACAGGAAGGCACTCATCGCAGCGGTGGGCTAGAGCTTTTAGTTGATTGTTTTGTGAGGCACAGTTTAGGCCCAACCCCTTCCCACCCTCACCCCACCCACCCCTGGAAATAGTTCCTTTATACCTGAGGTTCTGACATCATTTCCTCGAGTGCAAGGTGCATTTCACTGTCATATCCTCTCTAGCACACTGCACTGACAATATAAGCACACACATTGTATAATATATATATTTCTATATAACAAATCACACATGCATGCGCACACACACACAAATACAAAAAAAAAAAACTAGATAAACATGTGGGGAGTAGTGCAATGTAATGGCTGTGGGGCAGCAGTCTTCCAGGAGTCTTTCTGGAGGCTGAGATGCTGCCCTATTTTCAGACAACTATCTGCCCTGAGGGAGGAAGTTGCCCGTCTTCAGGCTGCACTGGACAGTAGTAAGGAAACCTTCCCCCAGGCCACACTGGACAGTAGGAAGGGAACCTCTCCCATCCAGGAAGCACTAGCGCCACCACCACTACCTCAGAGATTGCGAAGAAAGCACAGCATTTGGACCACAGTGGGCTCAGAGAGGGTGAGGAGGGTTGAACAGAGGCACACCCAGTCAATTGTTCCACTCCACAATCCATACACCATTCTGGGGGAGCATAGCTCCCCTATGTATGCACCCGCAGAGAAGACTGATGACAACTGTCACAAGGGAGGCCCACAGGAAGGAGGCAGAGGACACCACAGGGAAAGGAAGCAGCTCCTGGTGGGGGACTCAATTATTAGGGGTATAGAACTGGGGGGAGCTGGGAAAACTGAAGTAAGGTGCCTGCCTGGTGCCATGGCTTGGAGGGACAGGAAGCGCATCCTCAGGATCACAAGAACAGCTGCAAGGGATTCTGAGCTGGACGTAATTGTCCACCTAGGGACAAATGACTTGGCTCATCATGAGATTAGAGCAGTGCAGGAGGACATTGCAGAGTTGGGAGGGACCCAAGCCAAGTAGCACACACAGTATCCTTCTCAGAGGTGCTGCCTGTCAAAGGCATGGGGAGGCAGGGTAATTGGCACCATGCAGTTTAATGAATGGTTGAAAAATGGTGCAGAGCACAGGGTTTGGCTTCATTGGGGACTGGGGTTCCACCTGGAGGGACACCAGCCTATACTGCAGGATGGTCTGCATCTGTCCAGGAAGGGAACAAGTCTTTTGAGCAATCAGTTTAAATGCTTCATTTGCAAGCTTTTAAACTAGTCAAAGGGGAGGACTGACAAGCAGCAGGAAAATCCCAGCCTCTCCTACAAAACAGGTACTAAATGAGAAAAGACTGAGGTAGAACGGTCAGTGGGGATGCTGCAACAGAAGGTAAAGCCATCAAAAATGGAGAGCAATGAGTACCAATGCCCGTAGTCTGGGTAACAAGCTTTCTGAATTAGTGGCCTTGATGGAGGAGAAACATCTGGATATCATGGCAGTCACAGAAACATGGTACACACAAAACCATGACTGGGACATAAACATACCAGGATACACTGTCTACATGAGGGACAGGGAGGGTAAAAGAGGAGGAGAAGTAGTTATTTACATAAGAGAAGGAATAAAAGCAACAGAACAAAAGGGTAAACAGGGAGGAGAAGAAGTACTGTGGGTAAATTTGGAGACAGGCAATGGCACCACAATACGTACAGGGGTTGTATACGGACCCCCTTCTCAGGGGGAGGAAATGGACAAGGAAATGATAGAAAGTATACTTAGAATGGCAGAAAAAGGGGAGATATTGCTGATGGGTGATCTGAATATGCCAGATGTTAACTGGAGTGCAGTTGCAGCTGCCACTTGAAGAGTGCAGTTATTCTAGATGCCCTACAGGGGCATGCCTTAGACAACTAGTACTGGAGCCCACTCGACGAGGAGCAATATTAGACTTGATTCTCTCAAATGGAGATGGAGAGAGGATCACAGATGTAGAAGTGGGTAGCCATCTGGGGAACTAGCGACCATCGAACAGTATGGTTCACAATAAACACAGCAATAGAGTCAAGCCATACAAAGACAAAAGTACTGGACTTTAGGAGGGCTGACTTTGCCAAAATGGGTGAGTGCCTAAGGAATGCACTAGCAAATGGGCAGGAAGGATGGGTGGAAGAACAATGGGGAATAATAAAAACTGCCATCACAGAGGTAACAAGCCTTTGTGTGAAGCAAATAAACAAAACAAGACGATGTAAGAAACCACTATGGTTCTCAAAGGAAGTGGCAGCGAAGGTTCAAGAGAAAAAGAAAGCCTTCAGGAAGTACAAGGAATCAGCAGAAGGAGCAGGACAGAGAACTGTATCAGTTAAAGCAAAAGGAGGCTGGGAAGGCAGTCAGAACAGCAAAGGCCCAAACCGAGGAAAAGATAGCCAACTCAGTTAAGAAGGGGATAAAACCTTTTATAGGTACATCAGGGAGCAAAGGAAGACCAAGGGAGGGATAGTGAGGCTTAATAAAGGGGAGGAGGGTGGGCAGAGGGAGACTGTGAAAAGGCAGAGATACTAAACAAATATTTTGCTCAGTATTTACAAATGAAGAGGAGGTACATAAAAACAGTAGTAACACTCTGGATACAGAAGCTGATACCAGCCCATTTACAGAAGAAAGGGTTCTGAAAGAACTCTTAAAACTGAAGGTGGACAAAGCAATGGGGCCTGATGGGATTCATCCCAGAATTCTAAAAGAACTAAGGGTAGAACTAGTGACACCACTGACTACCCTTTTAACAAATCATGGGAGGATGGGGTGGTACCCGAGGACTGGAGGAGGGCAGATGTGATTCCCCTTCACAAAAGTGTGAGCAAGGCAGAAGCAGGAAACTACAGACCTGTTAGTTTAACCTCAGTGATAGGGAAAATGATGCAATCACTTCTGAAGGAAAGAATTGTCAAGTATCTAGAGGCCAGAGGGGCACAGGACCCTAGGCAGCATGGATTCACAGTGGGAAGGTCATGCCTGACAAATCTGATAGATTTATTTGACTGGGTGACCAAAGTAGTAGATCAGGGAGGGGTTGTGGACATGGCCTACCTAGACGTTAGCAAGGCATTTGACACAGTCCCACACAAAAGGTTAATATACAAGTTAGCCAGCTTGGGAGTGGGTCCCAAGATGACAGCCTGGGTAAAGAATTGGCTGGAGAATAGAACACAGAGAGTAATAGTAAATGGAGTCCACTCAGAAGAAAGGAGGGTTACTAGTGGGTACCGCAGGGTTCAGTATTAGGACCGATCCTCTTCAATGTCTTTATAAGCAACATTGCAGAAGGACTGGAAGGAAAAGTATGTCTCTTTGCAGATGACACTAAGATCTGCAACAGAGCTGATGCACAGGGTGGGGTGGAAAGGATGAGAGGGACTTGGCAAGGTTAGAGGAATGGTCAAATGTATGGCAGCTTAGATTCAATGCTAAGAAGTGCAAGGTAATGCACCGGAAACAAAAACCCAGGGAAGAGTACACAATGGGGGTGAGATACTAACAACAACAAAATGGAAAGGGACCTGGGGTAGTCATATCAGATGACCTAAAGGTGGGCAAGCAATGTGAGAGGGCAGCAAGGAGGGCTGGGGGATACTGGGATGCATAGGAGAGGCATCACCAGTAGAAAACAGGAAGTTATTATCCCTCTGTACAGACAGCTGGTGAGACCCCATCTGAGTACTGTGTGCAGTTCTGGAGACCCAATCTCTGCAAAGACATAGACAGGATGGAAGCTGTCTAGAGGAGGGCAACAAAATGGTGCAGGGTCTGCACCGAGAAGACATATGAAGAGAGACTTAAGGAGCTTAATATGTATAGCCTCGAGGAAAGGAGGAGGGGGGACATGATAGAAACTTTCAAGTACCTCAGGAATCAACAAAGTCCAAGAGAGTAGCATCTTTCAAAAAGAGGTGTGCAAGAACAAGAGGGCACAATTTGAAGATAGAGGTGGGCAGCTCAGAGGTAATTTAAAGAGTATTTTTCACAGAGAGGGTTGTGGATGCATGGAACGGCCTTCTGGAGGAGGTTGTGGAGTCAAAATCAGTGGTGGAATTCAAGCATGCATGGGACAGTAACAAGGCAATTCTGGGGGGTGGGGGTAAGAAGAAGTAGGCTGCTGGTTAACTAGGATCTGCAGCTTATCCAGTAGGTAGGGAAATGGGCAGACTGGGTGGGCCAAGCGGTCCTTATCTGCCGTCAAATTCTATGTTTCTATGTTTCTATCCTTATTCCAACATGATGAGACAATATTCTATATTCTAAATAAGGAAGAGCACTTACCTTTAATCCAATATCTAAAGCCCAGCAAAATTAAAACAGTAATCACTACAGGGTGAATAAAGATGCTCCTTTCCAAGTTGGTAAAATGAAATAGATTTTATTGAATAGTGAAACACAATCTGGACGAAAAGACTCTAAGGCACATATCTTACCATATATGTCCTCCTCCTCCTCGCTGAGCTGTAAACAGCTAATTTCCAGAGGAGTCCATGTGGAAGGGTTCATAAGGAAATGAGAAATAAAATGGTAATTTGGAAGCAAAAACAAAATCAAAATTACCAATGATCAAAGCAACAACACCAGGCACTCGGGTTAAATCCCAGTACTGAGACTGCAGTGCAGCATGGGGGAGGTGCTACAATCCTGAAATGCTGTCTTTTGGATGAGACATTAAACCAAGGTCCCATCTGCCTGTTCTGGTGGTAGTTCAGGTGGATGTTAAAGATCCCATGGCACTTCTCAAAAAGAGTAGGGGTATTTAATTGTGAGAGGGCTACATTACAATATATACAAAAAAACATCAATAACACAAATATATACAGAAAGAAAAACAAAAAAATATACAAATCAGAAAACTTATATACAGTCATGATTGTCATCTCATACCCAAAAACCCAAACACCAATCTGCACCCTTTAAGCAATATTTCCCCAGTTAATACAATTCATCCATAATAGCTTAACTTTTTCATGAGGAAATCTTCTAGTATCATTCAAAATTACTGTTTGTAATGAATATTTAACATTCTTGAGTATTTCGACCTCTTAAATTACTATTTGTTGGGTAACCCAGACACATCTAGCTTGCCATATGTAATATCTAAAGTTGGAAAGTGTAATGTATAAGGTCTCAGCATAATAATTGCTCCATCCACCTGAATAATCACCATAAAAGAAGGCTGTATATTTCAATGAAGAAAAGAGGGATTCATGAAACACTCTGGCTAGATGGGCCCAGAAAGGGTGTATGTAGTCACATTCTAAGAATAAGAGGGCTTGTGTCTTCAAAACTTCAGGGCATGAAGCTCTTGGACAAAACTGGTCTGTAAGCCATTTGTGTTTGTTATTATGCACACTAAGTCTACCAAAATTGCCCAAACATTATCCCATACAAATTCAGGTGATCTTTTGTTAGTTAGTTGTTTTATGACAAACTCATATCTATTCAGAGGGAAATTAGGGAAGGACACAGGCTTCCTAAACTCAGCCTGAAGGATGTGAGAATTTATTAATTTCCTATCAGACGTCTGAAGCAAGGTAATAGTAATATTCCATTTCATAGAAGCTTTGAGTAATTCCAAGCCATATCTTGGAAGAGATGGGATTTTATTCAGCAGCCCTGGTTTCTTTTGAGACCAAGGTACTAAACAAGACTACAACCAAGATGCTACATAATCTTTCCAAATCTTGACCCCAGGTTTTAATTCTTGCTCTAAGTTATAAATGAGAAAAATGCACCAGTAAAAGGCCACAGGATTGATCATGTCTAAGACACCCTGTTGAAGATTTCTGTAGGTGAATTCCCTTTTTATGGGGTTCAATCTATAACCTCATAGGGCTTGGAAAATATGGTATACTGGGCAGTAAGTATAGACTGTGGGGGTGGGAAAACATAACAAATATATAAAAATACTGGAAGCAGCAAGGTCTTAATTAAAAGAACTATTTTTTCTTAGGAATTTGCTGTCCTTTCCAGGAAGAGATTAATCTATTGGTGTTGTTTAGCCCAATTTCCCCAATTTTGTTTGGCAGGGTCACTACTGGCAAATTCCATCCATAAAATAGAAATAGGGCCCTCAAATATTTAACTTCTGAAAAATTTAACAGTATCAGGAATAGGAGTACCACCCAAGGGGGTACCCTGCATGCACCGCTGGCACCTCGGTAGCACATGACTGGTGGCCACAGGGCACAGCTTGGCCAGCAGTGCTGTGGGCCGCCGCATGGTGTGCAGCAGGTGGAGCACTTGATGGCAGTGTGCAGCCATGGCATGCCACAATGTCTGTGGTAGTGTGCCGTGTGCCCTGTCCACCATGCATGTTTGACCCTGCATGTGCACTGTTCATGGTGCTCCCAGCCCACTATGTAGTGCAGCAGGCCTGCCCTGACCCATGGCTGTCATGTGTGTGTGTGGCAGTCCCCCAAGGGTATGGGTAGGTTGCACACTGCCAACCTACTAATGTGCCACTGTTGTGTGTTTCAGCTCCATCACACCTCAGGGGTTGATTGCAGGGAGCACCCACTGATGCAGGACCCACTAAGGATGAGCCATCTACTTCAGGAGGGTCTGCTAGCCTTCTTGGGCCTGGGTGATGACAACCTCATGTCAGATCTACTACTCCTGGAGGAGCTGCCCGTACTGGTACCAGACATGCTGGTGCCTGGTGGGTCCGACACAGATGATGACCTTGCACTGAGCCTGCATGGCACAGGCCCGGGATTTCCACCCAGGATATGGTCCAGCCCACTGGTGGCCATTGCCTGCAGTGACAGTATGGCACCCATGCTGGCCACCCCTGTTCATAGCTCCTTGGCAGTGGATGGCAACACCACTGAGGACGGCCATGGTGGGGCAGGTGCTGACAACACATAGGCCACAGGGACTGTGCAGCAGGCAGCAGGACAGCAGCACAGGGCACCAGTGGCCCCTGTGCAGCACACTGCAGGGACCACCGATGGGGCATGCCCTCAACCACCTCCCCCTGAGGTGCAGCCCCCAGCAGGGGCTGCCGCCAGGCATGCTGCCACACCCCTGGCAGGTTAGCACCAGCCCCCAGACATGCATGCCACTGACAGGCTGGAGGAGCACACTGCACTGCTGAGGGCATCCGTGGAGAACCAAGTGTTGCTTGGGACACAGTTGCATGCACTGCAGGTGGAGCCACACCACTGGTCTGAGCGTGCGGACATTGGATGCACCCAGCTGATGGGTGAGATCCAGCAGCTGCAGGAGGCCATGACCGCCTCACTGGACCACATTGCCTGTTCCATCACCGCTGGACTTGTATGGCTGGTGTCCTGTGAGTATGGCAGGGTGTGTAGGACTCCCTGCAGTGCGGCATCCACTCCAAGATCCTGGTGTCTGGTGACCACAGTATGGCTGACACCAAGATCCTGCAGTGTGGCATCCACTCTCAGACCCCGGCTTCTGGTGACCCCAGCACGGCTGATGCTGGGATCTGATGTGGCTATCCCAGACACCCCGGGTGGGTCTCTGTTCACCGGGCTGATCATGTCTGTGGGGACCCAGTTGCATTCCTGCACCTCCACCACAGCGAGTGTGTTGAGTACACCTCCTGTGGCTGTTGAGCAGCCTATGGCTGCCACACATGCAGGGAGTGGCAGCCCATGTGGCCGTGGCAGCCGTGCCTCCACCCAGTAGGCCTGCTTGGTGTGCCATCCCAAACTGGTGCAGTGTCCTTGTGTATGGTCCTCTGCACACATTCCTGTGCATGTGGCAGTATGTCTCAGTGATGTGCGGTGTGGCACCTCCCATGTGAGTGTCATGCTGCAGGGCCCTGTGGCATGGGCATGTTGAGGGCAGTGCTATGCTAGTCTTGCCAGTGCCATCAGTCTGATCCATGCCCCCTTCTGCATCTCTGTCGGTGCCTGCCACATGTGGCCTGGGCCACTGGCCCATGCACAGCCTCCCTGACTCCCCATCCTGGCCCATACTCACCTACCAGGTGGCTCGTGGGGATCTACCCATGATCAAATTGCTGCCACAGCATGGAGCTGTGCCAGATGAAGGCATAGTGTGCACCTCTGGGTTGTGTGGCACAGACATTGGTGATGCACCCCTTGGCATCACACACCACCTGGCAGTTGATCGATAGGTAGCCCTTCAGGTTCATGTATGCTGCTCCCTCTAGACCTGATGGCACACGTATGGCCATGTGGGTGCCATCTATCACCTTATCATGCCTGGCATGCATGCCACCCTGTGGAAACCCTGCATATTTGCTGTATGCTCTGCCTGTGTACTTGGTAATTAGATGAACTCTGAAGCATGTGGCAGCAGAGCATTGAGAAACTGTGTGAGGAGACGAGATGTGGCCAACTGGGTAACACCTGCGGTTGCCCCTGTTGGCTTCTGGAAGGTGCCCATGGTGAGCAGTGACATGGCTGCTGTCACCTTGGTCTCCACTGTCATTGTGTGGCTCCTCCTGGTGGTTGCCTGCAACTCAACATGGCACAGCTTGCATAGCTGCCTCAGAATTGCCTTGTTCAGCCAGTACCATCCCACGATCTCAGCATCACCGAAATCCTCAAAGGTGGTCCGGGCACGGTACCATCTGTGTGTGGTGTAATGCCAGCGGGCCCTTTCCTGGCCACATTGCTGGTCCTTCTCCCACCTCCTCACACCCCTCATCACTGTCTCCATCAGAAATGGTGTTGCATCCATGCTACTGGTGTGCACTGTCTGTTGTGCATCTGCTGTGTGTGTATTTGAGCCTGCTTTTATGGGCTCAACTTTGTGCAGCACATTCTGTGAGTTGCTCCTGACTTGCGCCATGCTTTACGGCTGAATATTCCATTGCACAGTGTATTCATGGGTACACCCCCTTGTACTTGTGCCACATAAATTACTGTTGAGCATCTGTGTAGTGACTTTTTCGCTGTGCATTCGTGTTGGTTGAATATGGCTCCAGGGAGTATTTCTGTGGTTGCACATGCATAACTCAGTTGCGCATTGTGCAGCTCCTCTGAATATCTCCCCCCCTTGACTAAAAGTTTAGCAACATACAATCTGTCTAGGAGGAGACTTTAAACCCCCTTTATAGATTAGGTGTACAGAGTTTCTGCAAGGGGTTGGCTCCTCTTTGTTTTGAAATAGGTCTGCCAGACAAAACATAGGGTTGAGCCAAGCCTGAACAGGGTCTTGTAAATCACCATTTGAGGGTCCAAGTCTATTGTCTGAAGTGTTTGACACAATAGGAATAGTCAAATGTTCTGGAGCAGCAGAGGAATAAGGCAGCAAACATGTGTTGGGGCCTATATTCCGAGCAGCACCTAGATTTCCATCAGCAGAAGGCACAGAACCAATATGAGTGGGCTCAGCCACCTCTGTAGAAATAATAGCAGCAGAAGCTGTAGGGTCTTATGAATAAATGGAAATCAAGGCTTATTGGTAATGCTGAACATCAGCATCTTGTGGGTCGGGAGACCATTGACCTCAATCTGACTGAACCTAACCCACTCCTTCCAATACATGGGCTGGTGACCAGCTGATTGCTTCAGGTACAGCCTTGTCAAGCAATGTGAAAGAGGATGGAGAAGAAGGTAAAAAAAAAAAAAAAAATGACTTCTCCCCTTTTCTTTCCTTTGTATTGCACAGTAATATTAGGAACTGTAGAAGCTGAAAGGGGTTCAGTATAAGTGTCAACTGGAATAGTCTGTACAGCAGGTAAAGCAGGAGTATTATTCAAGTGTTTCTGAGTCTCATTGGGCCTCTGAAGACTGAGCCTCTGTCTGCTTATAGGTACAGCACTAGGCAGGTTACTGGAGTTTCTCAGTCGACTCCAGGCACACATCCAAAAGTTGTACAGAGCTGCCAGCTGGCCAGGACTCAGTATGCATGTCAGATACAGTCTGTTGTGGGGCTGCGGGTGTCTTTGATACAGCTGTGTCAGCAAACAGCTGAGGTGCAGGAGATGACTGAGCGCCTTGGCCTGTCATGGGAACGTTCTGCAAAGCCGACAGCTCAGCCTGCAGTGCTTCCCTCCACCATCTACAGAAGTGCTCTTCCTCAGACAATTTTTGCAATAATAATTCTTTTTCAGCAGTTTTATCAGGCTCACCCATGCAAGTAGAAGCAAACTCTTTCATTACATCATCAGAAACAGATGATGGGAGGCTTGGTTGCGATAAGTCCATTTCATTTGAAATAAAACAATTCCTCAGGAAACTCCTCGATGTCCATATTTTATTTGTTAGCCTCTAGCAAGTTCAGGACAGGGGAGGAGGCTTGCTCCCCTGCCTCAGTAACACCCAGCACTCCACCTGGATCCATTGAGGAGGCCATCTTGGAAGATAGCCAGAAGTTCCTCTACTGTGAATGTAGGAGAATTTGCCTGGTGCCCTGGCCAAATTTCCCTCCCATTCACTAAAAAAATACCACCGACAGCTTAATCTGGTTCAAGGTCAGTTGGCATTCATCTGTATCTCCCTCCCCTGGATCCTGCCTGAAAATAGGCAGAATTTATCAAGTGTACTTATCCGGTCAACAAAAACGAACTAAACTAAACAATAAAACAGTGCCAATAGAATAATGCAGTGAATGCAGAAAGTGTTAGTGTACAAAAGAATTTCAACAAAACTACCTTCTTCAGAACAAATATTCATGATATTGTCTGTCACCTGAACTTAGATTTCATTTACTGTTCAAAGGCTGATATACAGCTTTTGATATAACACTTCATTGGACAGACCAATCTACATATGGTGTTGCCTCAGATATGACTTCAAACATCCCACACAGTGACTTGCTCTATAAGGAAGCTGATTTTATTTTATTTTCATTCTATGTATTTCTTCTAACTGAAATAATCAAATAATAATAAGAAGAAAACAGTTTTTACTTTCCATTAATTAGTTTGGTACTAATATATAAAACTCAATCCCTACAAATTGTATTGGTATAAGAAGCAGAAAGAAAACATAATAATTACTTTTCTTAAACCGGAAAGTAGAGGTATAAAACTATATTGGAGCATGATTGAGTGTGTTGGGATTTACTATCCAGTTACATGTTTCTCCTAATAGGAGAGAGGGTGAAATGTGTTCTGAAAAGAAAGCACTTCAGTTTTATTTTTACATGTTTCCCTTGAGAGAAATGATATTGCATTCTTTCTTTTTTATTAGCTTCAGTTTCACATGCTGTCTTGCCACACTGGTGCCATTGAGGCCAGTGGACAAAGTATGCTGAAAGATTTGCCAGCATTTCATATGTCCCAAAACAGAGGTACTGCTATGCAGTGTATAATTTATTCATTGGTTCTTGGGTGAAGAATTCATCAATCTGGCAAAGTGACAGGCTTAACAACACTCTGAAAGCTCTGACCAGAACAGACAGTGCAGACTTTTGTATACAAGCTACTATATATTTCCTTGTTTATCACCTGGGTGTCATATTGTACAGGAATCCAGCATGTTTAGCATGCTGGGAGGTCTTCTGTAATAGCCTAACTAGGGACATTTTTCTTCTTGCATTTCTGTTTACCAATCTCACTTGAACACTGGCAATGGTGTGACATGTTTTAATAAATATAGGTTTCTTTCCTTTATTCCATTGCTTGATTTCTTTAACTATTTTAGCTACTTCCAACAAGATTTCATTGACCATAGCAATTTCCCCCATTGAAGAAACTCTGCAATGTTAATGTACCTTTACCGACAGATTCCTGCCAGTAGCAAGGATTCTTTCACTACTGGGGCTGGTTGTGAAATCTATGACCACATGGAGGCAAGGATACATATACTCTCAGTACATCCAAGGGAAAATGCACAGATAAAGCCTCTTTCCATGACTTAGTTTGTAGAGACCGGGGGTGGTATTTTCAAAGCCTATATCAGGATTTAATTTTCTATTGTACAACTTTGGACATAAAGAAAATTGCCCCCAAGTTCAATTATGAAAGCTAGGATATAGCTATGTCCAATATTTAAACCCCTGACAAAGTTAGGCCAAGTTTGCAAAGTTCAAATATAAAATACATGAACACAAATTTCAGCCATATAATAACCTGATCTCTCTTTTACATCTATATGTAACATTTTGTGATCCACAAATTAGATGTAAAGTACCATAAAACACAGTTATTCTGCAGGTGAGACCAGGTTAAAAAAAAAATTTAAAAACTTTTTATGACTTTTGAAAAATCCCATCCGACGTAATTTGCAGTTTTGTCCATTTGTTTGTCTTTTAAAAATCCCAGCCCTGGACAATAATTTTCACCACAACAGACAATCTTACACATGTTTCCCTCCATCCCCTACCTGCTAAAAGGGTATCCCTTACTGCATCTTTCCTATAACCTGGAGTTTAATTAAGTGGGTGCTATAATGTAGACTAGTGCCAATGCCATTTAATTGTTCAGCAGGGGGTGGCTAAAATGCTGGCTGACCAGTGCTAGCTATGTCTGGAAGTCAAGTGCCTCACTTACATGTGGAGTTGAGGCTGGCAGCACAGCTTGGAGGTTACAGTAACCAGCTGTGAATGAGCTTGATACATCCAGCAGACCTGGGCTTGATTCAATCTGCACTTCCATATTGTATGACACTGTGCAAGCCACTTAACCTCTGCAGTGCTCAAAGGTCACCCCTGAAAACAAGCACTTGTACCTAGTGGGCCTTACCCGGTTGCCAGAGAACAAACAATAAACAAACCCATCTCCACTTAGCTTGAGGGTAGGATTATGCGGATTGCTATGGCACGAGGCCTGATTTCTTCATCAGGTGAGGGAATGAAACCATGGTACTGTAGGCTTTTACAACAAGTTTTCAAAGTATCTTCCACTGTGTAATGCTGATGTGCTTGCCCTATGCCATTCATATTTAAGGGAATATAAATTACAGTCACTGATTTTAATAGTTGCATAATTTTACTTGTTTCTATCTACTTGGAAAGGTTTGGATTTAGGGGTTAGGTTTGATTACTTATTTTAGTTTTAGTTCCATGTAGAGAAATGAAAGCTGATAAATTTAGGATAGAAGATCATGAAGTCAAACTGCTACTCCAGTGGAGTACTATTTTCTAATACCAAGCATGAAAAATGCCTGGAAGAATAAGTCAGCAGCTGCAACTTGAAATGGGAGCAACAGTGTGGGGCAGCAGCTAGCAAGGCAAACAATGTCATGACATACAACAGAAACATTTTAAGCAGCTTGAATGATGCTATAATTCATCTATACACACCCTTGGTTAGTCCTCACCTTAAATACAGTATGTAGTTCTGGAGAATACAGTATGTAGTTCTCTTCATAGGTAAGGTATTAACATAATTAAGGAAGTAGACTAGAGTGACCAAGGTTTGGAAAACATGGGCTATGATGAAACAGAGGTGTTATTGGTATGGTCCTCATGGTATGTACACTAGAGGATGAGAAGGGGGATGATGCAGCAGATCAACAGGGTCAGGAGGTAGATGCAGACAATCTCTAAGGGAAGGGCAGCAGAGCAGTGGAGCACCAGCAAAGAGGAGTAATATTCCTCATTTGTGTGCAGGTCAGTATGACTGATATTTTGGGCAAAATCTGTGAGCTTCAGTGCCAGATGCACTCCAAAGATCAAACCTTAGTGTCACTCAGAGATCTGATGGAGGAGATAAACTTACTGGGACACCAGGACAGAAAATTACGGACAATATTGAAGGGATATGTCTGACCAAAAAGGGGAGGGGGGGTGGATGGTTCTCTTTTAAAGGGAGGGAGTTACTATTCTGTGATGGACAAGGAGATAATAGGATCGAGTAGTGCCACAGAGTTCACCTTGGTTGAGTTCAGAGAAAAGGGGGAAGTGTTCCCCTGTGGTGTGCTGCAGGCCCTCAAGCAGCTCAGAGGAGCATGATGGCAAACCAGTTAGGGAAATTATGACACAAGACAAAGTGGATTCAAGGGTGATCCTGAGGGACATCAATCTCCTGGGCCTAGACAGGTATCTTGAGAGGGCTAAAGACAGGATTAAGACTGCAGTTTTGTTCATTGGAAAGAACTGCTTCCTAGAACACTAGGACAGATAGGAGAAAGGTCTGAGACCACCGTTGATCTTGTTCTTAACAGTAAGGATAGGGCCATCTCCAGTGGTGCTGTGAAGGAACTGCTGGGATGTAGTGACCCCAACTAGGTCACCATCTCCCTGGTGAAAGGGATGACTAGTTGAGCCTCTACCAGCAGGACCTAGTATTCAGAAAGGTTGACTTTGTCAAGATGAAGGACTGGTTGTCAAGGGAAAAGAGCAGCTGCATAAAGCTGGGAAAGCAGAGCACATGCAAGGTGCATTGAAAAATCTGATTGATGCAGTACTGGAGATCTGCTTCCCTATATGCAATAAGGGAAGATGAGCAGAAAAAAAAAACATTCTGCCTCATGCTGGCCTTATAGAGACCTTGAGCAACTGATCCTAAACAAAAATAAAGTTTATGATCACAGAAAAAGATGGGTACCTCCAGTCTAGAGAGGAGCATAGGGCTGCACTGACAACTGCAGGACTAGCTATAAGGTAGGTAAGGACAGGCTGAAAGTCAGGATAGCAGAAGGAGTAGTAGACAGCAGTAACACCTTCATTTTTTTTCTAAATAGAAAAGTAAGGAGAAGGAGGAGATTGTCCCCATGACTACCAGGAAAGGAGGGGTCAGTTTTCAGCTGGACTTGAAACGGTTGGGCAATTAGTCTAAATCCCAGAATCTTAGATTCTATATAGACAAATACATGGTGCTATACTTGGGGATGAAAAACAGAGGTAGGATCTACACACAGTATGGGACTCATCTTGCTGCCGTGGAGGAGGAGAGGGACCTGGGGTTCATAATTGTCCAAGGGCTGAAGTATGACAAGCAGTGTGTAATAGTTGTCAAAAGGGTCAGCAGAATGCTTGGGTGCAAAAAAGGGGGATGGCAATGAAGACAGGGGAAATAATCTTGCCATGTCCCAAGACTATTGTCAAACACCATCTGGGTTTCTGCATATACACTAGCAGTCAAATATGTGCTTGTATATCTAGATATATCTGGATTTTCACAATAAATCTCCATTCATTTCAACGAGATTTTCTGTGGTATATCCAGATATCAAATTCTTTATTTATCCAGGTGAACACCATTGAGCAAGCTCATTTACAAGTTGGACCTGCATTACACAAATCAAGTAACAATGCATTTATATACAGACAAATAGACAGTAGATGCAAGAGTACAACAGTACAGGTAGGCCTGTAATAGACAGGATAAATAAAAATAAATTTGGGTTCAGGTAAAAGACAGTCGGTAAGGGTATACATAACAATAGGGTAGCAAGCCAGTAAAAATTTATACCAGATACAACAACACACATGGTTTAGTAGTCCTGTAAGGTAAAGGCATTATAGTCCAGTGAAGAGATTAGTTGAAGTGGATGCTACAAGCGAAGAGATATATAGTCAGTTTAAAAAGACCCAGGCTTATCAAGGGGGAGACATGTGTCAGGAGAAGTGGGCAGCCAGTGAGGGGGGGTCTGGAACTGGGATAATACTAGGAGTGAAGGAATGAGATGCTGTGGGTATACAAGGAATAGGTGGGTGAGGGAGGGTGAGATTTAGGGCGGTAGATAAGTAGGTGGCTCAGGGACAAGTTATGCACCGATACAAGAAGGAAGGAGGATGGGAAAAGCAGGGATGATGTGGAAGGTGGTGTAAGTAAACTAGGATCATTGTAAGCAGTTGCAGGCTTCTGGAATGTATTTTGAGTATAAGGTCTTAAACACAGTGAGACTAACAGGAGTCCTCAGTTTCCATGATTTCTGTAGCACATTCCAGAGCTAGGATAGTTGGAAGCAGTTGCAGGCTTCTGTAATGTATTTTGAGTATAAGGTCTTAAACACAGTAATACTAACAGGAGTCCTCAGTTTCAGCAATTTCTCTAGCACATTCCAGAGTGACGGTAGAACGAATCCTATGGCAGCTCTCCCAAAACGCGTTAGGGCTTTGGGCACTTTCAGAGAAATCAGTGAACAGCTTCTTAGGGCATAGGTTCCAAGCATATTGAGAGTCAGGCAATCAACAATGTACTGCAGAAGTTTGCCAGTGATAGCTCTGTATGTCCAGAGAGCTGCATTTTTATTTCATCTGTAGTGTAGGGAGGTCCAACCTACGGCTGCATATAAAGAGCAGTGATGGGTGGAGAAGAGGAGACCAGTGATGAAGCACAGGGCTCTGTGGTAAAGTATGTCCTATTTACCGAGGTATGAAGTAGCACATTGGCTGTATATAAAGTCAGCATAATCAATTAGGGAAAGGAACATAGACTGATCTAGCTGTCTCTTGGCCTCTGTAGTTAGTAGGTGGTTTAACCTAAAGAAGAGACGTAGTGTCTGCCTCAGTTTTTAACAAATCCTCCAGGTGGTCTGCAAAGCAGAGTTTGAAGTCTAGCCAGACCCCTAGGTATTTGAATTTCGGCATAATTCCAGGATTTCTCCTAGGAGGGTGGTGATGGGGGGGTAGAGCAGGGTAGGCTGCATGGTTAATAGGTGAAAATAGCATCACCTTTGTCTTTTTGGCATTAAGTAGCAATTTTTTACTAAGGAGCTGGTATTGAAGTATGTTGAAGTCAGCTTGCAGGTCACTACAGGCAGTTTCAGGAGTTGTACGGCTTAGAAAGATCACTGTATCATCTGCGAACAGATGAATTTTCACCTCATTGATGCCTGAGTCTATATTGTTGATGTAGATGGCAAATAGGAGTGGCCCCAGGATGGAGTCCTGAGGGACACCTCTTTTTAACAGATTTGAGGGGGAGAGCTCACCTTTGGCCTTGACCTGTTAGTGCCTATCAGAAAGGTAGCTGTGGAACCAACACAAGGAGGTAGAATCTAGACCAATAGCTTTTAATGAAGAAAGAAGGAGGCTGTGGTCAGTGTCAAAGGCCTTACTTAGGTCTAGACAAACGGCGCAGACAAATTTTTTGTTCTCTAGCACACACTGCCAGTCATTTGTCACCTTGGCCAGGGCCGTGATTGTACTATGTTCAGTTCTGAAACCATATTGCATTGGGTTTAGCAGGTTAGTATCATCTATGAAAGATTTCAGCTGGGCATTCATGATTTTTTCCAGAAGTTTTGATAGTACCGGGAGAAGGGAGATGGGCCTGTAGTTGTTTAGATCATAGGGGTCTCTGGATTTAAACAATGGAATAACATGTGTGGTCTTCCACAGTTTGGGGATGGTCCCTTGAGAAAGGGACAAGTTAAATAGATGCGTAATAGGTACGGCCAAGACACGATAGGCAATCTCTAGGTAGTATGGATTGAAGGTGTCAGCGCCAGCACTTTTTCTGGTGTCCAACTGGAGGAGGAGGAGATGTTTGACCTCTTTTAGTGAGGCAGGAGAGAATGAAGACTGCATCTGAGGAACTAGATTCTGTAGGTTGTGTGGTAAGCTGTGAGCGTAGGTTGCATGCAGGTGAGTTATCAAAAGTTAGCCCTGCAGTAGCAAAGTGATTGTTGAAGGCTTGTAATCTCTCTTTATTGTTGTTGATAGTTACATTAACAGAAATAATTTGAGGGGGGAGTGTTTCCTGTGGTATTACCAGAAAGTTCTTTTATTGTGGACCAGAACTTGGTAGGGCAGTTGGAGGCAGTGTCGCGTTCAGCGCGATAGAAGTTGGACTTGGTTTCCCGAATTAGCTTTGTACAGTGGTTTCTGACTGTTCTGAAAAGATGCTAGTCTTCGGCTTTGTGGGATTTGCGTGCTAGCTTCCAGAGCTTGTCTTTTTTTAATCATGCTGCCTTGATGTCTGCTGTAAACCAACGGCACTTTCTAGCCTTTATGCGGGTTTTGACTAAGGGTGCATGGGTATTAAGAGTGCTGGATACAATTTCGTGGAAAATGGTATATGCTGTTTCTACTGATTTAGCTAAATAAAAGGTCTGCCAAAGCAGGGAGGCTTCCAGGTCATTGATATTTGCAAGTGGGTCAAAATTCCATTTTGATCTTTAGGTAGAGAACTTTGCTGAGGCTGTTGGTTTAGGGACTGCTCTTATGCCAGCAATAAAGCAATGGTCACTAACATTGGCAGAAAAGATCCCAGCATGGGAGAAGAAATGGGGTTTGCTTACTAGAAGTACAACTAATAGTGTACTTTCCATAGGGTTTTTCTTATTGATACGAGAAGGTTCATTAATAAGTAGAGTGAGCCCATGAGAATCAAAGAAGGATTTAAGTGGAAGAGATGTGCTTGACAGCCAGTCATAATTAAGGTCCCCTAGTATAATTGTTTCCATTGTGTCAGTACTCATAGTAGATGATAGGTGGGACAGGAGCTGTGACCCCGAGAATGGGGGTCTATAACATCCTATGACATGGAGGGCCATCGATGTAGATATTTCAATTTTTAAGGATAGGCATTCAAAGGCATTGGCAATTGATGTAGTGTCGAGGGTAGTGACCGTAAACTTGTCCTTAACATAGATGGCTACACCACCACCTCGGGTTAGTCTATCGGCTCTGAATAACAGATAGTTGGGGATATTAACCTCTTTGTCTGGCATGGATGGACGAAGCCAGGATTCAGATATGACAAGTACATCCGGCTCCGTGTGGATAGCCCAAGCCTGTATTGAGGTGAGTTTCTTTAAGAGGCAACACACATTAACATGCATAAAGCTGATACCTTTATACTTCGTGACTTCGGACAGTGAAGGAATTGCTTGTATAGGACCAGGGTTAAGTTTAACATTACCTGAGCACAGAAGAGGAGGAGTACAACTTTCTTCAGGGCAACAAGTGGTAATTTGGAAGAACTAACCCTTCTTTGGCTAGTGGAAGTATTGGCGTAGGAATGCAAGGACCTATTCTTTGTACTGTTCAGTCCTAGTGATACACATGCTAAGACCCTAACCGTATGACACCAGTAGATGCAGGTACTGGGCCGAGTAGGTAACATTCCATGGGTAGGTAACAAGATGCTGGTGGCTGTCCGAGAGGGAGACTCAGCTGAAAGTGGGTACGACAACTTGGGGGCATAGCACAAGTTGTATAGGGACTCCATGAGTAGGCATTCTTGTGGTAGGGGATACGAGTCCTCTTTGGGATAAATTCCATCTGGCATGTACCCTAATAAGGGTAGGGTGCATAAGGTGACAAATAGGTAGAGCCAGATTGCAAGTTCCATGGTTAAAGTCTGGGGGTCAGAAAGAGAAACAGCTGTAAGGGCTTAATCTGGGCAAGGCATCACCAGGTAAGGCTATGCGTCATGGGGTCTGAAAAGGGATATAGGTGCCGGTACCATGTGAAGGGAGCAAGGAGATGTTTCTATGGCACAGTGACTAGAGATAGTTACAAGAAGTCATAAACCCGATCTAAGAAGTATCAGCTAAGGCTACACACCACAGGGTCAGCAAAGGGATGTAGGCACTGAAACCACTTGTAGGGAGCAAGAAGAATTTACTATGACACAGCGACTAGGGACAGTAATAAGAAGTCACAAATCTGATCTGAGATGAGTGGTAGGGGAGACTGCAGTGGGTTAGTTATGATGGGACACTTGAACCTGAAGCAGCAGCACAAAATTTATATGTCTGTGGGTGTCCTAGGGAGATTGGGAGGATAGATTTGTAGGAAAGCCCATGGCAGAGGAGGGCAGGGCAAGGAGGTCTATATTATAATGGTCAGGGAGGGGGATGGGTGTGTGGGCATAAAATTTGCAGCCTTGCTGTACCTCTCTGGGTCTGGAGTCCGAGCAAGTGGTCTCAGATGGCGGCTTCAGAAGCGCTGACCACCTGGTGGCCATGGTTCTTGCGGCGTATGAGCTGGGAGCCCTGGAGGGTTCTTGGCTGAAGGGAAAGAGAAAGCGAAGCCAATTAGTACTGGTCCCAGACAATGGTCGAGCTACCCAGTGACAAAACTAATTTCAAAATGAAAGGGGTCGATTTCCTTGGTGCCCTGAAGTCTGGGCAGCAGTTACAGAGGCAAAGGAAAGGGCTGTTTCACTTAATCAATCTAGCAAGAGCAGTTTGCAAGTATTACAGCTATTTTTAGGCAGTTCACAAGCAGATTCTAACAAAACAGGCATACATTAGCAAGCATAAGTAAAAAAAAAAAAAAAACATCGCCTTTTAGCTCAGGAGACAGAGAAAAGATAAGGGGTGAAGGACCAATCGGAGCAAGCCTGGAGAAGGTGCTCACACTCTGATTGGTTTGCAGCTTTGCCATACCTCTGAGTCTGGAGTCCAAGGAAGTGGTCTCAGGCGGCAGCTTCGGGAGTGCTGACCGCCCAGTGGCCGCAGTTCTTGTGGCGGATAAGCTGGGGGCCCTGGAGGGTTCTCGGCAGAAGTAGTAGGACAGAATTAGCAAGGTCAGCCTTATGAGGGGGGAGAGGAGGGAGTGGTGAGGCAAGGGGCTGTTAGAAATTTAGTTCTGTGTGGCAGGACCGCACTCTAGGAGGTGTTCTGCAGCTTTAAATTTGTGTAGGGCAAGATGGCCAATGGGAGGAGGTGCACAGAAGAGGGAGTGGTTTAGGTGTATTTAAGAACTTGTGGAGGAGGGGGTGGGGGTAGGGTGAAAAAAATCACACAAAGAGACACACAGTGGAGAGAATGGGAAGATTAAGGGGTCTAGCTAGGCTAAAACAAAGCAAACAAACAGTATTTTACTCTCTTTTTTTCTACCAGAATGAGCATATACAGGCAGGTAACAGTCCTTAAACAAAAAATCAGCAGTAGGAATCCTGGTTTTCAGTTTATCTGTAATTGGTATTAGGTGCACACTCTAGTAGCGAGGGCCAGGCAGCACAGAGTACAGAATGTGTGCATGGGCATGCAATTAGTCCTGGAAAGCAGCCACTCTGGATTCCAGAGCTAGCCACTCAGGCAGTTCACCAAGATGGTGAGCAGCCAATGGGGGCACTGCAGTTATATGGCACCAGAAATTCGGAAAAACAATCCAGGATCTTCACTGCAACAGCTGCTGAGGGCTGAAGATCTGGCTTTGGCAATTACCTGTGCTTGGAGAGCAGTGGGCGGGTGGCTGCAGGCAGGATCCCGGTCTCGCCGCTGTAGTCGGCTGGCAGCTCAAGCTTAAAAGCAGCTACGAGGATGAGGTGCTTGCCCGAAGTGGGCAGCAAGCTTGTGCTTGGAGATTTACTATGACATATCTCTGATTACCATTGCAATTCTAGGCTCATCAGTACATAAATGACATTTACAGTGTAGAGAAAACTTTAAAACTATGAGACTAAAATGATAATGTATATGAAGGACAAAAACTCTAAGAACAGGTTGGTGACTATTAATATTCTTGCCTTGAAGAAAAGGGGGCTGAGAGGAATATTATCTCAGTCTTTCACATACTGTACTAAAGGGTGTTGACAAGATCAAACAGTGATGTTTTATATAGCGTCCTCTAGCAGCACAAGAGGATATGCCGAGAAGCACAGACATGGCAAATTCAAGGGTAACATTAGGAGGTACTTCATCTTGGAGATGATCCTCAATTACTATTTGTGGTGAACCTAAGGAACATCCAAATAGCAGACCCAGTTGACATGAAGTGAAAATACAGGCCTTTAAGATACACCTGGATAAATTGCTTCCTAAGCAAGATAATCACAGGGTACCATTTAAATTAATATATTTTTGTAGCACACATATTCATCTCTGCATATGAAGCGGGGGGGGGGGGTGGTATACATAATTGACCTGACTGTTAAGTATGGTCTTAATCTTAATGTGTTACAACATATATCATTAGATTGATGTGGGCCTGAAAGAGCAGGGAATGGCACTATTGAAGAAAACACATCATCAAAACCCTGTTTAAGTCCAAACATTTTATTTTTGATTAGAATAAACAGTATTATTACTAATACATAACCAGCAAAAATTAGGAAACGTGCACATTTTTATAACTCATCATTCAGTGATTTCTCTTTGTCCATACTCCTGCTAGGGTTGCATTGACAAATCATTGCAGTATACAGGCATCACAGTATCCTGCCTGCTGCTCTAGAATGGAACCTGGACTCTGAGTCCTGCCGTAGAAGGTCACATACTATTGATTAAAATGTATTATAGTAGACTAGAGAGTCACTTCTTAACCTGGTAGAAAGATCATAGCAAGCTCACCTCTGACTCACCCACTGCATTTTAATCACATTTCTTGCACATTTATAAATTGTGTAGCCTAGGTGATATGGATGAATGGCTAATATCAGAAACAACTTTCAGTGTACCTCCCTCCCAAAACAAACAAGATGGCTCAATGGAGACTGGCAATCATTTTAAAGTTTTTTCAGCATGGAGCAGGAGATAAATGTATAAAAATGTTATTAAAACTAAGTGGATGAGCCAAAGTTGATTTTTCTATGTGGCTTTCTCTGATTTAGCATGCTCCCTACTGGCCACCTGTGCTCCCCTTCTGGTTCAGCACTCTCTGTAAACAAACACACAAAGAAACAAAGCCAGAGAGTGGTCTTCACAAACAGAAAGAGAGAAAGCAGTAAGACCATAGCATCATATGTTAAAATGAAAAGTGGGTACATGACCGATCGGGGCTCACCTTGTCATTGAAGGTTATGCTTATTCAGATCACATCAGTTGCTTTTTGAAATCAAGAACCCCTTTTATAATCATGGAAGAATACAAAGGGTAAGTGAGTGAGAGAGTAGAAAACTTAAAATGATTGGCAGACTCCTTTGGGCAACTTTTGATTTTTTTTATATTTATTTATTTATTTATTTAATTTTTTAAGGGGAGGCCCTGAAGATTGCTTTCGAAGAGTCCAGCCTCATTCCAATGGAGATTTCAACAATATAGTCATATACATTCCTGAGCTTTATCAAAGCATTTAAGGATTGGGCACAACATTTCTGTATTCTCCTCATGTGTCAATTTATTAGAGATCATGGCCTGTATTTTCAAAGAGTTGCAGCAGACACAATAGCAAGTTATATCACTTTCTGTCACAAATCACAACTGGGTCTGCATCAGAAGGTTACACTATCAAAAGATGTTTTTGCCACAATCTGCTGTGCCTGCACCTGTGTCCAGATTAAAGATGCAAAAGTGGTTCAACTATGACGCAACCTGCATTTGCTCAGGAAATATGCAAAGATTATAAGATAAGTACTGTATATTGTGTATCATAACATGTCAGTTTTGATGCAGTTACAAATAAACTGCACATTATTTGTCCCATCTCCATGATATAAATGTGTGCATTTTGACCAACTGCATTATTTTTAAGCACTTTTGAAAATACCACCCAATATCTTTCATAATGTCCCTCAGAATAGCCCAAACAAGACATACATATTGGGTAGGGTTGGAAGAATTAATTCAGGTAAGTTAAGAACCTGGCAGAACTGGTATAATTTTCTGGAACAGAACATTACAAAAACTTTTTTCAGATTCATACATATTTTTGTATTATTGGTTTTTGGGCTTAGCATGCTTCATCAGTTCAGCTGATTTCCCAAGTCTATGTCTAGATGTAATTATCTATTGTAGAACTTTGAACATAAATAAAATTGCACTTATTCTAACTCTCAAAGCTAGGACATATTAGGGATATCAGAACTAGTTTTAGAAAGATTCAACCCATGCTTGAACTCTGGTGCTTCAGTTCTAAATTAGATCGTAAACACTAGAGGTTTCACAGTACAGTTTGAAGCATTTGTTGGTCTTTTTTGGCTTACTCACTGGTCTTCTGTGCAGGGCCACATTTTGGGCCCATTTTCATTGGTGATGTCACACACTGCTATGCTCACTGCTCACTGCTCACCCTGACTCACCAGCAAGAACACATAAAAGAAAGGGGACTAAACGGAGTCAGAGAGGAAAGGAGATCCTGGGGAGGGCAGGCACAGTCCCTGCCACACACAAATGGATGTCACATGTGGTTGGGCTCCTCCTGGGCTGGTGGAAGATCAGAGCCATCTGGGCTAAGCCAGTCCAGCACATCAGTACTATCTGAGGGATGGGAGGGAGTACATTTTAAATAAAAAAAAAAATAAAACATGGATGCACAGTGTACATAACTAAATAATTGTATATAGGTATCAGCCATAGGGCTATAAGCTGCATGTTTAGAGGCTTGTAAAACCATGTTACTTTGTGGTCACTTCCTTGCTTTGCAGAATTAGAGAGGTTATGATCCATTCGAGGCTGAGAAACCCTGATCACTTGTGATGGCTTGCATGAAAGATCTGACTTTGTTGACCCTCTGCGAGATCTTGCTTCCTACATTTCTAGGGCAAGGTAAGTTCATCTCTGAGTTTCTTCTTTCCTCATGTTTCCAATGGTCATAGCCAGAAGGTTCATACATATGTCACTTGCCATTCTATTGGATTACAGCTATGTTGCTAACCTGTACTGTGACTATAGAATCTTAACATATGTAACAGGATTGTGTTGCAGCATTGCCTTGCTATGTAACCCTGTTTTACTGCATTTGTTTGAAAATTCAAATAAAAAACATTAACTAAATAACCAAAAAAAAACCAAAAACAAATGCACTGCATTGGGAAGGTGGGTGGGTGGGAAGAGGGAAGGGGAATAGAATTTTCAGAACACATATTGCCTCTGGTGAGTGATGTTTCAAATGTGAGAGACAAGGGGAAGGTTTGAGTTGCTATATGGGCCTGGGGTTTGGGTATAGGTGTGTGGGTGTGGGAGGGACATGTGACCAGGAGAGGATCATACATTGGATCAGTGAGTGATGTGCTGAGCAGTGGGAAGGCCATTCCTGTTATGCAGTTATGTGATGACTGTCTGTACTGCTGAAATGTGCTCCTTTGATGCAGCTGGAGCAGAGCTCAGCAGCAGAGTGGACATCTATGTTTGCCAGCAGCATGTTGAACAAATCCTTATTTAAATAACTAACCAATCCTTCCTACTTGTGTGTGGAGTTTTAGAGAGAAGGCACTTATACTGTGTCTAAGAAAGATGAATGTACTGTATTTAATTGAAAAAAATAAGATGAATGAGGAAGTGCCAGGGAGAGACAGGCAGCAGCAAAAAAATGAAGTGTTGGGGGGAGCTGTGAAGGGTTGCTGTCACCTCTTTCTTGGTCAGTTTGAACAAAAACACAGCAGAAATATTTTCTGTAAGGAGTGGACTCAGAGAGAAAATCCTTTATTCATTTTCAAATATCTGTGACTCCTGTGTGGCGTGTACTTCTTGTGATGTGCTGTGCTCCCCTGGATTGCACTGTGCATTTGCCACCCAGCAGTCAGTGTGTGGTATCAAAATAAATACCAGAAATATTTTGGGTGATGGGAGGAGAGAAAAACTCTTTTAGTCATTTCAATGTATGTGTATGTGCTATGCTTCCACGGACTGCACCGACTGTACCCAGTGTGTGCATGTGCCACCCAGCACTAAGTAAGTGGTATCTCAATAAACCCAAGAAATATTTTGTGTGACAGGAGGGAGAAACAATCCTTTATTCATTTAATAACCTCTGTGGCTCTTACATTGCTTACTGGCCATTGGTCCTGCTGTGCTCCCTTTGACTGCACTGTACCCAGCATATGACCATGTGCTGCTTGGCACTCAGTGTGTGGTATCTCACTTAAAGATATAAATCCAGGAAATTTTGGGGGTGACAGGGAAGGAGAATACACTACTTTGTTCATTTAAAAATATATGTGTCTCTTACATTGTTGTACTGGCTTTCTGTCTGACTTTGCTCACTTTTGCTGAACTGTACCCAGTATGTGAACATGTCCCACCCAGCACTCAGTGTAGGGTATGTTTTGCAAATAAATAAATCCCAGAAATATCTTGGGTGGCAAGGAAGGAGAGAAAAATCATTTTAGTTAAGACCCAGACATATTTTGGGTGACAGGAGAGGAGAGAAAAACACCTTTATTAATTTACAAACATCTGTGACTCCTTTATTGTGTACTGGACAGCTGTCCTGCTATGCTCCCTTTGACTGCACTGGACCCAGTGTGTGACCATGTGCCTCCCCCACCTCAGCATATGGTATCTCATGCAAATAAATAAATCCCATAAATATTTTGGGTGATAGTCAAGGAACAAAAGAAAAATCCTGTATTCCTTTGAAAATACCTGTGACTTGTGCATTGTGTACTGGCCATCTGTGCTCCACTACTGCACTGTATTTAGTGTCTGTAACCATGTGCTTCCCAGTTCTCAGTGTATTGCATTTATAAACAAAACATTAAATTATTATATAAGTAAAATATTAAAATATGACATACATATAAAAATTTCCATACAAAAAAATCAAAAATGTGTATTGAGATTTCAAATTTCTGATATTATTTGATTTTGCCTTGCTGATACCCATTCCTCAAAACTTGAACCTGGGATCCAACTTGATCATTGCTTCTTCAGTTTGCTCCCATTGCACCACACTGTCATAAAGCCAAAACCAGATCTATGAGTTGAGCTGCACCATTTTCTAACACAGGAGATGTGTACACGGTCCCTCGTGCTATTATGGCTAACACCACAATGAAACATCCGACTCTGGTGGTTCATCTGCTGCTGGTAATGGTAATCCTTGTGGTAGCAAAAATAACCTAAATTCAGGCAATAAAAATGCAAACACCAAAAGAACCACAGTGAACTGTGGTAGAGGGACCTTTCAAGAAACCTTATGCAGCTACTACTGTCAAGCATAGAGCCACTACAAGGTATGCTGTTCATACTGTTAAAATCCCGTGACTAGCAGTTAGAGTAGTGCAACTGACAATGGCTGACTCAGACAGTAACTCTTTGTCTGAGTTTGACACTTTGACTGCTAAAGTACCAGTCCCTCATCCAACCCAAATGAGCGAGTCTTCTGACAAAGACTCAGATAGTACAGTTGCAAATAAATCCACAAATTGGGGCAATAAAAATTACAAGTCCACCACTTCTACATCAGCTCTAAGTGAAAAACATTGAAGTGCCCAGTCTACTAGCACCATGGGTACAAAAAAGTATGGATGGTCTGGGTTCTGCTCCCAGAGGCGAACAAAAACTATTCTACAATTTTCTGAACCAAGTGTGGAGCCATTTTTCTGTCAATAAAATTCATCCATACAGAGCAATTTGTGCCATCCGTAAACAAAGTGTAAGTCATGGTAAACTTGCTTTATGTAAAAAATCCAAGAAATGTGGGTTCCTTCCCAATAAAGGCTTTGTTATTTGGGGGCTGGTAGGCAGATATAATCCAAAAGTCAAAGAAAAATGGCCAGCCACACCTTTCAGTTTTTCAACAACTTTTTCTTTTATTTTCTATTTTCTTTTATTCTTTATAATAGATCCAATGAACATTTCACCTCAATAGGCTTCTTCAGGGATAGGATCTAATTTTAAATACATAAATCATGTTTAGTATTTTGATTTCAATAACATCAGTTTCTCACACTGACAACCTCAATTTTTACAAATGAGAATATTTAAAATTATTATAACTTCATGCCAAAGTGGTCATGTTGCTATACTCTATCATTGAATGTCTAAAGTAGAAAGACTTGTACTATTATTTACATAGCAATTTAATTCCGTGGCCGAGTCAACCTCATGGCAGCCTTCACTGAGGAGAAGGACTGTGTCCATGAAACCCACAGTATCCCATTGTGTGCCACACACCTCTATCAGCCAGGTCATATACTTGTTTAAATCAAGAATACTAATTAATTACTATAATGCATGCTTCCTACAGCAATTTATTACATAACACATTTATTCCGGTGGGAGGCCCCATACCTTTAATATCTGCAGTATTGAAAAGATACTTTAGCCAGTCTTGTACAGGACTTAAAGAGTTCTCTCTGCTGCTTTTATAAATTAAATTATATTAGGTGTTGCCATTCCTGTATTTCAAAAAATAATATGAAAACATTTACTTAACACAAACAGCACTGCTGACCTGTCTCCTTTAAATTCAACAGGAGCATTTTCTTTTGCTTTGCTAGCTTCACTCTATTCTGATCTGTAACAGTGTATCTTAGTTTGGGTTTGTTACACCTAACCTTCTCAAAATAGGTAGTACATACAAAAGAAGTTTAAAATGTAGGTCCTCTAGCCTTACTAGCAAAGTACTCCTCCGCATATTTAATAGTAAAATCCTTGCAGCCAGTTGTTTCTCAATTTTCACAACTTTAGTTAAACAGGTTAAGCTAATAACACATCTAGCAAAACAGTCTAAACCATAATTCAGTTCAAAATGAGCTTCTGTAGCTGAATTACAGATGACAAAACATTGCTTATTTTTGCAGGATACATCACCCACTTCTGGGTTTTGCAAACAAGGGTTTTCAAACTGTAGCTGCTTGCACTCTGTCTGCACACAAAGTTCATATTAAGCTTGCTATTAAATGCTTTATGTATCTACACTAATTAGAATATAGTTATATGTTCCTATACAATCATTTCTAACCAAGTTAGGGATGTAAAAAACTTACAGGTTATTTCCAGCTATATCATGCAGTGCCAGGTTTTCAAGTGTCTACTTCATTTGTAGCCAGCACTCTGCCTGCACAGAAAGTTGTATTCAGCTTCCATTTAAACATTTTTTCTTGACAGTAAATAGACTTGTTCTAGGCTGCAAACTAGAGGTTTGTGTTCCTACCTTCACTGTTCTGCACTGCTCTTACCAAAATGATCCAGTCTTTCTTGCACTGTGCTTGGATCTGGTAGGGTTTATATAGGGGAGTGATCCAAGGGGTGGAACTGCAGCTGTAATCAGAAAGGTCAGATGAAAAAAGTGGACCAATTCTGGAGAGGTAAACGTGCCATGGCAGCTGTAAACACACCACCAGGAAAACCTGGTGGGTGCTTTCCACCCCAAGGAACCACTGTGTATATGGCTTGCTAATGTGTTGTCATAATGCAGAGCAGGACATGCTGACAGAAGTTTCACATACCTGCTTTTCTGTCAAACATGCTAACTATTTAAGCTATCATAAATTACTCACTCACTAATGCTTTTTTCATGTAGTACTCAGTAAAAAAGGATTATAAGTTCTGGATCCAGGTCCTAAGTATCCACACCAGGTTTTACTGTGTTTCAATCATGTTATATTACATCTGAATGAGGGTGGAAGTCAGCTATCTAAGGCTCTGCTAGGCAAAAGTGCCATGATAGATGTAGACACACCACCAGGAAAACCTGGTTGGTGCTTTCCGCCCTTTCTGCTAATGTGTTGTCATTATGCAGAGCAGGAAATGCTGACTGAAGTTTCACAAACCTGCTTTTCTGTCAAACATGTTAACTATTTAGGCTATCATAAATTACTCACTCACTAATGCTTTTTTCATGTAGTACTCAGTAAAAAAGGATTATGAGTTCTGAATCCAAGTCCTATGCATCCGCACCAGGTTTTACTGTGTTTCAATCATGTTATGTTACATCTTAATGGGGGTGGAAGTCAACTATCCAAAACTCTGCTAGGCAACAGTCACAAGCATATATTCATAATGCTACTAATTTAGTTTTACCCAGTAGTCAATCCTACTTTCAAAGAAAGTTATTGTTCTGGGTATAGTATGTTTCCTATAAATGATCAGGGTTTGTTCTCAAGTTCTATGTGCCTTATACAGAACAGATTATGGAAGGTCAGTGAGGCCTTCGGGGGGTCAGGTGGGAGGGACCTATCACACATCGGTGCAAGGGGTTATTTTCCATAGATCACTTTTAAGTATCTTATATCCACAGACTAAACTTAAGTGAAACTCAAATGGGGGGGAGGCTCAGACACTATTGTTTAGAATTACCCTTATTAATTACTATTCATTGTCATCTCTCTGTTAACACACTTTACCAGCTAGCTCCCTAATTTTCATCCTCATTAAGCCCAAACCTATCACTAGTGGTATTGAGGTTACATATCCAGAACATCTCTTGGTTCTCAACTGATTTAGTCCAATTCCCACCCCTATTCAGGGGATATACATACTCGATCCCCCAGAACTTAATGGAAGAAGGGTTGTGTCCTGCCTGGGTAAAATGGACAGCTACCGGAGAGGTCTGATTCCTCAGTCTTACAATACTCTTATGTTCAGTGATGAACTGTTTTAAGGGTCTGGTGGTCATGCCAATATAATATTTGGAACATGGGCAAGTTAACATATAGATCACATGATCATTGTCACAGGTTATATGACTCTTAATACTGTAGGTAGTGTTGCCATTAGGATGTTTGAATTCTTTCTTCTTTGATGTGTTGTTACAGTGGCAGCATCTGCCACACAGTTGCATACCTGGTGCCAAGGGTCCCCACAGTAATTGCCCACTCTTTGTGGAAGCTCCTTTTTTGTTCAGAATGTGCCCGTCTATCCCTAAGTGTGTTTACTCATTTAGAGGCTATTATGGGTTTATTTTTGAACTCTTCAGTGCCCACCAGCCTCAGTGTCTCCCAGTGTCTGTTAACAATCTCTTTCATTGGTTCAGTAAACCCAGAATAGATAAGTGGTAGTACCATCCTGTCACTAGCTTCTACATTATTGCTTGTGTCCTGTCGTGGTAATGTAGTTTTGTATACTGCCTTCTGTATTGTTCTGTTTCCATAGCCCCTATTGGCAAACCTAGCTGACATCTCAACCATTCCCTTGTGTCTAAGTTTTTCCTCACTGCTATATCATATGACTCAACATCTGGGAGTATGGAATTCTTTTAATGAGGTGGGGGTGGGTGGTAGCTGTGGGCATGTAGTAGAGTATTCCTATCAGTGTCCTTTCTATATAGACAGTATTCTATAGATGTTTCACTTTTGTAAATCAATAAATCAAGATAAGGAATTTCTATTGTGCTTGCAGTTATGGTACATTGTAAGGTGTCACCCACTGAGTTCAGGTGTTCATGGAAACTCCCAAATTCCTCCTATGTACCATCCCAGACAAATAAATCATCAATGTACCTATTGTATGTTACAATATGTTTGTAATATGGATTGTACATAGGGTTAAGGATAAAAAGAGTCTCAAAGCGCTCCATGAAAAGGTTGGCATAGGTAGGAGCCATGATGCTGCCCATGGCAGTGCCTCTGATTTGTTTATAAAATGTCCCATTAAACTTAAATTGTTTTTAAATATAACTAGTCTTGCTAATTCTAGAAGTGCACTGGTAGGTGGAGTATTAATAGCTCTAATTTTGTTAATACCTATCTCCAGGGTATACAGTCCATCTTCATGTGGTATGCAGATGTAGAGGTCTTTAACATCCATGGTACAGAGTATTAAGTCCTGAATTTGGCATTGCTGTAATGTCTGGTTAAGACTTTTTATGGTGTCAATAATGTCACTAGTGTCTCTTAGATAACTCTGCATTAGTGGAACTGCTTCACTTGTAAAATGCTTAACAAAATTAGAGGGGGCCTCTAGGATGGTGTCATTGCTGGACACTATGGGTCTTGCTGGTGGTTTTACAGGGTTTTTGTGTATCTTAGGTAACCCATAAAACGCAGGTGTTTCAGGGAAATTCCTTTCTCAGTAGTTTTACCTGCCTGTCCTGGAGGTGCCCAAGTTCTGTTTCAGTTTTTAAGATGTCATTTAGGATAGCAGCAATTCTAATGGTTGGGTCCTCAGTGAGTTTCTCATAGTTAGATGGAATATTAAGTAATTCTTCACACATCTCTATGTAGTGTTTTTGGTCCATCAAACAATCCCTCCACCCTTATCAGCTGGTTTGATTACTATAGTATCATCTGTTTCAAGTGCTTTCAGGGCCTGCACTTCAGCTTTATTCAGATTGTATTTTAGTTTTGGGTTTGGTGTGTCCCCTCAGAACTTTTTCTACATCTAGTAGAACTAGATTAATGTAAGCCTCAATATTAGGATTTCTCCCTTTTAGGTTGTCAGTGTGAGAAATTGATGTTATTGAAATCAAAATACTAAACATGATTTATGTATTTAAAATGAGATCCTATCCCTGAAGAAGCCTATTAAGGTGAAACGTTCACTGGATGTATTGTAAAGTATAAAAGAAAAAAGAAAATAAAAGAAAAAGTTGTTAAAAAACTGAAAGCCGTGGCAGGCCAATTTTCTTTGACTTTTAAACTTGCTTTATGTCTCAGCACTACAGCTTTCAAATGCCATCTGATGACACATTCAGTACTGCTTGATCAGCCAAACGTCATGTCATCCATCACCAAGACCATCAAGAAGAAGAATCAGGAAGCATAAATGGATAATGGGTTTTGTGAACTTGATATAGACAGAACCACTACCAGCCCCAGGACAACCATTAACCAAAAACACCTTTAGTACCAGTTGCACATCCAGTGATGGCATTGAATGCATAACTCCAGCACCCCACCATCCATTTGGTAAACAAAGAATAGTATCAAATAAACAAAGGACAAGTTGTAAGCAGGTAACATTGTCTCAGACATTTAAAGTGAAAGAATATTTTTTTAACAAAAGTCATCCAAAGAGTTTTCATCTTAGTCATAAAATAGGGGAAATGTTAGCTGGAATCCTTCTTCCATACTCTTTAATAGACCATGAGGATTTTAGGAAAGTCATGAAACATTTAGGGGTCTGTTACAATGTTCCTCATGAAAGGTAGTTTGCCTGTGTTGAAATGTCAAACATTTATCATGCATTAAAAGCAACAGCGATGCTTTCACTTAAAAATGCAGAGGGTGGGGTTATTCATGTCATGACAGATATGTGGACCCACTGTCCGGATATAGATTATATGTCCCTTACTGCTCATTGGGTCCGTTTTTCTTGTGCTGCTTCAAAAACAAACACACCCCTAAAGATGGTGCAGCTGCATATAAAAAAGTTTGAGCATAGTCATACACCATCAGATATCTTGCAAGAAATAAATGAGCTCCTTAATGATTGGATTTATTCTTATGGTCTAAAATGTACTTAATGGTAATTAACAACAGATCTAACATCTTGAAAGCAGTGCAGGACAGAGGGTTCAGGCATGCTTCTTGCTTTTTACATTGCTTGCATTTAATTATCATTGGGTTCCTGTTCAAAGAAACACATGTTGATGGTATGATTGCTGTTTTCAAAACATTTGTGACTCACTTTTCTCGTTCAACCAAGGCTGTAAAGATATTATCTGAACATCAAAAAGAAACACAATCTGTACACAAAAAGCTGATATAAAATGCTTTCACTCAATGGAATTCAACCCTCTATATTCTGCAACACCTCTTGGAACAAAAGCAAGCTGCACACGAACATTTCTCAAATTACATTATTGGTGTGGGCATTATGCTTACTGTGCTGCAGTGGAAGTTAAAGGAGACAGTGAACTACATCCTAGCTTCTTTGGAGACAGCTAAGAGACATGTCTGCAGAATGTGCAACTCTTAGTCAGGTTATCTCACTTATAATGCTGATTATCTGTCATCTTAGTGTTCTAACTCCACATATAGAAAGAGGCAGATCTAGAAACATAGAAACATAGAATTTGATGGCAGATAAGGACTGCTTGGCCCACCTAGTCTGCCCATTTTCCTACCTAACAGATAAGCTGCAGATTCTAGTTAACCAACAGCTTACTTCCTCCTACCCCCCACTAGGACTGCCTTATGCCTGTCCCTTGCATTCTTGAATTCCCCCACTGTTCTTGACTCCACGACCTCCTCAGGGAGGCTGTTCCATGCATCCACAACCTCTCTGTGAAAAAATACTTCCTCACATTACCTCTGAGCCGCTCCCTCTCTATCTTCAAATTGTGCCCCTTGTTCTTGCACATCTCTTTTTCTGGAAGATGCTACCTCTTGGACTTTGTTGATTCCCTTGAGGTACTTGAAAGTTTCTATAATGTCCCCTCTCTCCCTTCTTTCCTCAAGGGTATACATATTAAGCTCCTTTAGTCTTTCTTCTTATATCTTCTGGTGCAGACCCTGCACCATTTTGGTTGCCCTCCTCCGGACAGCCTCCACTCTGTCTATGTCATTGTGGAGATGAGATCTCCAGAACTGCACACAGTACTCCAGATGGGGTCTCACAAACTGTCTGTACAGAGGGATAACAACTTCCTGTTTTCTACTATTGATGCCTCTTCCTATGCATCCCAGCATCCCCCCAGCCTTCCTTACTGCCTTCTCACATTTCTTGCCCACCTTTAGGTCATCTGATATAATTACCCCCAGGTCCCTTTCTATTTTTACTGTTGTCAGTATCTCACCCCCCACTGTATACACTTCACCTGGGTTTTTGTTTCCCATGTGCATTACCTTGCACTTCTTTGCATTGAATCTGAGCTGCCAACATTTGACCATTCCTCCAACCTTGCCAACTCCCTTCTCATCCTTTCCACTCCATCTTGTGTATCAACCCTGTTGCAGATCTTTGTGTCATCTGCAAAGAGACATACTTTTCCTTCCAGTTCCTCTGCAATGTCACTTATAAAGACATTAAAAAGGACTGGTCCCAGTACTGAACCCTGCGGTACCCCACTAGTAACCCTCCTTTCTTCACTGTGTACTCCATTTACTACTACTACCCTTTCCGTCCTGTTATCTAGCCAATTTTTTATCCAGGCTACCACCTTGGGACCCACTCCAAGGCTGGCTATCTTGTGTATTAATCTTTTGTGTGGTACTGTATCAAATGCCTTGCTAAAATCTAGGTAGGCCATGTCCATAGCCCCTCCCTGGTCTACTACTTTTGTCACCCAGTCAAAGAAATCTATTAGATTCATTTGACATGACCTTCCCATTGTGAATCCATGCTGCCTTGGGTCATGTGCCCCACTGGCCTCTAGGTACTCAAGAATTCTTTCCTTCAGAAGTGATTCCATCATTTTCCCTACCACTGAGGTCAAACTAACTGGTCTGTAGTTTCCTGCCTCTGTCCTGCTCTCACTTTTGTGAAGAGGAATCACATCTGCCCTCCTCCAGTCCTCGGGTACCACCCCATCCTCCCATGATTTGTTAAAGAGAGTAGTCAGCGGTGTCACTAGTTCTACCCTTAGTTCTTTTAGAATTCTTAGGTGAATCCCATCAGGCCCCATTGCTTTTGTCTACCTTCAATTTTATTAGTTCTTTCAGAACCCTTTCTTCTGAAATGGACTGGTATTGACCCCATCTTCAGAGTGTTTTCTCTTATTTGGTTTAGGTAACTCCCCCTCCTCTTCCTTTGTGAATACTGAGCAGAAATATTCGTTCAGTATCCCTGCTTTTTCACTGTCACCCTCTACCCACATTCCCTCCCCTTTATTAAGCTTCAGTATCCCTCCTTTGGTCTTTCTTCACTCTCTAATGTACCTATAAAAGGTCTTATCCCCCTTCTTAACAGAATTGGCTGTCCTTTCCTCAGTTTGTGCCTTTGCTATTCTGACTGCCTTCCCAGCCTCTTTCTGCTTTAACTAATAAAGTTCTCTGTCCTGCTCCTTCTGTGTTTCCTTATATTTCCTGAATGCTGTCCTTTTCTCCTTAACCTTCCCTGCCACCTCTTTTGAGAACCATAGCAGTTTTTTCCTTCGTTGTGTTTTATAATCTGATGAAGAAGCCAAATGTCAGCAGTATCATGAAAATCTTGTAAAGAGAATTACCAAGCACTTTCAAAAATATGACAAATTAGTTGCAATAACCAAATGAAAACACTACATACTTGCAACTTTCTTAGATCCCAGGGTCAAGGCTCTACATCTTCCAAAAAGAGATATTGTAGAGCAGTACACATTTCTGTTAAAAAAATGAGATGCAACAGTCACAGGACTCAAACACAGACACACACAGTAGTTTTTCATCTACACAATGTGCAAGTCCATCTTCATGAACAGATACAGGACAGCAAAGTCATTAAAAATAAGTAGTAGTTCTTCTACAAATTCCAGTTCAACTTGTAGTAGCAAGCTAACCCTGTGGCAAAGCCTTTCCCAAACCACTGCAATAACAAATTACACTGATTCTTCTTCTTCTAAGCATTCTCTTTCCATCATGGTAGATCATTACCTGCAAGACCACTTATACCTATTGATGTGTGTCCTTTTGAATGCTGGAGAGCAAAAAACTTAATATGCCTGAGCTGTACAATGAAGTCTTTAAATATGTTGTTTGCCTTCAACAAGAGTCACTTTAGAATTCATGTTTAATATGGCTGGCAATACTGTGACAGACACCAGAAATAGATTGCTTCCAGAAAATGTACAGATGTTAACATTCATTAAAATTAATAAGGCAAGATTTTCATACCCCTATAAAAGTATAACAACTGCTGATCTCGATCAAGTGATTGATGTGGATGGTGATTGGTAATTGTTGTGTGAATGAACAAGCAACTTTAAAGAACAGAATTTCAACTTGGTGTCTATCTTTGTGTAGTTATACTATGGACCATATCCAAATGCACTTTCACCATTTGTGTCTATAGTGAACTGCTTTGTAGATAAAGCCTAAAATCAGCAATTTTCTAGGTAAAATTAACATCAGTGGTAACAAGGCCAGTGTTATAACAAAATCACATGTCAACTACAGCAGTTACAAAGTATGTTACCGGAGTTATTACGTGGTGAGAAAACCACTTTTTTATTTATCTGAACTACATTTTACTTATATAACAGTTGATATGGTAATGAATAGAAAGCTGTATGTATTAATGCTTTTAACTGCAAAATAAATATTAACAAGTTAATATGCAATTCATTTTAAAGTAAGAGATGTAGTGTTAAATATATAACAAACTCAAAAGAATGGTTGGTGTGTTTTTTTATTTAAATGTCTAATAACTGACTGCACTTATGAAAATAATATGCACACCAATTTCACATGTTGTGGCTGCAGTACCTTGACTTTGTTAATGATAGAAAGTTTGAAACATAGCAGCTGTAGAGTTAGTTATGTAGAAGCAACAGAAGCAAGTAACTGAGGTTAGCTAATGTAAATTAATGTTTTCATTAATACTTCATTGAAGAATGTTCAGCAAGCAGTAAAGAAACTTTCTTTAATTTGCTGGTGATAGCTGATACACATATGGGTTACAATATGAATGATACAGTATCTAGAAACTGAGACTTATTTAAATTTGATTACAGACTGAAGCAAATGATGGTTTCATCGTCATTTATTTTCTTGGCTTGTACATGAACTACCACTTTGGTAAGTGCTGTGGAATCTGAATGAGTTATTATAGATGGCAAAACCTTCAACAAATAAAATGATGATGACGGTGATGATGATATAATCTTCAAATAACTGTAATTATTGATTTTTTTTCCACTCAGGAAATCTAATGCAGCAGCAGTGGGAAAATGTTTACTGTATGGGATGGGTGTCCCTGTAAGAACCTGGATGGCATTAGCAAACAGAAGAAACCACTGATATACCTATCTATAGTCATGCCAAAGTTACATGTTAATCTTTCTCTGTCTCTCCCCCTTATAATGAACATATTTTGTTTTTGTCCACAATTTCATGACATGTAATTCACTATTATCTTCTCTTTTTGTAAACCCATAAAAAAAGGTTTAAATACTAAAAAAGAGTAGAACCCTAGAACTTTTTAAAAGTTCTAGACTAGAACCGGAACCTAGAACTTCAGCAGGTTCTGTCAACCATTGGACATACAGTATATGTCCAATTTTCAAAACTCTTAGTTATGTCTAGTTTGAAAGTTCAGGTATAAATGTGATGGACACAATTTTTAGACTGAGTGTAGCTTGGTCTATCATTTACATATATGTGTAGCATTTTTTCCCCTGAAAATGGTGCATAAAGTAATGTAAAACTGCTAGCAATTGTGTAGGAAGGTTAAACTTTTGAAAATAGCCCCACATAATGACTTTTCAAAATCCCACCTGATGTAACTAGCAGTTGTATCCATTTTATGACTTTTGAAAATCCCACTTGATGTAACTTGGAGTTTTCTTCATTTGATCACTTTTGAAAATTCCTTGATTTTTTGACAGATGTGTCAGAATCAGAATCTTCATCATCATCATCATCATGGGAAATTGGGATTGCTGTAGCATTCCTCATGTTTGTGTGGAAAGGGGTGAAATGGAGAGATATACATGCATGCTCTTGGAGAAGAAGAAGGGGGACATAGCTGTCTATAGTAGAACATTATACAGTGAGGAGACTGAGAGGGTTTTACTCTGTTAATTTGTGGTATACCCCACCCTACACCTATGACAGACCTCTGAGCAGTGTGATAGCAAAATATTTACTGAGACATAGAAAATAAGAAATAAAAGGATCATTATAACTAGCAATTCACAGAATAGGAAGGCTTAAAAGATCACTTGATCTAATGAGAATGAAATTAAGAATCTGAGATGAAATCACGATTCAGGAAATGTACAATTGTTCTTGTTCCCTCCTCTGGCATGAGGACTCATCCCTCACAGACTGAAATTGTCACCACATGGGAATTGCTACTTCATGGGGTTTTCATCAGTTTTGTATGCTGTTAATCCACCACCACTTCCACCAGCAGGTAACACCCATTATGGGTAAGCATTAATGAGTGGCTCAATATGAGCAACTAAGTAATACTGCCTGTAGGAAGAGTGAGTGGCGAAGAATGTAGAGTGATAGGTTAAAGCTAGTGTAGCAGTGAGCTGCACTTGCTAGAGTGAACATTTTTGGCCAACCCCTGCAGAGCTTGCCATTTGGTGTAGTGGCTAGAGCCGCAGCCTCAGAGGCTGAAATATCCGGGTTTGGATCCTGGTGCAGGAATGTACATTTTTTACATTTTTTTCCTAAGTCCACCCCCCCCATGGAATTGGCAATAGTTTAGTTGGGAGTGCAGGGGGCACAGCTCCCCATATAAAAAAAAAAATTTTGTCCATTTAGTCGACCGTCACTGTTTGCAGTGGTAGATTTAAAACTGCTCACTCTAGTGACTTGGGGTGGTTTTTAGTCACTCATTGTGGTCTGTGACTTAAAAAACTCACCCAAGTCACATAAATCCCCATCAGCACTATGATTATGACCCTCATCATCATCATCATTATCATCATCACCACCTCCACCAGCTTCATGTGGCATGACTGGAAATATAGTCATTTGCCATGGAATGTGCTGTGCATTCATTTGAATAAATGTTAGCATGCCAACATTTTTCAGTGACACATTGGTCTCTTATTACAACCTCTACTGAGCTTAAGACACATTCAATAAAGAAACGTGGGAAGTCAAGTATTTAATGGCTACTGGTGTCAGTGCTGGCTCATCTGTAATCTTGCCACTTTGGTACATGGGCTTATCATATATGGTGATGTGCCTATAGTCCTGCATCTTCAATTGCCTCCTCCTGCTTTTTCTCAAATACGTCCAGCCTAACCAGTGACATTAAATAACACAGTAGATCTGTTTGAGAAGTTGTCTTTGCCCTTGGATACTTTCACCCCTGGTTATGCATGTGATTGGTAGCAACACCTGGTCTCTCTCTTGCGTTTTTTCATAACTTATTTTTTTAGCATTTCTATTGCATGTACCCAACTTATCAAAAGCCAAGTCAAGTTCTGCACCTGATCCCAGCCACCTTCAAGGATAGACACAATGCTCTATTTATACAGTGTGTCCAGCATGGTGGTGATTCCAAACTCAGCAGACTGCAAGATGCTGTAAATATGTTTTTTTTAATTTAATACACTTTATTGAAAGATTTTAGAAAGAACAATGACATATGTTTATAGCAGTTTAACACATAGAGCATGTGAGGAAAAAAAACAAGCATTTGTCAATGCCAGATATTCACCATTGGTATAGAAGCCCTGGGGTACTAGATGCATTGTGGTGCACAGTGTCATTTGTGTATTACCATAGTTAGGAGCCTGCATTTGTAAATTTTAATGCAGGCTTATAATTTTGTAATGTTTTAAAATTTTTGCACCAAATTGTCAACATAGTTTTTTTATGACCCCACCTCATTAACAAGTGCAAGAAACATTTTCAACTCCTGTCTGAAAGATGATATCATGCAGGGACTATGACATCCCATTTTGGGATCCAAAAACACATTTTGGCCAAGATTTGGAAAATGACAGCTATCACATCCATGAGGTGCTCTAAAGAAATGGCTATATTGAAAATTTGGTGTAAAAATATTGAAAATTACCAAAGTTGTGAGCGTGCATTTGCAAAATTCAGCATAGGCTCATAACTTTGTTATTTTTTAATATTTTTATGCAAAATTTTCAACATAACTTTCTTATGACCCTGCCTCATGAACAAGGGCACAGAAAGTTTGAACTCCTGCTTGAAAGGTGATTTCATGCAGGGACTGTGAAATCACCTTTCAGGATAGATTTGCCAAATTTCACTGCAATTCTTCATGAGGTGGGGGTTCCAAAAAGGCAAGTTGAAAACTGGGGCAAAAATGGCCAAGTTATGCTACTATGTTCAAAACCCCATTGAAATATAATTGAACCGCATACCTGTTTCCTCAGTTTATAGTCTGGATTTGAAGAGTGAAAGCATGTCTGTGGTCCACAGAAGATTATGGTGTTGGACCCCCAGTGGGTAAGTATGCGTTTGGGGGCTGGGTACTGAGTGGGAGAGTCAGGTGTGGGGACAGTAATGGGCACAACTGGTATAGATGGACTTTTTTTTTCAAGGGTTTATGAAAAAAAAATTATGAGGAAAAGCTTTCTTTATTTTAGGTCATGACACTGGTGGTTGAGCACCCCTAGTATGAGTGTTATGTTTGTAGGGGGTGTGGGGGTGGTGGTTGTTGAGAGTGAGGGGTTGGATGGGCATTACAGTTACAGGAGTGGTAACAACAGAGATCGATGGATGGCTGTTAATGAGCCTCTGGCACCAAGTGCCAGAGATGTGGCCACCCATTGGGAGTGGTGCAGTAGTAGACCACAGGGGGTTCACTTATTAGGTGGTGACATTGGCCATTGGGCAACCCCAGTGTCCATGTTATGTTTGTGAGGGGGGCGCTAACAGGGAGGGCCAGGTTTGTGGGACAGTTACGGGGGCACCAGTAACAGACATCTATGGATGGATTTCTGTTACAGCTGGTGTGAGCCCCTGTGTGTTTGACATCCCAGGCTGACCATAATATATAAGCTTTGCTTGTTGGGTGGCATAGATCAAAGGAAAGAGCCATCACATGATTGGGTCAGCTCTTTCTTTTGAAGTACATAAAGTTTCCAACTAGCAAGCCAAAACTCCATCATGATCAGCCTGGCTGGTGACTGGTGTGGCAGTGACTTGCCCCAAAATCACTGCTCTGCATAGGATGGACAGTGTCATAGCAAGATGTTCGCTGAACACACACATGCATGTCAAACATAAAAAACAGTGACAACACTGTGCACTAATGGTGTTATACACCTCTACAATCCATCTAAGGGTGCTGAATACATGACAACCAAATCTGTATATGAGTTTGGTGCAAGCACCTGCATATCAGTGCACCCAGCATAAATCTTCCACTCAGGCATTCAAATGCAATCTCAGTCATACACAAGTTTAATATTTTAGATTTCTCCAGTTCTATTTGCATGATCATATAGCTCATATTCACCAACTATGGTTATAGCAAAATGAAACATAAATGGCCTTTACTTGTTTCCTTCTTATCGTTTTCAGGTTCCCATTCCAATATAGATAACTATCTGGGAGAGCACTTGGATGTGCACAAGTGATGTGTAGTTACACACAGGCTGACATTTCACCCTGATGATGACTCCATCACAGCTGCTGTGCAGTGCCCGGCCAGTAGGATTTATATGGAAAAATTCATGAATCAATACAAGGGCCAAATCCTATTGGTGTCTTAGCTATATCTTGCCATTAAAAAAAAATAAAATAAAGTGCTACAACAGTGCTACAAATATTGGGCACTATGCAGGAAGTGGGCAGGGACAGGTGCGCCCATACTGGCATTCACCAATTCCAGCCACCTGTCTGCGGCTTCTCCCCACTAGCATGCAGGATTCCACAGGGTGGCCAGAGGTGGAGTTGCAGACCCAGGCGGGCATCAAATGCAATGCCCCTCCCAGGTTCCACAGTGAATCCCTCATGTTGTGAGGCACAGGTCCAGGATAGTGCATGCCTACAGCAGGCACACGGACCCCCACACCCAGAGATGGGCTGTGTGTCCCCCTTCCCCACTGGTCCACCACCACCTCCCTTCACCTCCCGTACATGCTGGTTGGTGCCAGGCATTTGCCTGACTGGCAGCCCCAGCCCCCCCTCACTGACCAGTGGGCTGTGGCAGCACATGGAGGGAGTCATGGCCATGTACCATTGTAACTGTAAGTTACATAAATGACTTAAAAATATCCAATACATAAATTAGAATGTATGCAGCTGACACTGTACTGCTATGAATAGACAGACAGTCCCAAGATATGGTAATGAAATTACAAATGGACAGTGCAGTGATGGAACACTGGTTCAAGAAGTCAGGCCTTGTTCTGAGTCAAATATAAAGACTCAAGCTATGGTCTGTGGTTCACAACAAAATGATGTAAGTAGCACATTACAGTTACATTTAGTAATGAATACTGGGGTCAAAGCAGGACATGCAGATTACTATGAATTGCTAGGGGTGCAGAGTGATAATCACCTAAGGTTTGATTTTCATATCTCACATACCTTAAAGAGATGGATCATCGGCATCCATGGGGGTGTGCAGAGTGTTATGGCAGGGTCAACTCTGGCTTACCCTGTGTCACCCTTCTCATCCATGTTGCCAACACTACACAGTTTACTCAATGTCACATAGTGCTGGCACGCCTCTGGAATGACCCTGGCATGGTCCACAGCTATGGGGGATCGGGTGTGTTGGGTCTGCACGCCCCTCATTTGTGCATCTCCTATGGGGGATGCAATGGGTGCAGAGTGGCTACGCACTCAAGATATGTGGCAAATAGCCACTCCATCCCTTCATGCATAGCGCCCACTAAAAATGAAATAAAAACATCAGTTCCACAGTTGTAATATTATGTTATACATTCAGGAACCTTACTAATTCTGGTCATCCAATCTGTCTGCATATGACCTCCAGAAAAGAAGTCCTGCATCTGTCCTTTTGTTAACTTGAACATGCCTTTCAATACATACTGCAGATTATTGGATAAGGACATTAAGCAAATTTGCAAGGAGGCAGTAAAAGATATTAAACCAAACGTGACGTATAAGGAGAGTGCCTCACTAAGAGAATTGGAACTAGATCAATATCTGCTGATCAAACAGCAGATAAGGGCAGTGAAATAGTCATCTGGGTAGGGAAAAATACAAAAATGAAAACGTATTAATTGAGCGATGCAATATTTTATACTCTGTCACAAACAAATCCCATCAATATAATATCGGCAACAGCAACTGCACTGCTAAGAGTAGCTTTGACAAATAAATGGATTACTAAAACTGAAAATGACATCAGGTGGATTGTAAAGGTGTACAACTCCATTAATGCACTGTGTTGTGACTTTTTATTCCCTCTGTAGGTTTGACTTGGGGCCAAATGAGAGGCCCTCTTTTTTGACAGTTTACACCAATCTACCGCAAGATACCTAGCAAGCAGTGTGTGGTAACTGATCTAAGAGGAAGTTTTCTGGCCTTTACTAATTACCAGTCATCAAAAGCATGGCTGTTGAATGTACAACAATGGGAATGAGAAATATAAACCTGGGTTACTTTCTTTATCCTCCTCCTCCTCCTCCTCATCAGTGTCATCCTTTTTTTCACCATCCTCATCTACATTTTTGACATCTGACTGCTGCACATATGCTTCACTCCTTGTGGACTTGCTCATCAGCCTCACATGGCTCCTGTACTGCAGAGTCAGTGCCAGCAGACGTAATAATACCCTCACCCTCCTATTCCTCAACCACTCCTGACATTTTCCCACCTCATGTTCTGCTCCACCTACCACCACCTCCCCTGGCCCAAACAACTATGGATGTCACAGCAGTAATAGAAATAAACTTTGCAGCACTACTGCCATTGTCAGCCACTGCTTTTCTACTACCTGCAGTTTCTGCACATGCAGCTGTAGACTTCATTTTATTAAATCACAGCAGGTGCAGCACAACCTTTTCACTTCACTGAGGTTCCTGCCATCTTTGCTGCCTGCCCTTCACTTTTCACTTTAACAGATTGCCTACTGTTCCCACTCATTTTAATATCATGCAGATGTGCTCACCTGCCCTAGACTTCCAACCCTTACCCACCACCTTTTTACCCCTCTCACCCCACGAGTCCTCACCCCCTTCCCTCCACTTGGGTTACACTTCCCATAGGCTGCCCCCATGCATACAGTCCTTATCAGCTTGTTCTCCCTCATCACCATATTCCTTCTCCTATCCCTTTATAACTTCATACAATATGCCTCCTCGGTACACATGCCAATACTCTCCATATCTCATCCTTCCTCCCCTTTTCCTTCACAAAGCCAATTTTGGCTGCAAACTACAAGCAACCTGCACTTATTAACTAGACCGATAGACTACAGATATTTCTGTTATAAAAGTATTTTTATTTGAGGTTATACTTCACATTTATCTTGCTTCTAAAATAGCCTTGTCACTTGGCTAGTGTATGTTCTCTTCATATAATGTAAATTGTACTGTTTTGTCTGTTCTCCTACTGAGTTGGAGATTTTGTAAAAGAGCCAGGTTTGGCTCAAAGGCTGTAATTCCAAAACTGAAATAAATAAATAACTTAGAGTCACATGGATGGTTCAGATTATACAGAATTGGTCACTCATATCAGATGTATGAAAGTTGTTGACTCCCAAAAATACAACAAAATACATAAAAATGAAGCCAAAGTGAACAAATGCACAACATTTAAGAAAAATAAATATGTTTAAACTGATGCAGGAATTGCTGGTATACACTGCAGTAGCGGCAGCAGACAGCATATCCTCTGAGGTGTCAGCAGTGCTGCTTGAAATAAAATGAATGAAAAATGATTTAATAAACTACTACAAGAACATAAACATTTATATAACTCACCAATTTTGTTGTGACAGATAAATGTAGAGAAAGAAAAAATGGCTTGACTTTAACATGCATGTCACCATAACTGACAAAAATTAAATTAACTCAGCAAGTGTGACATCTCCTTGTCACATTAACAGAAAAACCCTTGACACACTGAAAAAATGAAATTACAGATATGATCCCTGTAGTAAAGATCCTTTAGTCAATCCCCACCCCCACCACCCACACAGCAGTGTTACTGTCTGACAGAAAAATAGCTTACACAAAAAACACTATTTTACATATTATGAGGATTAAGTTACCACACCCTAGATGCAAATGCACTGTAAATCACTTCTGTAATACATTTAAGGGCAATTGTATAGATCCCCAGCGATGTTGTGCCTAATAGGTGCATTATGGTAAGCTCAGACATGCTCGGGACTGCTCTGCTAGAGAAATAAAAGATTATCATAGCTACCACTAACTATGGGTAAAAATGCTTAGATTTTTAAGTTCAGTTAGGCATCAGTGATCACATGAAAACATGCAAGAAAACTTCCAAGCACATGGCCCCATTCTACCTAGATGCTAAGTTGGCAGTAGAGAAGGATGAAAATAGGTTTTATTTTAATTTTTAAAATAACTCTTTCTGTGGGGGCACTCCATCCCCCATGCCCCCCAGGTGCATGGATGAAGTTGTAACTTAAGGTCAGTATTACACAACTTCATCGGAGCCCCCGGCCCCCACAGAAAGAATAATATCACAAAAAATGTTACTTTTTGTATTGCTGTCACTTGAAGGGAACCTGTGTTTAGATGATCAGCAATTTTATTCTTTCGTTCTTTAAGATACTCCACCCCCCCACACACCCCCTGGGTGTTCCGATGAAGTTGTGTAATAATGACTTTGAATTACAGCTTCATCTGTGCACCTGGGGGTTATGGGGGAAGAGAACTCCCACAGAAAGAGTGGTCCGATGAAGTTGCATGAAACTGAGTTTGATTTTGTTGTTAAATCATTAGTGCAATGATTCTTTCTGTGGGGGCACTCCACCCCCCACACCCCCTTGGTGCTCCAGTTTTCCAATTGCTTCCATATGTTTTTACAATTGATGCTATATTATCTCAGAATGTGTTTTGGGATGATGTATTGATTTTTCCAAGTGCAGCTATGTTTCGGCAATATTACATCACCACATCAGAGCTGTAAAACACAGACTTGTAGAAAAAGCACAGCAACAGGCTGGAGATATATACAATCACCCATTTAAGAATAAATAGAACACTTTAGAGGGCTTTACCCAAGTGAACAAAAGACACCCAGAAGGATAAACTTAACTCCAACTTTCTATAACTAAGACTGCAGTTAATACAGCCTCCTTGTGGTCTACATGCAGTTCCAGTACCATGTAACCTGCTGTCTCTACAGCCACATGGTACATTGTTTACTTCTTGAGAACTTTGGCTAGGACTAAAAGAACTTTGCTAGCAAAGTTCTCAGTTCACAGCTTTATGGGCCTTGGAATGTGAACTGCCCCTCTACCATGCAAATTCTCGTTGAGAAGTGGCAGATCTTTGCAAATTAGTTCACAAAGCAAATCTTATGTACTTCACACACCACTGATTCCCAGCAGGTCTGATTCACATACATGTGGATTATGCTATGTGGCCATTTAGGGCACCTAATGATAGGTATATGGATCTGTTTCTTGGTCTCAATTTTGTCTGCCTTGCTTTCTGAAGTGTGTATGCAACATTTGCACAGTATTGTGCAAACACACCCTTTATGGAAGTCATAGAAGTCTTTTCCAGCAACAGGTGGTGTGTATTAATGGTGTGTGAGAACTTACTCCAAGTAGTTTGCTCAAAAGATATTCAGCTATTCTGTATTCTGCCCCAAAATGAACACTATAAAAGGAAAAAAAAACTCTAGCCCTCCCCAGGTAGCCATTGATGGGGTAATGGCCACCAATGCCCCAGCCAGATCATTCTCTGACTTCCCCACTTTCCCCATCTTTACACACAGTGATTCTTAAACACACACACACCCACACACACACACAAAAAAAAACAAAAGTAGCTGGTCTCTTGACGTGTGACCAGGAGTTGACACTGACATTTCTTTTTTAAACATTTTTTTGAAGAATGAAAGAACAAATACATAACATAATAACAAACAATAGCATCATAGACACAGCATAGTCTTAAAGCATAACAGTAAACATACCAAGATAAGGAATGTCTATATATCAAAACACTGATTTTCAAATTGAGACATTAACCACATTTTTATGAAACCATAAATCATTGAAATTTATCACAACTTAAAACAGCAAACTAGTAGACACTTTAATATTAAGATCAATACTGAGGTTAGAAAATAAGTTCAGAAGCTTGAATCTGGTGATCTAGAGTTGTGGTTTGAATGATTTATGAACCGGCCTCATATATTATCATATCTCCCTAAGCTGTCAGCATTCTTTTGAGATAATCTCTCGTATTCCGCTAATTTAGCCTGGGTTGCTATCCAATCAGCAAACGGGGTGGGGTGGGGGAGACATCTGATCTCCATCAAATCAATATCTAACTCTTGGCTTCCAGGGCAACTGGTCAAAGCCAGACTAACACACCTCCCCCTGGGTGCTGAGACTGGGGGTATCGACCTAAGATCCAAAATATTAGACCCTGAGGAATTGCTTTGGCTAGAACCTTCATACAGAAGTGTAAAATCTGACCCCAGAATTGTTGTAGAGTTGGGCAAGACCATAAAATATGTGTAAGTGTACCCACATCATTATGACATCACCAACATTCCTCTGAGGGCAAGAGTCCCATGTGCTTTAGAACAACAGGAGTGTGCACCAACTGTGTATAATCTTTATTGTATCAGTTGGTACCTAAGCTCATGCCATCTGTGTATAATCTTTTTTTGTATCAGTTGGTATATAAGATCTCAAAAATGAGAGTGTACCCCTCTCACCAAACCCACCCACTCCTTATCTAGCAGTGTTATCTGCAACTCTTGATCCCATGCCTGTTTTGATTCTTTAATGGGGATATGGGGATTTAAAAGTGAATCATAGATGCAGCACCTAAGGTGGAGGGATTCTTCATCCAAAAGTCTGAAAGGCATATCCCCTGTGAGATTTGGAGGTGAACAACATCCTGTAAGGCGCTACCAAATCTGTACATATCACCAGAAATCTATTTGTGGTAGCCCCCAATGATCCATTATCTGTTGAAAGCTATGTAAGTGCTTAGTCCCAGGGCTCCATAGATGTCCCACCCTCCAAATGGCTCTTTCTTACTAAATGAAGTAAGTAGAAATTGCCCCCCCACACACACACACGTTTAATCTGTGATTATGTCATAAAGGTTCCAAGCAACCTAGAGAGCTCATATTACTACCATGCTTTTTTAAAAGAGTATTCCATATCTGTATGATTAATTTTTTTGGGGGGGATACAGACATTAAAGAATGATGATCAGAAGCCCTGTTGAGCCAGGGCGGATCTCCTTAAGGGTCAGTTTCTAGAAGAAACCAAACTGTCTTTTGATTTGTGAGAGACATAAGCCAGTGAAGGTTTTGCTTTATACCTGCTGCTTGGTGGTAGGCCCAAAGCCAGGGTAAAGCCCACCCCTCTCCCCTTTCGAGCTAGGGATCACAACGTTGGGAGATTGAAGCATGGCTTAGCACCTTTCCAGAGGAATGCCCCAATGAGTCAAAATGATCAAATTGGTACAGGGAGACTGTTGAGGAAGAACTGTGTTCTAGGGAAGGCCATCATTTTATATGTGGCTGTCTTTCCTCCAGTGGATGTATTTATTTATTTATTTGTTGACTGGGTAAGTACACTGATCCCAGTGACCATTTTTAGGCATGACCAGGCCATAAAGGTGGCATACACACTAACTAGGCAAGCATGACATGAGTAGAGAGCACATACAGTGTAATCAAGTACTTACATTTAGAATCAGGTACAACAGATGCATCAAATACAAAGGACGTGAAATAATTAGCAGTGCATCAAGGTACCAGCATGTGTGCAACTCGATCAGGATCAAAACTTAACATGTCATACAGTTAGAGGTCTGATGCCTAACTGTCTTTAGATACATAACCTAGACTGCAGCTAGATAAGTTGGTTGGGCAAGAATAAGGGAGAGAGTGTCCCAGGGGTTAGGTAGGACATTTGCAGGCTGATGCTAACAACAGGAAGCTTATCAGGTTAGACCTCAAAGCAGATGTGGAGGCCATAGAGAGGAGAGGAGAGGGGTGAGTAGACTGTTCCAGAGACTTGGAGCAGTGACAGAAAAAGCCCTTAGCCCTGAATCTGTGGAGGAGGGGGGTGGTTGAGCAGTCATACAGAGGATGACCTCAGCTCCCTAGAACTGTGTCTAAAGCTGAGAAGTTTGACTAATGGGGATGCTGCACCAGCATTAAGGGGTTTGTGGACTATAAAGCCCATGTTGAGGTCACGGCAGGCCTGGAGGGAGAGCCACCTGAGAGAGGTGTATAAGGAGCAATGGTGGGTAGAAAGTGGGGCTAGGAATATGAAATGACAGGTAGTGTTGTAGGCAGTATTGAAATGGGAGCGTGACAAGCAGTGATCTGAGATATGATTGGGGAGCTGTAATCTAGAAGAGGGAGTAGTATCCCACTCTATTGACAGGCATACCTCAGGGGTGAGGAGGTGTCTCAGGCAATAGCAGACACCAACCTGCAGGTTAATTTTTCTAACCATTGTCCCGATCAGCTCTTGGAATGTGACAGGAGTCTAATATGACACCTAGGTACTTGTAGCTGGAAACTTGTTAGAGGATGGAGCCGTCTGGTGCAGAGATATTCAGGGAGTTAGTCTGAGTACTGGAGCACATTGCAAGTTCATGTTTTGACCCAAGGAGCATGGTCTTCATATTATTTGTGTTAACCAGGAGTCAGTTAGCTGTGAACCAGCTGTGTGTGATAGTAAAATCCTTAGAAAGGGATTAGGACAGAGTCTGAGGATTGTGGGCACTCCTTTAGAGAATTTGGTCATCTTCATACATAATTTTCAGGCAATCTTGATTGACATCCAGTAGTTTATTCACAAACAGGGAGAAAAGGATGGTGCCCAGTATAGACCCCTGGGGTACACCGCTGCCCACCCATTTGGGAGCTGAGATGGTTCCCTCGATGCTGCCCCTTTGGGACCTGCTGGAGAGATAGTGTTGAAACCATTCCGAGGTGCAAAAGGAAAAGCCATAGGAATAAAATTTAAGTTTTGACAAGATTGGATACTTTAGATAGGTCAATGAAAATTTCCCTTGTAAGCATTCCCTCATTGGCTGACCTAAGTACATAGTCAGTGAAGCAGGCAGTGGCTAAGGTAGTGCTAAAACCCTTGAGGAAGCCATGCTGAAGAGTGAGAGTAGTTCATACTTGGTATTGTGGTCTGACCTTTGCAAGAATACAATCTCGAGGATCTTGCTGAGGTGTGACAGAATTGAGTCAGATCTATAGGTCATCCCTGAGAACAGACACTTGTGCCTAGTGGGCCTTACTCAGTTACCAAAGACTGAAATAAAAAAAAAAGTTGTCCATATGCTTGGGGTCCCCGTATTTGAATATGGTAACTACTCTAGCCTGTTTCCAGAGCTGGGGAAGGAGGAGGTAGCCAAGGACATGTTGAAAAGAAAGGCCAGGGGTTTTGCAATGTGGGTGGCAGATAGCTTCAGAAACTGGGGGCAGAGACCATCACTCCCAGCACTGCCGATGTTGGGAATGGCCTTGTTGAGCTGATAAACCTCCACTTTTGTGGTGATATTGAAGCAAAAGGAGGGGCAGTCTGGTTCTCTGGGACCTGTGGTTTTGGATGTCTCAGAGGTGCCCTTGGGAGGGAGTTTGGTCATGTAGGTCTGGAGGTCAGTAAATTTGAGATTTAATGTCTCAGCTATGAAAGCATGTTCTGTTAGGAGTCCGGTGTCTGTTAGCAGGTTAATAGTGCTTTGCTTGGTGTCTGCTTTAGTGAGTGAATTGATGGAGGACCAGAACTTACGGAGGTTTCCCAGGCTGTGGGTCTGCTGTCTTTTGAGGAAGGAGGCTTTGAATAGCTTAGGCTCCTGTTTGCATATGTTTCTGAGTCTCAGGTAGTTGTTCCAGGTTTTAGGGGAAGAAGATGATATAAATAGGGCTCACGCTGCTTCCCTCTTTTTCATTTTACTAAGTAATTCCCTGGAGCACCATCTGGAATTGCCACCCCTGGCTCTATGGGTAGTGATGGGAAAATGTCTTTCCTGTATGGAGGACAGCACAGCTATGAGGAAACCAAGGGCAGAGTCTACATCCTTTTGGGAGCAAAAGGTGAGCCAGTCCACTGCCATGATGTCTGCCATATGTTTGGCAGAGTTTATCTTTGAGAACTCCCTTATGGAGATTGTCTTTGGTGAGGGATGGGACCTCCTGCATGTCAATGTGCAGAAGATGGAGGAGTAGTCACTAATAGAATCAGCTACTCTTCCTGCTGCTGATATTTTGTCTTCCTGATTGGTGAGGATCCAGTCAAGGAGTGTGTAGTTGGAGAACCTGTAATTGTGCCATGTGCAGGACAGGGTATCGTAGTATCATAGTGGATTACTAGTCTTGAACCAAAAAGGCCATGTGACTCACCATGAAACTTACTGAAATGAAAATTTTCTATCCCTCATATACTGTAGCTATGTAAAGCTGTCTTGAATGCTGACAGGTTGCTGCACATAATCACAGACTTAAGAAGGTTGTTCCAGCTTGACACTACCCTCTGGCAAAAAAGTTAGCACATCTTTCTGTTTTATAAATAGATCCCTTCAGCTGTAGGTTGTCTCCTATTCTCTTTGTTTGCATTTTTCATTTCAAGTCCTACACATACCATTATGTTACCTTTCTTTGTAGCTTTAAAAACTAGACACAAGTCACCCATTTATCTTCTGTATACCAATGAATATAGATTCACCTTCCTTAGTCTAGCTCCATAGTCCTTGCATGCAATCTTACTCATTTTCTTTGTGGCCCTTCTGTATGCCCCCTCTAGCAATTTAATATTTCCTTTCCAATAAGGCGCCTTGTACTGCATGCAGTACTCTAGGTGGAGTCTGGCCAGAGTGCTGCACAGAGGGAGAAGTACTTTGCTATCTCTGCTGCTGATGTTCCTTAATATGCAGCTCATGACCTTGTTACATTATTTTACAGCTTACCTACACTGTTACTCTTGCGACAATCTGCTTGTTGTGATTATACCCAAATCTTTTTCATTATTGGTTTCTGTTAGTTCTTGACTATTCATATAATATTTTGCCCTCAAGTTATTCTGCCTTATGGGCATTACTTTGCACTTTCCTATATTAAAAGGGAGTCGATTCAACCAGGACCATTTCTCTATTCGATTGAGCTCATCCTGAAAAAGTTTAGCTGCTTTATCGCTTTCAATGATAACTCACAGTTTCACACTGTCCATGAATTTAGTATGCTAGTAACCTCCTGATGTCTGGAGTGATGAAATGAATATATCAAATAATATAGGTTCCAATATTGATCCCTGGAGCACCTCACTAGTAACCTCAACCCAAGGTGTTTCATGGCCAGTACACACACTCCCTGAGTCCTACCATGCAGCCATGAACTTATCCAGCTAACAATGTTGTTCCCAATTTTCATTTCCTGTAGTGTCTTTATTAGCAGGGCATGTGAAATACTATCGAAGGCTTTAGCAAAGTCTAAGAATAATATGTCTATTGGTAGGCTCATGTCCAATGCGTTGCTGACAGGTTCAAAGAAACATAGTAGATTTGTTATCCATGATCTGCCTGGCCTGAACCCTTGCTGATCTATGTCTTCCAGGCCTTCCCTGCATAGGTGTTCTGGTATCAGATCTTTTACATACCCTTCTAGCACTTTATCCACTGTTGATGTAAGCCTGATTGTTCTATAATTTATAACATCAATTCTTGGACCCTTCTTATAGATCAGGATTACATTTGTCTTTTTCTATTCCTTTGGTACTTTGCCAGTAGCGATGGATTCAGAGACTATGTCTGCTAATGGCTCCGCTATGCCATCTGCTAGTTTGTGTAACATGCAAGGGTGGAGTTCATCTGGTCCTGGGGATTTATTGGCGTTAAGCTGCATGATTTTACTTGTGACATCACCTGCTTCTATTTTAGTTTCCACTAGAGTTTCTTGTAGTTCCATATTTCTTTCCATATCCCTGGGCTGATAAATGTTTTTAAAATATGTGTTGAATTCCCACACTAGTTGCTGACCATCACTGATTTCTTTGTAACCTGTTTTTCTGAAGCCTATAATCTAGGTTCCTTTTTTACTGCTGTTTATGTATTTATAAAACACCTTTTGTTCCCTTTTGCCTCAGTTGCAGTTTTGAACTCATAATTCCTCTTTGCTGTTTTGATGTTTTTGTTACAGGTTCTTGTTAGTGTCTTATAGGTTTCCCATGCTTCTGAAGTAGTTTTTTTTTTCTTAAAGGCAGCATATGTTTTCTTTTTAAGTTTAATTTATGTGCGTAGATTTTTATTAAGCCAAACAGGGATCTTGCCTTTATTGTTCTATTTACTAATCATTGGAATAGATGTCTCTATACAATATTTTAGTTTATTGTAGAACAGTTTGCATTTAGCCTCTAGAGTCTGACCCTTGAAGTCCTTTTTCTAGTCCCAGGACTGAATGTAGCTTTTGACTTGTGGGATGTCTGCCCTAGAGTAGCATTTCACCTTAGCATGGCCATTTAAGGAGTTCCAGCTAGTTATCACCTCGAACTGTACCACTTTGTGGTCGATATCACAGAGGGGTTCTCTTACAGTACATTCACCTATATTGTCACCCAAATTTGTTAGTACAGGGTCTAGTATGTTATCGCCTCATGTGCCTTCTTGTACATGTGCTCTAAATCCTGAGAAATAGCAAACTCTAGGAATTTAACTTCTAGTAGACTTCTAGCAGTCACTTCTGCACAACTAATATTTGGGAAGTTGAAATCCCCCATAAGTACAACCTGTGTTCCTGCTTCTAGCTTAGTAAGATTATCCAAAAAAATGTTGCCTCCCTCATTTGATAGGTTTGGTGCTCTATAACACACAGAAATCAATAGTTTAATACTGTTTTTAGGGTTAATTTGAACCCACAGAATTTCTGATTTGTCGTTATTCGTTATCCATGGTAGTGTTCTTAACTTCAAATGACTCAGTACTGTTATGGACATATAATGCCACACCTCCTCCTCTTCTGATGCAATGGCTAACATGGTGTACTTTATAACCAGATATTTCTTTACCCCAAGAGTCATCCCTCCACCAGGTTTCTGTGATTGCACAAACATGTGTTCCCTCAGTGTAGAGTAAAAATTCCCCCTTTTTATTCCAAAGACTTCTAACATTTATTAGTAGGAATTTTATATTGGACTCTTATTTACCTACTGCACCCCACTTCATATTCAGTTTAAATCTTTGTCAAGGAGTGTCCCACACAGTAGTTTACTAAGTACTCTTTGCCCAGCCTTGTTTAAATGTTACGTAAATGCTTTTTCCCCCTTAAGTGTTCCCAAGTGTTGCTAAACTTGATCCCGTTTTTTCCAACCATTTCCATATCTTATGTTAACCCTCAGAATACTTTTATTTTTCTCAGAATGACAGTTGTTTAGTGGTAATATACTTAATATAAATGTTTTGGCTCCTGCCATCTTTGTGTCTCTACCCAACGCGGGTATGTCATTGGCCAGGTCTTTTTCGTGCTCCCTCCCTATGTCATTCACATCCACATGAATGGCAATTGTTGGTACTTTAGTTCCAGGTTTAATCAGTCTAGGTACACAATTTTTCAAGTCTTTTACTTGAACCCCTGGTAAGCATGTAACTACCCAGTGCAGTTTATCATTATCACAGATCATTGTCACAACCCCTTAGCAGTGAATCTCATATAACTAATATTTCATCCCTTGAGTTTGTGCTGGGAGGATCAATGTTTTGGTTGGATTCTTCCCCTCCTATGTTGAGCTCTGTACTCCCTCCACTTTGTGGGCTGTATCTGTTTGGGGACAAAAAGTTCACAGCATTTTGTGCATAACTCCTTTTTTGTACTGTGTTTTGGTACTTGGGACCAGCTATCATAATTTTCTTCCTCCCTTGCTGTTGCATGTATTTCCCCACTGTCATTTTGTGCCCTTTCCCTTATATCAGCATGAGCATTAGTAGAGGGAACTGGGCCTACTGCGTAAGAGGCAAACACATGTTTACCTTTATCCATATCCTGCTTAACCTTACAGATCTCTTCCTTAAGTAGTGCATTTTCCATACATTTTGAACATATAAAGTCTATATTATTTGTTTCCCATATTACATTTGCATCCATCAAACAATCACAACATCTAATCACCATACCTGTCCCACATAGAATCTCCAGTAAGTCCTCCATTGGGTCTTCTATCCTAATTACCCTACATCTTATTTGTTTTTTGCTGCTTAGTAGGTCCTTTAGCTACTACATCTGCATGCTTTACCCCCTGTCCCCAGCAGACAAACATAGAATGCTCAAGTCTCTGCATGTGTCTTCACACGCGGCTGCGCGAGCTCACCCTGGTCAAGCTCACCCTACTTACTTGGGGTGCTTCTTTAAATGCCAGAAAACTGGAAGTGCTGTGCTATCACACTTCTGGTTTCATGTCCATATAAATCCACAATTTAAAACAAATATTCATAAAAATACATCACCAGGAGGGTGGGTTTGAGCTCTGTGCCTCTTCAGAAGTATAGCAACCATAGGAGCTAATTCACAGGCACTTAATTTCAGTACCATCTCTGAGGGGATTCACCAACCCTCCACAGTCCCACAAGTCTGCAGTTCACCTAGGAGTTTCTAGAGGGTGACCAACAAATCTCTATGGTCCCCTGAGTGTTGCTAGGCAATGACCTCACAACAAATCCTCTCCCATAGGAACGCTGTTCAAAACCAAATGCAGATCAATACAGTGTAAATATTTCAAACACAGACTTGTTTCCATAATTCCACTCTCTCAGAGTGCTTACATCCAATATCCAATCTCTCTGATCTCTTGGGGCAAATCTTTAAATAACGAAGAACTGGAAGTGCTGTGCTAAGGCACTTCTGGTTTCATGTCCATGCAAATCCACAATTTAAAACAAATATTCATAAAAATCCATCACCAGGAGGGTGGATTTGAGCTCTGTGCCTCTTCAGAGATATCACAACCCTAGGAGCTAATTCACAGGTGCTTAATTTCACTACCATCATCTGTGGGGATTCACCAGCCCTCCACAGTCACACAAGTCTTCAGTTCACCTAGGAGTTTCTAAAGGCTGACAAGCAGATCTCTATAGTCCCTTGAGTGTTGCTAGGCAATGACCTTTGAACAAATCCTCTTCCCAGAGGAATGCTGTTTGAATCCAAATGCAGATCAATAAAGCCTAAATATTTCAAACACAGACTAGTCTCCCTGAGCCCACTCTCTCAGAATGCTTATGTCCATTTTCCAGCTCAGTGATGCTCAGCTGCTTGTGTATTTCAACATAGTCCAACTGCTTATCACTGAACTTATCAGATTGAAATCCCCTACCGTACTGAGATCCCTAGCAGAGGAAAGCTTACTTACTCTGTCAATTATTTGCTTGTGACAAGTTAAGCCCCCTTTAGGAGGATTGTAGGCATAGCTTATATACATTTTCTTGCAAGCACCAAGAATCAGTTCTGTAATGATCCATTACCATCAGGAGGGCTAGTAGAAATGATTGAGGCTGTTAGATTGTCTATAATAAAGAGCAGCACTCTGCCCACATTTTTCTTTCCAGGGCGATCATGCTTGAGGAAGGTATAACTCATGGTGTGGCAGAGTGAAGTCAGAGTGGTGGGTTTTAGCCATAATTCCGTGATCCCTAGGATAGATATTGAGTTTATAAAGGGCTATCCATGCTTCCAGTTCATGTAGCTTTGGGGTAAGGCTGAAGATGTTCATATGGGCAGTCTTTAGCCCATGTCGGACATCCCATGTCGGGTTGGTGTGATGTAAGTTCGTCCCTGACACAGGTGCTTCTGCTGCTGCAAGCAGCCTGGAGGGTCTCTACCATCTGCTGGCTGCCTCCTAGCTCTACTGCCCACTGATCACCAGACCGAAGGTACGCTGCTCAAACATCTGGCACCTCCACACCGATTGGCCAGAACCATCACCTCTGCCTGCTGATTGGCTGCTCCACTTCTTTAATTCTTTGCTACTCCTGATCCTTTTGGACTACAAGCTAATTTTATTTACTGATTCTGGTACTGTTTAAGTTTCACGAAATTGTCCTGTGAATCCTAATTTAAATGTGAATCTAAGCCTTGTCTACAGCAATTTGGCACTCCATGGGTAGTTTCAAGTGCAGGATCTTTCAGAGTGCAGGTTTCAGGATTTAAAGTATTATAGCTCTTTTTGTTTTAATCTCCTGTGGTATTTTACTTCTGAATCAGAAACTAAGTTTAAAGTGATACAGCTTTTTGTGAACACTCCTCTGTTTAGACCAGGTTTCATTGTGTTATAGTTCTAAGCTATGCCCTAAAACTAATACCATTTCTGTTTCCGTCTCTATCAATCTTGAATTATTTCACTCACCGCCCCTCCCTCCCCCAGCAGCACTGACCCCAGGCAATTTTCAGCCTCCCCTCTCAGTAATATTGCAACTCCCCTTAAAGATACAGAATGCAATTACAGGGCCTAACACTTGTCAGTGTTAATCTCATAGTAGTCACTTTGTCTTTGTTACCTGATCCAGAACTACACTACACTTTCTCAGCAGCTGTTGTCTTGCTGGTCTATAAGGAAGAATTTTTATTATCTGACAATACTAATTTCAAATACAAAAATGTTCTCCTCTGTGTTTTTCATTACATTATGCACCATGACTGGCCTGTTACAAATGACTGACTTCTGTGCCATCATCCTCGCTGCTGACCAGGCTTACTTTCAATCTTTCTCTGAATCACCTATACTCAGTGACCCCCCCCCCATACAAAGCCAAAGCCTACCAGCTCTCTCCCATGGGCTCCGTCATACTGGCCCTCCTGATTAACCATGATCATCATCTACTTGTTTTTTTTCTCCACTCCCTCACTATACAGTCCCTCCATTGGCACCCTCCTATGTTCCACCTGCATGTTAACCATGCTAATGCTATCTGGACAGGACACTGCAGCCTCAAAGTTGTACACCTAAACATGTGCAGCCTACCAGCTAAGTTCGCTGAACTTGATGCCTGTGTGTCCCTCCACAAGCCACGTGTCCTGGGTTTATCTGAAACATGGCTTAAGCCATACCATAGTGATGCCCCCCCAAAAATCCCCAGCTACTCATTGCTGCACCTAGACAGGCCTGGCAGAAAGGGGGGTGGTGGCATTGCACTGCAAGTGTAGGACCATATTAGTGCCACCACTATTGCTTGCTCCTCCCCCGCCTCATTCAGTGAACGGCTTGTTGCTGAAATTGTCCTGGGTGCATCAAAAAAATTGTATACTGGCTGCTGCTACAATCCTCCCTCAGGAGGTGTACAAGGACTATCAAATTTCCTGGATGGCCTTGCATCTGTCCCCTCCTCCAGGGACACCATCATACTTGAGGATTTCAACCTCCACTGGACAGAATCCCCAGTACCAGAATATGCACACCTGCTAAGAACATATCACCTTGAACAAGTCATCTCCTCCCCTACCGGATACAACCCCCACTCCTCCAACCACTCCACCCTTGACTGGATTGCCATAAACTGTGAAAACCTATTCCTCCAAGCAGGCACTGTGGCTGACTCTATCAGTGACCACACCCCTACAAATTTCACTTTAACCACCAAATCAATACGTCCTCCCCACAAATCTTTTAGGAAATTCAAATCCCAGGATTCGGACATAGTGTTAAGGGATGCCTGGGCCATAAACAGATTGTCACTCTACCAACTCAAAGATGTCTCCATGGCAGGGATGCTTTTCGCTGAAGCTCTTCGCAATCTTCAGGACAAACACTTCCCTACTCAAAAATCAAAAATCAATCAAAATCTTTATTTATTCAGGTGAACATCATTGAGCATAGCTCATTTACAAGATGGACATGAGTGGTCATAACAAAAAGGTTACAGAGTGTATACAAAAACATGATAGTGAATAAGCACAAATACAATCATTTATGAGTGAGATAGATGTACAAATATTTACATATATACAAGGCAAAGGACAGTAAACCAAAAACCTAATAAAGGAGAGAAACAAACAGTCTAGTAGGGATAAGGCTTGGATAATGGTACATGGGTGGGCATATATGTTTGAGGTTTGATGTGGAAAGGACCAGAGGAATGATAGAAGAATAGGGAGGAGCTTTAAAAGAGGGGGGGTGGGGGAGAGAGGGGGTGTGGGAGGGGTGGGGGTGTGGGAGGACTAGGCCTTGTGGAAGCAATTGCATGAATCTGGGATTAGGCTGGTGTACAGCTTTTTGAAGGATGTAAGGGGAATCAGTGTTTCCATTTTCAATGTCTTTTGGATAGAATTCCAGATAAGTGCCAGGGAATAACTGATTGCAGCTCTTCCATACCGGGTGCAGGTGATAGGAATCTTCAGCAGGATCAGTTTGTTGATCCTCAAGGTGTAGGGCCTGGATGTGATCTGGTTGAAGCAGTCTGAGATGTAGGAAGGGAGTTTGTTTGTCAGAGCTTTGTAGATCCAGGTAGCAGCATTTTTTCTTCTTCTATGTTGCAGGGATGTCCAGCTGACTGCATTGTAGAGAGAGCAATGATGGGTGCTAGAGGGAAGGTCAGTAATGAATCTAATAGCTCTATGATACAGGGTGTCTAGTTTGTTTAGATGGGAGAGGAGCAATGACCAAGAGGAAGTCAGCATAATCAATGAGGGACATGAATGATGCAAGGATTAATCTTGTTTGGAATCTTTGGTCAGGTAGTGTTTGATCCTAAAGAATAGACCAAGTCTTTGTCTTAGCTTTTCAGGAGCTCTTCAACGTGGGTAGTATAGTCTAGTTTATTGTCTATCCATACTCCTAGGTATTTGAATTTGTCAACATATTCAGATTTTCACCAAGGATGGTAGAGAGTTGTGGGAGGGTGAATGATGGGATAGTGGAAGAACAGTTCTTGGGGCAAAGAACATAGCTTTGGTTTTCTTAGCATTTAGTAATAATTTCTTTTTAATAGGTTATGCTGGAGGAGGGAGAATTGAGACTGTAGGAGCTCACAGGCTTTTGATGGTGAGGATCGCTCACATAAAGTACAGTGTCATCTCAAAGGTGGATATTAGAAAGAGAGAGAGAGATTGGAGTCAATATTGTTGATGTAAATGGCAAAAAGGATGGGACCCAGGATGGAGCCTTGCGGTACACCTCTTAGGAGTGGCTTAGAGGTAGATAGATCACCATCATTCTTTACCAGTTGTAGTCTTCCAGAGAGATAGCATCTGAACCATTTAATAGAGAGTGAGTCAAGGCCTATGGAGTACAGTGAGGTGATTAGAAGATCATGATCCACAGTGTCAAAGGCTTTGCTTAGATCCAGAAACACAGCACAGGTATTATTCTTTTTGTCTAGGGCAGTCTGCCAGTCATTTGTGACTTTTGCTAGTGCAGAGATGGTGCTATGCATAGATCTAAACCCAGATTGAGCTGGATTTAGGAGATTGTTGGTATCAAGGTAGGCAGTTAACTGAGAGTTTACCAGCTACTCAAGCATCTTGGATAGTATTAGTAAGATGGAGATGGGCCTATAATTATTGAGGTCCATGGGATCACCTGCCTTAAGTAATGGAAACACTTGAGCTGTTTTCCATATTGAGGGGATAGAACCAGTGGCAAGTGATAGATTGAAGAGGTGGGTGAGGGGGGCGGTTAAGGCATACAGTGCTACTTTTAGAAAGTAGGGATCCAGGGAGTCTGCACCTGCACTTTTGGTGGTATCTAGTTGGAGTAGGAGGTCTTCTACTTCTTTGAACAATATTGGTTTGAATGAGAATGTGGAAGCAACCTTTTGACTCTCAGTAGATTGTAGGTTTAGAGATGATCTTAATAGGTTTGCAGGAGAGAGTCAAAAGCCAGGCCAGCTGTAGTGAAATGATCATTGAAGGCATTCAAGATATTTTGCTTGTCGGTGATTTCAATATTATTTAATTGAATTTTGGATGGTAAGACAGGGGTAGAGGTTTGACCTAGGATGCCCTTTATGGTACCCCAGAACCTGGAAGGGTTGTTATAGGAGGCATCTAGTTCAGCTGTGTAGAAGGTTGCCTTGGCTTTTCTTACTTGTTTTGTGCAGGAGTTTTTGGCTTTTCTGAATTGGAGCCAGTTATTTGGGTCCTTTGTCTTTCTTGCCCTTTTCCAGAGTTTGTCTCTGGCAAAACAATCTGGATTAAAGTCGGCAGAGAACCAGCGACAGGATTTGAGTTTGGTTCTGACACTGGTGAGGGTGCATGTGAATTGAGGGCACTTATGATTATATCATTTAGGATTTGAAGAGCTGTCTCTATTGAGGCTGTGAGATAGAATTCTTACAGCGTGTGGTGTGGCACAGATCATGGAGATAACCTGTAATATTAAAGTTCTTTTTTGACCTTCGTGGGAGGAATTTTGCAGGATTGGGTGGCTTGATTGTTGATCTAATGGCAGCTATGGGACAGTGGTCACTTATGTCACTGAATAGTACTCCTGCATAGGGATAATGATGAGGTTTATTTACCAATATAATATCCAGGAGTGTGCTGTTGAGAGTATTCTTTGGGTTGATCCTTGTTGGTTCTTTGATTAATTGAGAGAATCCATAGGTGTCACAGAAGGTTACAGGGTGCAGATGCATTAGTCAGCCAATTTAAGTTCATGTCTCCTAAGATGATGGTGTCTTCAGGGCCCAGATTAAGTATGGATCCTAAGTGGGATAGGAGTTTGAGGCCTGCAGAGGGGCCTATAGCAACCAATCAGTTGAAAGGATGATGTGTTGGGAAGGGTTATTTTAATTGACAAGCATTGAATTCCTTTGGTTGTGATGTAGAATTGAGGCAGAATGCAGAGATATTTGCTTTGACATAGATGGCTACCCACCGCCCCTGGATAGACGGTCAGATCTGAAGAGCTGGTAGTTGGGAAGGTTTATTTCACTATCTTTGTTGCAGATTTGAGCCATGTTTCAGATATAACCAGACAGTCCGGTAGGGTGTGTGCAACCCAGGCCTGTATTGATGAGAACTTTTTTAGGAGGCTGCAGGCATTGAAGTGAAGAAAACTCAATCCATTTATGGAGGTTAGGTCAGTTGGAGAGATCGAGCTTTCAGTGGGTCCAGGGTTGATTTCCACAGTGCCAACACAGACCAGCAGAAAGAAGATTAACTTGATGAGGGCACCAGTGATAGGAGTAGTGAGCAGTCAGGCAGTTTTTTCTTCTTTCTTGGGATCCAATATATAGTGGGTGATGATCCTGCTGCATGGTTATCGATTTTATCATAGATTACCAGCTTAATGGACAGGAGTAGGGAGTAATTGTAGTGCCAGTATGGTAGCAGGGGGATAGAGGAGTTCCAAGCTGGTTGTGAGCCTTTTTTTGGGATTCCCCAAGGATTATTATGCAGAAGCGGTAGTATAAGTATGTAGGGTTTAGGGGCATCCACTGGGGACAGTAGAGGGGGCAGTGTTGAGTGGTCGCCCTAAGCACCTCGGTATGGGTTCCAACAGTTATCTCATCTGGATCTAAGGAAGGTGAGAAGCAAAGCAGCAGTAGTAGGTGCAGTAGCATGGTGGAGGGTAGGAGGGTTAAAGAAAGTAAGGTGATGTGAAGAAAATGAGCTCGGGAATTGGCTAGGAGAATAGCTATGAGGGGGATGAGATTTGGCGGGAAGGTGTGCATAAAGAAACACCCTGAAGGGGGTGGGGGCGGGCAAAAAATTTTGCGGCTTTCCGCACTTTCTGGCTTTCCCCCGGCCTCCTGGTTCCCTTTCAGTTGTGCGGTGGCCACCACCGCTGGTGGCTCGAGCCCCTCCGGTGTGTGTGTCCTCGAGGCAGGCCGGCTAGAAGGGAGGGGACAGAGAGAGGCAATCAGAAGTAGCACTTGCAGGCAGTGGCTTGCTAGAGGTGCTAGATTGTAAAACTTTGCACAACAAAGACTGGGAGGGTGGGAGGGGGGTTAGGCGCCTGAGCGTCTAGCCCAACACAAAATTGACCCAAAAGACTGTGATTACTAACTAAACAGGTAAGTAGGCATTTCACAGAAGTACACAGTAAAACAGCAAAAACAGCCCTTTTTTAGAGAACTTAACTTTTCAGTACAAACACAAGCAATCTCGACCAGTTTTGGTGGTACAAAGATACAGCAAAAGTCAATGGGAGAAGGTGCACCAATCAGAGGCTGGCAAAGTCGGCGGTCGCCCTCCGATTGGCTGTGCGGCTTTCCCGTACCTTTCTGGCTTTCTCCCCCGGCCTCCTGGTTCCCTTTTCGGCTGTGCGGTGGCCGCCCGCCCGCTGGCGGCTCGGAGCCCCTCCGGGGTGTGTGTCCTCGAGGGCAGGCCGGCTTTCTGGCTTCTCCCCGGCCTCCTGGTTCCCTTTTTCGGCTGTGTGGTGGCCACCCGCCAGCTGGCGGCAGGCCCCTCCGTGTGTGTGTCCTCGAGGGCAGGCCGGCTTTCTGGCTTTCTCCCCCGGCCTCCTGGTTCCCTTTTCGGCTGTGCGGTGGCCGCCCGCCCGCTGGCGGCTCACAGCCCCTCCGGTGTGTGTGTCCTCAAGGGCAGGCCGGCTTTCTACCACCAGAAGGGTTAAAGGTGGTAACACCCATTGGCTATCAAATGAACTTCTTACCCAAATGAAAGTAAGGGACAAAACCTGGAAAGTCTTCAAGGTATCCCCCTTCCCCAATTATGGAATGCATACAGGCGACTTTGTAACTCCTGCAAGCAGGCTATGAAGTCACTCAAGTGTAAATACTACACCAACCTACAAAACAAGTCTCTTGGTAACCCTTGCAGTTTCTGGGCCTCAATTAACACCCTTCTCAACCCAAAATTAAATAAACAAATAACGGAACTTACCTCCCCCTCCGGCCCCATTACTGACCCAGGCAAGATCGCTGATACCTTCAATAGAATGTTCACTGATGTTACCACCTTCACCAGCAAACTCCTTCCACTTTACCCAGAAAAAACAGCCATGCTGCCCACAGACATCAAGCCCTGCCTTTTATTTCAGAGCCATTGATCATAGTGTCACTGGCAAAAGCCTAAAGATGCTACCCACCAGGGGCAGCCCAGGTAGTGACGGTCTGTTTCCCACCTTTCTGAAATTCCTTTCCCCTACCCTTGCAAAGCCACTGACCCAATATTTAACCTTACCCACTCATTATCTACTATGTCTGACTCATGGAAGCATGTGCACGTAGTTCCTATTTTCAAATCTGACGATCCCGCTGACCCAGAAAACTATTGTCCTATCTCCCTCCTTCCACATTTAAGCAAACTATTAGAAAAAATCATTCACCACCAGCTATCCAAGCATCTAGATAAGTACAGCCTCCTGAGGCCCCTTCAACATGAATTCCACAAACATCACAGCACCTCTTTGGCTTTGGCCCTTTTCTCCAACCATGTCCTTAGAAACAAGGACATGGGTATGGCCACAGGCGAGGTGTTTGTAGCTCTATCAAAGGCCTTAGACCTTGTTGACCACCACCTTCTCCAATCCACCCTGCTAAACCTAGGCTGCTCCCCGGACGCTACTGCTTGGTTTATCAGCTACCTCACTAACAGATCCCAGTCTGTTCTGATAGGCAAAGATACCTCTGCTGCATTACCCATCCATACTGGTGTCCCCCATTGCTCCATACTGGGACCTCTATTATTTTCACTGTTCATAAATTATCTTTCCACAGAAAGCATAAACTGTAATGCACTCCTCTATGTTGATGAGCTCGTCATCAACTATAGTGCCAAGTCCCTCAAATCTATATCTTCTACACTCACTATAAACTATAGTTCAGCTCAACATTGGTTCCTCTCCAAAAAACTTCTTGTAAATGAGAAAAAATGAAGGCCATGCTCTTTGGCTCAATGTCATACCTTGCAAAAGCCACCAAATCAAAAACCTTGTTACACATAGTCACCCTTGCAGGCCCTCCTTATGACACTGTATCCTCCTTCAAATACCTAGGAGTTACTCTTGATCCTACCCTTACCTACAATGATCACATTTCAAACACAATGAAGAGAGTCCACCAGAAGCTGGGGGCAGCCTACTGTGTTAACCACTTCCTGACCCCAGAGGCTCGTCTTGCAATTGCCCAGGGAAATCTACTGCCTCTACTTGACTATTGCTCCCCAGTGTTCTTCTCCATGTGCTCCTTACTTCTTTCTCATCTAAATATCACATACAACTCTATCTGTCACTTTGCCCTTCAGGTGCCTTCCTCCCCTTATCACTGCTCTCTATATATCAGTCCTTAGGCTGGCTCTCTCTGCAGGGCCATTTTGAATATGCTATGGGCTGTTTAGTCAACACATCTCTCAGGAACTCACATAAGTCCCCGTACTCCTCACTTCACACCGACAGGGTGGTAACTCGGTATCTCAGGGTCTCTTCCATTCCCCCCTTGGTTGTCCCCTGTGTATTTACTGTAGTGGGGAGCAAGGCTTTCTCTGTCTCTGCCACAACCTCTGGAACAGAATAGTACCTGCTATTCATATGTTACCCTCTCATCAGTCCTTCAAATCGAAGCTAAGAGATTGGCTGATCTTAGACCACCAGTGCCTGCTCCCATGGAAACACCCTCACCAGAAATCTACCTTAGGGGCCCAGTGTACCATTTGCCTTACTTCCCAAGTACTGGCTACTACATATACAATTGAAATGTTTTTGACTCCTTTGTGAAAATGCTGATTGATACAGTATAATCCCTTATGCACTTTATTATTAACCTTGGACTGTCTGAATAATATCTCGATTTGCTGTAAGTGTATGTCCTAGTTCTCTGTAAGCAGAGAAACACCGCTTTATTTGTTATGATCTTGCTTTTTATGTCTTTAACCCCTATTTTTAAGATATGGTTATGTACTACTGTTTCTGATACCACTGTACTCACTGTATTATATGTACCTACTGTATTATAACTTGTACCTATTGACTGTGCCACTGCACAACTCGGGTTGCAACTGAAAATGGTCCTTTGGATCAGTTTGCTCACCTGGTTACCAAAAACATAAATAAATAAATATATGGGATGTATTAGGACCTGAGTTGGTTTCAATGTCACAACATAATAGCAGCAGTATGGGGGGGTTGTATCCCTACAGGGTAATCTGATTAGTGGACATGAAGGGATGCTCTGGGAGGATAAGGAAACACCCAGGAGGTGACACTGCCACTTTGTTAAGCAAGCCAAGGGGAACAGAGGATAGTCAAGCACTGAACATGGTGCTGGGGGGGGTAGCTCCTCAGAACTGAGCAGGAGTATGAGCAAAGAAGTGTCCTTTCATTAGCCAGAAGTTAAGCACTAGAGTCGCACAGCCATGAAAGGCACAAGAGGAGGAGGGATGGACCTAATGCAGTGGGATAGGAAGCAAGATCTGGGGTGAGAACTGGGATAAGCACTGCTCCCAACAGTGTGAGATCTAGTATACAAGCCTATGAAAAATATTACGGGCTATGTTCCCTAAGTTTTAGGTTCTAAGTTAAGGAGGACTCCCACCCAAAATTAGTGGGGATCGGTATGAATCCTTAGTCAATTAATAGAGTGACCTACATGGGTGCTTGGGTGTTTATTGGAGAGGAGACTGTAACGCAGGATAGTAGGGTTGTTGATTTGGAAAACCTGCTGTATCAGCCTGAACTACACCTTTAAGGCTGTTGGAGTGGTACAAACATGAAATAATGGAGGGAGGGAGGGAGTGGAGCAATCCACTGGCAGCTATGTGGAGGTGGGTGAAAGTGAGGTGATTGGTTCTAACTGGTCACCAGACCACTATAACTTGAGCACCAGCATGGGTGGGTGTTAGGAGGGGTGGACGCACCCACCAAGGCCATCTGTGAGCAGCTGCTCTGTACTTATGGGGATCGGTGCATCAGGGGAGACTGGTGAGGGCATCCCAAATGCAGCCCTCGGATAGTTGAAGCTTCTTCCATCTACTAAAATCCCCCACTAAGGCAGAATAGAGGCGTAAATTTAACTCTTACAATTTCATGCAGTGCTGGGGGTGAAATCACTCCCAAGTATGTCAAGTGTGAGGGGTTCCATCTAAGGCCAAGGTGCTCTATGGAGATCTGTTGTACCTGGTCACTTAGTGGCAAAACTTCCATCTTGTCTAAACTGACTTTTAAACCAGAGAGATCTGTGACTGAATTAAAGATAGACAGCAAGACAGGGAGTGAGGCATCTGGGTTTTGTAGGGCTACCAACAAATCATCAGCATAAGCCAGGGTGATAAGATGCGATGAACCACACTGAATGCCTATTAAGTTGGGGGAGACTCTGATCTTTCTCAGCAGAGTTTCCAAAGTCATCAAAATTAGTAAGAGTGATAGTGGGTACCCTTGCCTTGTACCTCTATGAAGCTTAATGGGGGGGGGGAGAGAGACTGCTGATCCTATGATAATAGACGTGAAGGACTGGTGTACAAAACTTTCACCCAAGACAAAAAGGGAGGACCTACTCCAAAAGCACCAATCCCCTGATACAAATATTGCCATTGCACAGAATCAAATGCCTTTCCTGTGTCCACACTTATCAAGACTGATGGGATAGGAGAGTGAGAAGCCACCCACATAACATCCATTACTGCGCTAAGGTTGGCCATAGTCAGCCTGCCTTTGACAAAACCTATCTGGTAACATCTGAAAATATGTGGAATGATGTACTGAAGTTGAGTTGCCAATACCTTTGCCAAGCATTTGGCATCTATGTTCAGCAGGGAGATAGGCCAATAGCTGGACACCTGTTGAGGATTCTTACCTTCTGAGTCACCAATGCCTCTATCATTGACTGCAACAATTGTGCTTTTTCATGCTTCCTGGAGGACCTCCATAAGGAACTGTCCATTCTCATGCAAAAAGGTCTGTTAAAAGTCTACTGGAAGCCCATCCACTCTAGGGGACTTTTCCTTGGGGATGCCTTCACTAAAGCCTCAGTTTCTGACATTGTGATCAGAGCTTCCAGCTGCTGTCATTGGTTCACAGTCAACGTGGGGAGGGTGGTACCTTGTAGGTAATGTGAGGTTGAATAATTCCTCCTGGACAGGTACAGACTTTTATAATAATTTTGAAAAGCTCAGTTTATTTTTGGGGGATCCTCTGTGATCTCCCCTGAAGACAGCTGAATCACCCCCATGTGTTTAGAGGGTGTGCTGTACTCTAGTATGGTAGACCAATAGTCTCCATGCTTTCTTTTTGGATTCCCAATACTTGCTGGATGTCCGTTTTGAAGCCCAGGCTGCAGAAATGAAGGTGATGCAATTAATTTGATAGTTTAATTGGTGAATTTCCCAGTGGAGCTGGGGTGACTGTACATCTAAGCTGTTACAGCTCTCTTCCTTCTTTTTGAGCTCCTTCATGAGCCCCTCTAGGTGAAATAATCATTGTTTCTTTTTGTGGGAAGCAAACCTTATAATTCTACCCCTCAGGTAAGCCTTAATGGTGTCCCAAACAACAGGTTTAGAAACATCACGTGTGTGAGATTAAGTCGAAGGAAAAAAGTGATTTCTCTAGCTAACCATGGCTTAAATTCTTACAGAGACATTAAGAAAAGGCCATGTGCCACCTGGGGGTGGCCTGAGCACTTGGGACAATGCTGATAGTCAAATGGACACAGGTATGATCCAAGATGATGATAGGGCCTATTGCAGCTTGGTACACATCCTGAAGAGGCTTCCTAGGCAGCAAAATAAATGTCAGTTCTGCTAGCACTATTATGTGGGGCCGAATGACATGAGAAATGTCTCCCAGTTGTGAACATTTCCCACCAGGGATCTTGGAGGTCAAACTCCCTTTGTTAAGTTGTGGACAACCTCCCTGACTTTGGTGGCCATGGTTGCAGGGTTCCTAAGTCAGCCCAGTATAGAGTCCTGGACTTTGTTAAAATATCTGTCTACTATGAGGAGATCCTCTGGCTGCAATAAGGTGGAGATTTTCTGCGCCACCTCCAGGTAAAACTCTGCGATGTCTCCATTTGGGCCACAGTTGCGGCAAATAGGACTGTGTCGGCATTAATTAAAACACAAACTAAGACTCATCTGCCTTTCTTGGAGTGGTTAGTAGTGAGGATTTGGACTTTGAGATGTTTGTGAAGAAGTATAGCAACCCCACTTGCTTTGGTAGAAAAGGAGGTCCCTACTACCTGGCCTACACAGTCCCTGGCCAGTTTTTGCATCTCAGCAGGGAGGAGCTGTGTTTCCTGTAGAAAAGCTACATCACATTTTTCTTTCTGTAAATGAGTGAGTAACTGTTTTCTTTTGATATGCGATTTTAAGCATCAAACATTCCATGTAAAAAAATGATACAGTTTATGTTTCGAGGCCATCATGGAAATTTAGCAGGGCTGTGTATACAGGATTCAGTTTCCCTTGTGAAATATCTAGAATGTCGATTCCCTTTCAACCCATAACAATTAGTGGAGAGAGAGCAATAAAGTAACAAAGTAACACTGTGTGAAACATTCGAGGTACGACACCAACATTAACAGTTAGTGAAGGGATACCAGTACTGTATTCAGAACCATGAAAATATGTCAAGTAGAGCAAAAGAGCTCCCTGAAGTAGCACTTAAATCTCTTAGAACATTGCCTTAAACATTTCAGATGGAAAGTGTCTTCACATAATACAATTAACCATACATTCTTCACATAAAAATACAACAGATACATAACAACACTACTTAATTAAGAATGGCAGGTGCATGTGATATAAGGAATCATACAATTAAAAAAAAAAGTGTTAAAACCAAACGAGTTATAAACACTTTATTTTGAATACTAAGCTTGAACCCTTAAGGGGAGGTCAGTAGTAATAGGCATGGAGCAGGAAAAGTACAGAGACTCTTTCCAACCCCAAGTACACATCACTAACCCCTAGGGCCACTAAAGACTTCTGGTATGAACCATCCTGGCTCCCCTTGGGCTATACCAGAAAAAGACATAGCTTTATTACCCATCTCAGCTGTTATGTAAATGAATCAGCTACTAGTCTCCTGAGCTTCAGAAACACACATATTCAACATCGCACTGGGGACTTCATTTTTTTGGTTGGGGAAAGATGGTCTCTACTACCAAGGAAGGGATTATCTGAAGTAGTTCCCTTTGTGAGAACCAGTTCCAAACATGTCAGACCTGAACCCACCTTAAAAAGAGAAATAAAAACATTAAAAAAGTAATAAGCTATGAGAAACTTCCCAAATTTCCCCAATCTAGAGGTTGAAGTAAGTGCTGAGAATAGTGAGAGCTGTGGGAGACAGATATGGGGTCATTAGAGGCAGAAGATAGCTTATAGTCTTACAACCAGCAGTTTAACTTACCTGTGTCCTGGGCTATTATAGTGTGCCAAGCATCTGAAAGGTGAGCTTCAAAAAGCATCCTTGCTCCAACAGGGTTGTGAAGAAGCCATGTACGTGCTTGTCAGTGGTAAACTAGGTTGCACTTGCACTGCGGCTACCTAAAATAGCAAGTGAAGGCTGTGGAGGTTTGGATGATTGAACCCATTTTTGACATGTCACTGGGCTACACTGGGAGGTAAAATAAGCATAAAACGACATGCAGCTGTGACTCTTTAGGGCCAAGAATTGAAGCTATTGCTGCTAGCATAATTGGTGCCACATCCCCCTGAGGGGGTAGAGCAGAACCATTGTAACACAGTCAAAGTTTCTAGGCTACTCAAAAGTCACTGCAAAGGGTGTCACAAAGTATAATATCCCTGGGTCTTCTTGCCACTGCCGTCATGGGGACTGGCTGAGTATGAGTGTTAGCCCTCTTACCCTCTGATGCTCACTGGTTGGATGAATATTGAGAAAAAAGAAGAAAATAGCAAAAATGTGAACAGCAAGGGAATTGAGCACTAGGGAGAATGTCAGTCTAGAGGAAGACAGGTGCCTGTCTGCCAATTACAAGGTAAAAGATGACAGAGGGGGGTTGAGATGGAGTGGGCCAAGCAAGGAGACATCCTTATGAATTCCTTAAAATTCTTCTATAAACAAGTACCACAAGCTAGTATAATAGAGGGATCTTACCCATGGCTTTGATTATTATGTACTTATTAATAGTTTTCCTTTTCCTCTGTTGGAAGAAGGGGCCATCACTAACTAATTACCCTAAAAGCAGAAGGGGGGGACATTATAAGTCACAGGGCTGTGAGCTTACATGAACTTAGAGTACTGCTTGTAGTCCATGAAAACTCTATAGCACTGGGTAACTGTGTGTGAGGTATGGAAAAGCTAAACCTCTGGGTAAAACAAAAGAGTTAAGCAAACCGGGGCATCTATGCTTAGTATGCCATAACTCGTTTAGGTCTGCTGCATGGGGATGGTTCATGACTAATCGCATTCATGAGATCTTCAGGGGTGTGAAAGCAGCAAATACCTTCTGTGAGCTCTTATTGGCTGCAAGGAATCTGACCAGATTGACTTTCGTCCGTGAAGCTGCAAATGTCAGATTTCTTGCACTCCCAGTTTAAAATCCTCAGCTGTCAGAAACTCACAAAACTCAGAATGAAACTGAGCAAATCAAGCCTTGAGTACATAGAACATCATATAAAACCCTTTTAAAGTAACCTCCCATATCACAGCAGTCCATACAATAATGAAATGAGAGTGAAGCATACTGGTGAACTAAGCAGGTAGCCTTTAGCATCTTGAGTGCTCTGAAGATTAAACAGCAGCACAGTGGTTTCAGGCAAAGGCAGAGTTATCACCGGAATAAAATGGTTGTCAGTGGCCCCTCCACCACAAACCCGTCTTTCCCCTACCACCCCTCTTAGTTAATAAAGGGATACTTAAGTGTTTATCTGAGGTTAACAAAAACTTTAGCTAGCAAAGAACAATGACAAAGAGCTCAAAATGTAATTTTTGCTTTGCATGAAGGATACTTGAGACACATGGTCTCAGTCAGATTGTTTAGCCTAGCTTCGGTTATCATCATGACTGTAGTTGAAGAACAACAGTTCCTTAATGCCTCATCTGGTTAAGATGTTAGTGCTGCTAGTAAACAGGACTGAGTCATGTCAGCCCGGGAATGTACACTGCATGGGCGTTGGTCTCAGATCTGTCCAGTCTGATGATTTACCACATCTGTTGGAGGTAAGGGAGTGGGTGGGCTGTTTTCAGCATAAAACAGCAGCAGCAGTTGCTTATCTTGAGGTGAATCAGAGGATAAGGACTAATGTTGGGAGTCGCATGAGTCCCTACTTCTGCTATAATGTTGATTAGAAGTAGAATTACTGTTTTTAGTTAGGATGCTTTCCTTTTTTTTCTGTTGCTCCAACACCTCTGCCATAGTTCCATTGGGGCCATGCTAGTTGAGAGAACAAGGGAATAGGTGTTAATGTCCATATCCTGAGAGCTGGAGTGCAGCACTATGTCTTTTGGGTAGCTCTGGGGTTTACTGCCAGGTTGGGCTGTGAGTGAAGGATATTCCTTGTTCTGATAGATAAATTCAGTAGTCTCCCATGGATCTGCAAATCTGTGGAACAAACCATTCCTTTCAATTTTAAACTTTGTTGGCTAAGACATTTTATATTTAATCCCCAGTTGCTGCAGTGATTTTATTACATCATTAAAATAAGCTCTTTTCTCTGTTAAGCTTTGCAGAGTAGTCTTGATAAAATGATATGCAGTGTCAATGCTAAAGTAGTGTCCTGTCTTCCCTAGTCAGGGACAAAATTTGTTCTTTGACAAAACAGAGGAGTAGATAAGGAGGTTAGGGTGTGGCTTGTCACCAGCCTTTGGTTTAGGTGCCAGGGCTCTGTAGGTGTGCTGCATTTCCAGTGACTGATATTTATGTCCACACACTGAAGTTATGAAGTGTTTAATAAAGTCAGGAATGTTTTTGCCCTCTTCTTCTTGAGGCACACCGTTTGTTCTGATGTTGTTGTGATGACCCGACATTCTAAGTCATCGATCTTGCCCAATATTAATGTCAGTTCTTGCCTCAGCTGCAATAAGTCTGTGTCAGATCTAGCCACTCACATATCAAGGTGTTATAGGGTGTCCTCAGTATCAGACACTCTGAGAATAAGGTGATCCATTTTTTACTCCAATTGTTGGATAGATATCCAATCAATATCAATATCCAAGTATGTCTCTTTGCAGATGACACTAAGATCTGCAACAGAGTTGATGCACAGGGTGGGGTGGAAAGGATGAGCAGGGACTTGGCAAGGTTAGAGGAATGGTCAAATGTATGGCAGCTTAGATTCAATGCTAAGAAGTGCAAGGTAATGCACTTGGGAAACAAAAACCCAGGGGAAGAGTACATAATGGGGGGTGAGATACTAACAACAAAAATGGAGAGGGACCTGGGGGTAGTCATATCAGATGACCTAAAGATGGGCAAGCAATGTGAGAGGGCAGCAAGGAGGGCTGGGGGGATACTGGGATGCATAGGGAGAGGCATCACCAGTAGAAAACAGGAAGTTATTATCCCTCTGTACAGACAGCTGGTGAGACCCCATCTGGAGTACTGTGTGCAGTTCTGGAGACCTAATCTCTGCAAAGACATAGACAGGATGGAAGCTGTCCAGAGGAGGGCAACTAAAATGGTGCAGGGTCTGCATCGGAAGACATATGAAGAGAGACTTAAGGAGCTTAATATGTATAGCCTCGAGGAAAGGAGGGAGAGGGGGGACATGATAGAAACTTTCAAGTACCTCAAGGGAATCAACAAAGTCCAAGAGGGTAGCATCTTTAAAAAAAGAGGTGTGCAAGAACAAGAGGGCACAATTTGAAGATAGAGGGGGCGTCTGAGGTAATTTAAGGAAGTATTTTTTCACAGAGAGGGTTGTGGATGCATGGAACGGCCTTCCGGAGGAGGTTGTGGAGTCAAAATCAGTGGTGGAATTCAAGCATGCATGGGATAGTCATAAGGCAGTTCTCGGGCGTGGGGGTAGGAAGAAGTAGGCTGCTGGTTAACTAGGATCTGCAGCTTATCCAGTAGGTAGGGAAATGGGCAGACTGGGTGGGCCAAGCGGTCCTTATCTGCCGTCAAACTCTATGTTTCTATGTTTCTATGCTTTAACCCCTGAGACCTTTGAAAGTATTTTTTCAAACATGGCCTTGATTGCTGGGTCTGCTGATGATTGTAGAACTGTGGTACCTGAAGCCATATTCTTTAGCCAATGTACAGTGGAGTCAGCCACGACGAAGTGCAGAAAGTTGCAGTAATGACATGTCACAAAATCCTGCATGACAAAAGGGCTTAATTGCCATTGACTTACAATGGCCCCTGCAGTAAACTGTAGCATTCTGTGATATTCTGCAGCATTTCTGCGTTGCAACCTAGTTGTCACATCTGTAACTTGGCTTATTATTTCTTACTGGAAAAACTGTCCAATTTTCACAGAACAAACATTCATTTCAGGAGACTAGCTGCAATAAGAACCAAATAAATCTCTTCAATATGTGCCATTTTGAGGTTTTCTCCCAGGGTTTGTGTACAGCTCTAGGTCATTTCACTGATCCACTACCTATAGCCCAACGCATTTTGGACTCAAATGTCTATTTTTCATAAGTTACCCCCCCAATCCAAGATCCATTACTTTGAGGGGGCAATAGTAGTCCTGTTCAAGACTACTCAGTAACAGCCATATGCCTAAACTGCAAATAGCATCAGCATGTACATTTGCAATGGAGGAAAGGAGAGTGATCTGGCATTATTGATGATGATAGGCACACTGAAACAGTTTGCCTAGCATAATACTGATGCAAGAATACTCTTCTCAGCTCCCTATTAGGTATGCTTCAGTTGTCAGATAATATGAATTACTAACAGTGAATGATGGGTTACAGAGATGGTACCCCTGTCTTTTTCGGTATAAGACTACTACCAGACACAGACAAAATAATGGGTCAGGTGGGGTGTCAACTAGCGAAAACAGCCATTTGGATGGCGGGGGGTGTTAGGAACAGGGTCTCTAACAGTAGCAGCTCATAGTACCCTGCCAAGTTAACAGCGAGTTTATTTTTAAAAGTCACTACATTGGAATACTGGTTGGGGGGGGGGATGCAGGGTGGGAGATAACCTATGGGGGAAGGGTAGCTATAGTCCTAGCCCTGGAGTCCTGGGGAAGGCTAGAAAGTTTTTTTTTTACTTTTTATATGTTTTTAATTCCTCAAGTTGAATACTCAGAATATTGAGAAATATTTGTTATTTGGCCATAAATATTGAGTGACCCATTGTTACTCAGGGTATTCAGGACTAGCTATATGTTACTTGTGCATCTCTTGAGTGTATACTAGCTGCTAAACATGATATGTGCCCACCACATGGTTTTGGAAATAGAACATGAAAAGAAAACTCTGGTAGTCCTTCTTCATTATTTTACATACCTTGTTCTTGATGTTATAAGCCAAACTGGAAAAAAATGGACTCACCCACTCACCAAAGATTGTTTTCCAAAAGTTGTTCATTTTTATTTTTGCAATACCACAGTTGTTAAACCTCCAATATTTTGTTATGCAACATTGCCACTTTCCAAAGGCTGTGCTGGTGTCGATGTAAGGAAATATTTAAAAGCCATTTGAAGTCAAATAACAGTTTTAATAACATATAGATTCATTATACTGAAGATTTATTGTAGTTTGGTGGGGTCTAATACTGAAAAATAGAGACGTCCTTCTCATAGTGTTTATCAAAACTTAAATATCAAACTTACCAATATATGTTTCATTTCATTCACTTTCAAATGAATCCAGTAAATGGTTACTACATATTCTCTCTTTCATTTTCTTTTGTGAAAAAATACTGTTGTGTTTGAAAGATAATAAGTGCTAATCTGTATATCTTTTATATGTCTTTGAAAGATATGTCCTAATACTAACATACTAAAATGCCAGCAGAAGAGCCTCATCATCTTTCGAGTCTGCTCGAGAGTTAGCACCCATAATGGGCACTGTTTCTACTGTTCCCCCCTCCCTCTTGGTTCCCCCTACTCCCTGACCTAGTTATCCCCCCAGCATTAGCATTACTCAGATTTACCCTCCCCTATACCTGTCCCACCCCCTCTTGAACCCCTCCACTGTATCCTCATTCACCAGCCATTCAGGCAGTGCATTCCAAGGTTCCACCACCCTCTCAGTGAAGTAATGCCTCCTCCTCTCCCCCTGAGTCTCCCCCCGATCTTCCACCTATGTCCCCTGGTTGCCCCTCCCTCCTTCTGTTGGAACACCCTGTCTAAGCCTACCTTATTTATCCCCTTTATGTACTTGAAGACCTCAATCATGTCCCCCATCCCTCCTCTCCTCCAGAGAGTACAGGTTAAGCTCCTCAAGCCTATCTTCTTAGGTCATCTCCCCATACCCTTAATCATCTTGATTGCTCTCCTCAGGACCCTCTCCAGGAGTGCAATGTCCCTTTTTTATGTGCGGCCACAGCAACTGCACACAGTATTCAAGGTACAGCCTAACTAGGCAGCTATATGTGTGTGTATATATATATATATATATATATATATATATATATATATATATATATATATATATTTAATATGGATATCTATTTATTTATATGTATAAAATTCAGTGTTTTCATACTTAAATGACACATGCCAAAACAACTGGTTTATATCCTATGCATATCTTTCCCTTCTGCTCAGAAGCATTTAATATGGAAGAGTATTCTTTAAATCATTTTCATTTATTTATTTATTGATCGACTTATTTTATTCATTATTTTGCCCATCCTATGCTGTTAACAATCTTTTAACATCCTTCCTAAAAATTTTGACACTGATACTTCATCATATGGGGGACTGTCTCCTCATAAATGTGTTTATTTCACACAAACTCTTTACTTAGTCTGCCACCTTTAAAAAACTTCAGGGAACACATTGCATTTTTATCTGCAATGGTGATTAGAGCTAATGGAATGAATATCATTACACAGTGAGGTATGTTTAAAAGAAATGCATGCTGTAAAAAGATTGTTAACCTACAAGTGAGATAAAAGCGATAGAAATAGAATGTTGAGATGCTTCTAATCCTGAGAAAACATAAACATCATCAGCCACTATGAAAGTGGGTATAACACTAATGAGATTTAAAAATCTCAGTTCAGAGTGAATGAGGAGTTCTTGTGAGATAAATGAATTGATGAAGAGATTGTTTCCCATGTTGATGCATGAATGGCAATATATTTTGAAAGGATGTTCAAAGATTTTAACAGCATACTATATGATGAGCCATAGCTAAAATTCTTTAAAAAAATGATTAAGCTAATGTTAGTGTCACTAATGAACCACAAAAGATAAGGAAATGGGGAGTTAGGGTACAAACTTACCCTAGCAATGCATATTCTGCGTAAGCAAGAAGGTAACATTTTAGCCATGTTTACACAGCCACAGCACTCTTGAATTTGCACCATTCTATTCCTGCTCCAGTGGCTGTGCATGTCACAATTAAATGTTTACACAGCCCACCCTTGCAATGATGCAGGCTGTGCCACAGAGGGGTTGTACATTCTGGGGGCTGGGTTGTTCCCCCCAGCTTCAGCAGTGATGCTCTGGTGATGCTGTCACTGCTGAATTCACTTCCACTCATTGCTATGCCTTTCTGAATGCAGGAAGAGCTGTCACAAATGGATCTGTTGTTTAAATAAGTCAGTGTTCCTAGAACAGTGTCTTCAACTCAACCAAGAATGAACAGAAAACACTTTAAATAGCTCTCAAGAAGGTCAACAATGATCATTCAGTTGAATCAGATGCAGGTCTGTCTCTCTGCTGTACTTACTGGTTCTGGCAGAGAGACTCATGGGACCAGTGGAAGAATTTGGGAGAGGAGGTTTTCCATCAGAGCGAGCACTACAGGGGCTTTACACAACAGGAAAATGCACTCACTCCAATAGATGTCCCCACTCCAGAGTCATAGCAAAAACAGGCTCCAAAGTGCTCCAAGGATGCTCCCTTAAGTGTCCACACTGCCAACTTTGAAGGGCATCAACTCATGGGCACAGGTTGATGTGCTTCATAGGTGGCATCTCTCCCATGAATTACTGACACCTCAGTTCTATGGAAAACCCACTCAAACTAAAACCTACATGGAATAATACTACCTTGCTTAAATAGACTAAGGGCTGGATATTCAGACTGCGCCACAAAGAAGTGCAATAGCAGGAGCAGGCACAAGTGCAGTGCGCCTCTGCGCAACACATGCGATATTCAAATGCAGCGCAGGCCAAGGTGTGCTTGCACAACACAGCTGAATATTGTGCCAACTGTGCCATGGTGCAACCAGGGATGCACAGTGGAGCAAGGCCGATGCGCAGTAGCACAACCAGGGATGCACAGTGGAGCAGGGTACAAGCGTGGTAGCACAACCAGGGATCTGCAGTGACAGGGACAGGATGCAGGGGTGCACCACTATGGAAACCATGGGTGGAGGAGCATGCAGCAGGCCAGACAGCACCTCCCTGCACCCCATGAACTGCACAACCAGTGGTGAGCTGGATGGAACACCCGCCCATGAACACTAGCACCAAATCAACAGCCGGGGCATGGTGCCCCAGCACACCCACCTGGTAAGCAGTGACTGCAACACAAGGAGGGCCAGCCACCCAGTGCCACCCCATCCCACCAATGCAGAGCACACCCTGTACAGCGATCCCCAGACACCTGGCCCAGGAGCAGTGCCCAACAGTGCATGGCACCGAATGCATGCCTACACCCACACTGTGACAATGCAACCCTGTGCACCATGGAGCCATACATGGCAGCCCCACTGTGAGCACCCCACAGCAGGTGGCACCAGCCACCGATGCAACAACTGCAGACACAGTGCCGCCCTGCACGGCCCCCCCGTGGCACAGCAGAGAGGTCGACCCTGCGTCAGTACCCAAGGGACCCACATGCAAGAAGGCCTGCCCTGGACACCACCACCAGCAGGACAGTACCCCAAACACCCATCCATGCACACATCCTGTCCCAGCACTGGCCCCAACAGCCAGCACAGCTGCCCACTGTGGTGCATGGAGGCATGCGCCACACAGGATGCAACACAGGGCATGGACAAACACCAACCCTGACCCAATGGCACCCCGACACAGGGCCACAATAGCTGTACAACAAATGCCGCTGGCATGCATCCACTGATGCTGTGTACCCATGGCCTGCACCCCACCATGGCACAGGTGTACCAGCCATCCTGCGCATGCATCAAGAAGCCGTCCGCCGCCAGCATGTGGCCAGAGCACAAGTGACAGACATCAGAACACAGACACCACAACAGACACCAGTGACAGCATAGAGGGGGGACAACAACAGCATAGCCCACAGTGTCACCCGAGGCAGACGTGCAACATACCGGTGACAGGAGGCAAGCCACCATTGCACCCGTGGCCAGAGGGTGGCCAGCATGGACAGCCACCAATGACATGCCAGCAGATCATGCGTACCACAGACATGCAAGGGGGCCAGCTGCACCGGCCATGGACATACTGACAGGGGCACCAGGGGCACAGCGCATGCACCAGGGACCACTGCACACAGGCATCCAGTGCACAAGGGACAACACACATACCAGACAGGGACCGAGTCCCCCACCCACACCATAAGTGGGTTGCTGCCGGACACACACGTCCAGGCCTGCTCCACCCCCGATGCCATGCACACCACTGCAGCCAAGCACCATATGCCTGCTGCAAATCAGAGACCACCACAGTTCTCATAACAAATAAATCTGTAATAAAGGTGTGAACTGTACACAAAACACATTAAACTTAACTATTTACAATGTGGGGGGAAGGGCCACATACCAGGTGGGGGTGGACATGGGGCAAGGGTGTACAACAGGGAGTGGGATGAAGGAGTGTGAGGGTAAGTCCTGTGGGGGGGGAATGCACAACAGGCGTGTCGTAGGGCCTAATGGTGACCCCTCTCCCCACTTCTGTCTCAGTGTCGCCTCCTGTGCCTCCTTCTGTCACCCCGTTCAATGTGTTGGAGCAGCTCCAGGGTGGCCCTTGACAGCTGCAGAAGCTCCTGAACATTTCTCTCTAGGGCAGTCCAGCATTGTCCACCTAGGACAAGGGAAAAACATAGAAACATACAGGTTGATGGCAGATAAGGACTGCAAGGCTCATTCAGTCTGCCCATTTCTTTTTCTACCTTATAAATGTGCCATCGGCCTTTGCTCTGTCAGTGGCCTATCTATTCATACTTACCTGTATTGCTTCCTTATGCCTATCCAATGCCTGTTTGAAACCCTGCACTGTATTCATAGCCACCATTTCCTGAGGTAGGCTGTTCCATGCATCCACAACTCTTTTGTGAAAAAGAATTTCCTCACATTCCCCCTTAATCGGCCTCCCTCTAATCTCATGCTATGTCCTCTTGTCCTCCTATTTTTCTTATATTTAAACATGTTAGACTCTTTCACTTTGCTAATGCCCTTAAGGTGTTTGAATTTTTCAATCATATCACCTCTCTCCCTCCTTTGCTCAAGGGTATATATATTGAGCTCCATTAATCTGTCCTCATATGTCTTCTGATGCAGTCCCTGCACCATTTTGGTTGCCCTTCTCTGGACTGCCTCAATTTGGTTTATGACCTTGTGAAGGTGTGGCCTCCAGTACTGCATGCTGTACTCCAGATGGGGCCTAACCAGTGTCTTGTAAAGAGGGATTATTACCTCCCTCTTATGACTTGTGATACCCCTACTAATACACCCTAACCTCCCCCTAGCCTTACCTATTGCTTTAGAAGTCTGCTTGGATGATTTCCAATCATCGGTGATGATGATGCCCAAGTCTATTTCTTCCTTCGTGACTGCCAGCAACTCCCCTCCCAGCCTATAGGTGGCTTCAGGGTTTCTCTTCCCTATGTGCATGATCTTACACTTCTTTGCATTAAATCCCAGTTGCCACTCTTCTGACCATTTTGCTAGTTTATCCAGATCACTTTTCGTTCTGCCCACCCCATCTTGATCATCTACTCTGTTGCAGATCTTGGTGTCATCTGCAAACAGACAAGCCTTACCCTCCAGTCCATCTGCTATGTCACTAATGAAGATATTGAAGAGGACTGGCCCCAGGACTGATCCCTGAGGTACCCCACTTGTGACTTGCATCTCTTCTGACTGTATACCATTTACCACCACTCTCTGTTTTCTGCCCGTCAACCAGTTTGCCACCCAGTTGACCAACTTCTGACCCACCTGGAGCCTACCCAGCTTATTTATCAATCTTCTATGTGGAACAGTGTCGAAAGCTTTGCTGAAGTCAAGGTAGGCGACATCAACTGCTTCCCTTGGTCCACCACTCTGGTTACCAAGTCAAAGAAATGTATGAGATTAGTTTGACAGGACCTTCCTTTTGTAAACCCATGCTGTCTTGGATCCTGTGCCCCTATGGATTCCAGGTGTTGCACTGTCCTTTCCTTAAGTAGTGCCTCCATAATCTTGCCCACTACTGAGGTAAGACTGACTGGTCTGTAGTTGCCTGCCTCCTCCCTGCTACCACTCTTGTGGAGCAGGATCACATGAGCCCTTCTCCAGTCTTCTGGGACCTCTCCTGTGCTCAGAGACTCACTAAACAGTTCTCCTAATGGTTCTGCTAGTTCCACCCTTAGCTACTTAAGTACCATGGGATGTATGCCATCAGGTCCCATTGCCTTGTCCACCCTGAGCTTAGCAAGCTCTTGTAGGACACTTTCTTTTGTGCAGGGAGTAGTGCTCACCTCCCTCCCCCCTGTGTCCATGGTGCTGAGCTGTGTGCCCTGCCCTATCTTCTCTTCAGTAAATACTGAGCAAAAGTATCTATTCAGGATAGATGCTTTTACAGGGTCCTCCTCCTCACATGCCCCCTTTTCTCCTTTGAGCTTAGCAATACCCCCTCTGTACTTTATCCTTTCACTAATGTATCTATAGAAAATCTTGTCACCTTCTTTTGCTGTTCGTGCTAGTGTTTATTCAGTTTGGGACTTTGCCTGCCTTACTGCCTTCCCTGCTTCCCTTAGGGAAGTTTGGTATGCCTCCCTATCGTCATTCCGCTGTGTTCCCTTATATTTTCTGAAGGCCAGCCTTTTGGCTCTGACCTTTTCTGCTACTGTAGTTGAGAACCAAAGTGGTTTCCTTCTTCTTTTGCACTTCCTTTTCTTTTGAACACAATGGGATGTTGCTTCAAGTATTGCATCCTTAATGCTTGCCACTTTGCCTGTACCCCCTCACCTGTGTTTCTTTTTGCCGGGGCTAGCTTAACTCTGTTGGACATCTTATCAAAGTCAGCTCCTCTGAAGTCCCATATTTTTGCCTTGGAATGGGATGATTTAGATGTAGTGGCCAAATTGAACCATACCATGTGATGGTCACTGGCCCCCAGGTGACCTTCTACCTGGAGATCTGTGATCCCTTCCCTGTTAGTCAGTACTAGATCTAGGACAGCCCCGTCTCTTGTGGGTTGTTGTACCAGTTGTTTGAGGCCCTCCCCCTGCATGGAATCCACCATGTGTCTAGTTCTGGCAGATGTTCCTGCTGGTATTGACCAATCTATATCCGGCATGTTGAAGTCTCCCATTATCAGCACCTCCCCTTTAGCTGTCATGTTTTGTATATCTTCTAACAGTAATGTGTCATGTTTTGTATATCTTCTAACAGTAATGTGTCTATGTCCTCCCCCTGGTCTGGGGGCCTGTAGACAACCCCAGGTCTTATGGCTGTCCCATTTCCTGTTTCCAGGGTGACCCACAGTTCTTCTGGCTCCTTATGTGTATTCTGAATTTCTGTAGCTTTGATATTTTCATTGACATACAGGGCCACTCCACCCCCCCTTTTTGCACCTCGGTCTCTTCTGAACAGTACATAGCCAGGTACTGAAGTCCCCCAAGTGTGGTTACTGGTAAACCATGTCTTATTAATTGCTACTATGTCCAGTTTAGCCTCTGACATTATTGCCTATATGTCTGGGATCTTATTTCCCAGGCTGTGAGCATTTGAGTACATGATTTTCCATTGGCCAGATATCAGTGTAATAGTTGTTGGGTGAGGTTTGGCATTTCCCCAGTGCATCGTATGGGGAGACATACCTTTTTTCTTACCTGGTGATGCAAATGAACTGCAAACATGCTGAATCCCTGTTTGACCACTAGCTGAGGGGGGAGGGGTGTTCTTCCCATTTGACGTATGGGGTGCTGCAACACTCTCCCCATTTCCTAGTTTAAATATTCTGCAAAGACATCAAACTTCTGCCCCAATGCACTGACTCCCTCCTTAGTCAGATGTGAGTCCATCAAATTTAAAGAACTTTTGCTCCCAGAACTGTTGCCAGTTCCCTACAAATCTGTGTCCTTTCTCCTGGCACCAGCCCTTGAGCCACATGTTTAGCTCCCTATCTCCCCTTCTCTGACTTTCTGTCCATCTTCCCCCCTCTCACAGACTGGCAGGATCTCAGAGAAGGAGATGTCAGATGAAATGGATGATATTTTGTCACCCAGCCTGGTCAGGTGTTTCTTGGTCTCCACAATGACCGGCTGGTGAGATCATTAGTCCCTATGTGTACCAGGATGTCAATGTTTTCTCATGCTTTGTGAACAATTTTAGCAATGCGGTCAGTGTCTCTCCATGCTGATGTACCTGGGAGACATCTGACCATTACCCTAGCTAGAGATGGGTATCAACTCCCTGAATCATGAAGTCTCCTATGATCAGAAGTTTTTTGGTTCCTTTTGCTTTTTGTTTTGGCTCCTGATTTGGGTGAGTTTTGTTGTGCTAGCTCCTGTGCTGCAGTGTCCTGCTCTGCAATGTCCTCTGCCCCTTTGTTTGATTTTGGAGATAGAGGCAGATACCTGTTTGTAATGTTTATATGTTTTTTGGAGGTAATATGTTGGAGAGCACAGTGTGATGGGGCACCCAATTTGCCCCTGCTAACCACCTGCCAACCTCCTGGACCAACTACCTTCTGCAGTTGAGGTTCTTCTGTTGGATGTTGGGGAAATGTCAGGTGGTTCTTATAATGTATTTCCTCTTGAATATGAAATTTGAGGTGTGCAATCTCTGCCTATGCTGCCCGGAGCTGAGCCCTAAGATTACACGTGACTGGCCAGACCCCTGCAGCCCATCCCATGTGCATGGCATACAGCCGTGGGCCATGCCCCTGTGATGGCATATGACCACTGACAGTGTCTGTACCCACATGACCTGCCTACCCAGGCACCCATAGCCATGTGGAATGCTGCACACACCCACTGTCCATGTCCTGCACAGCACCACTGTGGCTGTACAGTGACATGGCTATGCGGTGCGAAGGCAGTGGCACAGCCATGGACCCAGTGCAAGCATAGCCCACCTGCGACACCCACCCACACATGCAGTGCCACAGGACAGTGCTGAGTGCACCATGTGGCGTGCACAGCAGTGGGGCCAAGTGCGGGTGGCCACACCCCACCACCACCCCTGCAACCCAGCATGCACAGATGTAAGGGGGAAACATGGCACTCACCTGCATCCTGGCCAGCAGGGCACTGCTGGCCCATGGCCCCTCCAACATGGCCTGGCTGCATCTGAACTGCACCCATTCTGGCCTGCTCCCCCTGTTTTTGGGCCAGACTATGGCACTCATCTGGGCCTAGGGTGCAAACATGGAGAGGGAAACATCAGTACAGGTCAATAACAAAGCCCCCCCCGGTGTGTGTGTGCCTGCACAGCCCAGCCATGATGCACCCACTCCACCACCCCCACTAGATGGCCCCCACCCCTCTGTGGCATGGCCTTATGCACACCATGATACCCGGACAGATGGACACTACCAGTGTTTTGATGGAGCACCTACCTGGCGGTGGTACGGTGCCTCGCCGGGCGCGTGCCTGCAGATGCCCCAGGCTGTCAGAGTCCTGCCTCTGGAGGTTGCCATAGCGGTGGCGACACTGGTCTGCTGACCGGCTGATCCCAGTCACCTCCTCCAGGCCTTCTGACACCTCCTGCCACACAGCAGTCTGTTGCCTGTGGAGGGGTTCCTGCCCAAAGAGGGCACCAGCATGTTGCTCTACAAGGGCCACCAAGTTTGCCAACTCAATGGTGCTCCAGACCTATGCTCTGGTTCATGGCATCTTGCTGTTGTAACCACAAGCAAAATGGTGCTCTGTAGTGCACATGCCCCACATCCAGAGGCAGTGCGGTACTGCGCTGCCAGTCCCTATCACGCTGTCACCGGACTGTGTGATGGGGTGCAACCATATGGATGCATGGCACCTAGGGTGCAAAGGTCAACCACAGGGTCAAGGGTCTGTCTGTGCACAGTGCGCCACAGCGCTATTGGGACACCCTGCATGTAGCGCGGTAGGGTGCTTGAGTGTGATGCCCTGCAGTGGCCTACTGCGCTGTGGTGCCATGGCACCCACAGCGCACCAAGGCATGAGTGCCACATGGGCAAACAGCGCAGTAGCACCACAGGCACAGTGGTGGCCGTGCCCTGCACTGCTTCCTGCGCACAGCAAGTCAGCAGCACTGCACGCGTCAGTGTCAGCATCCCAGGCATGTGCTGTGTGGTGCCGATTGCGCACATCACAGTGCTGCGCCATAGTCTGAGCACGCTCACCAACATTGCACAAGGCACAACAGCACAATATTCAGCCAAAATATGCAAATCAGCTCATTAGCCATTTCACGGTGAATCCACTGCATTAGCATCCACTTACAGTTGCACCTGCCCTATTTGCATGCGTTGCACTATATAAACGTGAATTGGGGCTGCAGAGGCCATGGTTAGGTATTGCAGTCCATTGTGGTGGGTTGCATGCTGTTGGGATGTGGGGACTGTGGTTTGGGAGGGCTGAATGGGACTGCATAATCCAAGGTAACACCTGTTATTCTCACAGGCACGAGCATGACAGAGCGTGAGGAAGAGGAGGAACAGGGAAGGGCGAGAAGGAGGAGGCCCAACTTCACCAGGGTAGAATTAGATGCCCTGTTCGAGGCATATCTGGACAAGGAACTGCTGCTCAGAGGACAGCGGGGAACACCACAGGCCCATGCTGCAGCATGGGGTGAGGTGGCATGTGCCATGAACCAGCATGGCAGCCACCAGTCATCTGTGCAGGAGTGCAAGAAGAAGGTTGGCATGGACAGGAGACAGATCAAGGACAAGGTGGCTGCCATCAGGGCTACACATGCTGCCACCATTGGGGTCCAGCCAGAAGTTACCACACCTGATACCACAGGAGGAGCAGGTGGCCATCATCATGTGGCGTAGTGCCATCGAGTGCATTCCTGCATGGTAGTTCCTGTGCTGTCAGTGTGTGGGTGGTGGAGGGCATGCCATGGGACAAGGTGGAACCACTGATGCTAATGTGTTCCCTTACAGCTCCTGAGCGTCTACATGGGGCAGCGGTGGTGGATGTGTCCACCGAGGAGGAGGCCCTGGACATGGAGGATCACCCATCCACCTCCACAGGTGTCCGAGGGACCAGCCAAGTGCATACCTGCATGTCTGTCCAGACTGATGTGGGTGGTGTGGATGCAGACAAGGCCCTGCCCATGTCCCAGCATGACAGCACCCATGGTCTCCAGCGTGCTGGGACACAGATTGGGGCTGGATCCAGCACCGATGATGATGGACCACACATCCCAGACAGTGATACATGTGGTACACAGGATGGTCCCACAGCAGGCAACTGCACGGGCATTGCCATGGGTGATGCCACTGTGGCTGCCTGCATAACAACCCAGTCCCAGCCTGTGCCTGTATGCCCCAGTGGGGCAGCACTGGTGAGCATCCAGGGTGGTGAGCCCTGGCGATCAGCAGTCGGAGGGGCAGCACCAGCAGTCGGCCAATGGTGATGGGGGGGCCAGTGTTGGGGTGGTGGCAGTGCACCGCATGTGGATGTGCCCCGGCATGGCTGTGGTGTGCAGCGCCCAATGTCAAGGGATGCTGGCCAGCAGGGCCAGGAACACCATGAGGGACAGCATGTCGGACCAGCGGATGACCTCTTTGATGAACACAGCCGTCTTCTCCAGGCCTCAGTGGATCAGCAGATGCAGCTCGTGATGGCAGTGGAAGCACTCAGTGCGGTTCTGCACCAGGCAGATGAGCAGCGCAGCAGGGACCATGGATTGCTCCTGGCAGAGATGGCCCGGCAGCGGATGGATATGACCGCTGCCATTGACAGGCAGACCACTGCATTGACAACTGTCATTGCTACACTGGGCACCCAGTTCAGTACCCAGCCACCACAGACACCGCACAGTGTCATGTCCACCCCCCATTCTTGGTGCCTTGCAACACCTGCTATGTCAACTATGGTTTGGCTGTGGGCATACTGAGCACACCTGGCATGGGCATGTTCAGTGGGCTGCAGACCCCTGCATGAACACGGTCGCGTTCACTCAGTGTCACCCCTGGGGGACTGTTAGTGGCACCACATGAGGCCAATGGTCAGTCTGGCATGGCTGGCAGGTCTCAGTGGGGCCACCCATGGTACTGTGTCGCGTAACTGACCTGTCTCCCATGGTGGCCACTGTCTGCCACTGCCCTATGTGCAGTGTGGTGTGCACTGTGCGACGCATGGGTGGGATACCCAGCCCTGCACACATACAGTCCCTGTGTACACTCTCCCAGCTGCTGCCCACTGTTGTGTGTGCATGATGATGCCTGCGTTGCACTGTCCGCCAGTGTGCAATGGTGCCCAGCATCTGAGGCACGCACAGTGATGGCCACTGAGCATGGTCATGTGTGGTTCTGTGTGGGGGTGGGGTTGTCTGTTGGGGTTGGCGTGCCATTTACCCCTTGTGCATGTGTTGTGGTGTGTGTGCATGTGTCGTGTTCAGCCCTGCCCATCCCTGCCGCCGTGTGCAGTGCCCCACTCAGATCTATTCCCTTACTGCCATCCACCCCGGTGTCCTGCCCTGCCTGTCTGTGGGCTGTGCCCTTGCCCTTGGTGTTTGCGCATGGCCCTGTGACACACCTGTGTTGTCCAAAGTGCTCCTCTGTAATGGTACCATCCAGGTCAGACAGGGATCTCATCGCCCAGGGGTGGCTGCCAATCACCAGTTGTACCAGCGTCCTCATCGTCCCCACTGCTGTCCCCCTCTTCGACCTCTATGGCTATCCCACAGTCGGTGGCCATGTTGTGCAGTATACAGCAGGACAGGAATAGCCCGCAGACCTTTGAGGGGCTGTACTGCAGGACACTGCCTGATGTGTCCAGGTACCAGAACTGTGCCTTCAGCAGCCCGAACACCTGCTCAATGACATACCGTGTTGTGGCGTGTGCCTCATTGTACCATAGCTGCAATGGGGTCGTGGGGCACCGGTATGGTGTGAGCAGCCAGGACCGTAGTGGGTAACCACTGTCACCTGTGTGTAGAGGGTGGACATTAGAATGGTGGTCTGCATCGCTATGCCATGGGCCAACATGGCTGGTACCCATGGCACCTCTAACTATGCACCCCCCCACGTCTGCTCACGTCATCCTCCATGATATGCATACTCATCAACTAGATGGCCAGTGGGGATGTCCCCACTCTCAAACCTGTGGAACAGTGCAGACTGGTGCCAGATGAAGGCATCGTGTGTTCCCCCAGGGTGCTTGGCACAGACATTGGTTATGTGCCCCTTGGCATCGCACACCACCTGGCAGTTTATGCTTGGGTAACCCTTGCGGTTGATGTATGCCACACCCTCCTGGCCAGGTGGCATGTGGATGCCTACATGGGTGCAGTCAATGGCTGTGAGCATGCCAGACAACTGTGCTACCCCGTGGAACTCCTGTATGTGTGCTGTGCACTCCGCCTGTGTGCTGGGGAAATGGATGTACTCCGCAGCATGTGGCAGCAGTGCACTGAGGAATTGTGTGAGTAGGCGTGAAGCGGCCAACTGGGTTATGCCTGTTGGGTCCCCTGTTGGTCTCTGGAAGGTGCCCGTGGTGAGCAGGCACATGATGGCTGTCACCTTTGTCTCCACTGACAGAGCATGGCTCCGTCGTGTGGGTGCCTGCATCTCATCACTGCACAGCTCACAGAGCTGCCTAAGTATCTCCTGGTTCAGGCAGTACCAGCCCACAATCTCTGTGTCAGAGTACTGTTTGAAGCTGGTGCGGGCTTGGTACTGCCTGTTCTGGGCGTACCGCCTACGGGCCCTTCCACGGCCGCCCCTCCCTGCTGCCTGCCTTCTCACACCCCTTATTACTGCCTCCATCTGGAAGGTAGCGTTGGTCATGTCCCTGGCTCGTGTCCCCCCCCGGGTGGCTGTTGTCCTTTTCCCCCCACTGCCTGTTCCTGGTGCTCCCCCTGCACTGGGTACACCACTGGCTTTTGACTGTGGCTGTCCTGCCTCTTGCCACTGCCCTCAGTCCACTGTGGCACTCCATACCCTTTTCTGCACTGTGGCATGGGCACACCCCACTCCTACCCTCAGTCTAGCACAGTTCTGGTGGGCCCTGTCCTGATCCTGCCCAGCCCTGCGCCTGCTTCCTTTTATTCCTCCCTGGCTTTCTGTCACCATGATCCCACCTGTAGCTTCCATTTTGAGTTCTTCCTCCCCTCTCTTGCTCCCTTTTATTTTGGCTCATTTCCGCTGTTGCACAACTTCCACTTGCTCTGCTATTGTGTACGGCGCATGCTGTTGAATATCGCACTATGCATGTTATTCATGGTTCCGTCCCTTACGATTGCACATGCATTCATTACTGTTGCGCTTTGGTGCATTGCTTATTGTGCTGCACAGCCACCTCCCGCTGAATATCGCACAATGGCGCATTTCCGTACTTGTGCTGGCACATCCCTGTTGCGCATGGCACATCCACTCTGAATATCTGGCCCACAGTGTACATTTGTATAATAATTGTTTATAAGTACAACCCATTTTAAATTATTATTCATTGGACTCATACATACCTGCCACAGAAAATTTTCATAAGTACAAAAGTAGATCTTTAGTAATATTTGTCAGAATGCTGACTTTTTATTAACACATATGACACTATGTTTGAAATTAACTTAGCAGCAATTATATGTTGATCTGTTTGTTTATTCTGGGAGCCACTCATTGCTGCATAACATTGTTTTCACATACATATTCATTTGGATGAGACAACAGAGAAGTGATGTTTTAAATTAAATCACTTCTAGAGCAGAAGTAGCTATAAATGACAGATGTGTTTTTTTTTATCATTTAATGATCTTAATTAGGTGTTATGGTGTGTGCCAAATTGTTTGATAATGACAGTTCTAAGATGTTTAATGTACATGACTTAATTGCAACTTGTGACTAACTGACATGTGTGACTAGACCACAGTAATACACCCTGCTATATCTTATTGCCTAAAGCACAGTTTTATTACATGATCAGTCTTATTTTTTACTGCAAAGTGTAGCAATGTGGTTAGTAAAGTTAGAAATTCCCACCTTGTGCTGTTATACTACAGTAATGCATGACCATGTGATCGCATTTGATGAATCACCATTTTTTGGTATTATAATAACTAATGGGCTTTCAATGGCTGTCAGTTAAGGTTGAAGTCATCTTCCCAAATCCCCATACTGTAGTGTGTTTGCTTATTTAAAATGGTTTTACCAGGTAAGCATTACATAGAACAAGCATTCTCATTTACAGATATCAACAGGGGGAGGGGAAAAGAAAGATAGGAAGGGGGATACAAGCTGCATTGGATTAAGGAGAATTCACAAGAAATCATAGGAGGAGGGAATAATAACACTGAGGAAAAGCAAACAGGGCAATATGGGCACTGACATCAGTGAGCAGTAAAACAAGCACATTCATGAAAAAAGTGCTGCTTAATTAGTGATTTGTACTAATGTTAGAGGACCAAGCAAGAGGGGGAAGGCAGACTATTTCAGAGCTTTCTGAATGTAGTAGAAAACTAATGTCAGATTGCCCAGTTCATAAGACATACTTCAAGAGCCTATTAACTGATACAATTAGGGCATGACAAAGGGACAGTTAATCTAAATTTAAAGGGGTACCAGGCCCAAATTCATATTTGAGTGTCTTATACTTGCAAGTTTTGATTAACAAATGTAACCTAACCTAACCCCTGAGTCCTTTAGTTCAGTTATTATTCAAATGCACACTTAGTTTGTGTATGTAAGGCACCTGGGTTTCATAAAGTCATTAGTTGTGCTGCATTCTGCCTAGAACTGAGGTATCAGTAATCCAGATAGCACACAGATAAAATTGTATCATCTTGCTTACTCAGAACATATGGAATTAGAGTATTTTTGGTGCTAACTCCCCATTTCTTTATGTTTTGTGGTTTATTTATGACATTAACGCTATCTTAACATGTTTTTTTTTAAAGAATTTCCATACATTTTATGAAAACAAGATTAAACAACAAAATAACTGCAGAAATTAAGAAATATTGTTGGTATTTTTAATTTACTCATAAAAAAGACACACCATCTTCACTGTTCGGGTACTGAGGGACACAAGGGCAGGACCTCTGACTATTAGTTTTCCATGCAGCAAACTGCTAACCACTCAACCAGCCCATGCCATTGAATCAGGAACTTTCCTAGAGAAGGAATCACAGAAGACAGTAATCTTTCACAGTTAGGTGTCATTCCTTTCTCTTGTAATTTTATATCCTATAATACCTTAGAGTCTTTTTTATTTTGAATTCAACCATTACATGAAACAGGGATCACAACATTTCAAATATCATATTATACAAAAGTTACATACATGTATCTTTCATGATATTAACTTGTGAAATTATTAAACATAATTTTATTCATTAAAATGACAGTCAATCATATTTATAATATAATCAACTGAGAGTTATGTTATCAGTTTTATAATTTATCCAAAATATCATTAGATTTTATATAATTACCAAAATTCAGCCATATTATATCAAATACCTCATGATGTTCTACTAAAGTATAATGCACTTTTTCCAGCTTGTATGTACTAATCATTGCATTATTCCAAACCTTATAATCTGGGGGTAATACATCCTTTAATTTCATTAAAATACATTTGTAAGCATTAATTACATCTATTAATATTAGTCTTTGCTGAGAAACATTACATCTATCATCTTGAAACCCATTATAAAGAATAAGATTTTACAATTTTTTTAGATGAATAGATGTCATTTTATACAATGTATCTATGATTTTCTGCCAATAGGTATTCCATTTATTACATGTTATTAACATATGCCCTAATGTACCATTCTCAGAATTGCAACTAGGACATTGATTTGAATTGTTGGGGTTCATTAAGTTCATTTTATGAGGTGTGTAGTGTATTCTATGAATTATGTTAAAGTATATTTGTAATAATCTGGAAGATAATATGCCTATGTTTGTTAAGTTAGTGATTTGTGCTCACTTTTCCTCTGTTATTGGAGTCCCCAGTTTTAATTCCCATTTTTATTTTAATGTATGTAATATATGCCTGTAGTGAGTTTGTAAAATTCCATAACATTTTGATAAGAGTTTTGAGTTGTTAATTTGCATGAGTTGAGTTTCAAATTCATTTAATTATGGTTTTGTTGAGATGTACTTGTTTTTTTTTCTATGAAGTCTCTTATTTGTGAAAACCTGAAAAAATGAGTATTAAATAAGTTATACATGCATTTTATTGTCTCAAAATCTAATAAATCCCTCTTGTTAGATAACTTGTATTTCTTTTAGTCTTTGTTGGTGCCAGATTTTAAATCCCAGATCTATAGTAGATGGAACAAAGTGACCGTTGAGAAATATAAGAGAGAATGGCAATATACCTCTATGAAATTGTGTATTCTCCATGATAATGTCTTAGTGTCTTAAAAGTGACCAAATGACAAAACACAAACTAAACTTATACTACAAAAATTGAAAAATGAGACAAATAATGAAGTGACCAATCACATTTTCAGTCTCCCCAGTATCCTGTAGAACCAATTCCCACTCTGATGCCCCCCCACAAAAATTTTCAATCTCCCTGTCATCCAATGACTTCCCTTCCACCTTATGCCTCCAAACTAATTTTCAATCTCTCTTGTGTGCAGTGGAACTCCCCCTTCCACCCCAGTGCTCCTGAACAAATGTCCATTTTCCCTAGTTTCCGTGGACCCCTTGCTAGTATCCCTGGTCTACCTCCCCACAGACAGAGAAGCCATCAAAACCCCTCAATTCGCCTCCCTGGCTGGCCAACATCTGAAGCCCATTTGAAATGTAATGGTATTAGCTTTATTTACATTAGACTTAGGTTTACAGACTAATTAAACAATAATCACTGCTAGAGCAGTGATGGTGAAACCAAACAACCATAAATTTTTAGGATGTCATTTGGATTAACACCCCCTCCCCCCAAAAAAAAGACCACATAAGTGTTGTCACTTAACTTTCCCCAAAAATGGGTGCTAAGACAGGCATTTTGGGTAGGATTTACCAGACACCATTTATTGGATGGCAGCATGAAAAGTTGTCATGAGGACTTACCATCCCTGCTCTGGTAGTGAATGTTGCTTATTTTGTGGAAAGTGCTAAGCCCATTGTTCCTGCTGCACTCAAACATTGAGATTATTGTTCTTGTTTGCCATCTATGAATACATACTGAAAAAGCTGCGGTACAAAAAGTGGCTCCAATTACATCTTAAAACTATTGTGCACTCCTACCTAGACCCATTTGCTGAAAGTTGCATTCAATTCTACACAGGTCTCTTTTCACACACTGCTCTTGACACACATTCTTATGGCTAAGAACACTATTATCTAAAAGTCAAGTGTCCTGGGTGCTGCAGTTGTGAGCTATGGGGATACGGTTATTCTCAGGGGGAGCTCTCAGCTGTTCATCAGCATGCACTGCACATGCAAATGATCACATTTCAAAAGTTAACATTCTTTTTTCCTGGCACTTACCTGATACCCCACAGCAGAATCACTTCCAAATAGTGCATGCAGTGAACCAGTTGTCACAATGTCAGGAAATGGAGAAGATTGGTGATTATTTCTGGTCCATATACTGGATGTGTTTTTCTGTTGTTTTCAAGGATGACATGAAATCAATTTGCTTGTCACCAGGCAGCATCGGAAACAAACAATTTCATAGCAAATACCAAAAAGGCAAAGACACTGGAAACAATTTGGAAGGAGGATAAAAGGGCAATAATGTAGGCTAGATGGTGCATGTGCTTTTTACCATTACTCTCTCTCTCTTTCTCCTATGGAGCTCTGAAGGAAGCAGTCCCCTAGAAGCTACCAGAATCTAAAGCTCTCCATTTCTGATTCATTGCACCTAGATTGCTGTCAGCTGCTGCCCTGATTGCTGGATGCCCCAGTCACTACTCCCAGCAGCTTGAGTTTGCTGGTTGTGCGTGTTAAGCTCTACTAAATAATTCTTAATATACTATATTATTTGCCAGTTACAAGCATAGAGAACAGTTGCAATGGTGAGACTAGTTTATAGGTCAGAAGACAAGCTTTCAGATACACAGAAAAATGGGTTTGAATGGAGGGGCACTTGGGATTTGTGTAAGGGATCACTGAATGTCATTGGTTTTTCTTTGGGGTCAGTCATCCCTTTGGACCCTGACTCAGCCCCAATCGCTGTTTCACAAATCAATGCACATTGTTCAAAAAGTTGGGGTTACTACTTATTCCCCAACCTATTGTCCTGAGGGGTTGTCCCCTCCCCCCCACAAACAACTCTCTTCCAGTTATCCCAGTGGCACTTTAAGTTTTCTTGCTCTGTTCCAGCAGTGTTTTAGCCCATTGAGGGTACTTGCCCCATCACATCTGTTGGCAATGTGTTTCATGGCTCCACCACTCTCTTAGTGAAGTAGAACTTCTTCACATCCCTCCTGAATTTATACCCCACTGACCTCCAGTTATGCCCTCTTGTGGCTGTAATTCTATTCCTAACAAATAGGTATTCATTATTCACCCTATTTATACCCCATATAAACTTATATGTCTCTATCATGTCCCCCCCTCACATCTGGTCTCCAGTGAGTACTGTATATGTTTAGGCCCTCGAGTTGTTCCTCATAGGATCTGTCTTGCTGGCTCAGAATTATTTTTGTGACACTTCTCTCTACTGACTCCAGCCTATATATGGCCTTCTCAGAAGAGTACTCAACAACAAGGCAAAATATACTAAATGAAACTTCACCAATGATATATATGGTGGCATTATCACATTGCTTCTCCTGCTATCAAAACCCCTCCTGATGCACTTAAACAGCCTTGATACCATACTATAGGCCTTATTTCACAGGCTGGATGGCATAAGGGAGTCACTTATATTGACCCCAGATGCCTTTCCTCTGTTGTAGTGGCTAGTCAAACCCCTCCCATCCAACACTCTCTGTGTGGGTTCCTCTGCATCACCTTGAATGTCTTTGGTATTGAATCTCAACTACCATATCTCTGACCACCTTCTGGTTTCTCCAGGTCTTTCTGAAGCTCTCTTCTCTTCCTCAATGTCTATCCAGCCACACAGCATTGTGATGGTTGCAAAGAGACATATCCTGCCCTGGATACCTTCCCATATGTCACTAATAAACATATGGAACAAGACAAGTGCCACAAATGATCCCTGTAGCACCTCACTAGTGACCCCTCTGTCCCCAGATTTGGCCTCATTTACTACCTCCTGCTGTTCCCTTCCCCTAGCCAGTTCCCCACCCACCTGAAAATGCTTCTCTTCTCACAAGTTCTCCAGTATTTTCAGTACCCTCCTGTGTGACACTGAATCAAAGACTTTGCTGATGTCAAAGTAGAGCAAATCTAAAGAGCTTGCCCCCTATCTACAACCCTAGTGATCTGGTCAAAAACAGCATCAGGTCAATCTGACATGACCTCCCTGACACATATGTGTATTGCTTGCCACCTTGCAGCCCATTGTCTTCTAAGTAGGGTGCAAGACTTTCCTTAAATATGGCATCCATCAGCATACCTACAATGGAGGTAAGACTAGCCAGCCTGTAGTTGCTGGGTCCTCCTTGACTTCCCCACATTGTGTAATAAGAATACGTCAACAGAATTCCATTCTCCTACCACTACTCTAGACTCCAATGAGTCATTGAATAGGTGGGGAAAGGGTTCCTTCAATTCTGAAACTAGTCCCCTGCCCTGGGTGCAGGCTATCCAGGCCAAGTGCTTTATCCTCCCTTCCTTTTTTCTCCAATTCAGCCATGATTGCTACCCTCCCTATTTCCTTCACTCCCCCATGTGGCTGCTTTGATCCTGCTTTCTGGTACAGGTCTATTGTCATCAACCATGAATAATGAGCAGAATAAATTGTTTAGGACATTGGCTTTCAGCTCATTGTCTTCTACAACTCTGCCTCCCCCACCACTTGCATGACATTCCCACCCATCTTTCCTTTCCTCCTGAATGCATCTAAAGAATTAAATTTTCCCTTCCCTTCACCTCTTCCACAGTCCAGATCTTTGAGTCTGACTTTTCCCTCTTGACTGCCACCCTTACTTCTTTCAGCTAGGTAAGGTATTCCTCCTACTTTTCCTCCCTTATTCACCTTGTGCCTTATGAAGGTCCATTTTGTGCCTTGCAGCCTCTCTTACCTCCTTTGAGAACCATATTAGCCTTTTGTGTTTGTTTCTTTAGGTGGCCATTCTTGCACAAGAGTCTGTCACCTCCAGAATTGCCCCTTCATCATTCAACTTTCATCGGCTTCTTTAATCTGGTCTACACCCACCAAGATTTCTCACACTTTTTTCCACATCTGGTGAAAATCTGCTCATTTGCAGCCAAAACCACTGCCTCAAAGGGTGTCCAGTGTTACAGTCAAGTAAGGTATTCCTCCTATTTTTCCTCCCTAACCAGTTCAAACCACATGGAATAGTGGCTACTGGACCCCAATCATTCCCTTACTGCCACCCGATTCACTACTTCTGAATTAGTGAGTACCACATCATAGGAATATAAAAGCATAGATGCTAATAGTAGAATGAGATCAACAGCCCATCAAGTCTGTCTATAATAAATAGTACCTCAACCCTGATCTAGTGTCTTGGTGAGTTATTCATTCCCTCCCCTCTCTGCTTCCTCTCCCTCCCTGGCTCCCTCAAGTGGGACTATGAGTCCCTTGGCCCTGTTCCATCCATGTTTGATCCCATTTAGGGTTCTTACCCCACCACTTTAACTGGTACTCTAGTCCAAGTCTCCACCACCACCCCTTCAGTGTAGAAGAACTTCCTTAAAGCTTTCTTGATATTACCTCCTACAGTACCAATCCCAATAATACTTCCTTATACCTGAATCTCTTTCTCTAACAAACAGGACCTCACAATTTACCCTATTTGTATTATAAAAAAAACTTATAAGTCTCTATTATGTCCCCTTTTCTCCAGAAAGTACGTGTTCAAGGCTTCTAGCCATTTCTCATAGGTGGCACTGTTTCAAATTTCACACTTGCTGACAAATTACAGTGTGTTTGGCTGCCACATGCAATACATAGCATTGGCAATTGTGCATTCCCAATTAAGGCATTTCTTTTTTCTCTCTTCTGTTTGTTTGGGTTCCATGTATGTGCACACCACATCCTTTTGTATGAAAAAAAAATAAATTATCTGTGCAGCACCAGGTTGTGCATTAGAGAAAGAGTAAGGTAGTTCTGGGAGTCCCAGGATTCCTGTTGCATTGGTGGAACAGTTGGTAGTGCAACTGAAACAGCATTCTGGGTGGATTGAGTTCAAATCCCAGCTAAGGCACTTATTTATTTTTCTCTTCTCTTTGCTTGAGTTCCATGTATATGCACACCACACCCTTGTGTATGATAAAATGGAGTTTTCTGTGCAGCACAAATTGTGCATTAGAGAAAGGGTAAGGTTCTTTAGGAAGTCCCTGGTTTCCATTTATCTTGTGGCATACCTAGTGGCACAACCAGATTGATAGTATGGGCAGCCTGGATTCAAATCCCAGCTGAGGCACTTATTTCTTTCTCTCTTTTGTTTGTTTGGGTTCAATGTATTGTAGGTTAGAGAAAGAGTAAAGTGCCTAAGGGAGTCCTAGATTTCCAGTTGCCATGGTGGCACAGCTGGTAACATAACTGAAACAGTATTGAGGCAGCCTGTGTTCAGATCCTAGCTAAGGCAATTATTTCTTTCTCTCTTCTGTTAATTTGGGTTCCATGTATGTGCACACCACATGCTTATGTATATAAAGAAAAAAAAAAATTAATTATCTGTGCTGCACCAAGTTGTGCATTAGAGGGCACAGAGTCATAACAGCACAAAGAAACACTGCATGGCAATACATGCCACAGCCAAAACAGTGGCACTCACAAACAATGTCAGGTACAACAGTGACCCGACTAGGAGGGCACAGCCACATTGACAATAATGGGACTTTTTGTTTTATGCAGTGGGGGGGGGGCTAAGCCCCCCCACACTCCCCGGATATAAAATAACTAACTCCGTGGGGTCGTGCACTTCGAGGATGGGGAGAAAATTGGGAGAGGGGAAATTACTTTTTTAAACATAAAAACAACGTTGCAGCAGGAGGAGAACTGTAGGGAACTGAAACACGGTCCCAAGTCTCCTGCTCTGCCATGTGCTGGTACCCTAGCCACTCCACCATGGAAGTGGCTCAACCAGCACCCCAACACATGGTGACTCGATTCTTCCAAAGGATGTCTGCAGAGTGACAGTGGGGAGCAGTAATTCCCTACTGCTATTCTAACTCCTGTCACATTAAATCCTTTTGCTCATTACACAGTGCAGTTCTTTCAGCACTCTTCCTGGTGCACTGTTATGACCCTGTACTGCATTGCAGAAAGAGTAAGTTGCTTCTGAGAGTCTCAGGTTTCCAGTTGCCTTGGTGGTGTACCTGGTAGCATAACTGGAATGGTAGTCCAGGTGGGCGTAGTTCAAATCCCAGCAATTGAACTTCTTTTTTTCTCTCTTTTGTTTGTTTTGGTTCCATATACACTATCGCCAGCCACAGTATAATGCAATAACTTGCAGTAAGTGACATGTCACCAAATATTGCATGACAAAAAGGCTTAATTGCAATTGAATTACACTATACCCTGCAGTATACTACAGAATTACTGCATCACATCCTAGCTGATGCAGTTATGTGCACACTGCATCACTGTGTATGAAAAGAAAGAACTATAATTATCTGTGCAGCACAGGTTGTGAAAAAAAAGAGTAAGACACTTCTGGGAGTCCCAGGTTTCCATCTGCCTGGTGACACTGTTATTAGTACAACTGGAACAGTACTCTGAGTGACTGGGGTTTGAATTCCAGAGAAGGCACTTATTTCTTTCTCTCTTCTGTTTGTTTGGGTTCCATATATGTGCACACAGTACCCTTGTGTATGAAAAAAAGATAATTATCTGTGCAGCACCAGGTTGTGCATTAAAGAGAGATTAAGGTGCTTCTTGGAGTCCCAGGTTTCCAGCTGCCTTAGTGGCACATCTGGTAGCACACCAGGTACAGTATTCTGGGTGGCTTGGGTTTAAATACCATCTAAGGCACTTACTTCTTTCTTTCTTCTGTTTGCTTGGACTCCATATATGTCCACACCACATCCTAGTAAATCGAAAGAAAAATTTAATTATTTGTGCAGCAGCAGATTGTGCTTTAGAGAAAGAGTGATGTACTACTGGGAGTCTTGGGTTTCCTGTTGCCTTGGTGTGCAGGTGGTAGTGCAACTGGAATAGTATTATGGGTGTCCTTGGTTCAAATCTCAGCTAAGGTACTTATTTATTTCTCTCCTCTGTTTGTTTGGGATTCATATATGTGCACACTGCACCCTTGTGTATGAAAAAAATGAAATTATCTATGCATAATGAGGCTGTACATTAGAGAAGTGTAATGTGGTCCTGGGAGTCCCAGATTTCCAATCGCCTTGGTGGCACAGCTGGTAGAGCAACCAGAATGATATTCCAAATGCCCCGGGTCACATCCCATCTAAGGCACTTATTTCTTTCTCTCTTCTGTTAATTTGCCACACTTGCAGCAAATGTTGCTGTGTGAATTGTCAAAATATACACTTTGTGGTGAATTCTTGATGCAAAGTGCATCAATTTACATAGTATATTTGTCACAAGGCATGTTGTGCATGCATAGTACAGTAATTTGTGTAGCATAATTTTCACAATTACAGAAATTGTACCATGGAACTTACTGCACTACACTTTGTGCTATGTGAATTGAGGAGTTCTTCCACTAGATCCATACCTACTTACAGGATCTGCCTTTTTCTGCTGTTTAGGTAGAAGTGTGTTAAACTGTTGCAGGGTCACTGCTCCTGAGTGCAGTGGCTAACTCCACTAAATACAAGTAAAAACTCTTGTTTGGAACATGAAAAAGCCAGGGCACACTGGTAAGGTAGTTTTCATTTTTCTCTAGTACCTTTTTGTACCAAAAATGCCACAGACAGTAAGTACTGCACTTCAAAAACTTATTTATTGCATGCTGATACAGATTTCATGACAGTCAGATCCATGTTTTGTTTCTCTTGACTCAAAAGAGCTTTCATGCTTCGTTCTGAAGTATCTTACAAACATCTCCTTCTAGTACAAGTTGGTAAGACATAAAGTTCTATTGTGGCTACATTTATTGAAAATACATACCTGACCCAGGACATGAGCACCAATAAGCAAACCCAGTGCATTTGTCTACTGACCTTCTTCAGAGGGCGTTGCTTGCAATTTGACTGCCCACTCACTTTTATAATGGGTCACCAGCCATATGAATGTATGAAAACACCAGCAGAAAAAGGCCCATAGGTATATCAAGTCTGCCTGAGTGTGCAGCTGGCAGTCTATTACTGCAGTTTCCCCCCACCCCTTCTCATCGCCCATACCCCTTGGATTTTCCACCCCTGTGTTCTTATCTGTACTTATCCTCCCTTTGACTCTATGCCACCCCCTTTTAAAACTGTCCACTGTCTTCAATGCAAACAACTCTTCTGGCAGTTCATTCCACCTAACAACACCCTCACTATAAAGTAGTGCCTCCTCATCTCCCTCCTGAATCTACCTGTACCAAGTGATATAAGCTATAGGCAAAATTGCAACTGCAACATGGGCAAGTGCACATCACAGAATGCAACAACTGCGATGCACACTATAGCAGAAACAAAATGTGTGAGGTTCCAAAACATGCTCTATGAGGCTGATCTGAACAAATATTTTTATGTGGGATCTATGTCTCCTGCACCCCACGTTATTTTTATAATCAACTCCTGGGGGGTGGAGGGCAAAAATTCAGGAGGAGGCTATTGGGGGGCCAAGTAATCGGTGAGGGGGGGCCCTACAGAACACACATAGGGTGGGGGAACACAAAAAAGAAAACATAAATACCACAACACTAAAAAAAACAAATGCACATTTATTTCCACCCACCCAGCTCCGAACCTGGGATACCCACACCAGGTGCATAGCTCTAACCACAGCTCAAAGTGTCCAGTTGTAAACGTCCTGTCCAAACATGCTCCTACATCCTCACTCCCCAAAGCTCCCTGTCCCAGTCGCTCCATACAACCCATTGCTATTTTGTGCCTCCCTTCTTACTAGAAACACTGCTCACACTTCTTTCATGGTTGCTGCTTTACAGGTGGTCAAACTGAGTAGCTCAACTTGAGTCACCCATATCACGGGTTGCTGAATCTACTCCCCTCCAACTTCAGACTGGGCTCCCTAGTGACTCTCCCTCACTTTAAGCAGAATAATTGTCCTGTTTTGACTACGCTTATGCCTTTTAATTATCTGAAGGTCTCTATTATGTCCCCCCCCTTCCTTCTATCCTCCAGGGAATACATGTTGAGCTCTCTCAATCTTTCCTCATAGAGTTTATCTCCCAGACCTAGGATCATTTTCATCGCCATACACTGCACCCCTTCCAGTAATCGTATGTCCTTTCTTAGGTAAGGGCACCAGAACTGCACACAGTACTCCAAGTGCAGCCTCACCAGTGATCTGTACAATGGCAGGGTAACCTCCTCTCTTCCTGAGGTGATACATCTGGTGATGCACCCCAGCATTTGATTGGCCCTTGCCGTTGCCCTCTGGCACTATGCTGATACTATCAGGTCCTCTGTGACTAGTACCCCTAGGTCTTTCTCTTCCTCAGAAATAGATTCTTGCACTCCCCCCAGCCAATAGCTGGTCCTGGGGTTTCTGGCACTGAGGTGCATGACATTGCACTTCTGATGACTTTATTGATGACTTCACTTACGTATATCTCTTTAAATACTTTAAAGTATATCACTTCTATATCCATACAGTAGACACTGGATCAGACTCCATTACTGATACACTCACACAATAACATAAAAGTGGTAAGTGCAAATTTGTGAATTCAGGTGATCAACAAGTAAAATAAGTTCCACTATAAACATTCAACAACTCATTACATGGTTTAAAGCTTCCTGATGGGGGTGATTTCTTATAACTCATGTTTAACACAATTTCAATTATTCTAAATTATAGGAACGTGCTAGTGCACCTGTAGTTAGGGTTGAGTGGGGTATTCAATGTTAAACCCCTAACTTTGCACATTCATAGCTATGGTATTATTTGACCAAATTCACTGGAATTTTGCATGTGTTGTCTAGGAGACAAGATGTAAATCTGTGGAAAGTTTTGCGATGGCAGCTTGGGTGGTTTCTGAGATTGGCGTATGTCATTTTTCTGTTGATGTCTCATTTTTTTTCATATACTTAACATGGATTTTTTTTTTCACTGTCACCTACAGCCTACATGGAATGAAATGTTTTCTCCAAACTTTCAAAGTACAGGCATGATGGCCTAGGGTAGTGCCTTTGAAAGGTTTTGTGAAAAAATATTAAATAGTTTCAGAGTCATAAGGCTTTAAGATCTGGTGTTTTGCTATTCTGAGTTTGCTCAGAAGGGTTCTTGGGATAGCATTCTGATTCAACACCAACACATCTGTGTTGCAAGACCATTTTTGGTTTCTCTCCACTTGCTTCTCACAACACTAAGCATTTTTTTGTGAAACCCATCATCTTATTTTTTTCTTCTTGTGTTTTTCTATTTTGAGCATGCTCAGTAGGGTTCTTGGGATAACATTCTTATACAGCACCAAAACATCTGTGTTGAAAGAGCATTTTCGGTTTCTCTCCACTTGATTCTCATAGCACAAAGCATTTTTTGTGCTTTGAAACCCACCATCTTATTTTTTTTCCTCGAACAAATAAGCATAGAAATTACAAAATGCCATTATTTAAAAAAAAGACACACCAGAACCTAACTAAACAGGACCCATTATCTATATTCTGACACTTGCATCTTCAATTAGTGGCCATGGATACCTTTTCTGGGCACCCCAAAATCCTGAGTGCCCAGCTTAGTGAGAGAAGATATTGACCTGCATTCTCTATATGAGAACAGTGGGGCTTTCTTAAGTTTTGCAGCTGCAGCTGGAACTCATGTGGCTGGCTGCTTTGAGAGCAGTAAGCCAGTCTTTCCCTGATGTATAGTGACTCCTCCCACCCTCCAATCACTGTCCCTTTATATATGTTATGTTTCCCTGGTGTCTTGTGGCACTCCTCCACACTCTGATCGTTGTCCCCTTAAGTACCTTATGTTTCCCTAATGTCTAGTGGCACATCACTTTTAGAAAAACAGGCTAACATTTAAATTACTTATTATGGGCACTAGGCTAAGCCTCAACCCCATGTAATAAAATATGCATAAAACCAAATAAACAATGTAAGATTGGCTCATATCTTACTTTATAATCTACTGTATAAAAGTTCTAGATAAGTACAAATAATGTTTCTGCCACACCCTCATGTAGTATATAAAAAATAGATTTTATTTGTCCCTGTGCAATATAATTAGTTACTAATAAACTTCATAACTATAAAACATTGTAAACACAGTAAAAAAAAGCATAATTATAAAACAACCAAGGTTTTAGAAAATAAACAAAGCAAAAGCACACAACTTGCAGTTTTGGTAACTTTTGTAAACACTAAAATTGTTATTGTATAGACTTCAGAAACAACTTTGTCTCATTAACATTTCAAAACTTCTCTTGATAGCTTATTCAAAGACATTTTCTTTGAGAAAATGTTTATATGTATCATTACTTTGGTTTAAGCTTCCCTATATGCCCACATTAGTATTTTAAAGCAAATTCCTTCTAGGTAACCAACCTCCTTTCCTAAGTTACGCTAAAAATAAAATATTCAAAGTAATACTCAAGACGATTAGTTGTTGTAGAATTTGAGATTTCTTTAGGATGTAGGTGAGAGTCCTCCTTTACTTCTACTGTGAAAAATCCTTTTTTTTTCTTGTGACTGGCTCTGTTGAAGTTTTTGTTTCTTTCCACACTTGAACCTCAGGCTCTTGACCACAGTACCTCTGGTATAAACACAGCAATGAAGGCTTGGTCCCTTGCTGGTCCAGATATCACCAGGCAAGCTTGACTCTTGGCTTAGACTTTGGCAGGAATTTCAAAACAATAAGAAAAACAACAAAATTGTCAGTCACACCTGCTTAGATCCTTCTTGCTGTTCAGAGAAGAACTGGGTGTTTCTCCCAGTGGTTGACTTTTATCACCTTTGGCCAGAGCATCGTCCTGACATCATTTCCAGCAAATTTTACCAACTTTGTTTGGATCATGCAAATGATATAGGCTGGCTACCCCCATGCCTTTAGGATAGCCCCTTTGTTCAGAGTCTCTTAGCTTAGACAATATTTCTGTTTAAAACCATTTTCTCTCTTGTATCCAGATGCAAGTAGATACAGATTTGAAACATATATTTTCAAATTCAGCATAAAATCTGGAGTATTTAGACACCAAGCACAACAGTTCATCTTCATTATAAAGTTCATAATTCAGAAAGTCTTTCATAGAATCTGCTTTCCTGCAGATTTCAGAAAAATACTTATATGCGCGTAATCTACATTTACTGCTACGCAAAATGAGATATTGTTCTTCCAGAAGGCACTTTAAGAAGTTACTTAAAAGTCAGAAAATCTTTTTTTTAGAGGTAGTTCCATTGTCTTTGAGCTGGCCATGTGGCCCATAATTCACTTGCTGACAGCTCCTTTTTCAAAAGATGTTAAAGCAGAATTCTTGGGAAGTGGTATAACATCTGTCTTTTACTAGACAAATACACAAAAGTTACATTTTTGAATGTCTCATGCTTTGCCTTTTCAGGAGAGTACCCATATTAATAGGTTATCTCTGGCAGTATTGACATAAATCAATTTGGTGACTAGTCCCTTCCCCCAAACTTCTGTATTACTAAGCTTTAGAGGACCGATTCTAGAAGCACCCCTATGCATGTCGCAAGTTGCGACATACGAGGAGTGCAGTTGCACCAAGGACACTGTGCACAATTCTGTAAGGGGCAGTGTCTTGGCAGCTAAGTCCTGTGACTTGCAACAAACACACAGGTCAACCAAAGCAAAGGGTGTACCTGGAGGGTTTGCAGCAAGCTGCAACCCTGGTTGTGAAGGGCGCATCCCCCCATGCCCTGATCCCTGTCTGTACAGCCCTGCAGAGCTCTGCCATGCCCCCAACCCCCCACAACAGTGCAATATAGCCCATCATGGCTTTGTCATGATCACCACTCCCCTGATAGTGTAATTCAGCCCCTCAGGGCCCTGTCATGCCCTCCATTCCCTCAATAACACAACAAAGCCCCAACATCCCTCAATGTGTGCCCAGCACCCACCCCCGACCGATCCCTGATATGTGTACTAAAGCACAAGTCCTCCATTATCCTGGTGGTCTAGTGGCCTCCACCTGGCAGTGCCTGTCTGCCCCACTTCCACCCCTGACTTCTATTAGGCCAGCGAATGGCACAGCCCACCTCTCACCACCATGGCCAGCTGCCTACTGAGCATGTACTGTATATACATGCTCAATGAATGAACTGCCATTCATACATTGAGTGCATATATGCAGTACATGCTCCTATGGAGCTCAGTTGGCAGCTGGCTGCAGTGGTGAAAGATGGGTGGTGCCAGTCACCAGCTGGCTAGGGAGGGTGCAGGGTGGTCTGACAATGCCGGGTGGGGGGGCCACTAGACTACCAGGGATTATGGGTTAGGGTTTGTCTATTTTTTTATATTTGTACAGGAAAGTGCCATTTACAAACTGCTGGCATTGGGGCTGGGGGGACGTGTGTAGCTCTGCAGAGTTGTCATTACCACATTTGGGGATCGAGGCTTGGGGGGACCATGAGTAGCCCTGTGGGGCTATTTTTTAAGTACTGGGAGTTGGGGACATGCAGTAACCTTGTGGGGCTATGTTTCAAGTACAGGAATCAGGGGCATACTGAAGCTCTGTGGGGCTTTGTGTTATTGGGGGGCATGGATAGCCCTATGGGGCATTCCCATGCTGCTACTGGGTTGTTGCATTTGGTCAGGACAGAATTAGCTCAGTGGGGCTTTTTTGTTTTTTTGGGGTCAGGGCAGTGTTGGGGGAGGGTGGCATATCATCAGGGGATGGTTGGGCAGCACATACAGGCAACCTCTGGGGGCGTAAGTACAGTTACACCAGCTTTATGCTGGTGTAACTTACATTGATGGTATTTCCCTTGGGGACTTTGTTACTGCCTTTCAGAATAAGGTGAAACTACTGCCGTAATCTGCCTAGCACCATGTTGCAGGGGGTTTAAGACATAACAGGTGGCATAAGTCCACTTTGGCACAAGCAGCCTGTGGCATGCCACAGGCTACTTTGCAGAATACTGTATGTCATAACTCCTGGTGTAACTTGCTACTTGCACCATTTCTTTTGGTGCATGTCAAGTTATGCCAGCTGCAACCTTTTGAGAATCAGGTGGCAGGTGTTTAGGAAGTACATGTTAACATGCTAACATACTAAGATTCCAGCAGAGTAGGCCTAAAGGTCTATCTAATCTGCTCAAAGATCATCACCTGATGGATGCAATAGTCCCTGCCCCCCAACTCCTTCCCCATCGTAGGTGCATCCCCAGGTATGGAATTACTCAGTTTAATATTCCCCTTAAACCTGTCCTAGCCCCTTTTGAAGCCCTCCACAGTTTCCAATTTCACCAGTTCCACTGGCAGCACATTCATGGCTCCACCTTCCTCTCAGTGAAGTAGCATCTTCTAGTCTCATCCCTGAGCCTCCCTCCCACCAGCCTCTGGTGATGCCCCCTCATGGCCCCTGCCTCCCTCAGCTGGAAAATCTTATTAGGGCATGCCCTATTTACCCCCCTTTAGGAATTTAAAGACCTGAATTATATCCCTCCTGTCCCTCCTCTCCTCCAGGGAGTACAAGTTAAGCTCTCTTAGTCTCTCCTCATAGGCCTTTTCCCCCAGCCCCTGGATCATCCTGGCCACCCTCCTCCAGACCTTTTCAAGTAGTGCAATGTCCTTTATCAAGTGTGGATGCCAAAACTGCACACTGTATTCAAGGTGCAGTCTAACCAGGCAGTTATACAGAGGGAGAATCACCTCCCACTTCCTGAAAGTTATCCCTCTTGCAATGCACCCCAGCATTTTTTTTTGCTTTGGCTGCCACCCTTCTGCACTGTTCAGAGTTATTCATTTTGGCATCCACCACCACCCCAAGGTCCTTCTCCCCATCTGTAACCTGCAGTATCGCCCCTCCTAGAAAGTATTCTTGTGATGTGTTTCTAAGCCCCAAGTGGAGAACCCTATGCTTATTAGCATTAAACTTCAGTTCCCAGTTATGAGACCATCATTTAAGGGTCTCCAGGTCATCTTGAAGTGCTCTTCTGCCCTCCATCCCATCCACCACCACCTCCAGCTTTGAGTCATCAGCAAAGAAGCTCATTTCACTCCTGATGCCTCTTCTGATGTCAGAGATGTAAGCATTGAACAGGAGTGGACCCAGCACCAACCCTTGTGGTACCCCACTGATGGCCCTCCTAGTTGGGTGGAGACCACTCCCCCAACCACCACCCTCTGCCACCTCCCAGTTAGCCAGTTTCCTATCCACCTAACCATCTTCTTCCTCACCACCATTTCTTCCAACTTATCCCTCAGCCTGGGATGTGGCACTGAATCAAATGCCTTGCTAAAGTCTAGAAAGAGGACATCTACCAGCTTGCCCTGGTCCAGTGCCCTAGTCACCCAATCATAGAACTCCACAATGTTAGTCTGGCAAGATCTACCATGCACAAAGCCATGTTGATGATCATCATCAGTGTCAGTGGCTCAATAGATAGCACACTCACCTCTGAGACTGGGAGATCAGTGGGCTGTGGGTTTAGTTCCCACATCTGGCACTTGGGTTAATATCCTAGTACTGACACTGTAATGCAGCATGAGAGGGGTGCTGCACTTCTGAGGTGCTGTCTTTCAGATGAGACGTTAAACTGAGTTCCCATCTGCCTGGATTGGTGGTAGTTCAGGTGGATATTAAAGATCCCATGGCACTTATTGAAAAGAGTAGGGGAAAGTTTTATTGAGACATAAAATTGTACAGCGAGAAAGAAGACATGAAATACAAAAACAACTTAATCAAAACAAAAAAATCAGAAAAAGAAAACTGAGAGAAGGAAACAAATTTTCAACAAATCAAGTAAGTGCAAAATCTGAGTCCATGATCCAACGATGGGCCTTCCAGAGTTCCAGAAGCATTGCCTCAGACAAAAAAGTACTTTCATAAACATAAATTTTCTTTAGATCCTGTACAATTTTGTTATCAAGCTCTAAGTAGGAGCAGTCTTTTTGCTGCAAAGTAAACAGACAGCGTGACATCCAGATATTCCATTTGATGATGACAAAAGCAACGTTCAAGGTATCCTTGTGCCAAACAGACCACTGGGGGGAAAAACACCAAATACAATATTTGTATAAGTGACCATCTGAAACAAGGGAATAGCCCAAGCCTGTGCCAAAAAGGACCACCAATTCCGAATAAAAAAACAATCAAAAAATAAGTGAGAAATAGTTTCAAGTTCAGTAATACATAACAGTCGAGAACAAAATCATTCTTGGGACTGCTTTTGTTTTTGATTCGCCTTTATATTAATTCATTCATGGCATGACAGCCAGTGGAAATCCCATATGTGAGCGGGCACTCTCTTACATCTTAAAAGAAACAGAAGGGAAGAAAGATGCTGGCCAGGACATTTTTCAAAGGGCAACTGTACAGCACAAACAATCAAGAGTAAACTATTATATAAATGACGTGGAACATTTGTAAAAGAGCCATGGCTCAAAGGTATTTGTAATCCTAGACTTGATAAATAAAAAAATAAATAAAATAAAAATAAAACTTTATGAGAATGATTCAATAACATATGTGCAGATATCTTCCATTGTTTCAGACATACAAATATGTATTTAATGTAAATCAGTATACCAGCAGTGTGTCGTTGCACCGTTAATGAATGACTTTCCCACTGATGAAGCCATAACCTACAGGAGTCATAGAACCAAGGTTCCCAGCCCCTCTGAGTATTAATCAACAAAGGCCTGAGATTTGCAGTAAGAAAAATACAAGTAAAAAACAACAGAGGATTAATCATATGAACACCACCCTCAGTGATAGGTAAATAAGTGACATTCCTCTTTATGGGATTTAACCTGCTACCCCAAAGAGCCTGAAAAAACAGGCTAAAAACCACAGTTTCCAGTCATTTGGGGATAGGGAATACATAACTCAAACATAGGAAGGTCGGAATCAAATATGATTTAATCAAGAAAACACGTTTCTTTTTCCCTATCTGCCCCCTATTCCAGTGGGCCACCTTAGTTTTACCCTGTTGCAATTTAGCATCCCAGATGAAATAATCAGAATCCAGAGTCCCAAAAAAACACCCAAAATGCGAACGGGACCCATAACAAAACACAAAGGGCCAATACAGTCAAGGGGGGGCTGAGGAAGAACCCAGCAGGATACCCAAACTTTAATCAAAATTTATAACTGCACCTGAAAAGTCTCCAAATGTAGAACACACCTAAAAAGAAACAACCACAGAATGCTCAACAGCTACAAGAAAGCAAACATCATCAGCATACGCAATAGCCGTATAAGGCACTAGCAGGGCAGGACTAGAGATAGCTCAGATCTGAGGATGAGCATTGAAACATAAGAGCAAAACATCAAGGAAAAACATATACACTAGAGGGCTCAGTGGACAGCCTTGATGAACCCCTCTCTTAATGGGAATCATCGGGCCCACCCAACCATTCACTACTGGCACAACAGTAGCTGTCCTATAAAAAGCATGAATCCAACAAATAATTTCAGCCGGTATATGCAAAAATCAAAGCGCTTCCCATAAAAAATCATGACTAACAGAGTCAAAGGCCACCTGCTGGTCTATGGAAACAACAAATCCCATAACCACATCTGCATAACCATGAGAAAATAACTCTCGAAGGAGAATCAAGTGGTCAGAGACTCTCCTATTGGGCACAGAACAAGATTGTGCAGGATGCAGAACAACCTCTGCAATCACCAACAAACGCTTCACTATGATTTTCATCAACAACTTAAAATCAGTATTTAACATACATAAAGGGTGCCCATTCTTAAGAAAGTGAACATCTCCTTTCTGCTTGTATATGTAAATCAGGGTACCCTTCACAAAGTCCAAGGGAATGAATTCAGTTGTCAAAAGAGAATTAAACACAGATGTAAGTTCTGGAACCAAGTGGTCTCCCAGCACCTTATACAAGGCAGCACAGAGACCATCTGGACCAGGGGTCCTATGCAAAGGTAAAGAAGCAATAGCCAGTTTCAGGTCCTCAACCATGACTGGGATGTTAACATACCAGGGTACACAACCTACAGGAGAGACAGGGAGGGCAGAAGGGGGGGTAGCTCTCTATGTAAGGGAAGGAATAAAAGCAACTGAAGAAAAGAGTAAACAGGGAGGAGAGGATGCATTGTGGGTCACCTTAGAGACTGGAAATGGCACCACAATCTGCACAGGGGTTGTATACAGACCCCCATGTTTGGGGGAGGGAATGGACAAGGATATGATAGAAGGCATACTTAGGATGGCAGAGAAAGGGGAGATACTGTTGATGGGGGACCTTAACATGCCAGATGTTAACTGGAGCACCTTTGCTGCAGCTACATCCAAAAGCAAGGCCATTCTTGATGCCCTTCAGGTGGCATGACTCAGACAGCTAGTTTTGGAACCTACTCATGAGGGAGCAATTTTAGACCTCATACTCTCAAATGGGGACAGTGAGAGGATCTCAGATCTAGAAGTGGGTAGCCATTTGGGAACAAGTGACCACCAAACAGTGTGGTTCATGATAAACTCAGCTACAGAGTCAAGACATACAAAAGTGAGGGTTCTGGATTTCAAGAGGGCTGACTTTGGCAAGATGGGAGAGTGCCTTAGAAAAGCACTAGCAAACAGGCTAGACGGAGGGGTGGAGCAACAATTGTGAAATATCAAAACTGCCATCACAGAGGCAACAAGCCTTTGTGTGAAGCAAATAAACAAATCAAAATGAAAGAAAAAGCCACTATGGTTCTCAAAAGAAGTGGCAGTGAAGGTTAGGAAGAAAAAGATAGCATTTAGGAAGTATAAGGAAACACAGAAGGAACAGGACAGAGAACTGTCCCAGTTAAGGCAGAACGAAGCAGGGAGGGTAACCAGAATAGCAAAGGCACAACCTGAGGAAAAGATAGCCAACTTGGTTAAGAAGGGGGATAAAACCTTTTATTGGTATATCAGGGAGCGTACAAAGACAAAGGGAGGGATAGTGAGGCTGAATAGAATGGATGGTGGGTGGACAGAGAGTGACAGTGAAAAAGCAGGGATATGGAATGAATACTTCTGTTGAGTATTCACAAAAGAGGAAGTGGGAGAGGTGCCTAATCCAATTAACAGAAGCACTCTGGAGAGGAGGGTCGATCCCAGTCCTTTCACAGAAGAAAGGGTTCTGAAAGAACTCCTAAAACTGAAGGTGGACAAAGCAATGGGGCCAGATGGAATTCACCCCAGAATTCTAAAAGAATTAAGCAGAGAACTAGTGACACCACTGACTACTCTTTATAACAAATTATGGGAGGATGGTGTGGTACCTGAGGACTGGAAGAAGGCTGATGTGATTCCTTTTCACAAAAGTGGGAGAAAGACAGACGCAGGAAACTACAGACCTGTCAGTTTGACCTCTGTGGTAGGGAAAGTGATGGAATCACTTCTGAAGGAAAGAATTGTTGAATACCTAGAGGCCAGTGGGGCACAGGACCCAAGGCAGCATGGGTTCACAGCAGGAAGGTCATGTCAAACGAATCTAATAGATTTATTTGACTGGGTGACCAAAGTAGTAGACCAGGGAGGGGCTGTGGACATGGCCTACCTAGACTTTAGCAAGGCATTTGACACAGTCCCACACAAAAGATTAGTAGTCAAATTAACCAGCCTGGGAGTGGGTCCCAGGGTGGTAGCCTGGGTAAAACATTGGCTGAACCACAGAAGGTAATTGTAAATGGAGTCCACTCTGAAGAAAGAGGGGTTACTAGTGGGGTACCGCAGGGTTCAGTACTGGGTTCAGTCCTTTTTAATGTCTTTATAAGTGACATTGCAGAGGGACTGGAAGGAAAAGTATGCCTCTTTGCAGATGACACAAAGATCTGCAACAGGGTTGATACACAAGGAGGTGTGGAAAGGATGAGAAGCTACTTGGCAAGGTTGGAGGAATGGTCAGAAGTATGGCAGCTTGGATTCAATGCAAAGAAGTGCAAAGTAATGCACCTGGGAAACAAAAACCCAGGGGAAGATTACACAATGGGGGGGAGGTACTAACAACAACAAAAATGGAAAGGGACCTAGGGGTAATCATATCAGATGACCTTAAGGTTGGCAAGCAATGTGAGAAAGCAGTAGGGAGAACTGGGGGGATACTGGGATGTATAGGGAGAGGCATTACCAGCAGAAAACAGAAAGTTGTTATCCCCCTGTACCTGTACAGACAGTTGGTGAGACCCCATTTGGAGTACTGCGTGCAGTTCTGGAGACTCCATCTCCACAAGGACATAGACAGGATGGAGGCAGTTCAGAGGAGGGCAACTAAAATTGTGCAGGGTCTGCAACAGAAGCCATACGAGGAGAGGCTAAAGGAGCTTAATATGTATACCCTTGAGGAAAGGAGGAAGGGGGGGACATGATAGAAACATTTAAGTACCTCAGTGGAATCAACAAAGTCCAAGAGGGTAGCATCTTTCAGAAAAAGAGATGTGCAAGAACAAGGAGACACAATTTGAAGATAGAGGGGGGGTGGCTCAGGGGCAATGTGAGGAAGTATTTTTTCACAGAGAGGGTGGTGGACATATGAAACAGCCTTCCTGAGGAGGTTGTGGGGTCTAAAACTGTGGGAGAATTCAAGAATGCATGGGACAGACATAAGGCAATTTTTGTGGGGGGTAGGAAGAAATAGGCTGTTGGTTAAATAGGATCTGCAGCTTATCCCCTAGGTAGAGAAATGGGTAGACTAGGTGGGCCAAACGGTCCTTATCTGCTGTCAAAGTCTATGTTTCTATGTTTCTATGTTCCAATATGGGTAAACACGCCTGGTCCAGACTCAGCTGTGAAGGGGCTGGGATATGAAGGTTACAATACAAGGACGCAGGGTCACCAGCAATAGCTGGGAGAGGAGAAAAAAGGGTAGATGTATAGTCTGTCACTATCCTACCAATATCAGACTGAGAGGTACATAAAGTACCTGTAGGATTTGCAAGGCATGACATAGTTTTCTGGGCAATTTGGCGGGAATTAGACTCAAAAGGGCAAACAACATTACGTTTTTCTGTGGTGCCAAATCTTTGTTGATGGTAAAGTTGTTGAGATTGCCGAGATTGGAAATTCAACATATCTTCCTGTATTAAATGTAATTGCTGCGAAAGGTTTTGCCCCATCGTATGCGCTATTGTTAACAGCGACTGAAAATGCACCCTCTTCTGCAAATAGTCCAAATATTCCCTTCTGCATTTCTGGCAACTATAAGTTTTCAGAAAAATGACCAAATCATGCTTCGTATCAGTCCACCACTGAATGGGGTCCTCGTAACATATAAAGACAGATTTACGAGCCTGAAGAAAAGACAGAAAAGACTGCATAAATATCGGGACTTGTAACAAGGAAGTGTTGAATTTCCAAAGCCTGGAACCTTTACATAAAGGGACAGTAAGTCCAATTCCAACAGAAAGCAGTTTATGGTCTGAAAACTCGACTGCCTTTACCAAGGCAGAAGTAACAGATAAGGTACGAGACAAAAAAACAAAATCAATCCAGGTGGCCAGTTTACCCTTTTGAAACATAGGAGTGTGTTGCTTGGCAAAAGAGAAATAGGCATCAGTTAAATGAGCAGTGCGGACCAATTTCCCCAGTTCATGAGAATCACAGAACAACTTCTTAGTAGTAGCAAAAGAACTCTTATCAAGAAGACTCAAACCACAATTAAAGTCTCCAGAAAATAAAACTTGAAAAGAAGTGTGCAAGTAAGGGAGGATTAAAGAAAATAAAGCTATACGTGCAGTCTTAGTCTGAGGTGCATAAATATTAATCACCCGATAAGGACAGGACCCAAGTACAAAATCTAAAATGAGAGCTCTACCAGGGGCCACATCAAATAATTTAAGCAAACGGAACTCAGGAACATTAATTAAGATCCCCAGTCCTGAACAGGAGTCCTGACCAATAGACCAAAAGGAGGGGCCTAATAACCAGTCCTTCTGTGCTTGTCGGATCTCATATATTGTATGGAATCTGGTGTCCTGCAACAAAAAAATCCCCAAGGGCAAAAGCCGAAAAAAGGAAAAAACTAATCGCCTCTTTGCCGTACGCTTCAAACTATTTACTTTAATAGTGTGGCAATCAAAATGAGATATAGAACCTGAGCAGGGCAGAAAAACACATCATGATTTCCTTTTCCCAACTACTTTTTTCCCCTTAAGTTTCACCCTGGCCTTCCACTTCTGAGAGAGACCAGTACCAAGTTGTAATTCAGAGTCAGTTGTTCCATCAGAGAGAGAAGAAGCAATGGAGGAAGAGTCAGACTCACCTCCAGCATCATCTGAGACAGGTTGTGAAAGCTCAAAGGAATTAGACTGGGGTACAGGGGAGGGCTCCAGGGCTATAGGAGGGGAGGCTAACACCCGAGGGTTACTCCTCATCGACCTCCGACGAGCAACAAAAGTGGGTTCTCTAGGGGGTGGCAAGTTGCTAGGACCTGAAGCGGAATCAGGGACAGGCAGAATGGACTGATCAGGTGTAGGAGTAGGTGAGGCTGCAACCATGGGGATCACAGGAAGAGAAACCACCAGAGGTACTACACCTGGGACAACAACAGAAACAGAGACCTGCGGTAGGGACTGAGGGACTACAGGAGGCGGTGCAACTGAAGTAGCACAGATATGAGCCTTCTGTGCTTGGGTAATAGTAAAACACTGATCCACCCCACCATCATGAAAATCCTGGTTATGGGCAGCCCACTGACAATTCTGAAATGTATGCCCCAGCTCGTCACAAAGGTTGCATTTACACTCATTCAGATAGTGAGCCCCCACATGACCCAACTCACCGCAAACATTACACTTCACCTTATCACACACATTACTAAGATGAGAGGGGTCACCACACTGGTAACAAGCTTTTGGTTGGCCCGGGTAAAACAGGACCCCCCTATCACGGCCTATGAAAAAAGAGTTAGGCAAGTGTACAGAGCCAGAATCAGTAGTATTCAGTAAGACTTTGACCTTTCAGCCTCCAGTCCAAATATTCTCCATGTCCAGAATAGCCTCAGGCTGTCCCTGAACAGTACAGCGTAGTTTCAACCAGTAAAGAGCATCAGACACATCAACACCCTCATTCCAAAACAAAATAGTAATAGTCTTATAGGCTGGTTTAGAGAGGGGAATGGCCTGAAATGGAGTCCATAAAGTAGTAGTCTTCAAAGCATGGTACTTTGTCCAAAAATGCTCCAAGCCACAAGACGTTTTGAAACTTATATAAAAAGTAGATTCACCTGAGATGTGAATCATAGCATATATCTCATGGGAAAAAAATGTTAATGAATCTTTAATAAGTGTATGCACTACATACACTCGATCTGGAGGCTCAGGTAAACCTCCCACATAAGATAAACAGACAGCGTTATGCCTCTTAGCAGCCAGAACTGGGAATAGAGAGGAAAAAGAACGACCTGGTTCATCCTGCTTCGGGGGTTGCTGTAGAGAACCCGGGGCCAAAGTCCCCAGAGACACAGCAGGAGAGGATGCCTGAAGTGGAGAACACTGCAAAAGTCCCTAAACAGGGTTCTGTGTCATCTCCAGTTCCTTCAGCAAACACAAGGGGTCAGAAGAAGCCGCAGACTTGATGGACTCATGCCGCAGCCCAGGAAAGTCTTCGGGGTTGGGAGACCGAATAGGAGAAGGACCCAAGATCCACTACCCAGCAACGGGCTCCTGCACCCATCCAGTGCCTCATAAAGCTGTGTCAACAGTCCAGGTAGAAGCAGCAAGTGGTTTTACAACCGAGGGTTCAGAGGTAGAGGGAGACACCACTGTATCAGTAATAACAGAACCAGTACTCACAGTAGTCGGCTGGGAAGTGGGCAGCAGTAAAGTAGCAGTTGACACAACAGGCATTCCCTGACAGGCTTGTGCAGCAGTAAGCAAGGACGTCACCGAGTTCCATCCCAGAGAACAACCAGATACAGTAGAAGAAGGAGTAGTATTCACACCTGAATTGTTGGCACGTAGCCACTTCAGTTCTTGATGCAGTTTCATTTTAGTGATCACAAAACGGCATTCAGCCAAAGCCAAACATTCCTGAATCTCTTTTTCTTCGGGGCAAGCAGAATCAGTATCGGAGGAGGGAAGATCCTCCTCAACTCCAACAGCAGACAGAGGAGACTGAGAATCCATATCACTAGGAGGTAACAGAGGTTCAAGCACAGCGTCCTGCAAATGTATTTCAGAACTAGAAGTAGCAGCAGTATCCTTCAGAATATCCCTGACTTCACTCGAGGTCTCCAATAAATCAGAGACAACAGCCGAGACCATGTCTCCCACCTCCATAGCTTCCTCCACAGCAGGTAAGGATGCGGCCACCATCTTGGAAAGAGGTTCCCCCACTGAAGAGTAAGGGAATTTTTTATTAAGACTGAAAAGCAAACTAAATACACAAGGTGTTACAGTACACCAAATCATAACACAAAATTTAATGATTAATATAAAAGGTAATACAGCATCCAAATGAACAAAAACAAATATCAAAATTTTTAAAGTCCAAAAAAAAGGAAGAAATAACCAAAGCTAAACAAAACTCCCCTAAAACAAAAATATGAGAAAATTATATATACAAAAGTATTACTACATACTAAATTATAATACAAATAATAAACAGAAATATGTATTTCATCAAACATGCAATGGAAAAAAAGGAAAACTCTGTCATTAGAGTCCTAAAACCCAAGTAGTAAATGCTGAAAGTCCTCCCCGCCACTTACATAAAGGAGCCAGGGATTCTATGGGAGAACCAAAATACCAAAAATTGTATGACAACATACAAAATAAAAAAAAACAAAGAAAAATAAGTATACAGTATACTTTTTGTCCCTTGTGAACCTAAAGGAAGAAAAAAAAATTGAGAAAATAAGATGAAAAACATAAACACAACATTATCCCATACATAGTAAGCTGAAATAACCCCCCCCACACACATGCATACCACTATATGGCAGTATGTTTTCCCAACTCAAAGCACCTCATATAGAATTAACTAGTATCCACAACATACACTTCCATAATATACTGATTCTTCTTGTTCCTATATATATATATTTTTTTTAAATTAAACCATACTCAAAATCAAGAATATTCCTCACCAGAAAATAATTCATTTCTACCAGAAACTGCCACTTCTCATTAATTAAGACCAGAAGAAAATAACAGTGAAATTACAAAGAAAAACACTCAGTACCACATATTACTAGTCCTAAGCAAAACTGGAATTATGCAATGACTGAAATGTATCTCAAAATATACCCTACCAACTCATAGCCAATCTATACTGTACCACCAAGACTGGAAGATTTCATATGGCACTGGCTTCCTTTCAGTATTTTTATGACTAAGAATTGCAGTAGTAATCATATGAAATAATTGTTCCTCTGTATATTCTAATTATTGCAGTGTCAGCCTACACCGCACATGCCATTTATAGAATTTAAAACACACCAAAAATAATCAAAGTGTAACCCTATCATGTTTAGTCCATTTGAATGGAAGAATACCCAAGTATAAAATCTCAGGGGTTAAATCACAAAAGGGCGATGTAGGCCATTTACCCCGTAAAAAAATTCCAAAACCGTTTTACAAAGGGACACAGAAAGAACAAATGGTCCATGGATTCCACCACCTCAACACAAGTCTCCCTAGGGCTGTAACGATGTTCTACACTTTTATGTTTTAGGTTTCCTTTGACATTGAGTTTCCCATGTAGGGAAAGCCACATAACATCCCACATATAAACCGGTATATGGGTAGATGTCAACATTTTCCCAATCAATATTTTATTTGAAATAGGTTTAAAGTCAAAACAGGCTGTATCATGAAAAAAAGTAGATAGAAGATGTGCATATAGTGTTTTCTGGTCCTGTTGTGAAAAATGTTCCTGTACTAAACACCAACGTTTTATTTTCCCAAAACATACCCTTAAAGTTTCTGGAATATTATACAAAGAACGCTGTTTTGGGATGCAAGAATGAGGAAGCCAGAAGGGAGTATCCTGCCAAGGAATCCAAACCCATGGGATCCAAATACCCTCAGATTTCAATAATAATGGTCTCAAGTTTACATTAGCAAAAATTATAAAAAAGAAAACAATGGGATTAATCATTTTAATACCCCCCAATTTTTTCTCTCTAAACAGTAAATACTGTTTAATTGGATTCAGTCTACTACCCCAAATGCCTGAAAAAAAACAACCATACATCCGGGTCTCCAGCTTAAGGGGCAGACTAAAAACTGCAGCTAAATACAAAAAAATTGGGAGTAAGAAGGTCTTTATCATATATACCTTTTTTAATTTGGACAATCTCCACTTATTCCACAGTAAAAATTTCCCATATGCAATGTCCAATTTGGAGGACCAATTTAAGAAGGCCAAATCCCTGGTACCAAAAAGAAGTCCAAGAAATGTACAGGTCACTGTCACAACAGGGATCTCAATTACCGTAGATTCTAAAAAACTTTCTAATCCAAAGGGAAGGCATTTACTTTTCCTATAGTTAACTCTGGCTCCATGAATTCCGAAACTCCCAAAGTATTTGTCCCACTAAACAGGTCGAAGGTAAATCTACAAGAAAGTAGATGTCATCTGCATATGCAATACTTTTAATTTCTTCTGAGGTGCTAGAAAAGAAAACCTGAATAGTAACAATATTATCATTAACGCTATGAATTAAAGGGTCCAGTGTAAAAGATAGAGAAGGGGACTCAGGGACATCCTGTCTAACTCCCTGCAACCATGCATGCCCTCCCATCCATCCATTACAATATGCTAAAGCTTAGCATTAGAATAACAAGATTTTATCCAAAAAATAAAAGTACCCGGAATCCCATAACTAGCCAAACAGTCCCAAATATATTCATGGTTTACCCTGTCGAAGGCCTTTTTCTGATCTAAACTAAGAATGAAACCAGTTAATTCTCCAGTCTCCCCTGGGACAACATTTCTCTTAATAAAATTAACCCATCCCTTATACTCCAGTCAGGAATAGTACAAGTCTAAGAAGGATGTATCAGAGTAGATGCACAAAGCAACAACCTGTTATTCAACTATTTGGTATACAATTTAAAATCAGTATTTAATAATGTGATGGGACACCAATTTGAAAGGTCAGCCCTGTCCCCAGATTTATACATAAAAACCACCAACCCATTACCCATTGAATCAGGCAAATTCCCTGAAACCATCATATCCTGAAATAACTCTAGGATTTCAGGTAACAAAACTTGCAGAATCACACTGTACAATTCATATGGAATTCCATCTGTTCCAGCTGCAGAATTCTTTTTAACCATTGCAAAAGTGGTCATTATTTCAGATTGAGTAAGTGGTGACACCAGTACCCGTTGATCGGATGACAAAACTTGTGGTAAAATACATTTTTCCAACCAAACCTTATGACCATCCTGGGAGGATTCCGGATGACTAAATAAAGACTGCACGTGCTCCTCTATGGCTGTCATAATTTCATACCTTTTGGACAAAGACAACCCTTAGCATCCTGAATTAAAGACATCCACTTTAGATATTGTTGTTGAGCACAGAATTGAAATGGATTCATAAAATCCTGTGAACCATGGGTTCCAAATTTCCGGTCCTGTTCTAAAGATCTAAGTCTATTATATTCTAGATCATTCATTTTTCTCCTGGTTTTTGCTAATTCTGCAAGAATCATTTTATCTCCTTGGGAAGCCTGAAACACTAAATTTGAAACTGTGTTTTGTAAATACAATATTGGTCCTCTTAAATTTCCATTTAATCTACCTATGTGTTGAAAGTATCTTTAATATCTAGCTTTGTATCCTCCCACCATTCCTGTGAAGTATCATATAACATTTTAACCGATTTACGTGCTTCTAATAAGGAAATAAAACCATCCTTAACAGTTGGAAGAGACAACAGTTCCAAGTTCAACCTCCAATACTCAGGCCCTTGTTGCATACCATCATAATTAGAGACTGTCAGTTCTATGATGGCATTGTCAGATGGGGCAACAGGATGGGTCCTGGTATTTTTAATCTACAAGGCAGGAGATATAAACCAGAAATCAATCCTAGTAGCTAGGTTACCTCTGAAATAGGTCTTATCTGGCCAGCCAAATAAACCACAAGCATCAACCAAACCAGTTTGTGAAATCAAAGAGCCAGGCAATTGGTATCAAAATATAATTTTTGGGTTTGAGGACCCCTATCCTTTAAATACAACCCACAATTGAAATCTCCTCCCAAGAAAACATAACAAGATGTGAACAAATAAGGCTGTATAGTGTTAAAAAGCTCAATTCTAGCTGTCTTTGTTTGTGGGGCATATACATTAATAAACCGACAGTGCAATTTATTTAACGTGACATCTAATAACAAAGCATGGCCTGGGGCTATGTCCACTAAATGTGTAGTTTGTGCCAAAGGGGAATTTAAACAAATTCCAACCCCACAACAAAGATCCTCTCCAATAGACCAATAAGTCACTCCCCAGTTCCATCCCACAGAGGCTCTATCCATCTCTTGTCTGCTATGTAATCGAGTGTCTTGAAAGAATACCACATCATAAAAAAAGGAATCAAATAAAGCATATACCAAAATTTGCTTTCTATCTGACTGAATACTGTTAGTATTTAAAGAGGCCACAGTAATACTAAATAACGTATCTATTGCGTATAAAAAAAAAAAAAAAACATTAAGTGTTAACTAAAGGAGAACTAATAAGTCCTGAAAAAAAATTGAAAAACATTAGGATTTCTTCCTGACCCATTTACGGAACCCATCCTAGATTTATTTTTGGAGGGATAGTCAAATCTTCTAGTAGACACCCAGTGTCTGATCCTCCATCCGCTTGAGAGGAGTGAACCGAAACTGAGTCTGATTCTGTACCTACATCAGGTTCTTCAACCTGCAAGGTGGAAAAGGTGTTTTGCACTGGGAGATGGAAGACTTCTGAAACAGATGCTGCAGTTTTCTTCCGTAAACTCCTTCTTCGATTATTAATTATAGTGAAGGCATCTTCTGGTGGAAGGGGGGGAGGCATAGAACCTGCATCACCAGATACCTCTAGTACAAAAGGTTCTGCCTCAGATGGAGACATGTGAGAAACCAAAACAGAAGTGGATAAGGCCTCTGAAGTGGGATTAATAGGCCTTTCAGGAGGTGCCCTCTTAGGTAGGGGAAGGGGGCCCATATTTTTTTTTTGTTCAACAGATCTTTATTGATTTTAGAACAATGGTCCACAACAACAAAGAAAAAAAGGAAAAGGAAAAACTAATAACAACAAACATACAAAACCTGGACAAGCCAGGGTATACAGCCCAAAAACTGACTTTATGAACTATGTACAGACCCATATCTACCAACATAGCAGGAGTCCATCTCTTAATAGTAAATTAGTCAGTTGGAAACTCCTGTATCTAAACTATCACTCAAACTCCCAACTAGCAAAATGTCACCAAATGTACAGTCTAGGCATATAAATTGAGAGCCGTTGACATTCAGTATAAATAAAGCTGAAAGAGAAATTTAATAAAAAAGGAAAAAGGAAGAAACCCGTAACAGGAGCAGATTCCACTATATCAACAGAGTTACAATTTCTTGAATTATCAACCCCCTGACAGAGATCTAGTATGATCCCTAGATTAAATCCGAGATGGAGCCCCGCTATGACCCCTAAAAAGAGAGAGAGAGAGTCCCATCCCTGCCTATCCCCTAGAGGGCATACCTAATCAGTCTTAGTTGATCTACACTTGAGTCACCTGTTTTCTATACCCCAACCCACTTACACAACCATCATAGAAAAAGCAAAAAAAAAAGTATAAGGAGAAAGAGAAAAAAAAAAAAAAAAGTTGCCTTCCTCATGTCCTGAGGAAAATAAGATTCATGCTATTGAGGAAGGTGACAGACAGACCTGCGGGAATCTCTGTAGCAAATAAATTGCTTCCAAAGGAGCCCACCTCTTGATATACAATTCTCTGCTCCCCTCACCCCAGAGATGCCTCCTTAGTCTGCCCAAGGAAGACAGCAGGTCACGGACCCACTGTCCGTAGCTGTACTCCTGATCATCTTTCCAATGTTGAACCAAGAAGGCTTTCACTAATGCAGACATCAAGGCTAGGTGAAATTTAGGTAAGATTCCCTTTATACCCTAAAAATCCCCCAGGATACAAACCTCTGGCGTGATATAATCTGAATAATTTAGTACTGGGTCCATACAATCCCTTATGTCAGACCATAAGGGGAAAATTTTGGAACACTCCCACATCACATGTAACAGGTCTCCTATCCTCAACCCACATCTAAAGCAGAGGTCCATCTGTCCCAATTTCCTGTCATATAGTTTTGCCGAGGTAAAGTATAAATTGGAAACAATAAAGTGTTGCATTATCCTGAACTTAGGTATTGAGATATACCTGTAGTTTTTCCAAATTGAATCCCAAGCAAGATTCTTGGGAGCAAATATTCCATCCCAGTACGCTATTCATATCAGGGAAGATGGACCATTGAATTCCACCAACACTCTGTAAATCTGAGAAAGAGCATTTGCCCTTGGGTCTACCCCTTTCAAAGAATCCCACGTAAATGGCCCTTCTGCAAACCCTCCAACAGCTTTCTCCACTTTTCCTAATAAACTTGAAAGTTGCAGTCTTTTAAATATTGGCAGCCCCAACCCATGAATTGGCGCCAAGACCTCCGTACCTTGCATGAGGTCCCTCACTTTTAGACCCCTCACCTGCAAGGCCCATTTCACACTAACCATCTGCCCCCAACTTAAAGGTAGGATTGCCGGACAAAGGTCGCTCCCATGCCCTCAACTGGGCTTTCCTCTGAGCTGGAGTGAGGAAAGACCACCACGCCCTCATGGATTTCCCAATTGGATTCCCTCTTCCCATGATAAAGTCCTTTACAAAATTGGAATATAGCACTGCCTCTGGGGAGAAACCCCATTCATTCAGCATTTGCCTCTCTATTTGCAGCCACATTGGGGTATATATTTCCCCGTCAGACTGCCTAACCCACCAGAGCATGAGGGCCATCTGTCCCACCACAAAGTATATATGAAGATCCAGTAATTTAATCCCACCCCCTGATTGAGATAAACGTAACAACTCATATTTCTTCCTAGGGGGTTTAGAATTCCATAAAAATTCTGATAGAAGCTTTTTAATAACCTTAAACCACTTAACAGGAATGTCGTAGGGGGCCATATATAATGGATAAAGTAACCTAGGCAGTAGGTTCATTTTGATAAGGCCAAGTCTGGCCATAAAGTTCAAAGGAGTTTGTTCCATCTTAGAATGTCACCCTTGATTACCGATAATACCCTCCCAGATTTGCTTGGCCCCTTTCCCATTAGCAAAAATCCGAATGCCCAAATATTTGATCTCATCGGACTCGCTGAGATTTGAAAAAAATCTGCCTGGTGTACATGAGGGGTCAGTGGAAGGACCTGGGTTTAGCTAGATTCAATTTGTAATTTGCTACCCGAGAAACGCCACTACCGCCATTACTCGCTCAAAGCTAGAGGCTGGGTCCTCGAGATGCAGCAAGATATCGCCCACAAAACTGAAAGTTTAAGTTCTCTCCCCCAACTTCACCCCTTTATGAGTTGATCTCCTTTATAGCTCTAAGGAGTGGTTCTAGATAAATATTAAATAATATTGCACAAAGGGCATCCCTGTCTGGTCCCATTTTTCAGCATTATTTCTGAGAGCTATACCCATTACATAGAACCCAGCCGATGGTATGGCATATAGGTGTTTGATGCCTCTCAGTAGACCTTCCAGAAACCCATCTTCTGCATTGTAGCAAAAGAAACCATGGGAAACCCTATTGAATGCCTTTTCCACATCTAAAGAAATTAAAGCTAATGGAAGTTGGGAGTCCGGGGCATAACTAAGTAAATGGTGTAGCTTTTGGAGGGCATCCTGAGCCCCCCGCCCAGGCATAAATCCCACCTGTTCCTCACTAATTAAACTTGGGGCAATACGCAGAATCCTATTAGCTAAAATTCTCGTTAAAATTTTTATGTCTTGATTCATTAAAGCTATGGGTCTATAGCTATCCATCCTATCTCTAGGCTTATCTGGTTTGGGGATCAAAGATATAAAGGCCTGATACAGCGGCGGGTGTGGTAACCCCTCTTGCATAATCATGTTATAAAATTCCAATAGGATTGGTAAAATAACCTGAATATGTGTTTGGTAAAACTTAGCTGTGAGACCATCTGGGCCCGGGGTTCTACCTGACGGCAAAGATTGCACCGCCTCCAGTATTTCCCTGCCCAAAATAGGAGTCGCCAAATCTCTGGCCTGGATTTCATCTAGCTCTGGAAGGCACCCTCAAGGAAAGCGTTAATTTCCTCCTCACCCGCTACCGTACCCAGCCCATAAAGGTCAGAAAAATGGGATGCGAATGCTTCTGCCATCTCTTGAGAATCTGTTAACAATTTCCCATCATGCCATATCGAAGTGATAGTTCTACTCGCTTCCCACTCTCTAACCCTAGCTGCGAGCAGACGACCCGGGACGTCCCCCTGCAGTAAATATTTGGCCTGAATCTTCTCTAGCCAAAATTCCACCTTGCCATAACAGAGATCCGCCCACTCCCCTCGTAAGGATTTAAGTTCTAGATCAATTTCTCCTGAGGAACCCTCTAGAGGGGACAAAGATTCTAATGTCCCCAAAATGAATTCCTCCTTTGCCTTCCTTAATCTGTTCCTTTTAGCCGCAATATCCTGGACTGCCCCTACATATAGCATTTTGCACGTTGGCCAGGCCAATCTCTGGTCCTGCAAAGATGGTAGTTGAGATTGAATGAATCCCTTCAGGGATTCATCCAACTCATTCTGGATTGTAGTTTCAGAGAGTAGAAAGTCATTTAGTCTCCATCTAACTGGCTTAGGGGGAGCGGGACATGGTTCCCACACTACAGAAATAGGGGAGTGATCCGAGAAAGCCCTGACTCCTGTGGCAAGGTCCTTCACTTCCCTGAGAATGGAGCCACTGACCAAGAAAAAATCAATCCGAGAATGAATTTTATGGGCTGCCGAAAAAAAGGTCATAACACTGCCCTTCCTTGAGTGAGTTTTACTTGGGTCTACCAAAGCAGTTGCCTCCATCATCCTCCTCAGAGCAATCTGAGCCTTACTTGGGGGCCTAGCAGATGGGGGCTTCCTGTCATCTAGATTGCTGATGCAAATGTTCCAATCCCCAGCCAGGATAAGAGAATCAGTGGATAATGCAGATAAATCTCTCTCAATTGAGGCAAAAAAATCTTCAGCGGATGGAGTGGGACCATCAAAGATAGAAGCCAGCACGATTGCCTTCCCGGCTAGAACCCCCATCAGGTACAGCCCCTACCGTCCTCTCTTAATAACACTTGGTCAAACCTAAAAGGACAATTACTACTTATTAAAATTGCCACCCCTCCTGACGCCTTTTCCCTACCCTGCCCATAAACCTGGCCCACCCACAACTTCTTAAGACAGCTTAGTTCCTCCATCAAGAGATGGGTCTCTAGTAGGGCAGCTATATGTGCTCCCAAGTGCTTGATGTGCCTCAGAATTACCATCCTCTTCCATCTACCCCGAAAGGGGGCCCATATTGTTTCAAAGCAGATTTTAATGCAATATTCAGATAAAAATCCTGAGTGGTATAATCCTTGTATGCAGTATTATGGGCTGCAAAAGGACAATCCATAAAGAAATGCTGTTCCTCACAAAGACTACACTTGGGAGGATGATGACAGTCAGTCATAATATGCCCCACTTCCCAACATTGAGCATATTTCATTGTATCACAGGTTCAACTCAAATGTCTACTGGAACAGCATTTATAGCAATGGCGTGGCTGTCCAGGATAAAAAATAAAACCCTTGTCACGACCCAGGTAAAAACAACCTGGTAGATGTTGAAGTCCATCCTCCGTTTCTGGTAAAGTCACCTTATACCTCCACCCTCCATTCCAAAAACCTTCAGAATCTAAAATTGCTTCTGGATTCCCTTGTATTTGACAACATTTCTCCAGCCAGTATGAAATGTCCATAATATTCACCCCTTCATTCCTGAATAAGACAGTGATCACTTTAAAAGTTTGTTCTGTTAAAGGTATAGCTTGAAAGTGGGTCCAAGCTGGGTTCGTTTTAAACAGGGCATACTTCATCCAGAAATGATTCAGGATGTCAGGGGAACAAAAACTTATGTCATATGTAGATTCTTCCGGTGTATAAATCAAAGCATACACTTCCGAGGGAGAAAACCCCAGCATCTGCTTCAATAGAACTTTCCCCACATAAAAGCAGTCTGGCATCGTATCCACTGGTCCTAAAAACCGCAGCCGAACTGCATTCCTGCATTTAGCTAAAGAAACAGGTTTTTGAAATAAACTAGTGAAAGTGGGAGCTGTCAGGGCTGGGGTTACTGACTCATTGTCAGGAGGTACTATAGGAATAGATCCCGGCGCTTCTTCCGACTGTGGGGAATCACTAGCCACAGTAATGTTTTCCATAGGCCCCTGCTGTGCTGGAGACTGTATAGGGGAGAAGGAAATAGAATCCACTTGTGAAATGGGCAAGTCCATCATAACCATCTCTGCATCTGTATTAGCAGATAAAGTGTGCCCTGAAACAGGGTCTAAGGCTAGCACATATGGTTTAGTAAACAGGACTGTATCAGGCCTGTGCATATTGTGTAGGAGGCCATCCACAGTTCCCCCCAGTACCCCCGTGACACTCCCTGAACCCAGAAGCGGAATATCAGGATCCGCAACCCACTGACCTGTTTCTGTTTGGATCCAACAAGCTCGTTCCAGTGCCCATTCTGGAGACCATGCCGAATCATGCTGTGAGTGATTTTCCAATCCTGTGTCTTTCCCTGATGTAGTATCCTGTATTAGAGGACCCGCTGCAAAAACTTTTGCTGTAGACGCCGTAGAAGGCAACGGTGAACCTTGAATCAAGCGTTTCCTTTTTTTATCTTTGGCATGCAGTTTAGCTGCTCTGTAATCAGCCTCAGCCTGTAATAAGAGGTCCTGTTTCACACGGACCACTGCGTCTATATCTTTATTTTCCTCCACAGGTATGGGGCCTGCTCCGGGACTTCCTGTAACACCTAGTGTCACCATCGTAGAGGAGTGTAGCAAAACTCCATTTTCGGTGGATCCTCCACCCATTGCTATCACAGCAAGCAGCGGGGGCTGAGGTACGATATGCTGGCCAGCATGAGAGTGCATTCCAGCCATACCATGTTCCCCGCTGAGCCTTTCTAACTCATCAGCCACAGCATGTCCTCCTCCACTGTCCTCCTCCTCTGCCATCTTGGTCCCACAGGAAAATGGGTCCCCCCTGCTCACAGGAAGCAGGAAGTAGGAATTTCCCTGGTGTCCTGGCCAAATTTCCCTCATTCACTAAAAATACCACTAACAGTCTAATCTGGTTCAAGGTCAGTTGGCATTCATCTGTATCCCCCTCTCCTGGGTCGTGCCTGAAAATAGGCAGGGTTTGTCTAGTGCACTTACCTGGTCAACAAAAACTAATAAACAATAAATAAAAATTAAAAAAATTCAGATGGCCCCCTGACCTCAGAAACTCATCCAGCCACTTCTTCAATATGGCCTTCATCATTTTACCCACCATGGATGTCATGCTGACAGGCCTGTAATTGCCTGGCTCCTCCTGTAGCCCTCCTTTGTGGATGGGCACAACATGAGCCATTCTCCAATCCTGAAAGCACCCTCCCAGTCTGTAGGGGAGGAGTTAAAATAATTTGCCAGGGTTATCAGCCAGTACATCCACCATTTCCTTCAGCACCCTGGGATGCAGGCCATCTGGACCTGGTGCCTTATCCATTTTTAGGGACCTGAGGGCATCCCATACCCTACCAACCAGAATTTCACCATCCATTAGCTCCCCTTCATCAAAAATGCCCCCTCCCCCCTTGAGGTGCCCCCATCTTCAACTCTGACCCCCTCCCCCATAAGGTGCTGTCCCACTATCGTCTCTAGTGTAGACTGAGGCAAAGTAATCATTTAGTACCTCAGCCTGCTCCCCGGTCTTCATAGCCCACACACTCCCTGACCTCAATCGACTAATCTGCCCCTTCACTTTCCTTCTTTCCCTGATATTCCTAAAGAACCTTTTATCACCTCCCCTGATCCCCTGAGCTAACTTCTGTTCCACCCTGGCCTTGGCCAATCTCATCTCCCTGGTCACCCTTTTAGATATGTTATCAATACTGCTCCTTGTCCATAACCCCAAGCATTCTATTGTATCATCTATAAGCCACCCTCTTCTCCCTTACCACTTCCTGGACCTCCCTGGTCCACCAGCATGGTTTCCTGGCTCTCCCAGACTTGCATCTGACCTTTGTGCAAGCCCTAGAAGTTTCCAGAAGCCCTCTTTTAATAACTTCCCATCTGCTTCCTGTGTCCATGCCCAGCCTGAACCCCTTTAAGTGTTCCCTCAGGATCCCCTCCATACCCTTGGAAGTCTGTGCCCCTGAAGTCAATTACTACTGTTTTAGTGTGATTTTCTTCTCCCCTCAGGTTCAGTGAAAACCAGATTGTGGCGTGATCACTCCCTGCCAGACTGTACTTAACCTCTAGGTTCCTAACCAGGTCACAGTCTGCTAGGAACACATCCAGAATGTGACCCTCCCTTGTTGGATCCTCCACCAGTTGGGACAGAAATGCATTCTGGAAGATGTCCAGCAGGCACTGCTCCTTGGGTGATGAAGATGACATATTTCCCCAATCAGCCCCCAGCAAGTTAAGGTCCTCCAGCACCACCGTCTTCCCTCCCCTTATCACAATGCTCCCTGAGATTCTACACCAAGCCTTCCTCCAGATCATCTGCCTGTAAAGGCAGCCTAGATACCACCCCAACTTCACCCACTTACACCCAGGTGCTTGCAAGGTGACCTATACTGCTTCCATGTGCCCCTCAGCCTCCTCCACCCTGTATACATCTATGCCATTCCTAATGATGAATGATTCCCCCTCCCCTGCCCCAGTTCTGTCCTTCCTGTACACAGAGTTCTCCTCCAGGTTTAGGACCCCGTCATACCGCAGTGTGGCCCATGTTTCTGTAACTGCCACTACGTCCACCTCCCCATCAGTTAGCAAAGCCTGAAGCTCAGGCATCTTATTGCCCATACTCCTGGCATTCATCAGGACCACTCTCCAACCTCTCATCCTGCCCTCACCTACCACCAAACCCCCCAATGTTTTCCTGCCCCTTCCCTCCAACTCACAGTCGAGCACCCCCACTGGGCACCCCCTGTCTACCTCTGGGGGGGGAGTGCACACCTTGGCCTCCAGTCCCAACCCCCCTCAGAAGTATAAACCCCACCTAGACTCGATAAGTTCAGATAATTTTAGCTTTACACCTCTTTCCTTCCCAAATTCAGGTGGACCCTGTCCCTAGCATACAGCCCCTTGTCTTCCCAAGTTACACCCCATCCCCCACACTAACCCATACACACTCGTCTCACACCATGATCTAATCCATTCATTAACTTCTCTGATTTTCTGTTTATTACTCACACTGGCTCTAGGCACCAGTAGGAGCTCAGAAAAGGAGACCAAGCACCCCACAGTGTGACACACCCAGGCTAGCTCCCAGAACCTTGCCTGGATCTCAAGCACACTGTTCCCCTGCATGTTATTCATACCCAGGTGCATTAAGATGTCAGGGGACCCTGCACAATCCTTCACCAGGGTGTAAACTAGGTGCTTTGCTTTGTGCACAGTCAGGCCAGATATACTTTTGACCCTGACAGTGCAGCCCTTACCCCTTCCCACTTAATACCCCTTATCATGGAGTCCTCCAGCAGGAGCACCCTGACATCCTACTTTTCCTTTGACCCCTCCCCAACCTCATGTGCCCCCCCCTTTCTACCACTTCCTTTGTTCTGGCCCCACCAACTATTCTTTCCCCATGACTGCCATACTTCCCCTTTCAAATGATGTTACTATCATCTCTGTGGGAACTTTAGTTTTGATGCAATAAGCAAAAAATATGTGTTCAATATGCACAACACATTTAAAGTTTTTTTTTCCTTTTAACCATCTGTCATCTCATTTCTTGAGCAGTGAGGCACATCTTGATCACTAGTTGCCTTGGAAACTTTGGGCCCGGATTCTCCCTCCTGTGCACCCCACACAGGAAAGTTGCAGCAGGGTTATTTGATGCAAGTTGTCATTAGAAGCACAACTTGTGTCAAATGGGATTGCACAACGCAACTTGCATCAATGCCTGACACTGTTGCTTCAAAACCCACTTTTGACATGGTTGTGTCTAACATCTGGGGTGCCATGTCAGAAGTGAGTCTGCATCATGGCAGGGCTGCAACATCCCCTTAAATGGATTTCCAGAACACCCACCATGGACACTGGGGGGTCCACCAGTTAGAACAGCAAAGAGACAGTCTAACAGGTCTGTGGTGCAGGTGTGCAGTGGGAAAGGGGACTGTAGAGGTCACCTGGGGCTGGCAATGTGGTAATGGGGCATGGGTGGGGGTCCTGACCCATCCCCAGCAGGGACATGCTGGTGCCATCCCGGACTGGCACACCACAATGTGTGTTCGAGGATGCCCAGACTCTAGGGCAATGCAACCACAGCCCCCTATCCCCCATCCCCCCCATTTTGCTGAAATCATCATTAGTGGTCCAGTGGCCCTCCAAACATGGATCCCACCCGCAGATACACTTGAAATATCCTGCAAGGTCTTTTTACATTCATGCAGAACAACAAAACAGCGAGAGTGTGCGGTAACCAAAAAACGTAGTAAAAGCAGCAAGAAAACCGCACCACTCAGAGAATCTTAGTACAAGGCAATATTTTTAATACATAATTATCACCACAAAGGTACTAAAGCACTTCAGGTGTGTGACTACAACCCTCTACCGGTTTTGCACAGAAATATGCGTCATCAGGATTCATTCACAATATTGCCTCAGCTGATTAATAGGTATCTCTTCTCCAGTGTTCATTTTGAGTTCAATTTGATACACTACAGGTGAAACTTTATGTTCAAAAGGCACCTTGCCAGCTTGGAAGGAACTTTTTAACCTTCATTTTATCCCTACTGTAGTTAAAGTAAAACACCTTAATTCCAATTTGATACTCTTTTGGATCAGTTTTTTTTGTTCATACTATGACTTAGAAGCCTGAACACCTTTCTCAAAGTTCTTTTGAGCAAATACAAAGATTTCTTGCAAGTGCTGCTTTAAATGGGATACATATTCATGTGCTGTAGTAGCATGTGCTGAATTTACATTTTCCTGTTGTATACAGGAGATGCAAGGGCAACACAAGTGTCTTCCTGTCATCACTTTAAAAGGAGGTGCACCTGTAGACTTACTAAGTGTAGCCCACATGGCCATTAATGCTAGTGGCAATTTTATATCCTATTATTTCATGGAAGAACTAACAAAGAGTGTAGTTGCCATATTGGTCCTAGTAAGAACAGATCCAGAAGCAAATGGGTTAATATGTTTTATTGGACCAACATAGATGTTACAACAAAAGAACAAAGTGCTCTAGCTTTTGGACCAACCAATTCCTTCTTCAGAAGCTTTATGACAGTTATTTAGAAAATCCCATACTATTAACACTCAGATAATACATAAAAAAACAGAAATAATTCTTATTGGTTTAACATACTCATTTGAAAAATAACAGAAGATTATGTCAAAGAAGCTAATTAACACCAGTATGCTTTTAGCTGAAAAGCCATTGAAGGTCAAAGGATAGCAGAAGACAGCAACAAGCAGAGAGTTCTCCTCACATAAATTTTAAAATGTCTCAGTATGTTTCAAGAAAACAGTCTAATGAAAACAAAACTTTAGGATACCATTCTCCCTAATTACATGTAAGATGAGGAGCTTACAACTTTAATTGCAAGTGTCCTTGTGTGAAAGAACACAATGAAAGCAAACCTGTGGATAATAATACATACTAAAATGAAACATTATTGCAAGTTAAAAACAAGCCCCCAAAATAAAATAAACAGAAATTATCTGTATATATATATAGATATATATATGAATAAGGGATACATAACCTCCCTATTGGAAATATTGTTGATATTTTTTGTTTGAGTGCCAGTTGACCCAATAACATCACGAATGGTGAATCCACAAATGATGTCATCGGGTCAACTTGCAAGAGAACAAAAAATATTGACAATATTTCCAGTAGGGGTTGTATATTCCATTTATGCCATACCTCCAAAAAAGTGAAAAAAAAAGTAAATTCTTGCCATTGTTTGCCGATTATAAAAAAAATCTAAAAGAAAGAAATCTATAAATGAAACACCATTCAATTTTGTAGGTATTTTTGTCCTGATCAACTTTTTTCTCAAAGTACCATGCTATTATTTTTTATTTTAAAGTTATATGCATTTGTTTGTTGCAAAAAGTGAAAGAAATTGAACTTTCTGCAGTTTTTTTTTGCTAGTTATAAAAAAACTAAAAGGAATCTATAAATGAAACACCACTCATTTTGTAGATATTTTTGTGCTGAACAGCTTCCATGCTGGTAGTACTGTACCATGCTATCATTTTTTGTTTTAAAGTTATTCACATTTGTTTTTCAAAAATGTAAACAAAAATTGTATTTTCTGCTGTTTATATAAAAAATAAAACTTAGTAATTGTTGAAAAAAGTGAAAAAAAAAGAATTTGTTGCTGTTTTCTGGCTAATTATATAAAAAAATAAAAGTTAGCCATAAATGAAACACCACTCATTTTGTAGACATTTTTGTGCTGAAAAACTTTTGTGCTCACAGTACCATGGTATATTTTTTTGTTTTAAAGTTATTTGCATTTGAATATGGTTGCTACTGCTACTGTGGCTGAATATGCAAATGAGTTCTGAATGAGCCAATCTCTACCTACTGTGTGGATAAATTTACCTACAGTGAGGATAAATGCGATATTGTCACTGTAGGTCTGACCATCCTGAGAATATTGAAAATATTGGGCTTTTTTTTATTCCTACAGGTATGGCATATATATATATATATATATATATATATATATATATATATATATATATATATATAGACACACACACACATATAAATGGCATACAGAGGGTTTAAAGTAAAGTTTACTCAACGTGAGCAGATGTTTCACAAATAATGTAAGGTAGAACTTAGCTTGAGACATTTTCCCAACTATACTCTCAACCAGTTAATATTTTCCATAAACTTCAAGGCCTTTATTGTTGTAACAGGATTTTATAAATGATGATATCAATTGCAAGTATAAGTGCCAAATAAAAAAACTACATGTTAATGACCACCATGAAATTGAGACCATGAGCCTGATATGTACAGATTTCAATACAGTGTCAGTGTATAACAAACATGTACAGAAACAGTCTAAGGAATCTGAATAAAAACTTATAGGAATTAAATCCCCCTTCCCTTCCCAGGGAATGATAACTGGTTAGAAGGAGACATATGTACCAGAGTCCTAATACACCATCATTCACACAATCATTGCGATATTTACCAAAAGGAATTAAACCTTTCATGAACCCCCAAGTAAATGAGATACGCATCTTAATATGTACAGAATTTCAAAATGTGACAGTATGTATTCCAACCACAGACATCTAGTAGTAGGAAGTAAAGATTCACTATATATGTGAACTAAGAGTCCTAGCCACTGCAGCATCATTATGTCATGTGCCTGAATAAAAGCCTATGTCAATATCACCACAATAACCACACCCACTATAGCCACAAACCCCCTAACACTCACATAAAAATTAGCCCATGCTACACTCCCCCCCCACATACATGCAAAGACACACACACACACATATTCGCACAGTGCTAAGGTGAGAAGTCAACATGTAGATAAACAGATAAAGGGAACTCTGTAAGTATATATAAAAAAAGGCTTGCTGAAGAACTAAAGCATTTATGTCCATCCTTTGAAGTAAAGGTCTGTGTAAGTTTAAGTGAAATAATTTGTCATATACCCCACATCAATGTTCATATCATCTTCCACCATATTGGGAAGTAAAATAAGTCTGATTTCAGAAGCCTGTTCTGTGTTGTACTGTTGAAATGTCCTTTTAAGACCATCACAGACATATCTGAGATTGAGTGGCCATCCTGGGAGAAGTGTTGCACCACTGGTTTTTCAGTCATTTTTATATTAATAGAATTCTTGTGTGAATTCATTCTAGTGCAGAGTTGTTGCTTTGTCTACTCCACATAACCTGTGCGAGAACATTTCTTGCATTGAATGAAATAAACAACATTACTTGATGTACATGTATAATTCCTCTGTATCCTGAATCATCTGTATTGTGATGTAACCACACAATCTGAAGTGGAAATGAGCTTACAAGTCTTACATCTGGGTTGATGACAGGGTTGTGCACCATATGATGTCATGGTATTCTGTTCTGGTTCAAGTTGACTCCTAATAATCAGGTTGGCTAAATTAGGTGGTTGTTTAAAAGATTGTAGTGGTAGCTCTTGAAAAATAAAATCAAGGGTTTCATCCTCACTAATCATTGGGTAGAGGTTCTTAATAATCTTATGTAGAAGTTCAAGGTCAGGATGATACATGACTATTAAGGGTATTTTGTTGGTAGTGGTCTTTTCCTTATATTGCAGTAGTTGTTCTCTTGGTACGTTTGTTGCAAATTCCACTGCTCTGTCAGTTTCTCTGGAAGAGTGCCCCTGCTCAATAAAGATGATTTTCAACATAGTAAAATGTGGTATCAACATTGATGTGGGGTATATGACACATTATTCCATTTAAACTTACATAGACCTTTACTTCAAAGGATGGGCATAAATATTTTAGTTCTTTAGCAAGCCTTTTTTTATACTTATAGAGTCCCCTTTATCTGGTTATCTACTGTACATGTTGGCTCCTCACCTTAGCACAGTGTGAATGTATGTGTGTGTGTGTGAGTGTGCGTGTGTGTTTGTGTGTGTGTGTTTGCATGTATGTGGGGGAAGTGTGGCATGGAATAATTTTTGTATGCGGGTGTTGGGGAGGGTTGTGGGTATAGTGGGTGTGGTTATTGTGGTGATATTGAAGTAGGCTTTTATTCAGGCACAAGACATAATGGTGTTACAGTGGCTAGGACTCTTAGCTCACATATACAGTGAATATTTACTTCATTCTACTAGTTGTTTGTGGTTGGATTACATACTGTCACATTTTTTTAATTCTGTACATATTAAGATGCATACCTCATTTACTTGGGGGTTCATGAAAGGTTTAATTCCTTTGGGTAAATATTGCAATGATTGGTGTGAATGATTGAGTATTAAGACTCTTGTACATATATCTCCTTCTAACTCGTTATCTTTCCCCGGGAATGGGAGGGGTGGGGGGATTTAATTCCTATGAGTTTTTATTCAGATTCCTTAGACAATTTCTGTACATTTTTGTTACAGTATATACTGACACTGTATTGAAATCTGTACGTATCAGGCTCATGGTCTCAATTTCTTGGTGGTCCTTGACAAGTACTTTTTTTATGTGGCACTTATATTTACAATTGATATCATCATGTATAAAATCCTGTTACAACAATAAAGGCCTTAAAGTTTATGGAAAATATTAACTGGTTGAGAGTATAGTTGGGAAAATGTCTCAAGCTAAGTTCTACCTTACATTATATGTAAAACATTTGCTCACTTTGAGTAAACTTTACTTTAAACCCTCTGTATGCCATATATCTATAATTTCTGTTTATTTTATTTTGGGGGCTTGTTTTTAACTTGCAATTATGGTTCATTTTAGCGTGTATTACTATCCACAGGTTTCCCTTTCATTGACTGTGTTCTTTCACACAAGGACACTTGCAATTAAAGTTGTAAGCTCCTCATCTTACATGTAATTAGGGAAAATGGTATCATAAGGTTTTGTTTTCATTAGACTGTTTTCTTGAAACATACTGAAACATTTTAACATTTAAGTGAAGAGAACTCTCTGCTTGTTGCTGTCTTCTGATAACCTTTGACCTTCAATGGCTTTTCAGCTAAAAGCATACTGGTGTTAATTAGCTTCTCAGATGTAATCTTCTGTTATGTTTTGAATGAGTATGTTAAACCAATGAGAATTATTTCTGTTTTTTATGCATTATATGGGTGTTAATAGTATGGGATTTTCTAAATAACTGTCATAAAGCTTCTGAAGGACTTTGTTGGTCCGAAAGCTAGAACACTTTGTTCTTTTGTTGTAACATCTATGTTGGTCCAATAAAAGGTAACAAACCATTTACTTCTGGACCTGAATAACTAAGATTTTTTTTTAGTATACACACAATTGTTTGATTTGCACGTTCTGCCTGTCCAGATGATTGTGGATGATGGGACACGTAATTTTCTCTGAACCCCTAGTATTTGCCACACATTTTCTATAACTTCACCTGTAAAATGAGGACCTCTATCAGATTCTACTCTCAATGGTAATCCCCAGTGACTAAACACATGATTTATTAATAAGAAAGCTTTGCTTTTAGGTGTACTATTTGGAGTAGGTAGACATTCAACCTATTTTGTAAACAGACAAGTAATCATCAAAAGATATTGATTGCCCATTGACGATCTTGTGACAGGGCCAATCCAGTCAGTCTGGATGTCTGATCAAGGCATGGTGATTCCTTTTCACTCTTGTGGTGCTCTATGTCTTGGAGAAGCCGGCTGAAATTTGCAACATGTTATACACCCCTGCACATACTTTGCAATATCACTGTACATGTAAGTCCAATAGGCTACCTCTTATAAGGTTTCATAAGTTCTTCAGTCCCTACTATGTGCTTCCGATGGATCATCATTAGCATGCTATAACATAATTCCCCTGTGGCCTAAAGGAACCACCCATTTGGCTCTGTGTTACTTTTTATCAGTTCTCACCAAGAGAGCATACTTTAATTGGAATTTACCATTGTGGTCATACATGGCTCTCAGGCCATGGTTATCTTGTAGAACACTTTCAGAAATCATGTTTACAGTGGAATGCTTGATGGAACAATAAAACTTTCCTACTATTGTGTCACCTTGTTGCATTTTTACCAAATCAAAATTGGCTTATCACTATACAAGAGTAAGACCTTATTTTCCTGTTCCTGTTGCCTTTGTTTGTTTGTAACCACATCTACACTAGCTTGGACAGGAGGAACAAAGTTCCATTCTTCACCATTTAAAGCACCTTTCCTAGCCAGAGCATCTGCTAGATCATTTCCGGTTTTGTCTGGTCCCTATAGTTTTGAATGTCCTTTTACCTTTTTCCAATAAACAACCACATTATTTTCCTGAACTAACTGATCTGTAGCTAAGATAATTTATGCATGCATCACTTTGCTGCCCCTGGAACTGATCATAACCTTCGCCTTCCAGCCTGATAAATGTGTAAGGAAGCTATGCCTAACATTATCAGAATCAGTACAAATTACAATGCCTCATAAAGTATGTTGTACTGCAGTCTGTAATGCTATGTAGGTGGCTGCCAACTCTGCATATTGGTTAGACTTGGGACCAATCTGATATTTCATAGGAGGACATGGCATTTTTTCATGCCATACCACTCCTAAACCAGAATACCCATTTTCATCTTGTTTGAATAAACAACCATCAACATATGCCTTAGGAAAATTCCCAAACACATTTTTATCATAGGGGTGGTGCCTGTTATGCTTCTGTACCATTTTGATTCTGGAGGTATATCAGGATCTTGTGCTGGATGTTCATCTAGGTTCCATGTGATAACAGTGAAGAAACTACAGTGCCATACACATGGGTGACTGCACAATGCCGAAAACACAAAGAGGGATCATGCACTACGGCAACCCAAAATAAGCGACCATACCAACACACACTACCTTACATTTTATGCAGGGGGCTGTACCCCCTGCATCACCCTTCTTAATATAATCAGTTCCAAGGGGGGACCTGGCACTGGAGTAAGGAGGCAACTTAGGAGGGAGCTATTCAGAGGGGGGAGCACAAATGAGGGACTGCCAGGATGGCGGGGAGTGGGAACACAACATAAAAAAATACAACTAACAATGACTAAAAACAAAAAAAATACCAGAGCACCAACCCAGGTTCAAACCCAGGTCCTTCCACACCAGAGGTATATACTGCTCCACAACACTACATGACCAGCTCAATAGTGTCTTGCTGAATTTCCTGCTATATCCTGGTTCCTGTGAGGTCCCTCCTACCAATGCTCTATCCTGCATTTGTGGTTTTAATACTTCTACCCTCGGTGTTCTGACAGTCGCTCCGCTTCTCTACTCTTACAGGCGATCTAATTGAGTCACTCAGTGAAAGTCACCCACATCACTGGATACCTTCGTCTACAGTACAGTCATGCTTTTACAGATCTGCCAACCCTTGAGCTACTGCATGTGTTTTTATTCTTAACATATTTGATCTCTAAAGGTAGGCCCTGGAGTACTAAGCTCCAGGCCATAATCCTGCTGCTTGATACATTACCATCCTTAAGTTTATGGCTCCCTAGAAACTTAATAGGTTGGTAACAAGTCTCTACAACAACTTTCTAACCACACATGTCGTTTTTGAACCATTGTACTGCCCACACAGTGGAAAATAATGCCTTTACATACTCTGAACACTTTTTCTCAATATCACATAAAGTTTTGCTCACATAAGTAATAACACGGTTGTTTGAATCATGTTTCTGATATAATACTACACTAATGCTGCTGTCAGTGTATCCTGTTTCTTGATAAAAATCCTTATCCATTTCTGGGTAAACAAGACATGATGCATGACTCAGATTATCTTTCAAAGCTTGCATGGCTTTCTCTCCCCCCCCCCCACCACACCCAGGGTTCTGCATTTTTCAGTGGCCTGGTGAGGGGATTAGCAATTTCAGCATAGTCCTGGATAAACTGTCTTAAGTAGTTACAGATTCCAAGGAAGCTGTGTAACTCATTTAAAGTTTTGGGTGGACCAATTTTCTGAACTGTTTCTACTTTATTGTGCTGAGGGCGCAGCCCATCAGGCCCAACTTCATGCCCAAGATAGTTTACCTTATTTCTGAACTGCTGCCCCTTTGTTAAGGACAATTTGGCACCCTCATGTTTCTGCTGATTCAACACATTGGTTACTTCTGCCAGTTGGTCTTCAAAAGTGTTGCTTTTGATTAGTGCATCATCCACGTAAACCACATTTCATCTACTTTCAGCATCAGGCATGGCCTTATGAAGAAAGATATTTAAATCTGCAGGTGAATTTAAGTACCCAAAAGGACACCTATTTCATGTGTATTGTCTTCTTCCAAATGTAAAAGCCAGTTTGTATTGATCTTTCAGATCTTTTTTTAATGTTCAGAATCCATTTGCTATCTCTAGAATAGTGAAATATTTTGCACTCTCAACTTTGGCCAAACTTTGGTCCAAATATGTCATGGGCCAGCAAGATATAAGTACCTATTTGTTTAACTTTCTGTATTCAATAGTGAGCATCCACTTCCCTGTAGGTTTTAATACAGGCCCAATGGGGGAATTCTAAACAGAGTTCACTTGTCTTATAATTCCTTAATCCATCAAGGTATTCAGTATCTCTTGTACATATTCATAAGGTGCTAGTGGTATTATGTACTGGTGTACACAAACTGGACCTTTATTAGGGTCGTTGGCACCCTGGTAACATGAAGGTCAGTTACCCCACAATCGTGAGCATCTTTTGCAAATATACCCTTGAACTGAAGGAACATTTCACAAACCTTTTCTTTTTCTGCTGTAGTTTCACAATTGCAGGCTTGTAGAGCTTATTCAATTTGTTCTTTAAAATAAGGAAAAGGTAACTTTTCTCCTACTTCTATCTCATCTTCTATTATCTCAGAAACATTCTTAGTATCAATCACATGTTCTTCTTTAAATTGCTCCATTTCATTAACTGTAGTAGACAGTACAAGATAATCGTTTTCAGCTTTACATGTACTGTATGTCTTTCTTAACTACTGGACAAATTTCTTGCAAAACAATCAATCCATTGAGTAAGGACCAAATCTCTTCATCTGTCTCATTCTCATCTGTACAATGTCCTCTGGTATTTCCCAAATAACCGGAACAACTAATTTGAAATCATAGAAGGATTCCCCTATCGCTACCCTTAACTCGTAACTAGCTTCTATTGTGATAGGCTCTACAGTCAGGTTCTGTATCAAAATGTGCATTACAGTACTCTACTGCTCATGTCCAATGAAGATGTGGAATGGATCTTTAAACCCACATTGCTAAGTTGCTTTTCAAGCACAAATAGTGCAGTTTGGTCAGTCACTTCTTGGCCTTTCTTTACATTAACCCTAAAACAGAATTCCTTTACGTTACCTGGAACTGTTGTAGTGAACTCACTCACCACCTGGTACACTTGAGGGATAGTTTGTCCAGACCTCAAAGCCTGTGGTGTCACTTTTATTGGGTAAGGGTCTCCCCCTATTCATGACCAAAGAACATCATTGGCCAGGTCAACATACACACCCAGTCGTATGAGGAAGTCTAACCCAAGGTGCATGGGAGATTTCAGACCTTATACTACCTGCTCAGGGTGTTGTACTTTCTTTTGCCCTATTTGGAGGTTCAAGGCACAAATATCTATACTTTTCAAACTACCTTCATGGTTTGAAACATTTGTCAACCATTCCTGTTTTAATATGTTAAACTAGGCCTCCACCTTTTTAACACTTTGTAAAACAGTTCACTGATTAGACAGTGCTCATAGCCTAAGCATAACACAGAATTAGTGATCTGCAGATTCTCTGGTTTGAAGGATGCCTTTAATTTTTAAGTATTGTATCTATACGGAAGAAGGCACAATTCACAGTATCATCAGAAATGGAACACCAGTGACTCTGGCAAGCTTAATGAACCCTGCACATCAGAGTTACCCATTGAGATCTACAGGAAAGTTGCTCCTTGGTAAACCCAAATATACTACTGAAATGGGTGAACAAGCATTTGTGGTGTCCTCCCCAAAGCTATGGAACTTCCTGCTATTAACTGTAAGACACTCCAAATCTCACCTGCCATTTAACAATGAGCTCCATGCCTAACTCCTGGTCTGTGACAGATGCACAAGTGACTAAACCCCTGGGACACACACCTAGTTTGGCTTCCATAGCCTGTCCCTCCATAACCTAATTAGCACTTCTCATTGTGCCCACCTATTTTGCTTTCCTTTAAGGCAGCTGAATTTATTAGACTGTAATGATAGATGTGAGGTCTCCCACTGTGAAACTGTCTAGAATACTGTACTATTTACTTTGCACTGTCTGGCTTAGACATATAGCTGATCTCCTTGAATCTGTATTTGTTTCCCTGTGTCACTGAAATACCTAACTTAAGCCTAATTTCCTGTTTTCAGATAGTATGTCTCTGTCTCCATTGTAACGTGTTTGACCTAAGTCTGCATTATGTACCCACCTCCACTGTAATGTATTTTACCTAGGTCTGTAACTCTCCTGGGTTGTGTCTGAAAATAGGCAATTTTATTGTCTAGAGCACTTACCCAGTAATTAAAAAATAAATAAATAACTACATAAATAAATAAATACATTTGCCTTCCTCTGATCTTATATTAAAGAGAAAGAACCTGTGATTCAATGGCAGTGTTTCTTTTCCACCATCCTCGAAGGAGGTTGGGTAGTCAGAATCCAGTGTCCCTGTGTCATATAGAGGATGGGTCTCTGTGAAGAAAGTCAGGTCTCTTGCATTAACTTCAGATTTGACCACATCATGCTTTGACAAACAACCACATGGGCTCTACTTCTCCATGGAGATACGTTTTCAGAATTATCCAGTACAGATATGTTAGGTACATAAGAACGTACAAAATTCAGTTTAAGCATGGCATTATCTTTCTGATTGCTTAGTAACCTTAAGATTCTTCCCAAATGGAATGGGCATGCTCACCTGTGACAGCAAAACTCTGTGAAAGTAACCAATGATAGACTAAAAGCTTTACAGGTCATTTCTAATCAAGAAATCATCCCCAGTTCTATTAGTGATATACACTGGATGGGTGACTTCCATTTTACTAAATTTTAATCTCAGCCACACTTTACCTAGGGTCTGTTCAATCCCCCCCTCCCCCATAACCTAGAACTTGTAAGCAATCAGAGAGGGTTTTCAGCACCTTTGATTCACCTACTGCATCAGTCAGCATATCATGGAAGCTCTTGGACATCAGGGTCACTTCTGCTCTTGAGTCCACTAAAGCTTCATGACTCAGACTGTTTTCTATGTTTATGTCAAAGTAAAACCGATATGCCCTCCTTAGGGATTCAGTTGCCCAGGTAGAATTTGTTTTTCTTAACTCCTGGCAACATGACAGGTTCACCATGACATAGCACACTACTTGCACCAATAGCTCTGGATACCTCTAGGGAAAGGTCAGATTCTAAAACAGCATTTTCATTTCCCTTTGACATGCATTCATTTTCAAATTCTGTAGCAGTTTTATTACCATTGTCAGTAATTGCAATTTTATTTACTTGGGCAGCATTAGGGAAGACAGAAGGCAACAGTCAGCTGTTATTAATGGTACTGGTTCCACCTGCACTTGCATTGCAGTGCTTTGCACAGGAGCCTGAAAAGCAGGGGACAAATGAGGATGATATAGTGCATTACTCTGGAGAAGTGACCTGAACTCCCCCATGTGTTTCTCCATTTGCTGTTTCAGTTCCTCACTCATCTCTTCCTTTGACTTCTTGAATCTCTCCTTGGAACTTGGTGAACTAGATCTGGAACTGTTCTGTGGCCTGTAACTATTCTGATCACTGTTATAATTTTGACATCCCCCATAGATACCACCTCTATATTCATTATGGTATACTCTATAATATCCTCTATGGTCATTGTTATATACTCCCCCATACACTTGGCCACGTCCTCTACCTGGATCATATTCTCCATAGGAGGGGTCCTGGTTTTGGTATGGCTGAGATTGCTGGTAGTGCTGACAGCTTTGGCAGAACTGTGGCTCAGGACCAGATTGTGGAACCACAATAGGGAAGGTTGTGCAGGGTTGGTAGATTGGACCACCACTACTGGGTCAGGTGCAGACTTGGACAGCTACATAGCTTTTTCTCATAGAATTCTGTTACCTCTTGTCTGCCTTCTGTTTTTGGGAGAAGATAGCTCACCCCCTTCCATAGCCAAAGTATCTGAGGTAGTTACTTCTGACACTTGGACTTTAGGAGTAGTGCCCCACCCCCTATTTTCTGTGAAGGGGATGCATCACCTCTTCCAGAGTCCCAGATTTGTTCGGCCTGTTTTACAACCAAATGCACATTCCTAGGCCTTTTTTTAAGCTTGTTTGTAAATTGTGTCCTAATAGAAGAAGATAAACCTTGATACAGTTATATGCATCATGGAAGTCATCAGAATCACTGTCTGAATGATCTTCTACTCCAAAGTACACATCCTTCAACTTACAATAGAATTCCCTTGGACATTGATTAATACCACATTGCATCTGGTAGGTAGCATGGCTGGTTGTCCCCTTGGTGTGCTATTTACCAAACTCCTTTTTCATGGATACATAGATTTATAGATGTTGTCAACAGATAAGGTCCTTGTGGCCCGTCCAGTCTGCCCTATCCATCTTTCTAATGCTTAAGGTACCCTACAAACTACAAGTTCTCACCCTTTTGTCCTAGACCGATAATTCCCATGTGCCTATCCCACACATTCTTGAATCTCTGAACTGTGGCCACCCCCACCACTTTCTGGGGGAGACTGTTCCATCTCTTCACCACCCTTCAGCGAACTAGAATTCCTCAAGTTCCCCCGCCAGGTACTCTCCCTTTTAGTCTCATGCTATGCTCCCTTGTTCTGCTATTTCCCTTCATGCGAAAGTTGGTCCCCTCTGGTACCCTGTTGATCCCCTTCAAATACTTGAAGGTCTCTATCATGCCCCCCTCCTTTCCTTCAGGGAGTACATATTGAGAGCTCTGAGTCTCTCTTCATATGACTTATGTTGCATCACAGACACCATTTGTGTCACTCCTCCTCTGTACTGTCTCCATCCTGTCTATGTTTTTTTGGCGATGGGGCCTCCAGAACTGAACACAATAATCCAGATGAGGCCTTAGTTGGGAGTTGTACAATGGTACCACCACTTCCCACCTTCTACTTGTTATACCCCTCCCTATGCACGCTAGTATTCTGTTAGCCTTTCCACTGCTTTGTTGCACTGTTTAGCCACTTTGAGGTTGTCTTCTATGACTACCCCAGATCCCTTTCCTCTGTTGTGCCCTCCATTGTTACCCCATCAAGTTCATACTCAACCTAGATTTCCCTCTCCCCAGGTACATAATCCTGCACTTTTTTGCATTGAAACCCAACTGACATTCCTTGGACCAGTTTTCTAGCCTCCTCAGATCTCTCCTCATTTTTTCTACACCTTCCTCTGTATCTATCCTGTTACATAGCTTTGTATCATCCAGAAACAGGCTAATCCTCCCTTCTAGACCCTCTGGAGGATCAATTATGAAGACATTGATGAACACTGGTCCCAGCACTGATCCCTGGGGTACACCACTTGGACCGTAGCTCCTGTGAGCTAACCCCATTTACCATCACTCTTTGTGTTCTGTTACTCAACCAGTTTCTAACCCATGTGACTACCTCTCTCCTCACCCCCAGATTTGACAGCATGTGGATTAGTCTCCTATGTTGGACTGTGTTGAAGGCCTTCCTGAAGTCCAGATAGGCCACATCTACTGCTCTGCCCTGGTCTATTTCCTTCATCACCCACATAAAGAAATCAATCAGATTGGTCTGGAATGACCTCCCTTCCATGCATCCATGTTGTCTTGGGTTCAGCAGCCCCCTTGTCTCTAGGCAGTCCACCAGTCTTTCCTTAAGCAGGGTTTCCATCATTTTACATACTATTGAGGTCAAACTGACAAGGCGGTAGTTTCCTGCCTCCTCCTTCCTACCACTTTTTTGTAGGAGTACCACTTGTGCCCTCCTCCACTCCTCCAGAATCACGCCTGTTTCCAATGATCCACTGAACAGCTTAGCCAGAGGTTTAGCCAGTTCCTCCTAGGGCTCCTTTAGGATCCTTGGGTGTAGCCCATCTGGCCCCATTGATTTATCCACCCTAAGCCATTCTAGTTCTCTTTTTACTTTGTCCTCTGAAAAAGATCTAATGACCACTTCTTCTCCCTGTTTGTCCTTCTCCATGAAAGGGGGACCATCACCATTGTCTTCTTCTGTGAATACAGAACAGAAGTATTTGTTGAGGATGGTCGCCTTGTCAAAGTTTTTCTCCACTACCCTACCTCTTCTTCCCTAAGTCTCACAATCCCCCCATCTTCCTCCTCTCACTAATATACCAGAAGAATGCCTTCACTCCTTCTTTCACCGATTTTGGTGGCTTTTCCTCGGTTTCAGTCTTTGCTGCCCTTACTATCTTCTTCAGTTCCCTTCATTATTCCAAGTATTCTTGCCTGTCCTCTTTGCTTTGTGTTGCCTTGTACCTCAGAAATGCCATTTTGTTTCCTCTTACTATCTCTGCTACTCCTCTTGAGAACCACAGTGGTTTCCTCTTTCTTTTGCTGTTGTGGGAGAAACATAGAAGCATAGAAACATAGACTTTGATGGCAGATAAGGACCACTTGGCCCACCCAGTCTGCCCATTTGCCTACCTACTGGATAAGCTGTAGATTTTAGTTAACCAACAGGCTACTTCCTGCCTCCCCCCACTACAATTGCCTTATGTCTGTCCCATGCATGTTTGAATTCCTCCACTGTTTTAGATCCCACAGCCTCTCCAGGAAGGCTGTTCCATGTGTCCACCACTCTCTCTGTGAAATAAAATTTCCTCACATTACCCCTGAACCGTCCCCCCTCTATCTTTCAATTGTGCCCCCTTGTTCTTAAACATCTCTTTTTCTGAAAGATGCTACCCTCCTGGACTTTGTTGATTCCCTTGATGTACTTGAATGTTTCTATCATGTCCCCCATCCTCCTTTCATCAAGGGTATACATTAAGCTCTCTCAGTCTCTCTTCATATGGTTTCTGATGCAGACCCTGCACCATTTTAGTGCCCTCCTCTGGACTGCTTCCATCATGTCTATGTCCTTGCGTAGATGAGGTCTTCAAAACTGCACACAGTACTCCAGATGGGGTCTCACCAACTGTCTGTACAGAGGGATAACCACTTCCCTTTTTCTACTTGTGATGCCCCTTCCGATGCATCCCAGTATCCCCCTGGCTCTCCTTACTGACTTCTCACATTGCTTACCCACCTTTAGATCATCTGATATGACTACCCCAGGTCCCTTTCCAGTTTTGTTGTTGATAGTACCACCCCTGCTATTGTGTACTCTTCTCCTGGGTTTTTGTTTCCCAGGTGCATTACTTTGCACTTCTTTGCATTGAATCTAAGTTGTCATATATCTGACCATTCCTCCAACCTTGCCAAGTCCCTTCTCATCCTTTCTACCCCCCCTTGTGTATCAACTCTGTTACAGATCTTTGTGTCATCTGCAAAGAGGCATACCTTTCCCTTCAGACCCTCTGCAATGTCACCTATAAAGATGTTAGAGGACAGGACCTAGTACTGAGCCCTGAGGTACTCCACTAGTGACCCCCCTTTCTTTGGAATGTGTTCCACTCACTATTACCTTCTGTGTCCTGTTGTATAGCCAGTTTGCTACCCAGGCTACCACCCTGGGACCCACTCCCAGGCTGGCTAACTTGATTATCAATATTTTGTGCAGGACTGTGTCAAATGCCTTGCTAAAGTCTAGGTAGGCCATATCCACAGCCCCTCCCTGGTCTATTACTTTGGTCACCCAGTCAAAGAAATCTATTAGATTTGTCTGACATGACCTTCCTGCTGTAAATCCATGCTGCTTTTGGTCCCGTGCCCCGCTGGCCTCTAGGTAATCAACAATTCTTTCTTTCAGAAGTGATTCCATCATTTTCCCTACTACTGAGGTCAAACTTACAGGTCTGCAGTTTCCTGCTTCTGCCTTGCTCCCACTTTTGTGAAGGTGAATCACATCTGCCCTCCTCCAGTCCTCAGGTACCACCCCATCCTCCCATGATTTGTTAAAAAGTGTGGTCAGTGGTGTCACTAGGTCCTCCCTTAGTTCTTTTAGGATTCTGGGGTGAATCCTGTCAGGCCCCATTGCTTTGTCCACCTTGAGTTTTAGGAGTTCTTTCAGGACTCTTTCTTCTGTAAATGGACTGGTGTCAACCCCCCTACCCAGAGTACTTCTATTGTCTGGTTTAGGTAACTCCTCCTCATCTTCTTTTGTGAATACTGAGCAAAAGTATTCATTCAGTAACTCTACCTTTTCACTGTCTCCCTCTGCCCACCTCCCCTCTCCCTTATTAATCTTCACTATTCCTCCCTTAACCTTTCTATGCTCCCCAATGTACCTATAAAAGGTTTTAACCCACTTCTTAACTGAATTGGCTATTTTTTTCCTTGGTTTGGGCTTTTGCTATTCTGACTGCCTTCCCCACTTCTTTCTGCTTTAATTGATACAGTTCCCTGTCGTGCTCCTTCTGTGATTCCTTATACTTTTTGAACGTAGACTTTTTCTCCTTAACCTTCCCTGCCACCTCTTTTGAGAACCATAGTGTTTTTTTTATTCTGCTTTGTTTTCTTTATCTGTTCCACACAAAGGCTTGTTGCTTCTATGATGGCAGTTTTGATTTTTCTCCATTGTTCTTCCACCCCTCCTTTTTGGCCATTTGCTAGTGTATTCCTCAGGTGTTCACCCATTTTGCCAAAGTCAGCCCTTCTGAAGTCCAGTATGCTTGTTTTTGTATGGCTCGTCTACATGGCTGTGCTTATTGTGAAGCACACTGTGCAGTGGTCACTTGTTCCCAGATGTCTACTGACTTCTAAATTTATGATCCTCTCTCCATTTGAGAGTACCAGGTCTAGTATTGCTCCCTCCTGAGTGAGTTTCAACACTAGCTGTCTAAGGCCTGCCTCCTGCAGGGCATCGAGAATGACCCTACTCTTGGATGTGGCTGCAGTACATGTCATCCAGTTAACATTTGGCATATTCAGGTCCCCCATCAACAGTATCTCCCCTTTTTCAGCCATTTTGAAAATGTCCTCTATCATTTTCTTGTCCATTTCCTCCCCTTGAGATGGGGGTCTGTATACAACCCCTGTGCAGATTGTGATGACATTCCCTATCTCCAAGGTGACCCAGAGTGCCTCTTGTTCTCCCCCTTTACTTTTTAGTTCTGTAGCTTTGATCCCTTCCCTTATGCATAGAGCTACTCCACTTCCTCTTTTCCCCTCCCTGTCCATTCTGTAAACTGTGTACCCTGGTATGTTGACATCCCAGTCATGGTTCTCCATGTACCATGTTTCCATGACTGACACAATATCCAATTGTTCATATTCCATCAAAGCTACTAGCTCAGGAAGCTTGTTTCCCAGACTACGGGCATTGGTACTCATTGCCCTCCATTTAATGTTGGCTTTATCCTTTTTTCCCCCATCCCTGCTCTTTTTGCCCTTGTCTATTGTTCCATTTACCCCTGTCCTGCCCTCTGTTGAGTACTGTACCTCAGTGTTTACCTTACTACCTGTCATGTTTTGTGGGGGGAGGCTTGAAATTTCCTGCCTCTTATTAGCACCTCCCCCCATGGCTAGTTTAAAAGCTTGCCAAGAAAGCATTTAAACCTGTCACTTAGAATCTTGGTTCCCTTTGTGGACAGATGCAGACCGTCATGCCAGTATAGACCTTCATCTCTCCAGGTGTACCTCCAGTCCCCAATGAAGCCAAAGCCCCGTGCTCTGCACCAGTTTTGCAACCATTCATTAAACTGCATGGTGTGTAGTACCCTAGCCTCACCCCTGCCATGGACTGGCAGCACCTCTGAGACGGTAACTGTGCTTGCTACCTGTTTGAGGACCCTCCCCAACTCCACGATTTCATTCTGTACTGCACCGATCCCATGCCTAGCTAGGTCATTTGTCCCAAGGTGGACAATGATATCTAGTTCCCTCTACTGTGATGCTGCTTCTGCAATCCTGAGGATTCACTTCTTGTCCCTTCAAGCCATGGCACCAGTCAAGCACCTTACTTCCCTCTCCTCTCCCTTCCCCAGGTCTACCCCTCTAACAATGGAGTCCCCTATCAGAAGCTGTTTCCTTCCCCTGTGGTGTCCCTTGCCACCCTTCTGTGGGTCTCCCTTGTGGATGTCCTCAGCATTCTTCTTGGTCTCCACTGAGAGTGCCATCATAGAGAAACCTTGCTCAGCCAGACTGGTGTATCATTTGTGTATAGGTACAACTAGGGGGCTTCACCTCTGTTCCACCACCCGCATCCTCCCAGAACCCACTGTGGTACAACAGCTCTTCTTACTTGGCAGCCTCTGAGGTAGTGGTTGTGGCAGTGGTGCTCTTTTGGTGGTGGAGGCCTCCTTAGTCCTTGCCAGTTCAGCCTGGAGAGTGGGCAACCTCCTCCCTCAGAGCTGACAGTTGCCTGAAAATAGGCAGCAATGCAGTTTCCAGAATGTCTCCCGGAAAACTGCTGCCCCACAGCCAGTGCATTGCACCACTCCCCACATGTCCCTCTCCCTTATAATATACAATATGTAATATATATATTTATTGTTTTTTTTTTTCTTTTTATTCTTTTTTATGGTGTGTACTTACCCTTTATGCACTGTCCTGGGTTATTAAGAATATGACAGTTCTGCCTCAAGACCTGTTGAGGAAGTGATGTCAGAACATTGGCTATAAAGGAAACATCATGCCTGGGGGTGGGGTGTGGGGAAGGGTGGGTGGGTAGTCCAAAACCACTGGTGACTGTTAGAGACAATCAAATACACCACTGCTCCACCACCCTGGGGAGTACTGCCATTTATAGTAATTCAACTAACGTCCAGTAACTGACTTGTAAACTGTTTAAACGTAATTTGATGCAAACTGTCACAGAATACTAGTAGACAGTCCAGTTAGCCACAAAGGAAAATCAAATATGCAGTTATTTCAACCCTTCTGAAGATGCTCACAAGATAAGCAGTTTTGAAAACCCCCTTTCTGAATTAAAAACTAAAATAATTAAACACAAAGCAATACCAATGTAAGACTGTAAAGTAAGGAAAACTTCCCTCAGATGTAAGCAAGAGAGAGATTTGTTGCAGATATCTAGTCCAATATAGTATATCCCATGCAGCTTCTCAGTTGTTTCAAAGCACACCCTGTTACACAACTTGGAAGAAGATGGACTTCTGTCTGAAACAGGATCACACCAGTAGTTTATAGCAATTGATCAATGCTGGAATGTTCAAGCCAGAACAATTGGCTGTGATGCAGGTCTCCATGACTTGTGAAGACAATTTCCCCCACCTCAGACTATGTCTGGCATCCAATTACAAACTGCAGCTTTTGCTATCTAAAAGTACACAGCCACCACCAGTAAATTATTTCAAAATATATTGATGAAAACTGTCACAGAATACTAGTAGACAGTCCAGTTAGGGGTCTGGTGCAATGGTTTGCTACTAGGTGCAGGGCACCCCTTATCTTATCCCACTTTTCTATCACTGCCCTTATGTCATTATATCCCTGCATAGCCTTCCTGAATTGACACTTCATCTTATCAAAGTCTGTCCTCCTGAAACCCAGAATTCTATTTCTTGTGTGGTTAGCCTTCTGCGATGTCCTTATGGTGAATGCCACAGCTTGATGGTCACTAGTCCCTAGGTTATCCCCCACTGTGACTTCCTTTATCCTGTCCCATTGCTTAGGGCAAGAGCCAGAATTGCATTCTCCCTTGTAGGCTCCCTCACTAGCTGTGTGAGATCCACCCCTTGCAGGGATTTCAGGAATCCCTTACTCCTGGCTGAGGCTGCTGCCAGAATGCTCCAGTCAATGTCCAGCAAGTTGAAGTCACCCATCAGCAGCAATTCCACCCCTTCTTGCCTTCCCTGTCCTGCTGTGCACTGTGTACCCTGGAGTGGCTAGCTCCCAGGCAGGGTTTCTACTGCACCATGTCTCCATGACTGCCATGATATCCAGGTCCTCAGAGGCCATCAATGTCACAAGTTCTGGGATTTTGTTACTCAGACTGTGGGCAGTGGTGCACATAGCCTTCCAATCATGGCCTTCCCTCTCTGCTATAACCCCAGTACCATCCACATTTTCTGTGTCTGTCCCTCCTGTACTTTACATGAGGTCCATCCTTTTTCATCTATGGCCACTCTTTGCTCATGGCCATGCCTGTTTCCTTTAGTACGATGTTGGGGGGTCCTTTCTATTCACCAATCCCCTTATCTTTGTATCTTTCTGCTGTGTCCTCATTCAGTTTTTCTTCTTTGTGCTGGAGACCTCCCAGTATAAACCCTCCAAGAAGACCTTCAATTTCTGCCTTAGCACACATGGTCTTTCTCCTGTGAGATGCAGACCATCAAGCTTGGAGAGTGTCCTGTCCCAGAAGGTCACCCATTCTCCAATATAGTATATTCCATTGTCTGCGCACCAACCCCAGAGCCACTGGTTGAATTTCCTGATCTATTCATTCCTGATCTTGTCCTAACTTCCAACCTTCCTCCAAATTGGCAACACCTCCAAGAAGGCCAAATGTGTTGTGTCCTCCTTTAGGCTATCCCCCAGGGTCTTCATGCCTGCCTTGGCTTCTTTCACAGTCCTATTTGCTATGATCAGTTGTCCCAAAGTGAACATTGATCCCTGCAAAATCCTGATCTCTTATCACCAGCCATTCTATTCTGTCCTTAGCTGTCCTTGCAGATGCTACTGGCATGCATTTCACTGTGGTTTCAGCTCCCTTTGCACTGATGGACTGTCTGTTTCTTGCAACATAGAGTTTCCCATGACCAGAATCCTCCTGTTGCCCTGTGTATTCTTCAACTCCTTCCTTGTACCTCCTACTTGAGTTCTTGTTTCAGTTTTGTCCTTGTTGATTCTTTCTTCTTCCTCACCTGGTTTCTGTCCACCATCTATGGGGTGAAACAATTCTGCATGTTGATGGCATGTAGCTTGTGATGCCTCATCTTAGCTCTAGGTGCCCCACTGCCTCCTTCCACCACCCTCCATCTCCCAAGACCCATGGAGCTTTGGGGTAGTGGGTGGGTAAGGGTGGTGGTGTGCATCCCAAATCCAATCTCCTCTGCAGCCTCATGATCTCTTCTCTTGCCTGCCATAGCTCCTTCTGTAGTTCCACAACTGTCCTGCAGAAGGGGCACCCCAGTCTCCAGAGTGTCTTCCTTGCTACCAGCCCTCTGCAGCTCTGGCAGATCTGGATGTCCATGTCTGTTTTCCTTCTGACCTGTTGGTGTCACTGTTTCTTTCTCTCTTCACTGTGTCTTTTCTGTCCTCTCTTCCTGGTTTCACTGATGTCTTCCTTTGGGAGCCTTCCAGGAACCCTTGGGCTTCTATAGCTGTAGAAGGAACCTGGGAGGTTGGGAGGGTGGGAGGGAGGATAGAACTATTACCACCCCTTAGCAGTAGCTTCATATATTAGTACAGCCTATCTGATTAATTCCTACTTTCTCTAGGTATTCTTGACCACACAGCTTGAGGGTCATCAACAGACCACCTAATTACAAAACTCACTCTCCCTCATCAATTATGCAGAATGATTCAATTACGCATATGCTGTTCAATGCCCCCACTGGCAGTCTTAGAACTGTATCTCTCTCCTATCAACTTCAAGGCTTGTGTAACAGTTTTTGATTTTAAATACCCCTGTTACTTCTCAAACACCTTTTTATTTCTGTTGGGCCTATCAAGTGACTCATCTTCAGAACCAGAACTTCTTTTCTATTTAGTTGTATGTCTCTTTTTATGCTTATCATGTGATTCCTCTCCTGAACAGGAGCATCCCTTTTCAGAGGAGAGGTCATCAGCACTTGATTCCTCAAGTGCTCTTTGTCTTATCTGATTTCCACTTTTGGCCTTGGTGTCTCCCACTTGTGCCTGTAAGCCTTTGCATTTTCCTAATTTAATAATCTCCTTTTCCAAAAGGGTACAATACTCCCTTAATTGCATTTCTTCTCCTAGCTCATTCTGTAAAGCTTCTGTTCTACAAGTGTATCTGGTTTCTTTAATGCATTCTTCAGTTTTTCTAGTGGTCTTATTTCTTTATTTACATGTAGTGTCTCTCTCTGTTTCATCTGGCTCTGACTCTTCTTCAGCACCAGACAGGACAGCGGAATCCAGCTGATGTATTTCTTTTAATTTTATGTACTTCTTATGTAGTATATCAAAGTTATAGCCAAGGCAATCATAATGTCACTTTAGTTCATACTTATCCCTGTCTACATCAAAATATAACCTCTGATATCACTTAGCCTCTGATAACTAGTCTTGGCTCTCTTTCAATTTCTCTTTTAATATTTCAATCCAATCAATTAACTTGACACACTTTACATGTGACAGCTTTGTCCTCACTGTTGTGTTGATTCAGAGGTGTCCCTGCCTTAGTTTTAATACCATTTTTACTTATGATTTCTTCTGTCATGGCTTTCCAATAATAATTACTAATCTTCAACAACAGCAATAATGGTACCCTTTTGAACAACAATTAAATAGCAATAATGTTTATACAATATAACAGTTTAAATAGCTCAGATTTTTTTTTCACTCTCATCTACTCATGTTTGTCTATGGGTGACTTTAGCTCTAATTGAAAAGCAAAAACAGAAAACTATTATTTATGTCATTCAGTAACTTTGCAATTAAATAATCTCTATTCTTCATACACATTAGAGTGTGAACTGTTATTCACTAACAATTATCCTCATGGGCAATCCCCAAAATGTTAGAACAATAGGCTAAAATATAAATTACTTATTATGGGCACTAGGCTAAGCCTCCAGCCCTGTGTTATAAAATATGCATAAAACCATATAAAGTGCTGGCCTGGTGGTGCTGAGGGTTGAGGTGCTGGATGCCACACCTTGCACCATGCCTGCGACACGGGTTCAGGAGTGGACTAGGGGAGCTGGTGGGTTGGCAGGGGGGAGTTAGGCTTGAGCATCCTATGACAGCTCACCTTCTCTGAGGAGGAAGCAAGCCAATGCCCGCACACTTGCCTGACTCTGAGTGGAGGATCGAAGTACTGCAAGCCTTTTGAGGGATGGCTGGCCATGTTACAATGTGGACATCAGCACCTTGCGCCATGATGTCAGGGGAACTGCATGCTGTTTGGGGAGGGAGAAAATTGAAAAATTAGCCTGCCACCTCTGGGAAGATGGGGAACTGTGCCATGCCCACACTGTGCCTCTGCCAACCAGATGAGACCCAGTGACTGATGAAATGTAAGTTATGAGGTGTCCTACCCCAGCCTCATCCCTGCCAGGGGTGGTACAGCCACAACTCCATGGGGATCTAGGGTCCATCCAGGTAGGATAGAAGGCAATGGGATGTCAATTGTTTCCCCTGATGGGTCAGGGTGGCAGGCTGGGGTGAGGAATGCAGAAAGTGTAATTTAAAAAAAAAACCAAAAAACATATAAACAATATAAGATTGTCTCAAACCTTACTTTGCAACCTATTGTTTAAAAGTTCTAGAGAAGTTCAAAATGTTAGTAATGTAAAACAGATTTTAGTTGTCCCTGTACAATATACTGTAACTAGTTACTAATAACGTGCATAGATATAAAACATTGTAAATGCAGTAAAAGCAGCATAAATATAAAACAACAAAGGTTTTAGAAAATAAACAAAACAAAACAAATGCATGCAGCTTGAAGTTTTGGTAACTTTTGCAAATTGTAAAAATGCTCCTGTATAAAGACTTCAAAAACAACTGTCTCATTATCATTTCAAAATGTCTCTTGGTAACTTATTCAAAGGCTTTATCTTTGGCAAAAATGTTTAAATGTATCATTGCTTAGGTTTAAGCTTTCCTCTATACCCACATTAGTATTTTAAAGCAAATCCCCACTAGGTAACCAATCCTCTTTCCTAAGTTACACTAAAAATAAATTATTCAAAGTGATACTCAGAGTATTAGTTGTTGTAGAATTTGGGATTTCTTCAGGAAGTAGGAGAGAAAGTCTTCCTTTACTTCTGCTGTGAAAAAAACACTGTTTTCTTGCCCTTGCTCTGTTGCAGTTCCTGTTTCTTTCCATCCTAAACCTCATGCTCTTGACCTCAGCACCTCTGGTATAAATACAGCAATGAAGGTGTGGTCCCTTGCTGGTCCATAAATCACTAGGCAGGCAAGCTTGACTCTTGGCTTAGGCTTTGGCAGGAATTTCAAAACAGTAAGAAAAACAACAAAATTGTTAGACTTAGATCTTTCTAGCATGCTGTTCAGAGAAGAACTGGGTGTTTCTCCCAGTGGCTGGCTTTTATCACCTCTGGGCAGAGCATCATCGTGAATTTGTTTCCTGCAAATTTTATCAACTTTGATTGGATCATGCAAATAATGTAAGAGTGTTTGGAGTTTGAATAGTTTATTGTTCTGTCATAGTGGGATAAACACCATGGTCATTACAACATTCTTTAAAACATCATACAAAAACACAAAAAGCAAATCACATTTATACATTCAATTAGAAAACATCACATCATTTTTAAATCAATACAGACAATACTGTTTACAATGTTGATGATTTCAGTTTCTTCCCACTTTATCAATATTTAAAAAAGTTAAGTTTAAAAAGACAGTAGAGAAGAGAATGCCACCTAAGAACAGGAGCATAATGTATTTTATTTATATTTCTGTATCTTTTCTTTTTAATCCTAACTACTGAAGCTAAAAATGTTGATATTATTTCAGCATCCTCTATATATCTGGGATGTAATACTATAAAAGTTAGATCGTATTTGGCATTGGCATAAACAATTAGCATTCTCAAAAGTTAGTTATATCTTGGTCTAGAATACAATGGGCAGATTGTGATCAGGTGGGGAATTGTTTCCAGATGACCATTATTGCATGGACATAGCTGCTTCAAAACATCTTCTTTAACTGGTATTTATTGTAGAATGTAAATCTGGATGTAATGAGTCCGAACCTTGTCCAGGTGATTAATTTTCCATATTCTGGGGACATAGGTAATGTTAAATAATCTTAGAGGGAGTGTCCCATTCTGTTATCTCTAAACCATGGAGCACATTTCTGATATTTTATGGTTTCCATGGCTAGTGTTTGTGCAAATTTGAATAGCAGTTTTGTATTCTAGTTCTATATTGTGGTGCAATTTTAATATTTCTAATAAAATCATTCCCTAGGTGTTTCATATTTTTTAAGCTAGTATGTTGATTAAAGAGTCCAGCCAGTTGGACTTTAGTCCCTCATTCAGCCACTTTATCTTTTCTTTTAAACAAAGCATTGGTAGTTTATTATTTGTGCTATTAATTATCCTTAACCAATGTGAAGTCAAGATTCATTTGCCATTACCTTTTCTACATATTCTGCCTACTATTATGCTGTTCACTCTCTGTTTCTTGCCTCCTGTACATACTACTTCTAGATTATTTATCACTGTAATTATAAATCTTTGTACCTATTGTATGAAACCTACGTAAATTTTGCTGTTCTATAATTCTGTATGTTTACTTGTATGTACTTATCCTGTTCCCTCTACCCCCAGGACGCATCTGGAATTGAGCGGTAGTCTGCTCAGTATGCCTTTCCTGGTAAAACTTTTAAATAAATACATAAATAAGTACCTTTATAGTTTTTTATAGTTATTCTTCCTAATTCGGCTCTGACCATAGTGTTAGAGGTTAATTTTGGTACTTTCAAAAGAGTTTTGTAATAGTAGGATAAGGATTTTTCCAAGGTGTCTGAGTGATAAGATCCCCCCACTTCTGCACCATAGGTAAGTATGGGATTAAGTTTGGCCTCTCCAGCTATAAGAGCCAGTAAAACAGTATTTCCCCAATATTTAAAACTAAATTTTAACAATGCTTTTGCTGCCAATTTTGCTCAGGTATTTTGATCCTTGATGTGCTGTACCCAGCTAGTAGTAGAGGTAAATTTAATACCCAAGTATACATATTCTTTGTCTATTCCAATTTGTTTAGTTCCCAATAGAAATTTAAAGTGATTTCATTTTACTGAGTTTTTCCTGAATATCATAACTTTGGTTTTCATTATTTTCAGTTCAAGTTGTTTACATTTTTGCTGATTTTTTTTTTAAGGCCAGATTCAGTTGGTGCAAACAGAATCACATCATTTGCATAAGCCAGTGAGTGAAGAAATTGATCATTAATTTTAGAAAAGTCCAAAGTGGTTGATTTGTCTTATTCCAGTAAATTATTGATATATAAATTGAATAATGTAGGTGCAAGGAGACATCCGTGTTTTACTCCTTTATGTGTATGAAAAAACTGTGTTATATGCCTTAGTTATTGTAAAGAATAGCAGTGGAAGTCTTTCAGCATAATAGAAATATTAAAGTTAATAGGGAATGGTCAACCCCTTTTTCTAGGAAAATGTTCCACAACTTTTGTTTATTGAATTGAATGCTAAAGAGAAATCAACAAACAAAACAAATAATTTCATCTTTCTAAAATGGATATATATATTTCTATGAGATTTGTAAGTGAAAAATGTTATCAATAGTTGAAAAGCTTGTTCTAGACCCATTTGCCATGGTGAAATAACCGAGTTGGTATCTATCCATTTAGTCAGTTTATCTAGAAGTATCCTGGCAAGTATCTTAGAACTGATGTTTAAAAGACATATGGGGTGACAGTTGGATGGTTCAAAAACTAAGCCTTTTTTTTGTGGATAGGTACAATGATATTTTTAATCCAAGACATGGGTATATAGTTATGAACTGAGCAAATATTTCAGAAATAAGTCTGCAGAGGGATCCAAAATTCCCCATGTTCCTTGTAAATCTCAGGGGGGATAAAATCAGGTCTGGGTGCCTCATTATTTTTTAATTTTGAAATGACCTCTTCTACCTACATTTCTGTGAATGTCATTAGGTTTTATTGATATTCCTAATAAAATTAAGCAGATTAAAATCCAAATTTAGGGATTCCACATTGGTAAAAATTTAATTAAAATGTTTAATCCATGCTTCTTTGGAAATATATACCACCAATGATGACTGGTACTCATTGACTCCTTTTGCCACCATTTTCCAAAACCTATTGTCATCATTATCTTGAATCACTTGGATCATTTCCCTCCACTGTTGATGTTGAAAGTCTATTTTTTTATTTTTAATAATTTTCCATATTGGAGGCGGAGCCTGGCAGCCAACATGGTGGCACGCTAATTCTTGCTGGAGTTACCCTGTGAACCTCTAGCAGCCCATCTGTGACATCCAGTCATGAGATCAGCACTTCTAAGAGCAAGTTCTCATTGTCAGATCACCAGATCTTTCACTTAAGATGTTTCTTGTGAGAATTGGAGGCAGACTCGCAACTCTACACCACGATTAACAACTCGGGCCTAGCTGCGTCTCACGCACTATATCGGCCAAGAACCAAGCACCTCCTGAGTTTTTGGAGTGCCCAGTTTGATGGACAGTGTACAGGCATCAACCCAGAGACTGCAGGGGGAGAAATGGCCTCCTCCATCACTTCTGAAAGCTTGGCCAAGGACATTGCGAATATGATGGTGATGTTAAGCAAAGTATTACAAGATACTACAGAGCTAAAGCAAGTATCTACACAAATAAATGAGGAGCTGAGAGTACTAGCCCAGTGGTTGGAGAGCTCCGACAAAGTTATAAAGCAGCAATCTGAACAAATTTTACAGCATGACGGTCACCTGAGGGAACATCATGGCCAGATTCAGTACTTACTCTCCAAAGTGGATGATTTGGAAAATAGCACTTGAAGGCAGAACATCAGAATAGTGGGAATTCCAGAAGAAATGGAGGGCAAGGACATGATATCCTTTTTGGAGGGTGCACTGCCAGTGATGCTAGGGCTGGAACTCGAGGTTCCACCAGAGATTGAACGAGCCCACTGCACACTTGCACCCAAACCCAAACCTGGTGAGCGCCCTCGTCCAATATTGTGCAAATTTCTTTGATACCCAGTAAAGGAGAGATATCTCCACCTAGCAAGACAACTAAAGTCCTTAACATGGCAAGGTTGCACCATCCAGCTTTACCAGGATTTCTCTCAGGAGCTAGTAAGGTGGAGAAGAGCATACGCAGAGGTGAAACAGCAACTATACAAGATGGGTATTCCCTCCTCGCTCAGATATCCAGCGCAGCTCAGAATCCAATACAATGGGGTCTCTCATACATTTAGCAGCCCTGGGGATGTGGAACACTTTCTGTGTAATATACAGATACCGAGCAACGACATGACCAAATCCCCACAACCTCAGAATAGCACAAGTAAACCGCACAGGGAGAACTCCCCAATTTCTATGGAGATAGCAACCAGTTCCATGCCGAAGCATACAGATTCGGGGGGGGGGGACTGGTGGAGAACTCAGCAGCGATGATCGAGGAAGCCTGGGAGGGATACACTGAGCAGAACATCGTCGGTCAGGAAGAACAGATCTAAGAGCAGACAGAGATTACAAATCCTCTCAGATGACAGCACGATTTCCCCAGCTATTACACCTATTAAGCTGTCCAATAGATAAGAACCTCTGAGGGACCTTCTGCCGCACAACCTGCACTTAACAAAGAATTTGGACTGTCTGTCCCCAGAAGATCTCATGGATCAGAGCTTGCTTAAGGACTGGACCCCAGAGTGCACAGACTGGGCTGAATGCGAGGGGCTTCTGCAGGCTGAGCAACAGCTGCCAAGATGACTGAGGGGTTCCAACCTTATTTTACCTGCCCAGCTTGCTAGGCCTTGAAGGGCTATGGAGGGGTTGAGTTACTCTCCCCATCTTTCCCTCTTGCCAGTTAACATATAGGGGGTAGTCCCCCTTGTGTGGCTGGCACCCGAGTAGGGTCTTTTATGTTTGGCCAGTTATGGTGAGGAGGCAGTATTTTGGGGCTTGCCCTGCCTCTTTTGTCAGATGGCCTAAGGCCTAATATGGGTCATGTTATTTGGGTGAACCAAGTTAGGTATTTTCTAACTACATCAGAAAGTTAACGCAAAATCTTTTATTATTTTGTTTTAGATCTGCACAGCAAATACTGTGTTCACTCAGTTAAAGAGAGTGCTTCTCCCATCTAGTGGTTAAAAGGGGGAACTGATCTGGATTTTATTGTTGGTTCAAACATGGTTTAAGGGTGTCAATTTTATGTTCCATGGTTTGCTGCTTTATAACCTGGTACTCTCCGCATGGTGAGTTTTGAGGGTGTTCACAGGGCCCTATTCGGGGCAAGTAGCACTAGAGGTCACACTATAGGATGGTTGCAAAATTAGAGGTTTCTGGTAAATTATCAGGCCCCGCGCTCAGGAGGGGTTCTCTTGATCATGGACCATATCCATATGCAATGGTCAGATCGTACAAGGAGAGCCTTTTAGGTGATGGTTTGGTACAAGGAGGGTGGTATGGAAAGGTACAAAAAAAAGTTGTTATAGGGACTAGAAGGGCATTAAGCGAATTGTTTCACAGTGTATGTGGGGATTGCAGAAATACAGAGGGCAGACATGGGAAGGGACTAGGGGTTGTTTTGAAGGTCAAGCTTCCTACATACAGACTTCTTAGTTTCCTGGTAATTAGGTGGGGCTCTTGGGCATTTTTGACTGTTACTACTCATGGCAGGTAAAGACATGGTAATGGCTACCTCATGGAATGTGAGGGGCCTGAAATCACCCATTAAACATAAGAAAGTACTTGCCAGACTTAAATCCCTGAGAACTCAGATAACCTTCTTACAGGAAACTAAGCTAAATCATATGGAAGCGCAAAAACTAAGGCGGGAATGGGTGGGATGGAAAGTTCATAGTGTGGCTAACAAAACCAGAGGAGGGGTTGCCATACTGTGTCATAAAAACTTAAAATGGTCTATGCAAGAACAAAGAGCTGACAAAGGAGGGAGATGGGTATTAGCCAAAGTAGGCACCCCCACAGGGAACATAGTTTTAGCTAACATTTATGCTCCAAACGAGGACATCCCCGATTTTTTTTATAAACTCTCACAAGAACTATTGGAGTTGTCAGCAGGGGAGGATGACATTCTCCTAGGGGGAGATTTTAGTTTAACTATGGATTCCCTCCTGGATAGATCCAACTCCAAGCCAGAGGCACACTTCCTATCCATTAGGGCTTTAGAGGATATGTTATCCCTGCGCAAGCTGCAAAACATATGGAGAGTAGCCCACCCGATTGAGAGGTACTATACCTATTTCTCTGAGGCCAAACAAGTTGCTAGTAGATTAGACTATTGGTTTATCTCTCCAAACATTATAAATAAGGTACTTGATGTTACAATTGCCCCTTTATACATTTCAGACCATGCCCCTTTAACATTAGCTTTGGGTCCTTTTGCTCCCCACACTAGGTCAGTCAGTTGGAGGTTAGACCCCCTATTGTTGCAGGAGACAGACTTCAAAGAGTGGCTTAAAGGGGAGGTTAAAACCTTTTCTTCTGACAATCCGCGTGGGTCTGCAACTGCAGCAGCCATCTGGGAGGCTTTTAAAGCCACGATTAGAGGTCGCATTATTAGTTATGCTGCCTACCGTAGGAAGCAGAGAGAAAATGAGACTAAGGAACTAGAGAGGGTATTGGGAGAGAAAGAAGGCCTATACAAGAAGGATCCTACTAAACTCCAGAACCCTGATCTGCTGTACGACCTCCTGGCCCTACAAATGAAATTAAACATGCTTGCATCTAGAAAAGCGGAATTACAAATTCTAAGATTAAAACATAAATATTGGGCGGGGGGAGAAAAAGCTGGGAAACTCCTAGCCTTCCGGCTAAAAAAACAACAAGCTGAGAGGTATATAGCCCAACTAAGGGACAATAAGGGGTAAAACATAGTAAACCAGAGGTCATTAACCAAATCATGCTATCTTTCTACAAAACCTTGTACAGCTCACACACTACCTGAGATGAGTCTAAATTTGAGGAGTTCATGGCAGGTACATGAATTCCTAGACTCACAGATGCCCAGAGAGACCATCTAGAGAGGCCCATGGAGATTCAAGAAATAAAAGAGGCAATTAATAAAATGGCCCAAAAAAAAGCCCCAGGGGGAGATGGATTCTCTATTGATTTTTATAAGGTAATACCAGAGATAGTATCTCATCCACTAAGGGATATGTTACAAGAAGCTTGGAATCAGGAGATTCTCCCCACCACCCTCAAGGAGGCGATCATCACAGTCCTTCCTAAAGAAGGTAAGGACCACACCCTACCTACAAAGTATAGGCCTATTTCATTGATTAACGCGGACACCAAAATACTAGCTAAGGTACTAGCAGCTAAATTGGAGAAAATACTCCCCTGTTTGATCCATACCCCCCAGGTGGGCTTTGTGAAGGGCCGTGCCAGTTCAGATCACATTAGATTAATTTCCCTTATACAGAAGGCAGGGATGGCCCTCACTCCAGCAGCCACTTTTTCAGTAGATTTTGAGAAGGCCTTCGATTCAGTAGAGTGGGATTTTCTCCACAGGATGCTGCTGCACTACAACTTTGGTGATGTGTTTAGGGGCTGGGACAAAACACTATACACGTCTCCTATGGCAAGACTGCTTACTAATAACACACTCTCTGCACCATTTGAACTACATGGGGCACCAGGCAGGGATGTCCCCTCTCCCCGATGTTATTTGTGCTGGTCATAGAAACCCTGGCTAGTGCTTTGAGAAAGCATCCAAATATTAAAGGTATATGGGTGGGCTCTGAGTCATATCAGGCGCTGTTATATGCTGATGACTGTCTCATTCTAACTGATGATTTTCAATTCAGTGCCTAATATATTTTGAAGTTACTCCAATCCTTTGCTAGCATCTCAGGCCTTAGGATTAATCAGGGTAAAACAGAAGTCCTCCCCCTGAATAAGCAGCTTTCATCTGAAGATATCTCAGCGGTGGGCTTGGTTAGGGCCAAGGCAGGAATTAAGTATCTGGGTATTAGGGTAAATGCTAATGTATCCTCCCTTCCAGAGACTAACCTCTCTCCACTGATTGATAGCCTCAAGGTAGAAACTGAAAGGTGGAAACAGTTAAACCTCTCTCTCTCTCTCCCAGGGAAAGTGGCAGCAATTAAAATGATGATTGCGCCGAGGGTGTTTTACATACTATCCCTCCTTCCAATTGAGATCTCCAAGAAATGGTTTCAATTACTGGATAGTATAATATGGGCGTTTATGTGGGAAAATAGAACCCCGCTGTATAGTAGAGCCAAACTCCGTGCTTCATGGAGCAAGGGTGGGTGGTGCCTTCTGCACTTTCAACATTACGCATATGTGTTTTCAGCCACAGCCACATGCAGACTGCTTCAGAGAAACAACTCTGATTTACCAGCTTGGGAATCAATAGAGAGGGTGGCCCTGCAAGGGTCCCATCTGGTTGGGTATATGGGCAATCCCCTCTTTCCTAATTTTAAGTTTTGGCTCACAATAAAAGCAGCTCATAAGGCCTGGTATCAAGTGGTGGTAAATGGCTGTCACTCCACAGAGGGAAGAGTGACCAATGGGGTACCACAGGGATCAGTGCTGGGACCGGTCCTATTCAACATCTTCATCAGTGACATTGCGCAGGACCTAGAAGGCAGAATTTCACTGTTCGCTGATGACACAAAGCTCTGTAACAGAGTAGACACACCAGAGGTGTAGACAGAATGAGAAGGGACCTGCAGAAACTTGAAGAATAGTCAGGGGTTTGGCAGTTGAAATTCAGTGCAAAGAAGTGCAAGATAATGCATATGGGCACAAAAACCCGGCACAATATATCAGTTGGGGGTGAGGATATAGCATGCACCAAACAGGAAAGGGATCTTGGGGTTATCATCTCTGATGACCTCAAGGTAGGAAACAGTGTGACAAGGCAGCAGGTAAAGCAAATAGGATGCTGGGATGTATAGGCAGGGCATCACCAGCAGGAAAATGGAGGTCATAATTCCGCTATACAAGACACTAGTGGAGGCCCCACCTGGAGTACAGTGTACAGTTCTGGAGACCATACCTACATAAGGACATAGACAGGGTAGAGAAGGTTCAGAAGAGGGCAACAAAGATGGTGCATGGATTGCATCACAAGTCCTATGAAGACAGGTTGAAGGAACTGAACATGTACTCCCTGGAGGAGAGGAGGGAGAGAGGGGATATGATAGAGGCATACAAGTTTCTCACAGGAAGGAACAGGGTGCAGGAATACACTATTTTTAAGCGAAAAAGATGTACCAGGACTAGAGGGCATGGGATGAAGTTGGAGGGAGGACGATTCAGAGGAAACACGAGGAAGAATTTCGTCACAGAATGGGTGGTGGACAAGTGGAACACCCTGCCAGAGGAAGTGGTGGGGGCTGAAACAATCACAGGATTTAAGAATGCATGGGATAGACATAAAGAAATTCTGGAGGTCAGGGGTAAGGGGCAACAGACTTCTAGGAAAACATAAACTGAACTTACAAGCTCAAATGGGCAGACTGGGTGGGCCATAGGCCCTTATCTGCCGACACTGTCTATGTATCTATGTCTATGTATCTATGTATAAGTAACTCCTATTTGAATCTGGGGAAATACCTCCCTCTATGGAACAACCCAGGTTGGACCATTGATCATAAACCCCTGAACTGGAAGTGCTGGAAGGGGAAGCAGATCAACACTCTACAAGACATACTAATGGAAGATGGCCATATTATAGATAGTTTTACCTGTCTGAAAGAGTAGTTTAATATGGGTCCTAGTGATTTTTGGAGATATCTTCAATTGAGACATGTTTATTCATCTGGATTGAAAAGAGGGTGCGGGTGCTCGATGTGTCAATCAGAGAAATGCCTGGCAGGCCATATTTTTAAGTATATGAGGGGTGCTCTAACAGACCCATCCCTACCTGCCAAAAGTAGGTGGCAGCATATGTTAAATCTTCCTGTCACTGAGAAAGCCTGGCAAAGGGGCTGGTTAATAGCAAAAAAAGCCTGTGGGGACCCCAGAAGCTTCTTTATCCAAAATAAGATAAGACACCTCTGGTACTGTACTCCAGTAGTACTAAAGGAGCTTTAAAAATAAAATTGTTATTATTATTATTATTAAAGAAAATGAATTTACTTACGAATGATAGGTGCTGGAGATGTAATGTGAATGGAACAGACTTACTCCATATACTGTGGCAATGTGATCCCATCTGTCCTTTCTGGTTGGAAATACTTACACGTTGTTCCAATATATTGGGGCAAAAGGTTCCTACCTCTCCTAGTGTTTGGATCTTGGGGCTCCCGGCCACTGAATTCAGACCATCTTACCCCCACTTGTCCTGGCTTATACAGGCCTCAGTGGAGGCTAAATGCTGCTTCTATGTAGATGGAGGTCTAGGGAGGTACCTCTCTCACAGCTTGGTTAGTAGCCATGGCTAATTTGGCCAGTTTCTCCAAGCTAACTCACTTGGCTGCAGCAACCCTGCGTGCCTTCCTGGATAAATGGGATCCATTTATGCAGTACCTTCAGAATACACCATCACATTTCATAAACCCTTTGGGTAAAGATATTTTAAAGCCACCTTGAGTGCTCCCAGTTTTACTTCTTCCCACACGCTGGTGATAACTGGTATGGTGAATGAGCCCTTCCAGTACCCCAAATTGTGAGTAACAACCCAGTCCCATGTCATGACAGTGATTTTGTCCACTTTATTCAAATGTATTGTAAATGCACTGCGAATACTTTACTATGATACAGTATGAAAAATCTGAATGAAATGTATCACTTATATATGCACTGTGATATATGCCCTATCTCTGTAACAAAATAAAAGAATCTAACTGCAAAAAATAATTTTCTATATTGCTTCCTATTCCTATTTAGTTTAGCAACATTTTGTCATGAAGGGTGTTTTTTTGTCCATTTTATTCATTTACAGTATTTACCTCCCTTTTTGCTTTCTTGCAGTCCATGTCAAACTAGATATTATTTGTTGTCTTTGAGCTTATTTGGGTATTAACATAGATCTCATTTTTTATCTTTTCATTTAGCTGAATTAGCTTCTGTTCCAGATCTTGAGGAGTACCTGATAAGAGGTGTCTGAAAAATTGCATTCCAATTGCCAGTTGTGCAGAGTATTTAATAATACTCTACTTTTTATGTTTTTCTCTCTTAAGCTGTTGTTTCCCTGTAGAAAAAAGTGTTGCCAATGAGTTTTGAATTTACTCATTAGACACAGTAACATTTTCTAATAATACCTGTAATTTTAATGGTGCATGATCACTTTCAATTCTCATTTCAATATTCAAGTTAGTGACTACATTATAACTGTCTGGATTACAGAGAACATAGTCTATTACACTCTGCCCATTTTTAAAGAAATAAGCGGCATTTTCTTCGAAGTCCCCTGGAGTTCTTCCATTCAGTATATCAAGGCATTTTCCTATATTAATTTCTGAAGTTGTTTACCATGCTCATTTTTCCTTGTATCTTGGCTCTTCCACTATTTATAATCTTCAATGGCCATCTGTATCTCCAGAAGCATTAAATTATCAAAATTAGCAACTCAAGTATTAAAATCACCTTCAACCAGAATAGTGTTATGCAGGAGTTTCTTTGAAGTCAAATCAATATCCTTTGCCAGATTTTCCCAAATTATTTGGGTATTGTAATGTATACTTTTAGGGGGAATATATACGTTTATAATAATAAATGGTTGTTATTCAAATGTTATAGCTACAATGCTATAATTTGGGTCTATTTTGATTGTTTCTAGGATTGTTATATCTTTCTGAATTTTAATATATATTACCAGACCACCAATCATTCTCCCAAATTTTACTTTTTCTGGTTGCTGGTGATAAAATCAGATGAAATCCATTAATATTTACAGCATCAGATGTCCAAGTTTCCTGTAAAAACATTATATCAAACTTAGCTCAAAAGATACCAAATCCTAGCCTGTCATTTTTCCTATCAAGCCAGAGATATTCAGAGAGGAAGTTTGCCTCGGGAAACCACATTAATAATACTATTTTCCTCTAGGGACACTGAGGCCTCCTGATTCACGTCAATCTGTCTTTTGCTTAAAGACAGATTCTCTTGTTTTTGGTTGGAGTGAAACATGTCTACAATTAGGACCCCAATCTTATTGAGTTTGGGGCTTTAAGTAACAATTATTGATAGCTTTCTAATGTGGTAAAAGTGATGTTTATCTGAGTTCCATTTCCCTGAGGGAAGACCCATTCAACCCTTTCTATGTTCTGACAGGTACAGTTTAATTCTAGTACAGTTGAAAAAATGTGAAAACAAATGTTGCAAGGATATCACCTTTTTCTCCTGGTATATTTTTAATTCCAAACATAGTCAGAGTTAAGACTTTGTTAATTTTATCTTCCTGTGTATTTTCTACAGTATGTCCATTGGAAAAAAACTTTGGCAAAAATAACAACAAAATGGACTATGTTTTTTTTTTTATTCATTTATTCAGTTTTTGTTGACCGGGTAAGTGCACTAGACAGATTCTGCCTATTTTCAGGCATGACCCGGGGGAGGGGGATACAGATGAATGCCAACTGACCTTGAACCAGATTAAGCTGTTGGTATTTTTAGTGAATGAGGGAAATTTGGCCAGGACACCGAGGAAAATTCCCCTACTCTTTTTGATAAGTGTCAAGGGATCTTTAACACCCACCTGAACTATCACCAATCCAGGCAGATGGGACCTCGGTCAGAAGTTGGAAAAGGTCTCTGAAGAAAGAGATCTGGGCATTAAGTCGACTAATGATCTCAAGTTCCACCAGCACTGTAGCCAGATTATAAGAACTGATAGCAGTATGCTAAACAACATCAAGAAACATATTAAAAGTAGGAAGAGGGAGGTGATAGTGCCACTTTACAGTTCACTGGTGAGGCCGCATCTGGAGTACTATGCCCAGTTTTGGTCACCTGGGTACAAAACAGATGTCAAGAGACTGGAGAGGGTTTAGAAAAGGGCAATGAGGTTGGTGGCTAATGTTAAGGATAGAGATTATGAGGACAGCTTGGAGGACCTAGAAGTGTACACACTGGAGTATAGGCATCTGAGAGGAGATCTGTGTATGGTGCATAGATCAGTCAAGGACACCAATTTAAGGGTGAAACTGGGACTTAAACTTAGGGATCAGCATTATAAAACCAGGACGCACACATTGCAATTGAAGGGGCAACATTTTAAGACAATAAAAAGGAAACAGTGGTTTAGTGTTAGGGTAATTCCAGTCTGGAACAACTTACTTGATGAGGTTGTTGCAAGTAATAACATGTTTGGGTTTAAGAGGGAACTGGACAAATACTGTGTAGCAAACAAAATCATGAGTTATTATAACTAACGCATCAGCTATCCCAATGGACACATCTTTTCTGCTCAGATATAGCCTATGAAACCAATGTAATTTTGAAACTCCATTTTAAGGAGAATAACAGCTGAGCATAAGTTTCCCAATCCAGTTTTTCATTTGAATGTCTATTATTGGAGTCGTGTTTATTTATAGTTTGCCTGGTTACTGGTGGTGGAACATCAAGACCCATATATTTTAGTCTTGATTGCTCTGCCCAGACTCTCATGGCAATTTCCATATTAGAGACCAGTACATATACTGGGATGTCATCATCATCTTTATCTATAAAAATCATTAGGATTTTATCCTTTACTTGTGGGATAAATAGTTCAGCTGTAAAAAGATGTTCGATGATTTCCTTTAAGGAATCACCAGTCTCATTTGGTTTTCAAAAAGAGACCCTCTATCCTCAGAGCTACCTCATTTCCTTTAGGTGTTAGAATAGTTGATTTGTCTCTGTCTTTGATAATGCCCATACCTTCCACTTTATCTATATCCTTGTCAGTTATAGTTTCTTTATCTATCAGAGTTTCTTTTACTGTCCTTTCCACTGTGTTATGTTTTTTTCCACTATCATATCTAGTTCTATTGGTAGGATTTCAGACTCCTTCCCTATTTTGGCTTGGGGTTCACTTGACTTTTGAGATCTTTCGATAGGGTGTCTTTCTTCTTCTTGTTCTTATTCTTCCTTTTTTTTAACACTGTGCCCATGTTGGTTCCTCTGTTGTTTCTGGCCTTTCCCTTTAGGTATTTCTGGCATATGGATTATTGTAAATGAAAATTTTTGTGCTGTCATTTGTTGTTTAAGATCTTCCACTTTTTTCTAAGTGTTCCCTCAGTCTGCAAAATGTTGTAGTATAACCTCCATATCCAGGTCTATATCTTCAACTTCTTTGTCTAGCGTTTGAAGGACAGTGTTAGGGAAATCAGCTTAGCTAGAAGTATTGTTCAAGGTCTGTTCCTGTGGAATTAGAGTCAATAAATTATCATACAGCTCAAGTAGGCTAAAAAGCTCCAGTCTTGTTTCCTGGGTTCTATGTGATACTTGTGAATTACTATTACCTTTCCCTATTTGTTCAGAACCTGGAATATCTAAAATTACTATTTCATGATGTACTTTGTTATCTATTTCTTCAGTATGTGTTGTTTTAGCAGGAAAAATATGTTATATCCTTTTGGCAATGCTCCTGAGTTTCATGCCTATTCCCTTTTCCCCTTTCCTTTTTTTGCCTTCCCATTTTGAATTGGATTGCTATCAATTATTTCTCCCTTAGAACTAACTTTATCATCATTCTTAACCTGTTGCTTCTGTGGATCTTTATCAGTACAATCTATTTCCATGTCATATCCCTCAAGATTCATTGACATTTTTATGATTTCTGCATAAGAGTGCAATTTTTTTTATTTCTACTGGGGTTGAGGTTATTTGTAATTGGTCTTTATAAACACTCCCATGAGTTTTTTTTTTCCCTTTTGTTAGAATCACCTTATCAGACCTTGAATTCATATCGAAAAGAATTCTAAAATAATAAAACAGGACAAAAAAAAAAGAAGAATCTAAAGCAAATAACTGAGTCCTAAGAAACCAATTGTTTCATCAGCAGTCAACAATCACCCTCAAAGCCAAATTCAGCAGTAGACCCTGACATCTATCCACTTGAGTTTTTCTTGTTTTGTTCCCTTATTCCATTTTGCAGAAGTTCACCAGGGACAACAGAGAAGTACTTAAAAAGTCACTGTATTACCTATATAGGTAGTTTGTATCCACATAAAACCCCCTTCTAAAAGTCACAACCAAGTCACGACCAGGTTTCTCTGCTTCTGTGTGAAAAAAGAAAGATGGTTCAAGATATTCAAAGCAGTTTATTTCAGATAACCATGCATCAGATTTCCAGCATTCCAATTCACACACTGTCTTAAACAGTTTATTCCTAACAGGCTTTCCAAACTGCTGACTGCTTTGATTCTGTGGAAACACTGAACCTTCACTATGCTTCTGAAAATCTTCTCAAGAATGTCCAGGCATAGAACTATATAATGAAGCTGATGAAATATATGGAATCAGAGACAACCACAGAAAAAGAAGAAAAGAAAATGAGAAGTGTGAATATAGGTTGTAAATATGTTACCCACTCTTACAAGTAAAAAGAGTTCTAGCTGACCTTCAAAAATGTAACATTAAAGATTATTACTTAAGGATTTTTAAATAATATGCATTAACAATATTCACTTAACTTAACTTGGCACTTTTTAGAGAGATACGAATATTAAACATAAGTGCTATTAAAGCATAGGTTAAAATTAGGGATGGTTAACATTAGGGATGCTGGCAAAACTGGCCCCAAAGAAGGTAAAAAATCCAGCCCTCTTTAAGTGTTAAACAGCAAACCAACTGAAAAACTAAAACAAAACTCAAAAGAAACTTACAGTCCTGGTTTCATAGTGCAAAAATGGTCAAACAAGTCCACCAAGGCTTTTTCTCCCTTATTCTGAGCAGAGTTGTGGGGCTTTTGGTTTATGCTAGGTATACACAAGTGTCAAGCTGCAGTTTAGTTAAGTTAAATATTGATTGCCACACAAGGCAAGTGGAAGCTTAATGAGTGTCACTTGCTAACCAACACTAGCGTCTTAGCATCTCCGTGTAGAAAGATGTTGGATCTAAAGATAGAATGCCAGCACATGTGCTTTTAGCACTAAGTCATATACCATATAATCAAACAACAATTTAATCACATGACTAATATGATTAATGTGATTCATGTAATTCGAAAGCACTGTAATTTAACTAAATATAAATACATTTTGTACTTAAAGTTGCGGCAGAATTGCAGTGGAATTAACTAGGATATATTAAAAAAACAGATCCATTTCAGATCTGCTACAAACGAAACCCATTCCTGCAAGAGGGTTACTTATTAAAAAATATGGAGTGTCTGCATTAAACCAGCCACAACTACAATTACAGTATAAAAAATATCTATAGTTCTAAAAAAATACAGAAAAAGCCATTAAAGTTGGAGCTAAGGTGCACAGGTGCATAAGCACATACAACACAATAATACTAAAAGGCGAAGCAGTAAGCTAGCTGTAAAGCTAGATAGCAGGGTATATGAGTAAGTGGTAGCAAGAATAAGAAGAAACTGAGGAGAAGAAGAAGGAGGAAAATTAGATAAGGCAATTACGTCTTTTCAGAAAAAAAAAAAAAAGGCAAGAGGACCAGATAGAATCCCTTGCTCCACAAAGCAGCTTGAAGGGGTGGAAGTTCCGATTCTCCTATACACGCTGTTCAAGATTTCCAAAGCTGAACAGTGGTCATGGATGCCACTGTCTTCAGTATTTGGACTTTACAGGCTTTGAAGTTCAATCCTTTCCAGTCTTGAATATCCTCCAAGGTGTTTGTAGTCTCCTACAACCCTTCACAGGGAAGTCTTTGCCTTTCACTCAGGTGAGCAGAGTGGCTTCTCCACCACTAGAACTCCAGCTTCTACAGACTGGAGACAAAGAAAGGGAGAGCAAACACAATGGAGCCAAAAATATTGACACAAGAAAGACCGGTAAGGGTAGTGAATCCACTGACCAAAACTGTGGCAATAATGGTACAGTATACCTATTATAGTATGAGAAAAAGGCTTCACTATCCCTGCTATTGCAGCTACTCCTCAACTTCACAGCATGCAGTCCCCATCTTGGAAAAAAAAACTGCTGTTGATCTAGACACTATGGTGGGTCGGCACCAAACAACTTTGTCTCATTAGCATTTCAAAACTTCTCTTGGTAGCTAATTCAAATAATTTTTCTTTGAAAAAAAATGCATCTATGTATTATTACTTAGGTTTAAGCTGACCTATATACCCACATTAGTATTTTAAAGCAAATCTCCTCTAGGTAACCAACACCCTTTCCTAAGTTACACCAAAAATAAAATACTCAAAGTGATTGACTATTAGTTGTTGTAGAATATGGGATTTCTTCAGGATATAGGTGAGAGTCCTCCTTTACTTCTGCTGTGAAACATTATTTTTTTCTTTCTTCTGGCTGGCTCTGTTTCAGTTTTCATTTCTTTCCACACTTGAACCTCGGACTCTTGACCTCAGCACCTCTGGTATAAACACAGCAACGAAGGCTTGGTCCCTTGCTGGTCCAGACATCACCAGGCAAGCTTGGCTCTTAGTTTAGGCTTTGGCTGGAATTTCAGAACAGTAAGAAAAACAACAAAACTGTCAGTCACACTGGTTTAGATCCCTCTAGAATGCTGTTCAGAGAAGAACTGGGTGTTTCTCTCAGTGGTTGGCTTTTATCACCTTTGACCAGAGCATCATCCTAACATCATTTCCTGCAAATTTAACAACTTTGTTTGGATCATGCAAATGATGTAGGGGTGGCTACCCCATGCCTTTAGGACAGCCCCTTTATTTAGAGTCTCTTAGCTTAGACAATGTTTCTGTTTAAAACCATTTTTCTCTCTTGCATCCAGATGCAATTAGATACAGATTTGAAACATATATTTTCAAATTCAGCATTAAATCTGGAGTATTTAGACACCAAGCACAGCATGTTCATCTTTATTATAAAGTTTTTGGTTCAGAAAGTCTTTCATAGAATCTGCTTTCTTGCAGATTAGGAAAAGATACTTATATCTACATTTACTGCAGTGCAAAATGAGGTATTGTTCTTCAAGTTATCACTTTAGGAAGTTATTCAAAAGACAGAAAATCCTTTTTTCAGAAGCAGTTCCTTTGTCTTTGAGCTGGCCTTGTGGCCCATAATTCACATGTTGACAGCTCCTTCTCCAAAAAATGTTAATGCAGAATTCTTGGAAATGGTATATCTTCTGTCTTTTACTAGGCAAATACATAAAAGTCAAAATTTTGAATGTCTCATGCTGTGCCCTTTCAGGACAGTACCCGCATTAATAGTTTATCTCTGGCAGTATTGATATAAAACATTTTGGTGAATGATTCCTTCCCCAAATCTCCTGCATTAATAGACTTTAGGTCTTTAGGAGGTAAAAACACAAGCTTCCAAATACTGTTACTATCATCTCTGTGGGAACTTTAGTTTTGATGAAGTAAGCAAAAAATAGATGTTCAATGGCGCCTATGCTCAAAAGTGTGAAGCATCTCTCCACCATGCATGTAAGGTGGAAACACCTGCACTCCTTTTGCGCCCCTGTGAGAGGTGCACTAAGGGGGGCATGCAGCTGTCATGCACCTTATCCCCGGTCTCACAGACCGCAATGTGCTGGAGTGGGCTTGAGGCATGCCAGCCTATGTGCCATGCACTAAGGCATATAGTGCTGGCCACGGGGGTGCAGAGGAGGGCACAGCTTATGGCAGGGGAGACCTTGCTATAACAAACTATGTGCCCCCTGGAACATGCCCCTCCAGCTGCCACAGATCTGGGAAGCAGTCACTGAGCCACCCCAGCCCACTAGGATGATGGCAAGTGCTGGGGCAGCAGGATGGGTAACCCAGGTGCAAGCATTCCCATCCAACAACCCCTTATTGGCAACCACAGGCTACCCAACCCACTACCACCTGAGACCACAGCACATAAAGTGGTGGCCATTGGTGACCATTGGCACACTCCTACCATGTACCTCTGTGTGCATTCCATACAGGTATTACCCCCCCCTGCAGACCCACCCCGGTCCAGCAACCTCCACCCACAGTGGTAGTGAGAGATACTCCCCCACCCTGTGGCACTGACAACCTGACTCCATACCTGCAAAGTAGGTGTTATAGCTGGACGGTCAGTGGCACAGCCCTCCACACACCTCCTTGGCCATTGTCCAACTAAATACTATTGGGAACATGCCCCTATAAATAAATTAAATTTGGATGGGATTTGAACATTTTCACTTCCATTGTTCATGAGTAGGGGTCACAAGAAGGCTATGTTGAAAATTTTAGGTAAAAATATGTAAAAAAAATAGCAGCCATGAGCATATGTTGAAATTTGTCTATGCTCCCTCATAACTTTGGTAATTTTAAATATTTTAACCCCAGAGTTTCAACATAGCCATTGTTTCATGCCATCCTTGAAGAAAACAGATCACATCTGACCTTATTTACTCATGGAATCTTCCTTGGTATTTTGAACCCTAACACTCACCCAATTCTGTAAGTAAATAATTTCAGATGTGACCTGTTTTCTTCCAGGGTGGCCCACAAGTTGCTAGCAACATGTGGGGAAACACAATTCTGTACATTTAAACATTATATCAGAATGGGGTGAGCATTGTGGTTGAATACCCCAAGAAAGATCCCACACTTGATTCACCAAGACTCAGGACAGTCAAAAGTGTAAAGATTTGTTTCTTTTATTGCTTGGGGTTAGGGGAACCTCCACCCCCACTTCCCAAGCAATAAAAAGAAACAAGTTAGGGCTGGAAACCCTAATGCTGCATTTCCCTTCCTTTGTAGCATTAAGTTCACTAACTGGTTTATTAACAAAGTTTTTTTTTTTTGCAAAGAACAGCTTATATAAATGGTGAACAAATACAGAATTAAGCCATAGTGATGGTGCTAGTGGTATACACTTATCAGCAAGGCTTTGCTTCATTTCTAGCTGCACAATTTGCCACCTTACTCAGATACTGCACTCATCTCCAGGCTTTCACTGTTCTATTGTTCCATCATAAGATTTCTTTGAACCTCTATGGAGCTAAACTTGCTAAAACAAAAAGAAAAGAAAACAGAAACAGTTGATTATTTACACCATGATATGCCAAAAATAATAATTTGTTACCACATTATCAGATTCCCAATTGGATATTTAATGCTCCATTTTGTCTGCTAAAGCCTCAGACTAGCATGAACAAAGCATGTACTTATCTTGTTCATTCAGATATAGTAAAGGGTTAATGGTTAATAGTCTAAAAAGTCCTTCAGTCCCTTTGGTTTCACTGGCAAGAGACACATTTTGAAACAGAAGTTGCCTGGGAGGCAGACCTGCCTCAGAAACAACAATTTACTGTTGCACTTATTCTTTCACATATTTAAGTCCCTTTTCCTACATATGTACTACTCTATCTCAACACTGCTGTGGATCACTACACTAGTGGAAAAAAGCTGAGGGGATTTTGTCATGATTCAAACTCACAGATGCATGTCTATCAGGCTGTAAACCTTTCCACTATGCCACCAAGTTGGCATAACAGTGAATCTCACTTCTTTAGATGTTGAGGTTAAAGCCCTGCGTGGGAGGCAGCCCATTCTAAATGTCTGCCTCCAAGACAGACCTGCATTGGAGGCAACTTTCATTTAAAAAATGTGCCTCTTGTGATTTCATTGACTCTAGCCTGAAAATCCAGGCTCACTCCTTCTGTGACAAAGTTCTGAGTCCATCTGCCTTAGGAGTGATGTTTTACATACTCCAACTTTATGAAAACATTTCTCCTGGATTAGAGGCATGGTTCTCTTTAAAATGGAGCCCCACTGTGATGTCTCTCTGTGAATGTACAATGTCCTACAAATGTTTAGTTATCAGCCCATATAATGGGCAGATAGTACATTGAGCATATACTGTATTTGGTTACAAACCAGTGCACCTACAAATAGAGATGGGTGAAGTCCCTTAACTTTTCTATGTGGAGTACATAGAAACACAGAAACATAGACTTTGATGGCAGATAAGGACCACTTGGCCCACCCAGTCTGCCCATTTCCCTTCCTATTGGATAAGCTGCAGATTCTAGTTAACCAACAGCCTACTTCCTGCAACCCCCCACTACAATTGCCTTATGTCTGTCCCATGCATGTTTGAATTCCCCCACTGTTTTAGACCCAACAACCTCCCCAGGAAGGCAGTTCCATGCATCCACCACTCTCTCCATGGAAAAAAAAATGTCCTCACATTACCCGAGCAATCCCCTCTATCTTTAAATTGTGCCCCTTGTTCTTACACATCTCTTTTTCTGAAAGATGCTACCCTCCTGGACTTTTGTTGATTCTCTGAGGTACTTGTAAGTTTCTATCATGTCCCCCCTGCCCTCCTCTCCTTTTCATAAAGGGTATACATAATAAGCTCTCTCAGCTCTCTTCATATGGTTTCTGATGCAGACCCTGCACCATTTTAGTTGCCCTCCTCTGGACTGCTTCCATCCTGTCTATGTCCTTCGTAGATGGGGTCTCCAAACTGCACACAGTATTCCAGATGGGGTATCACCAACTGTCTGTACAGAGGGATAACCACTTCCCTTTTTCTACTTGTGATGCCCCTTCCTATGCATCCCAGTATCCCCCAGCTCTCCTTACTGACTTCTCACATTGCTTACCCACCTTTAAGTAATTTGATATGACTTCCCCAAGTCCCATTCCATTTTTGTTGTTGTTAGTACCTCCCCTGCTATTGCGTACTCTTCTCCTGGGTTTTTGTTTCCCAGGTGCATTACTTTGCACTTCTTTGCATTGAATCTAAGTTGCCATACGTCTGACCATTCCTCCAACCTTGACAAGTCCCTTCTCATCCTTTCTACTCCCCCTTGTGTATCAACTCTGTTACAGATCTTTGTGTCATCTGCAAAGAGGCATACCTTTCCCTCCAGACCCTCTGCAATGTCACCTATAAAGATGTTAAAGAGGACTGGACACTGTACTGAGCCCTGAGGTACTCCACTAGTAACCCCCCTTTCTTCAGAATGGGTTCCATTCACTATTACCTTCTGTGTCCTGTTGTGCAGCCAGTTTGCTACCCAGGCTACCACCTTGGAACCCACTCCCAGGCTGGCTAACTTGATTATTTTGTGCAGGACTGTGTCAAATGCCTTGCTAAAGTCTAGGTAGGCCATATCCACAGCCTCTCCCTGGTCTATTACTTTGGTCACCCAATCAAAGAAATAAATTAGATTCATCTGACATGACCTTCCTGCTGTAAATTCATGCTGCTTTGGGTCCTGTGCCCCGCTGGCCTCCAGGTACTCAACCATTCTTTCTTTCAGAAGTAATTTAAGCAACAAGCCATGAGGGGGTGTGGGTTATTGGGGGAATTACCATGGCTGGAATGGTTTGCTCATGAGGCACAGCCGAGTGGGTAAATCCTCATCAGCTGTGGTAAATCCCCCAATAACCCACGCCCCTGAGTGGCTTATTGCGATTATACCCTGACATCTTGTCATGGATGAAAGTTTAAATTGTTTCATTTTATTTTTTCCTGTGGAAAAAAATGATTGTCTTAAGAAATATCCTTCCATGGAAAAAAGTAGTCCATGGTTTTCAATGCAATTCTTTATTTAAACTTTGTGAAGTAAGTGATAATAACAGATACTGTAGTGAGGTTTTCAGTGGCAAATAATATGAAATGAGGGTTTTAAGTTGTTAAACAGTAGTAAATTGTAAAAACAGGCTTTCAACTTGTTAAATACTAGTACATTCTATTAGAAAAACTTGTTAGTGCTCATACTGTAATGTAAGGTGCCATTCTCTTTATTAGAAAGGAGTTTTTTAAACAGTTCATATATTGTGTAGATTTTTTTATTATGCTGTGGTGCAGAGCAGTTTGTTTGCCTCTGCTTCTTTAAATTATTGTGAGGTAGGCTGCATTTCATTCTGTGGATGCAGTAATGTGAGACTTTTGATGTATTGAGGATAGGAGAAAGGGCTGCTGTGTCTGAAGTGAATAGAGGCGCCGAGTTCATGCTGGTAGCTGTGGAGACTCGAGGTGATGTAGTCGGCTGTAGGGACAACTGGAGAATTGGGGTTTCAGATGGTGGAACCGGAGCGAGTATGGCACAGCTGCATTTGGCTGAGGTACATTTTGTTGCTGAAAAAATGTGCTGCCGTTTTGAAGGCTTTCTAAAAATTTGATTGAGTTCAGTTTCATCAATGAGGTCAAACGAGGTATACATTTTGTTTGCTAATTTTTTTAAATGTGAGGCGTACTGGTGACTGTTAGTTAGAGGAAAGATGGCAGCTTTGCGATGTTGTGGGGGTCGGACTGATATTTTGTTATGGTAGCACGAGGATGTGGCAGGTTGGCACCTTTGCCAGTGATTATCATAGGATTTACAACGGGGCTAAGGTGCCAGTCTGCCTTTCTGATTGGCTTTTGGTTAATGTCCATGGTATAATCCATCATTTTCCCTACCACTGAGGTCAAACTTACAGGTCTGTAGTTTTCTGCTTCTGTCTTGCTCCCACTTTTGTGAAGGGGAATCGCATCTGCCCTCCTCCAGTCCTCAGGTACCACCCAATCCTCCCATGATTTGTTAAAAAGTGTGGTAAGTGGTGTCACTAAGTCCTCCATTTCATTTCATTGTATTTCAAGTAGAACTCAAATTTCATGAAATTCTCTACATTGCAAAGCAAAAAATTTTGCATTTGTGCAGAATGCATAGTTGCCATTGGATCATATGGACTTCACATTACTTTACCTTTTTATTTGGCTCTTAATGGCAAATTTTGCAATGATTCATGGGATGGCAGGTCACATGGGCTCTATATTGGCTTGCACAGCCTCAGTTCAGCATAGTGTTTGTAGTGGAAAGCTGGAGTTAATTAGCCCTCAGAACTGTGAGATTCAAACATTCAAAAAACGTTAAAAAAACCATTTACCTTTGGACTTTTGAGTCCAAATTTAGTACAACAAGGGTAGTAAATCCTTGTGTGCTTGTATCATCAATCATCTATTGATTTGGTGTGAGTCTTGCTCCTTAAATGTGTACTTTCAGTATCTGTGCTGACAGACAGTACAGAAGTGTGCTTCAGGGAGGGGCGGATCTGTGGTGTAGAAGGGAGATTCACAGACCACAGTGTGAAAGGCAGTGTTGGAGTTAGTGGTGGCTGGCACATTAAACTGGGGGTTGTTTCGCATTTTCTAAATGTATTCTGATGGAATTTAATAGCAAAACATATGGTAGCTGGTTCTAAACAGTCTGTGTACTTTATTTATGAGAACTTTATTCAAACAAAAACACTTATATGTAACCCAAGAATCGATGTATGATGAAATAAATGTTACGTTGTATCTTTTTTTGCTTGTGTGGATTTCGTTAAGCTACCTACTTACCTACCCTTATTTGCTCACCTAAAATTCTGTATTGTAAGTGTTGCCAACTGCTGTTGGCTATTGTTTATTATTGGTGTGTTCAGTTCTGTACACAGTTACACACAGTAATACTTCTGGTAATGTTTGATAATTTTTTGCTGTTTGCTGTGCATTTTGTTTGTCCATTTAGAAGACTGTGTTTTATTTTACTGAACTGTTAAACTTTCTGTATGTTGCCTTTAGTCTGTGTGCATGCCATCAAGTCCTATGCATTTTATTGTGCCACCGTAATAGCAATACTGTTAATTTCTGAGCCCATTTGGAGTATTTTTTCCTGCTTCTATCTAGCTAGCTACTGCTGTGAATACCCCCAAAAAGAAGGTATTGTTGTTCCACTTTTGGATTTGTGAAGAATGTGGTTAAGGTCTTGTTGTGCCTTTGTGGCTATATCTCTTTACTGCCAAATTTCCATCTCGAGCTCACTATTTTTTTGGGGGGGCTTCCCATCTACCAAAAACCAAAGAAATATAACCTTGATGTGAATTGTCTCTGTTCAGTCTGTTAAAATAGTTGTCACTGTACCACTATTGTGTGTTTTTGCACAGTACTGTGAACATTCTCTCTCCAGTGCATATTATAACATATAAACAAATAAATACAGATATAAAAAAAAAAGTACCTATTGTTGTATTTTTTGCAGTGTACTGGCCTGTGAATTCTCTTGAATTTGTTACAGCAACCCACAAAACCAGAAAAATCACTTTTTGTGGTGCACGTGTTTCTTTTCTTGGTGACTGTCTGTGCTATATCTCTTTATTGTGAGTTTTTCCATCTCGAAGTCCCTACTGTTGTTTGTGGCTTACCACCCACCCAAAACTGAAGAAATATAACCGTGCTGTTAATTGACTCTGTTCAATCTGATGAAATTGTTGTCACTGTACTACTAGTGTGTATTTCCCAATAGTATCATGAACATTCTCTCTCCAGTGCATATTGTAGCATTAAACTAACGAAAACAAACATAATAAAAAAAATGGTATCACGTTCAAGCAGTGATGGGAAAACAGCGAAGACCATCACAGCAACAAAACTGACAGTTCACTGTGATGGTCTGCTGTGTTCCAGACACTGCTGTCTCTTGGGGGCATGCCGCCTCCCTGAACCAAATCCTACTTGGAGTTGGTAATTTACAGTGCAGGTGGTGCGGGGGGCAGAACCACCCACAAAACATTTTTTTTTACAGTGATGGCACAATGCCAATTGTTGGCATTATGCTGTTGCTGTACTAATGGTCAACAAATTCTCTGACACTGCAGTGACCTGGAACCTAAAAAAAAATACCTATTGCCATATTTTTTTGCATTGTACTGTCTCTTGAATTCTCTTGAATTTGTTACAGAAACCAACAAAATCAGAAAAATCACTTTTTGTGGTGCGTGTGTTACTTTTCTTGGTGACTGTGTAATCTAAAAAACTGCCCATGAAGAGCTGGTCATGCAAAGCTGTTCCAGGCTGTGACACTGCTGCCAAGAAGACTGCTGCTTGTGTGCCTCCAAATGCTAGCAGTGAAAATTGTGACGATGGGACAGGTTCATCAGGGGCTAGCAATGTTAAGTGTGGTCATGAACATGGTACTACACAGCAGAAGTGAAAGGTAGTAGTTGCTACAAGTAGAGGGATTTCTGTGACTCAGTTTTTCTCGGCTAAATCAGTGGCATCAGTGCTGGTTGGAGATGCTGGTGGCACTGGTAGTAAATCAAGCATTGTGGATAACAGCATGAGTATTGCTACAACCCAGGAAAAGTTATGAGGTAAGAAAAATGTTGTGGAGTCAGAAGACCTGAGGGTAATTGATGTCCCACTCCCCACAGTAGTTGAACATGAGCCTGATCATCCTGAGTCACAGTCTCATTTTTCCCCAGATCCTGATATTAGGCCATCCAAAGAATCAAATGGTGATGAAAAAAGTGTGATCAGAGTGTGGTTGAGGTCGTAATATTTCCACAGGATAGCATCCAAAGTGAATTTGTGAATGATGATGATGTTAATGACCCTATATGGGAAACGGACAAACAGAAAGTTAAGGTGGCTGTAGGTAAATATTCTGTTAGTAAATCCCTCATCAAGGTTCTTCGGATGGAGCTGTGTCTGTGGATGACCTTGAAGTCATACTAATAGACTGTGATGTTCACTCAAAGTCAAAGTTTGCATCACACAAGAAATTATGCAGCACACCCCCATTTCACCTCCCAAAAAATTGCAGTCCCACAGGCAGCAGCAGTGTCATATGAAATGCAGGGCAGCCAAATCCCTAGTTTGGGATTTTTTCATACAAGATGAAAAGGATGAAACAGTGGCAATCTGCCAGCTTTACCAAGTGTATGTGAGGTGTGGGGAAAAAGGGTAGCCACCTTTGCACTGGGGGCCAGCGTACTCGTCTCAAGAGCAGGCACATGGCACTGTGTACTCAGCACCAGAGGGGAGCTGATGCCGTAGTGGGGTGTTCACCCTCATCAACCTTAGTGAGCAAGATATCCCCTTCCCAAGTCAGTGTAAGCAGCCATATAGGTAAAAGTTGTGAATTAACACTGGAGCATTACTACAGGCATGAGGAGGAGGAGAATGATTTTGCATGTTCCAGTAGTGGTCAGAGTAGCAGTGGTGGTCCATGTAGTCATTCTACTACATCAATCTCTATGCTTAAAACAGGTAAAATAACAGCATTTATTGACTTGTCACCTGTGCACCCACAACCTCATGTCAAAGTCACCCCATCCATGACAGTTCACAGAGCAGAGACATTTGGCACACCCTGGGCAAAACACCAAACAATACAACCCACGTTGCACAGCATTTTTGAGCGGCACAGTAATTACCTGCTAAATCATGCTATTGCATATAAACTCAATGCTGCCATAGGGGAAATGACTGAAATTGACCTGTTGCTGTTCTCCTTTGTAGAAAATGCGAGACTCCAACACTTTGTGGCAAGCGCATGTCCCAAATGAAAGATCCCGTGCAGGACATATTTTGCCACCCATGCTGTCCCTGAGTTATATTAGACTGTGACAGAGTCTGTAAGATGTGCCCTTCAGCATTCCACATCACCATACATTCATTTAAGAATGGATATGTGGACAAGTGGCAAACGGTGAGTAGGTCTTATCTGTGTATTAATGCACATTGGGCACAGTCACCTGGGGTTTTCTGTGATGGTGGGTTGGGAAAGCACTGTAAAAAGTCAGACTGTGGTGGTAGCAGCCTTCATGGTATTAGACAGCATGCCATGTTTGCAATGTGTATTGTAGCAGGGTTGCACACAGGCAAAAACATGCTAGACTTGCTACTGACAGAAACAGATGATTGTCTGCACTCCCTGTCCCTAAAAGCTGGCTTCATTGCAAGTGATAATAGGTCAAATGTTGTTAAATGCATCAGCAATGGTAGGCTTTTGAGGATTCCCTACATGGCCCAATTGTTTAAATCTAGTGGTACAGTAGTTTTTGCAGTACCTTGAAATCAAGCAAATGCTAACTGTTGCACGCCACATCTGTGCCCTCTTTGTACATTCTGGAAAGGCCCATGACCAGCTTAGGCAGCTGTAGATCCAAAACATCCTCCCTTAGCACTGCCTAATGTTTGAAGTTGCTACGCGATGGAACTCCACACTTTACATGGCAGAGCGCTTATATGAGTAGTACAAAGCAATCTCAGAGTACCTTGAGATGAACACTAGCTGTGACAGTTCTGGGGCAACAATGTCTCTGACAGCTGAGTAGTGGGGACTCATGGATTCACTCATACTAATTTTGAGGCCGTTTGAACATGCCACACAGACAGTGAGCAGTGATACTGCATCCATTAGTCAAGCCATTCAACTGCTACGGGTGCTGAGGCAGATATTGCTGAATCTGCAGCCTAGCCTTGATGTGGCAGGAGAGAGGTCAAACTGTGTGTTACTGAAACATATGATTACAGTTGCATACAGCAATAGACACATCATCACCATTCAGCAATCTTCAGAATTTGGAATAGCCACAATGCTGGGACCAGGCTACAAATGTTGCATTGCATCCATACTGGAGGGCAGGCATGACCAGGTTCAAAATCTCCTGGACACCTGGTCAGATCTTTTCAGAGGGCACAAATGTCATGTGCAAAGTTCTGCAACACACAGCATAACCAGGCTGAAGATCATTGTTGCCACAGTGCATCCAGTAAGGTGGTTGCATGACAAAGGCTGGTGTCAGCTGTAGAGATGTGCAAAATTCGCAAATTTTGCTCATCGAAATATTCTTGAGGTACACGTTCATGAAATATTTTGCCAATTGCAAAATTCAAAATTCTAGAAGATAATGTGGAATTTCACCCATGAGTGGCAAATTTTTGCCTCTAATGGACAAAATTCTGCTGTTCATGGGTGAAATTCTGCATTTCACACCAGAGAAATATTTTGTGAAATATACGAAATTCGCAAAAATTTTGTGGGGCGAAATTCCCAATTTCAACGGAATTTCAGAAGCAAAAATAAATTTTGCTGCATCTCTAGTCAGCTGCACAGTTGCCCATTAATCCACTATGGGGTGCCTTCTCCCAAGGTGGAATTTGTGACCCAGAGGAAGAGGATAAACAGGTGGATGACTCATCAGGACTCTGCCCATCACAGAGCATGGTTGAGGCCTGTTTGGCAGAAAACAGGCATCTGACAGTATTGGACGATGGTGTAGTGGAGTGGCAAGGTGAATGAATGCCTAGTGCTGACATCAATAGCACTGAAGTACCTGATCTGCCCACCATCTAGTGTAAGTGTGGAGAGGGTATTTGGTTCTGTGGGGGCCATTGTGCATGACCGTCATACTAATCTATCACCTACAAATGTTGGCATGCTGACATTTATCAAAATGAATGAAGGCCACATTCCAAGTCAGACAAGCACATCTATGTTTGTACCCAGGATGATGATGGTGGTGCTAATGAGGGTGTAGCAGACCATCCTAGGGGCAGTGTCAAACAGTGTTCCATTGAGGCTTATAATGTGCTCATGGAAAAAGAATTTCGAAGTGGGGACAAATCCAACATTGAGGATTGTGAGAACTGCTTCCTCATTGATGAGGATGCGGATGTTGGTGGAAGTGCATAAAGAAGAAATTAGCATTAAAGTACTTCTTCCTGTTCCAAGTATCATAACGACATGTCATTAGCGTTCACTTTCACCTTCCTTGCTTTTGTCAGTACAGTTCCCAGAATGTGCGCAGTCATTATTACCTGAAGGCATCTAAATACATGTCAGCTTGTAGCCACTGATATCGTGCTGATTGAAAGAGATATCCTGATATGAAATTCATAAGACACCTAAGCCAGCCACCCTGCTTTTTGAGACAGAGACAGACAGGCCTTGTGCCTTAGTCCAATATAAGAACCCACAGCCAGCCACAGCCACCCTGCTTCTTCAGAGAGAGAGAGAGAGAGAGAGACAGACAGGCCTTGTGCCTTAACCCAATATAAGAACCCACAGCCAACTACTGCGACCCTGATTCTAGAGAGAGAGCCAGACATACAGACAGACCTTTTGCCTTTGCCCAATATAAGAACCCACAGCCAGCCACAGCCACCCAGCTTCTTGAGAGAGAGAGACAGACAGACAGACCTTGTGCCTTAGCCCAATATAAGAACCCACAGCCAACCACAGGGACCCTGCTTCTTGAGAGAGAGCCAGACAGACAGAGAGAGAGAGAGAGACCTTTTGCCTTTGCCCAATATAAGAACCCACAGCCAGCCACAGCCACCCAGCTTCTTGAGAGAGAGAGACAGACAGACAGACCTTGTGCCTTAGCCCAATATAAGAACCCACAGCCAACCACAGGGACCCTGCTTCTTGAGAGAGAGCCAGACAGACACAGAGAGAGAGAGAGACATTTTGCCTTTGCCCAATATAAGAACCCACAGCCAGCCACAGCCACCCAGCTTCTTGAGAGAGAGAGACAGACAGACAGACCTTGTGCCTTAGCCCAATATAAGAACCCACAGCCAACCACAGGGACCCTGCTTCTTGAGAGAGAGCCAGACAGACACACAGAGAGAGACATACCTTGTGCCATTGCCCAATATAAGAACCCACAGCCAGTCACAGCCACAGCCATAGCCACAATGCCGAGAGAGAGAGAGAGAGAGACAGACAGACTTTGTGCATTTGCCCAATACAAGAACCCACAGCCAGCCACAGCCACCCTGCTTCTTGAGAGAGCAAGAGAGACAAACAGACTTTGTGTCTTTGCCCAATATGAGAACCCATGGCCAGCCAGCATGAAATGACATCAACTACACATGCAACTAGTGATTTCCATCAGGAAAGTACCATCTTGCTTGTCCTGCTCGTGACACGTACAGTAATGGCTGCCAAGATAACACTCGTTTTGTGATACCATGGTGAGTTCATGTCCTATGAATATGCATTAATTTATTTGTTATTGTCCAACTTCAGTACTATAGTCATTTTTGCAAAAATTTGGTTTAGATTGTCATCATCATTATTAGCCGGAATAGCCACAAGTTCCTGAAATAGTCTCCAAATTTAGTACCATTGTTTTAAATTTGGTAATTAAAAATAATTTATTCTGAATTAATAGGGATTCCAGCATTCAATAATGATGGACTTTTCTTTTAAAATAGTTAATTTGTTGTGTTAGATTATTTTTTTAAATATATATGCATGATCAGTGCAAGATGATATGACAAGTAACATCAAAATACTTGTGCCACAGTGAGCAATAATTTCTAATGTTGGTTGTTATCTGTGGTTATTTCTCTGAAGGTGTTGCACCACAAGCCTGGCTGTAGCCAGCAATGCACCATCACACAATTAATATTATACTTGTCAAGAACATCAATAATTTACAGTAAGTATGAATCTCATATACTATGTTTTTGACTTGAATTGTGTTGCTAATCCTTTTTTCCCCTTTTTATACAGGTACACACTATGCCACTAAGACCAAATACAGGCAAGTGATTTTCAACTTTTCTTCATAGGTGACTGTTTTAACTTCAAATTGTACAGTCCTAGGATCAAAATGATACAAAATACTGTAAGTGCACCAACTACACTGTTGCAGTGCAGCCACATAAATTATTTTATGTACAGGTAAGTATCATTCTGGTTTCTTCTTTATTTTTCCTTTCTTTTTTTATTTCTTGTTTTTCACAGGGGTGAAGTATTCAATGGTGGCCAAATACAGGTCAGATAATATCTATTTTTCTACACAGATGAGACAGGTGTACTTCAATACGCAAGGAGTCTACAATGTGTTTTCCTGGTCGGGCCTGTAAAGACTGGTCCAGTGCATGTCACTAAACTTGATCATTTTAATCACAGACATTTAGTAATAGCTGTGTATTTGATGTTGGATATAACAAAAGGCAGGAAGAGCACTGCTGGGAACTGAATGGGATACTGGAATGAATTCTGAACTATTTCTGCTTCATCTGTTTGCAGGTAACATCGAGGTGCTGTGAACCTGCAGTATGTTCCAATCTCAAGATGGACAACATTTCAGATACACTGAAGACCTGGAAAGAAGACAAAAATATTAAGGAAAATTGTTTTCCAATGGGGCAATCACCCCTCCACAAAAAAAAAGACTTACATTTCATGGCACACGGTGCAGGGCTGTAGAAGAGGCAAGGCGCTAGCATTGGGCAGCAGGGGATAGCAGGGCTCCCCACATACAAAAATGGAGCACCCCTCCTGTGTTTTTTTCACAAATTGGACAGATTTACCAGATGAATGGGCCCAGTAGATGCACAGTTTGGCATGGCATCTGACATCATCACCATGCGGTGCAGGGCTGTGGAAGAAGCGAGGTGCTAGCCTTGTGAGCAGGGGATAACATGGCTTCCTCCATATAAAATTGGAGCCTCTCTCTTTTTCATAATTTGGAAAAATTTCACGGTTGAATGGGCCCAGTGAGATGCACCGCGTGGCATGGCGCCTGACGTCATCGCCACACGGTGCAAGGCCAGGAAGATGCAAGGCGCTAGCACTGGACAGTGGGGGGGCCAACAGGGCACTCTTCATACAAAATAATGGCCCTCCTTTTGTCATGTATTTGGGGATATTCACAGGAAGAAGGGGTCCAGTTAGATGCATCACGTGGTGATGGTTTCTGATGTCATCGCCACGCAGGGAGAGGGCCCATGGTCTTGGAACACTGTGTGGCAATGGCCATTTCCTGGAGGGGATGTAAGGAGGCAGAACAGGGGAACACAAAAGCAGATATGAGTTATGAAGGGAGTGCATGAGGGTCTTGCAGAGCAAGGCAGGCCTGATAGAATTGTATAAAAGTTCATGGTGGATTTTACAGGCTGGGGTTCACCCTCTGATCACATGACTTCTCTTTTTATTTAGTTTCAGTCAAAGGATGATACAAGGGCAGCCTAAAACATGAACATGGGCAGCCAGCCAGCAAGGAAGCCCCCTTTCAGCAGAGGAGTGCAACACAGGGAGTTGGGGGGGTCACCTCAGGTGCATAGAGGGTCAGTAAGCTGCTGTGAGTCAGTAGTGGGTAGCCAGTGAGGGGAACCACAGAGGATGACAATTTGGGGGGAGAACAAGAGGCAGTTCTGGTTCGGGATGGGTGGTAGTATATTCATACATGCGCCTATGAGGCTGGTCAGGGAACGGCAGGTTGGCAGTATAAAGCAATGGTTAAGGCTCTGAGATACAAACCTGAACACCTTTTATGACATGTCAGTAGGGGAAATACTGATGTTTTTGCAGTTTTTCTTAATTAGATACCTCGGACCAGAAGGATGGCCCAAAGAAGTCAAAACTGATCAAAGAAGCCTGCTATCGGGTGGTGATGGACATGGTGGATAAGGCAAACCAATTATTGGAGGTTGTGGAGCCAGATGGTGGGGGCACGAGAAGAATAATAGGGGTGCCAAAAGGGCCAGGTAAACCAGAGCCCAGGGCGGTGGTTCCTGGGCCAACACTGGTGGCTCCTCTGCTTCCACCTCCCAGTAACCCTTTCCCAGAGCAGATGTCAGCCCCTCTGCCTCTGCTGGCACCAGTGCCAGATCCTCCTACTCCTGTGCTTCCTCCCCCTTTGCCAGAGCTGGTACTACCACCACCGATCCTGATGCCTGCACCCGGCCCAGCAGGAGTGACCCAGCCTGGACCCAGCACAACACAGCCAGCCACACCGGATAACCAGGTGGTGACACTAGAGAGCAATGTCAAAGAATATGTTGAGCAGATGTTGAAAACCATGGGAGATAATGGTCTTGGGCAGCTTAAGAAGGCATTAGGTAAAATCAAATGGGCAGGTTTAGAGGGTGGGAGCTGGGTGCACCAGGGGGGCGCTATGATAGGAAGAGAGGTTGGGGCACCGGTGGTCCAGCTAGGGGATCATATGCATACGTCCATGAAAGAAAAGATCTCAAAAGGGGAATATGTCAAGATCATCACCTTGGCGAATGTCAACAACACGGATAAGTATGAAGAGAAGGACAGTTTTGAGAAGAAAGACATGGCGGTGGCAGTAGTTTTGTTAGGAAAAGGGGAAAAGGACAAATTGTAAAAACGGAAAACCTGGGAAAATTGGTCCATGGGTTTCACCTACTTCACTGCCATTGTCATTGAAAAGTGGCCGGAACTCATTACCCCTCTCTTGACCTACTCCCTCATTATAAAGAATGCATATAAAAAACCGGGTCATAGTTGCCTAAGATACGATGAAAAATTCAGGAAAAGGATGGCACACTTTGGGGATGTGAAATGAGGTGCCAGGCAAATAGACCTGAGGCTGGAGATTTAAACTGGAAAAACTGAAAAGGAGGATGAGGGAGATAAAAAAGGGGAGGGCAACACTGATGGCTTGTTGGGGATACAACAGGGAGTTCTGTTCTTGGCCTAACTGCTGATTCTGACATGCATGTTCCAAGTGCGGGGGACACCATCCAGCATCAAAATGCAGATACAGCTGGGAAAAAGGATCCGGCAGTCAGGACAACTCATACCAACAGCCCTTTCAGACCAACCAAGGCACCTTTAGGGGTCAGCACTTGGGGAGACGAAACAGGGGGAGAGGAATGGGGTGGAAGAGGGCACACTTACCAAACTCAGCACCAGGACAACTGAAAGCCCAACAGGCAGTGGTTTCTGGCTGGTCTGCACACCCATCAGGGTTGAGGCACTAGATGGGTTATTGAGGGACTATCCAGACCAGGAGGCAGCTAAGAAATTGCAGACAGGTTTTTGGTCAGGTTTTAGTCTACAATTTAAGGGCTTTAGGAAAGGGATGAGGCAAAGAACCTTAAGTCCATACAAGGGAAGGAAGCAATGCTAGCACAAAAAATTCAGAAAGAGGCGGTAGTGGGGAGGGTGAAAGGACCATTTGCCACCCCCTGCTGCCTAATCTGAGGGTTTCTCCCCTGGGGTTAGTACCCAAGAATCAGCAGGTTGAGTACCGGGTGATACATTACCTATCCTACCCTGATAGGGGTTCAGTTAGTGATTACATTGAGGAGGACAGCAAGGCAGCATACGCCACCCTGGAGGAGGCAGTGCAGCTAATTAGGACTAAGAAAAGTGCATGGTTAGTGAAGACAGATATAGAAGCAGCATTTCAAATAATTTCTATCAGGCTGGTGGATTGGGATCTGCTGGTATTCCAGGTGGGGGGGCAGGTATTATTTCGACAAGGCCATGCCCATGGGGTGCTCTATAGCATGCACCACATTTGAGACGTTCAACACCTGGCTGCAGTGGGTATTCCAGAAAAGGTACAGACATTAGATGGTAGTGCACTACCTTGATGATTTCCTTTTCATTAGGGAAGGGTAAAGGGAGACAGAAAGAATGTTAAAGGATTACAAGGGCTTGTGCCAAGACTTGGGGGTGCCACTAGCAGAGAATAAAACAGAAGGACCTAGTCAGACAATAGAGTTCTTAGGGCTGGAGCTCAATAAGGTCCAGGAATTATTCAGATTACCAAATAAGAAGGTCAAGAAATTACAGGAGGAACTGGGGAAAATCAGATGTCGCAGGAGGGTGCAGCTCCAACAAGCACAGCAGCTGCTGGGGCATTTGAATTTCACCTTTAGAGCCATTGCTCTGGGAAGCATGTTTATATAGCATTTAGCCTGGGCAACTCGGGGGGGCAGCACAGCCACGCCATTGGGTAGCCATCAATAAGGGGGCAAAGGAGGATAGGGGAGGGGGGATGGAAAGGGGAGGGACTAGAAAGAGGGGCAAGAAGTCACAAAAAGAGGAGGACCTGATGAGGTCACAAAAGGGGATGGCAAAAGGGGAGTGGTGGGAACAGTGAGGTGGCAATCTGGGAATGGCCAGGGTGAGCTAAAGGGCAAGGTCTAACTGAGCAGTCATAAGGGACTTCACAGCAAGGGGAGCTCACATATTTGCTCGGTGAGATTTTCTCACCCACCCACCCTGAGAGAAGAAGCAGGAGGGCAGTGTGGCAGGTGCAGCACAGTGTGCGACTGCGGCAGGTGGAGCACAGTGGCAGGCTTGAGTGGACTGCCATAGGTGGATGGCAGGAAAAGGGGGGATGAGGACAGGAAACAAGGGGGTGTTAAAAAGGAAAACACTAAAAAGGTGACATAGGACTGACAAGCAAGAAGCAGGGGTACGGTATGTACGCTCGTATCCCTTTACAACAAAAGAGGAAGAGGCCAGGCCCTCCCTTGATGTACAGCTGGGGGCAGAAGAAAAAGAAGAAATTAACAGCAGTGATGAATTGAAAAAGAATGTGCCTGTATATAATGTAAATAAATATTAATTGGAAGACATTGTAAACTGGAAAATATTGGAGATGTACTATGTTATTGTAAACAATGATATCTTAAAATATTCAGTAAATTAATTGCCAAACTGAGCAACCACACACAACTTGTCTATGTCTTTATTGAAGGGGCTCTAGGGACAAAGAAAACAGCAGTGCCTCTCAACAAACATGACAGTGACATGTACAATAACTTATCATTGGTGGTATGAACACACACACACAAACACACACATCGGGCAGCATGTTTCAGTCAATGCAGCAGAAGACATTTCAAGAACATCAAATTATACTTCAACCCATGGTCATCTGTGGCTATCATCATTCGGCAAAACAATGTACATCAACAGCACCAGCAGCTGCAGTAGTCATTAAATTAAAACAGCAGGTCAACAGCAGCAAAAAGCGTCAGCAAGCAGTTTTCTTACTTGGGACACTGATACACAGTTCTGGCTCATTTTGTAAATTTAAAGCAGTGTGGCAAGAAACAGATGTGACTTTTCTCAACACTTTTCACGTGCTTATTCTTAATTGGCACTTCTCGTGAAATTAAAATAGCAGGACAACAGCAGCAACAGGCATCAGCAAGCAGTTTTCTCACTTGGGACACCGATACACAGTTCTGGCTCTCTTTGTAATTTTTAAACAGTGCAGAAAGAAATACTTCTGACTTTTCTGAACACTTTTTCATGTGCTTATCCTTAATCTGGACTTCTCATGAGATTAAAGCAGCAGGACACTAGCAGTAACAGGTGCCCGTAAGCAATTTTCTCACTTGGGACACTAATACTCAGTTCTGGCTCTCTTTTTAAATTTTAAGCAGTACGGCAAGAAATGCCTGTGACTTTTCTGAACACTCTTTCATGTGCTTATTCTTAATCAGGAGTCAATATTGCATGCTGAATGATGTAGCAAGATAGCAGTATAAACCGGCTACCTTGACATAAGATAGGAAATTTGGGGGGAAGGGGGTTGTGTGTCATTTTAAGTGATTTTAGTGTATTTTGATTGTAGTTGTGGGTGTACTATGAAAATTTAACACAGTAAACAGTAGCCAGAAAATAATATAACATGGCAATTAAAGCAGCAGTGCAAGAATATAATGAACATTTTGATCAATACTTTTTTATTCTATTTTAGATTGCCCTTATCTAATGACTTGTGTATATGATACCCTTCTTTCCACAATTTAAGTCTGCTTTAGTACTTTTTCACATCTAAAATAATAAAAGAAACACTCCTTTTATTATGGCATCCACCAGGTTTTCATTAGTATCCTTTCCTATTATTGAACATCCATCATTTAAAATCATTTCTGTTGTGACTAAAATGAACTAGCATGCAGCAGGCAGTGCTCCATGACCTTATGGAACAGTAGGTGTTCGAAAACAGCTGGCAATGGTGATGAAAACCAGGTCTGAGCAATATTAAAAGGAGTACTACTTTTATTATTTCAGATGTAAAAAAGGGGAGTAAAGCACACTCAAATAAATTGTGGAGAGAAGGGTATCATACAAGTCAGTAGATAAGGTGCAACTGAAAATAGAATACAAAAGTATAGCTCAAAATTATCACCAGATTATTGCACTGCTGCTTTAACATACAACAGGAAGAAAACATACATGAGAAAAAAAAAGTTATATACTTATTCAGTATGTAAAACAGTGATTAAGAAGGAAAAGCAGAGAACAGGAATTTTTTTTTTTACTTTTTATAATTTATTTGGTGTGTTTTACATATATTTTTTTTTTTGGGGCAGTGAGGAAAAATAAAGACAGAACACACACTACTTGTTAAGACAGAAAAAAGAGAAAATTATATAAAGCTACTTGTCCTGGGGCTGACGAATCAGTGTGCGTAACATGCTAATCATTTGCAATTGCTGAGCCTGCATTCTGTCCAACTGCTGGTGGCTTTGGTTGATAATGTTACATAGGCAGTCAACCTCTGTCCACAGGATGGTCAGGTCCACATGTGTGACTGGCATTTTCATTGGGTTGGCTGCAGCTGCAGCTGCAGAAGCCACACCATGCTCAGCCCTCTCCCTTCTGCTGCATTTTGTACAATGCACAGGCTGTCGACATACTGCCCCCTCTTCCACTGCACCCTCCACTGCAGAAGCAGTTCATAAATCCTGCACCTTGTCCTCCCACTAGGCAAGGTGGTGCACTAACAGGTAGGTTCTTTGGTCACCCATGCTCAAGTGGCTGCCCTTTCAACTGCAATGCACCAACATGCTGCATATGTTGTATTTCACCACACTTGGGTCACCTGGCAGTGTAGTGAAAAACAGCCACATTGGCAAGCTATGGTAGGACCAGGCATAGGCAATAGGAAGGGGGGCCCAGATGTTTTAGGCTTCTCTGTAGTTGGGGGCAACAAGCTGCTGCTGTTCCTGCAGCTGCTGCTGTCTGTGGGCTGTTGGTAGCCACCGGTGCTGAAGGGCTGGCACCACTAACATCAAAAGAAGAAGCTGCTGCTGCTTTTGGTGCTGGACTTCCACTGGCAGTGGAAACAACATTTTGCGGGAGGGGGGCACTGAACTGCAAAACATTGCCATGGTTGAGGCAAATGGTTCGCCCAAGGCCCAAAACATCCTTGGGCTGTGAGGAACCTCACTTGCTCCACCTCTCACCTTTTTTAAAGAAAAAATTACTAAAAGTATTAATAACTGAAAAAGGAAAACAGAGAAACAGAATCAGATAACAAAAAAAGGTGGACTAGGGATGAACGTGGTTTAAAATAAACTCAGGAATCTGAAAAAAAATGAAAAGCAGAAAACTCTTTCTTTTTCTAGTTTTGACTGGCACACTAAGCTACACAGCTCTTGCTCTAGCAAAGTGAAAGTCAAAGTGAAACTACAGTAGTTCACTGACTTCCTATCTGATTCCCTTTCTGCCTGCATCATGTAATCTGTAGAAAGTCAGACATGTGATCTGTGGACTGCTTCTTACAAACTTCGCCATCTCACAAAGAAACCCAAAGTTATTGTGAAGTTTGGAACACAAAGTCCATTAAAGGTGAATTTTGACCTTTGAATGGAAGCTTCACATAATGCTAAATAAATGCGAAGTTGATCACTTGGCATTATATACGCAGGCATAGTGAAACTTGGCTGGATCTCTACCTACAAATCTGCCTGTTTGAGGTCCAGAACCCCCACCCTTGAGTAGAGACCAGAGTTCACCAAGTCCAGAATGGTGTTCTTCTGTGTTGTATTCCCAAACCAGCTGCACCAGTAAGCAGTTCTGCATCAAAAGTAGAGCAGGGCAAAACTTGACTAACACATTTTGTGAAGTCTTGAAAATTGCTATTTTTCAAAAATCGGAATGTGAAAAGAAGAAAAATATCTCCCCAAACAACTGTGTATCTGAATAAAATATGTTGCATGTGAAAACTGTGATTTTATAAGAAAATGTAACATTTTGTTTAGGATCTATCATATGACCTGCAGAAGTAGTATACTCAGCATTCTTTGCAAGGATTTGTTGTAGAGCAGTAGAGCAGTGATAGAATGATCAGGGTCTGTCAGATTCTGTTTCACTGAAATGAGAAAATAAGAAAAAAAAAAACAACCTTTAATAAAATTAGGCAGCTCAACAGTTTGGTAAAACTTTGTATGGAGCAACAATGGTTACTGCAGTCTAGTGAGAGTAATAGCTAGATACAGTAGCTATGCAGATTAATAAAAAGTTGTGGACAGCAACAGTGGCTACTGTGGTGTAGTCAGAATAGATGATTTTTTTTTCATTAATTTTAGGCATTATTAAGGAGCACTAGAGAGAGAGAGGACCACCAAAGAAAAATAGATGCATAGACTAATAAGTACAGTCAGCAATAAAAAAAAGGCTTGCACTCCCAAGGTGCACAGTAAGAAATATAAGTCATGAGTCAGAAGCAGTAAATACAAAGAATTATTATAACTGACATCAATCAATAAAGTGAAGACCAGCCACAGGTACACAGTGCCCCACAGCAGAAAAATCTGACAGCGTTTCATGCCCTAACTTGGCACTTTGTCAAAGGTACATAGACAAGAAAATATGCAGTTTAAATAGTGTGAAATATGATGTCATAGCAGGTGCAATTAATAACCCCACCCTTTACACAAATCTAAAAGGCACACAAAAGCACTCTTAAAAAACATGTATACTTATGTTGAGAGCAGTAGAAAAATGTTTTCTTAATAAATATGACACATAAATATATATGATCTACAAATACCAGCACAACCTGAATATTTATCAGTGTGTGCTACCAAAATCTCTTGTCAAATATAGCAAAAGGGGGAACAGGAACATCAGATCCTTCTTGCTGCCAAGTCATTTTATCTGGTAGCCAAAGGCACAGCGGTGGGATTCGAACAAGGATGTCACACCGTTCTTCATATCATTACTTCTGTTTCTTATAATTCAATCCCAGTTCACATCTCAGGATGCTGGTAAAGATTGCTCTTCTCAAACATAGGTAAAATCCTAATTTGCATTTACAGTAGGCTGCTAGTGAAAAACCAAAAACAGAAATATTACTAATAAAAATTCCTACAATTTCAAAAAGCAGCAACATATGTCTATAGAAAAGGGGATAGTACAGATCAATCATTTAAACCCAGTATTCTCAAGCTGTCAAGTTGGAACATCCAAAAAGCTTCTCGCCTAAGTAAAGCAGCACCAAGATCCCCCCCATGTATCCCTAGGGTAACTTGTTTTTCTGCTTTAGTTTACATGTGCTGCTAAAACATTCTCATTTCTGGTATTATCAGTATCTCTTAGGAGTTCACCAACCCACAATTTTAAAGCTCTGGTAGTTTTTCCAACATATTTTGCCCCACATTCAGCTCTGTATATTACACCCACAGTATCACAAGTGATCAGTTTATTGATTTTAAAGGACAGTCCTGACACATCATTTCTAAAGATCTTACATTTTTGATATATAGGGCAAAACTTGCATTTATCATATGGGGCACTTTCACAAATATGTCTACCTCTCTTAAAATCTGCTACAGAAAGAGCAGACAGAGAAAGACAGGGAGAGATAGCACTAGACTTACCCAACCTTGACAAGCAGCCTGTGTTGCTTATATTTTCATCAGTATTAATCTTCAGGAAGAGTTCATTTTACCAAAAGGGTGAAGGATAATACTGAAAAAATAAGTTGCTTCTATCACTATTTACTAGATTTCTAAATATATAGTGTAAGTGAATGGGAAAAATATCTGAAGTATTTGTATCCCCCTACTGTTATGTGTGGCTTGGTAGGATTACTGAAGCAAGGGTAGGCTACAGCATTTGCTGCCATATGGCCTTAAATCAATTAATTGAGACAGGAACTGAATACAACCCATTTTTAAAAAGATAATATTGAAGTTCCATTTTTGATATTGTTTTTCAAATGTCTTTTGTGATTTAGCCATGACTGGGAAACATCCTGTCTCCACATTCATCCCTGCTTCCTGTTTTTACTTTTTATTTAAACTGTTTTGACAGCTAAACACACAGGGCCCAATTCTAGAAGGGCTGACACAAGGGTCCCCATGGCTAAGTCCTGTGACTTGTACCAACCTGAATGGTACGGCAAATGAAGGGTGTAACTGTACAGGTTGATGCAAACCTGTGGCAAAGTCCACACTAGGACTCCTCCTCCGCCCCGATCACAAAAGCCCCGCAGGGTTGACATCACCCCCCCATGCCCCGATCCCCATGTACTATGTATGAAAGCTTTTCAGGGCTGACATGACCCCCCCCATGCCCCAATCCCCCAATGTGCTGAAAAAGCCCCACAGGACTGACATATCCCCCTATGCCCTGATCCCCTGATATGCCAATAATAAGCATGCACTGCCAGGTTGGGGGAGGGTGACATTAGACTACCAGAGCTGGGATGTGAGAAGTTTTTCTGTTTTTAAGCAGTGACATTTACATTGCTGACGGGTCATTGGGGTTCAGGGATCACACCTTGGAGGAGTTCTGCTAGCTCTTCAGGGCTTTTTCTCAGCATATAAGGGGATCGGGGCATGGGGGGGTTATGTCAGCCCTGAGGCTTTTTTCACCATATCAGGGGATCAGGATATGGAGGTTGTGTCAGCCCTGTGGGAGTTTTTTTTTCAGTATATCGGGGATCAGGACATGGGAGTTATGTCAGCCCTGCAGGGCTTTTACTGCCTCACTAGTGATCGGGCCGGGGGGTTACATATACTGGGAGATGGGCTGGTAACTCCCGGTGGATGCAAAGTACACTTACACCAACTAATAGCTGGTGTAAATGTACTTTGCTGGATGTCCTTGGGGGGGGGGATGTTATGGAATCCTGACATTTGGGTTGTGGCAGCTGCCCTTCCAGAAATTGGAGCTACTGCTGCCATAAACCCCCTTGTGCCATGTCACAGGGGGTTTCTGGTGCAACTGGTGGCATAAGTCCACTTTGGTGCAAGCAGCCTGTGACAAGTCACATGTTGCTTTGTAGAATACCCATCCTCTTGTCGCAACTCATGGCACAAAGTGCTACTTGCGCCATTCTTAGTGCAAGTCACTTTGTGCCATGCATAACCTTTGTAGAATCAGGCCCACTATCGATACACTTAACAGTGCTTCTCATCCCTTGAAGTTAGGTACCATTCTCACAATGCCTACTTCATTCCTAAAATCTGACTGGATATCCTCTCCTGTTACCTTATCTCTGGCCCCTCTCCCTGACATTTGCAAACTTTCTTAGCAGTTACAATGTGGAGATAAGGGCTGGATTTTCAAGAGTTAGATTTAGGTGCAAGCTGTGGAAATGGCCACAAAAGTGCACATATAGGTAAAAAAACAAGGACTTGGGCTGTGCCAAATCATCAAAAGGCACCCATGTGCATGAAAAAAATGTGTAGTGCATGAAAGACTTGTGTGCCAATAGTTGTGGAAAAAAACACATAGAAATAGATGACACATCCTCATGATCAGTATTTTAAGCACTTGTGGAAAAGAATGTTTCAAAAAGAAACTGCACATAAGTTACACCAGATAGAAAGTGGTATAACTACACTGAGCACAAAAGAACCCAAACGGCAGTATTAGAGAGAGGCAAGATACTCACTTCTTATTTATTTTCTTTATTTATTTAGTTTTTATTGACCGGGTAAGTGCACTAGATAAATCCTGCCTATTTTCAGGCACGACCTGGGGGGAGGGGGATACAGATGAATGCCAACTGACCTTGAACCAGATTAAGCTGTTGGTGGTATTTTTAGAGAATGAGGGAAATTTGGCCAGAACACCTGGGAAATTCCCCTACTCTGTTGCTGGCAGTAGGGGGCTAGTGGCTGTCTGAGTCATTGTTGGCTCAGCTCTGGTGGAGGATGGATGTTCTGGAGCACAGGGAGCCCGTTCCCTATCAAGATGACTTGATCGCAAATGCTGAGGCAAGCTTCAACGGTAATCCTGATGATATTGAAGTGAAAAGTTATGCCGCGATATCGGCCGTCCACCGGGCAGCACAAGAAGAAGGAAAAAACCCTGTTTTGGAAGATACAGCTGGTCAGTACTTTTATGAGACATCTAAAGTAAACTCACCCTTAAGCACTTCTGCAGGAGACCGGGTGGCACTTTTTGAGGCTCCTCAGGTGACAGAGTTTTTTCAGCTATCGCAGTGTCTGAGGAATGGGATTTGCAAGTACCGGAGCCTACGGTTCTTGCGGCTTTACAACAGACCATGAGAAAAGAGGAGAGGAGAGTTTTGTGCAGGATGAAGCTGACCAGGGATTAGTGGCTGGCAGTGAGAGAAATGCTGATTTCAGTGCAAGAGCCAAAACCTGGTAGTTCCTTTGAGTTTACTACTGACAACGCGCCTCCGTTGTCATGGATACTACAGTCAACACTGCAATACGGGCTATGGAGCCAGTTCATCCAGTGCTTCGCACACAGCAGCAACCAGTTTCCAAAGATGCTGGGTTTGTTTTCAAGCCTCTCCCCTCTGCTGCTGCTAAGCAGTCGCAACAGCCTGAGGTAAGCTGTATCTATCAAACAAACCCTCTGGATCAGGTTGGGGTGTCGGAATTTACTTTTGCCAAGAAATTACCTGTTCATATTGATTCTGTGGTGATTGAGGGAAAGGAAAAATGGGCGGCTGTTTTTTTGGCTAAAAGACACTTAGTGACCCCACCAGATAAACCAGTAGTTACTGGGACACTTACTAAGGACTCTGAGCCTTCTTGTCAGCAGGACAGTATTGTTGTTAACCCATTATCATAAGAAAATTGGACCCCTCAAACGGCACTACAGGAAGCCGGTTGGTCCTTCAATAATGGTTCATGGCGTCCTTCTCCTGACTGGGACCCTAAATTAAGCTTTTCACAAAACGAGCCTTCATGGCAGCCTAATATCTCTGTTTTACCCCTGACAAAAGCTAATTTGGAACCGGGAGGTGAAAAGCAAGAATCCCCCCAGGAACAAGTTCTGCCATCAGAGGTTTTAATTGATTTACATACTGAACATCCTCATACTGATGAAAAAGCTGTGGACTCCAGTAAACCTTTGTTGTCAGATTTATTTTCTAAAATAAAGAAGGAAGCAGCCCCTAGACGTAATGCTGTTAGATTAAGATATAAGGGTGGTCTAGAAACTAGGCCTGATGGGCATTATGTGGGGAAATATTTATTGAAAGACTCTTTGCATTTTACCCCACATGAAGTGTTTGCTTTTATCAATACATCTGGTGAGGATAATTTTGATATAAGCTTTCGCTCAGCTTATGCATTGGATTTATTCTGGGAATGTTACAACCAGTTCAAATTCTCACCCTTATGGACCCCGGTTTTGGTAATCCCCCTGACTAAACCATTGGTTAAATTTGTAACAATTATATTTCGGAATGAAGGTGTGCATATTGATGACATTGTGTATTGGTTGTCCCAGAAATGTGATGTCTTGAGCTTTCCAGAGGCCATTTTAGATGACCAACAGTTTTGGACGGGGGGGGGTGGAAGTTTAAAGTTAAACTTCAGCAATCAGATTCAGGGATATTGCATATTCCAAACTCTTTTTTGTTGGGCCGGGACCGGGGGGTCTGTTTTTATGCAGGCCAACCTAGGGCATGTTACAAATGTGGGGCTAGAACACACTTATCTAGCTCATGTGATAAACCCCATTGTGACAACTGTGGAGAGATTGGTCACATTGCTTTCCAATGTATGAACCATACTAAGTGTGATCTCTGTGAAGACACAGGTCATGTCTTCACTGAATGTGTGTAGGCAGCTAGGAATAAGGCCACTATTAGCAGTCCAGATCTTCTTATTCAACAAGCTCAGGATTTGGTTTCTGAAGCAGGGGCGGGACACCAGGCCTCTGGTGGTGCCACTGCAGTCACTGACCCACAACCTTTAATTGTGGACTCTGTAGTTTCCTTACCTGATACCTTGAAAGGTACTTTGCCTATGTTAGTAGCAGTATGTTATACTGACAATCAGGAAGCTCAGCCCAATGAGGCAGTCCCAACAGTGCCTCTACAAGTGAGAAGGTCCTCCAGGAATTTAAAACCTCCTTTGGTAGGCCGTTCTAATATAGATATAGAAACCAGTAACCCTTTTGCAGTTCTTTCTTCTCAGTGGGGAGACTCCGTCATGGAGTGTCAGGAATTGGACTCACAACCAGCTAGGGACAGTCCCCACTCCCCATTTATGGTTCAAGAAGGGTACAAAAGTAAAAAAAAGAAAAGGAGGAAGAAAGATAGTTGACTGACTCATATTTAAGATCTGGAATCATTTAACTTGGGGTCTCTAAATGTACATAGTTTGTTAAACTTTAAAAAACGTCATGTTGTGTTTAATTATATATGTGAAAATCATTTGGACATTTGTTTATAACAAGAAACGTGGGTTTACACCATTGACCAGGTCAGGAATTTCCAGAAGGAATGGAATTGGGGTCCTTCTTACTGGTCCTTTGGACAACATTCAGCTGATGGCTTGGGGTTTCTTTTTGGTACCTACGATTTTTCTTTGATAAAATTAATGGACTTGATCCCAGGGAGGTTGATGATTTTGGATGGGGTTTGGAAATCTTCGACGTGTAGATTTATAAATGTTTATTGTCCACAAGTAAAAGCTGAAAAGGTGGCACTAATGCAAATGATTAAACCTTTTTTGATTACTTCATTTACAGTTTTTCTCTGTGGAGATTTTAATTGTGAATTGGACCCTAGTAAGAAATTGTCAACTGCATTAAAAACAGGGAAAATATATTGTGATACCATGGCTCTTCGGGCATTGGTACAATCATCCGGGCTCATTACGGCCAGTATTAAACAGAAAGGTGGCCCTCGGTTTACTTATCAAAAAAATAAATACTCTTCTATAATTGATTATATTTTTTTATCTTCTAAATTATTTTTTTCTTTTCAGACTATACCTGTGGCCTTTCGGATCATCTGTTACTTCATTGTAACATTTTTGGTGATTCAATTCCCCATTGGAGGAAACCTAGGTGGAAGTTAAGTGCTCCCTTATTAAGCTCCTGTGAGATTCGGCATAAATTAGGTTCCTTACTGATGGCAAGGTTGTCAGTTACCTTTTTATATGATGACATCGGTCAATGGTGGTGGGATACGAAAGCTGATTTATGCAAATTCTTTCAAAATCAAGGGAAAATAGCATTGAATTCTTGTTTTCTTTGCTATTTAGCTTTACAGCAACAATTGTATTACTTATTTTCTAAGGCTAATACTTCAAAGTTCGATTATTCCTCACAAATACACATACTCAAAAAGGAAATGTTATCAGTACAATATGATAGGGCAAGAACTGCTAAAGTTATTCATCAATATGGGCTAAAAAAACAACCTCATCATGACCCTTTTGAGGCCTTTAAGAAGTATAGAACTAATACTTCCTCAAATGCCTTAGTCAATCAAGCAGGGAATATAGTGACAGATAATGAGAGCATACAGAACAGTATAAAAGACTTCTTTCTAGCACATTCACCTGCAGTACCTCCCAGTGTCAGAGAAATGGAACATTTCCTTTCTTTTATTCAAATTCCTGAGTCAACCTTCCAAAAAAAGTTACTGGTACAACCTATCACATTTAGAAATAGAGGAGGTAATAAAATCTCAAAAAGTAGGCATTTCTCCAGGACAAGATGGCTTAACAGCAGAGCTTTACAAGACTTTTCCTTTGGAATTCAGTCAGTGTTTAGAATTAGTTTTTAATTTTTTTCTTTCTTGTAAGATTTTTCCTGGGTGGTTCCCGGAGGGATTAGTTATATTCTTGTACAAACTGGGGAAGCAAACCCATTTGGAGAATTGGAGACCAATTACACTGTTAAACACTGATTATAAGCTTTTCAAAGGAATTTTAAATAACCGACTAAAAAACTTTGCTGTTACAGTGCTTTCCCCTTACCAATTTTGCAGACTACCTGGCAGAAAAATCCAGCAGGCCCACATTGATTCTTCGTGATCTCATTGAATACACAATTTCACAAGGGAAACGGGGCTGTATTGTTTCGGTGGACCAGAAAAAGGCGTTTGATAGGGTGTATCACCTGTATTTGTTTTTGTCCTTGCGACACTATGGAGTACCTAAGGTAATGATTCACTGGATCACAGCACTTTATGAAGGGGCACTGGCCCACCCAATTGTGAATGGCATATGTGGTGTGGGGTTCCATATGCCTAGAGGGGTTCGTCAAGGATGCCCTTTGAGCCCTCTTTTATATTCTTTTACTATAGATTCTTTAATAAGATCAGTGACTACCATTCCCAAATGGGAGGCGATGTTAGGCCCATCCGGCTTGCCTGAGCATTTTATTCAGGCATATGCTGATGATTTATGTATATTTTTTTCCAAAATTGAATCTATCCCTATTTTTCTTAAATTGATGGTTTCTTTTTCTAGGGTATCTAACTCTAAAATTCAAGAACAAAAAGTCAGGGCCTAGTTGTAGGAAGAGGGGATATGGTAGAGGAAATTATTGGAGGAATTTCAATTTCATCGGGGCCTATAAAAAATTTGGGCTTATTCTATGGGTCGCAGAATTTATCAGAACTAAACTGGAACACTGCAATACATAAAATTGAGGGGAAAATTGACTTACGGAGAAGATGGAAATTGTCAAAAATTAGGAGAGTTCAGATATTGAAGCAATTTGTTATTCCTTGCCTTTTGTATACGGCTATGGTTTTTCCTTTACCTATGTCCTCAGAAACCAGACTTTATAGTATATTTTTTCAATTATTATGGGGTAATTGGTTAAATCCAATTAAAAGGCAGTATATCTATTTAGAAAAAGGGAAAGGTGGACTTGGGATGGTGGACCCGGTAGTTTTCTTTCATACATTATTCATCTCACATAATATTCAGCCAGGGCTTCTTCCCCAAATAACCCCTTATGGGTCATTATTTAAACAAAATTTGGCTAACTACTTTTTAGCCTGGCAAAATTTACCCCTGAAACCGATCAAATCTTTAAAAGTGCCAAACTATTTTTTGCCAGTGGCAAAGAAGTTGTTTACCTGGGGTATTCCAGTTCAATTGGTCAGGGATAAGACTGGGCCGCAATTGTATAAAGAAGTAATGACATTGCTTTATCCATCTGAACCTGCCTTTAAAAATTGCCCTACGACTCATGTCAAAATTACCATCCAAAGATTGAATACTCCTAGATTACCCGAATATACAGCATGTGGGAAATGATTTGGCTTTCCTTGTACGGTCGTTTGAATGTAAGGGGCAATGCTAAACATAAAGTTGTAACCGAAAGATACTGTCCTTATCTGGATTGTATTGCTCAAGAAGAATCAATGGAACATTTTTTATTTTCTTGCTCTTATGCCACGTCTTTATGGAAATTCCTGTCTACTAAATGGAATATGTCTTGGCTGTTATATACAGATTATAATACCTTGATTTTAGGCATTAATTTCCAGTTGAGTAGACGTTATGATAGGGAAACATGGCACCTTTTTTGTTGTTGTTTAATTTATTATTTATGGCAAGCCCGATGTCAGTGGGTCTTGTACCAAAAGAGGATGTCCTATGAAACTGTTAGCATATTAATTACAGGGGCTATGGAAAGGATTTATGTTCAAGATCGTGCACACTCCACTTCTTGGCAGGTTACCAGTTGGTGGAAAGGATTCCCAATGTTTATCAAATATAAATAGTTTGCTTTTCTTGATCTGATACACATAATTATTGTTTTTTTTTGTTTGTTTTTTTTTGTGTGATTTAACACAATGTGATATTTAATTTGACTTCTTCATAATTCATAATTGCTTTAATTTCTGTGTGCTTTCACACTGTTGCTTTTCATTTGTCCTTGATGTTTGTACAAATAAAAAATTCCCTTACTCTTTTTGATAAGTGCCATGGGATCTTTAACATCCACCTGAACTACCACCAATCCAGGCAGATGGGACCTTGGTTTAATGGTTCATCTGAAAGACAGCACCTCAGAAGTGTTGCACCCCTCTCATGCTGCACTACAGTGTCAGTACTGGGATATTAACCCAAGTGCCAGATGTGGGAACTGAACCCACAACCCTCTGATGTCCAGGTTTCAGAGGCGAGTGCGATACCTATTGAGCCACGGACACTGCAACATGCTGAGAGAGTGACAGGCAAGCAAAACAACAAAATGGGACACACAGCTGCAAAATAAATCCAATCACTTTGACAGGGACCAGTAAACAAACCATTAGGTTCATGGGAATACCACTACTTGTATGTACAGCAAGGAAGACATGGATAGGTAGCAAACCAAAAGCAGCAACAATGGGCACAGAACCATAATCAAAAACAACCTGCCATACAGCTATGAAGATGTGCACAATAGATCTACCACTAGAGATTTCTTACAGAAACCTGATAGAGGAACAGTGCACAACAAGATCTGAATATCAAAATCTACAATTGATGAGTGTTCATGTACTGTGGCATGACATGGAGAGTAGACCTGCATGTAGACATGCACTCCCTGTAGACTTAAAGAGGTCAGGTACCCTATGTCTCCTGGCAACAGGGACATTCCAGACACAGACAGGGGACACAACAAGGATATGTCCGTCCTTAGTATCTAAATGAGTGGACCAATTCCTGAATGCACTGCTAAGGAACACAACCCACTACATTACATTTCCAGTGCACCCATAGAAGCAGCAACAGACAGTAAAAGAGGCATTTATTGACACTGATGGAGTAAAACGAGTCCTTGGTGCAACTGACTGCATGCATGTAACAATAAAAGCATCAACAATAAATGAAGATTCATATGTTAACAAGAAAGGATGTCACTCAATCTTTTTACTTTTTTAGTTGTTTAACCAGGTGAGACACACTAAGCTGAGAGCTGTTTTACAGGTGCAACCTGGGAGCACAGGGAAGTTAAGTGACTTGCTCAGGGTCACACAGTATGCAAGTGGAAGCTGTGGGATTCAAACCCAGGTCTGATCTGCCAGATGTCACCAGATTTGCACCTCAGAGCCTTAAACCACTGCACTAAATTGCCTCCCAAGCAATGTTCAACTGGTCTGTGACAGTGCATGGAAGATACTCAATGTCATTGCATTTTACCCTGGATCTTATCATGACTCATGCATCCTACAACAAATGATACTGTGCCACATATTTGTGTGTGGAGACATCATGAATGGCTAGCTGCTACTGTAGGTATGCATGTGACCAGCAGTCATGAGATGTACATTTCATGTATTTTGCCACTGGTATAAATAACAATCCACACATACTGTACAATACAGACAATGTATACACAGCAGAACATGTTGCAATGAGCTAGCAACCAATAAGTAAAGTCAATGACAACTGACATGGCAGAACAGATATTGTACATGTCTGACTGTCACTGATTCAAAGGTTCCAAGATACTCTGCACAAGGACAGAGATGTGGGGAGTAGAAAGACTCATGGTTAAAACACAATGCCAGTAGAAAACACAAACCAGCATGCTCAAAAGAAAAGCACTAGAATATAAAGTGTGTAACAGAGTGAGTTTATCAGTGAAAAAACAAGCACAAAACACACTCTGACACTTTGAAACCCTGCAGATTCGTCTTCATCGGGAGTGGCCAGGCAGTTATAGATCACCTATTTATACAGTATTTGTAAAGGTACATATACCACTTTTTACAGAATATCCTGCTTACCTTGTCCAAGTGTCCTGGGAAAATAAAAGCAAAACAGTGACTATATGACACTTAAATAGTGCAGTGTTTTTCTTTTGAGAATGGTTGTTTGTTATTTTCACTGACTCAAAGGGTAGGGAAGTCCAATAATCATGCAGTACTATTCCACACACACCATGCACAGATGTCACACTGTGATGTGCTGACATGCTGTAAACCAACAGATGCAGTATGCATCAATACAAACCAGTAATGCCACTGCATATCCAGAATGTGCTTGAAATGGTTAATTCAACTGAGGCTTAAAAAGGGAGGAGGGTGGGCAGAGGAGACTGTGAAAGGCAGAGATACTAAACAAATATTTTTGCTCAGTATTTACAAATGAAGAGGGAGGTACATAAAACAAACAGTAGAAACACTCTGGATACAGAGGTTGATACCAGCCCATTTACAGACGAAAGGGTTCTGAAAGAACTCTTAAAACTGAAGGTGGACAAAGCAATGGGGCCTGATGGGATTCATTCCAAAATTCTAAAAGAGCTAAGGGTAGAACTAGTGACACCACTGACTACCCTTTTTAACAAATCATGGGAGGATGGGGTGGTACCAGAGGACTGGAGGAGGGCAGATGTGATTCCCCTTCACAAAAGTGGGAGCAAGGCAGAAGCAGGAAACTACAGACCTGTTAGTTTAACCTCAGTGATAGGGAAAATGATGGAATCACTTCTGAAGGAAAGAACTGTCAAGCATCTAGAGGCCAGAGGGCACAGGACCCTAGGCAGCATGGATTCACAGCCAGAAGGTCATGCCAGACGAATCTGATAGATTTCTTTGACTGGGTGACCAAAGTAGTAGATCGAGGAGGGGCTGTGGACATGGCCTACCTAGACTTTAGCAAGGCATTTGACACAGTCCCACAAAGATTAATATACAAGTTAGCCAGCCTGGGAGTGGGTCCCAAGATGACAGCCTGGGTAAAGAATTGGCTGGAGAATAGGACACAGAGGTAATAGTAAATGGAGTACACTCAGAAGAAAGGAGGGTTACTAGTGGGGTACCACTTAAGGGTTCAGTATTAGGACCAGTCCTCTTCAATGTCTTTATAAGCGACATTGCAAAAGGACAGGAAGGAAAAGTATGTCTCTTTGCAGATGACACAAAGATCTGCAATAGAGTTGATGCATAGGGTGGGGTGGAAAGGATGAGAAGGGACTTGGTAAGGTTAGATGAATGGTCAAATGTAGGGCAGCTTAGATTCAATGCTAAGAAGTGCAAGGTTATGCACCTGGGAAACAAAAACCCAGGGGAAGAATACACAATGGGGGTTGAGATACTAACAACAACAAAAATGGAAAGGGACCTGGGGGTAGTCATATCAGATGACCTAAAGGTGGGCAAGCAATGAGAGGGCAGCAAGGAGGGTGCGGGGATACTGGGATGCATGGGAGAGGCATCACCAGTAGAAAACAGGAAGTTATTATCCCTCTGTACAGACAGCTGGTGAGACCCCATCTGGAGTACTGTGTGCAGTTCTGGTGACCCAATCTCCATAAAAGACATAGACAGGATGGAAGCTGTCCAGAGGAGGGCAACTAAAATGGTGCAGGGTGCACCAGAAGGCATATGAAGAGACTTAAGGAGCTTAATATGTATAGCCTCGAGGAAAGGAGGAGAGGGGGGCGTGATAGAAGCGTTCAAGTACCTCAGGTAATCAACAAAGTCCAAGAGGGTAGCATCTTTCAAAAAGAGGTGTGCAAGAACAAGAGGGCACAATTTGAATATAGGAGGTGGCTCAGAGGTAATTTAAGGTATTTTTCACAGACACGGTTGTGGATGCATGGAGCGACCTTCGGAGGAGGTTGTGGAGTCAAAAACAGTGGTGGAATTCAAGCATGCATGGGACAGTCATAAGGCAATTCTAGGGGGTTGGGGTAGGAAGAAGTAGGCTGCTGGTTAACTAGGATCTGCAGCTTATCCAGTTGGTAGGGAAATGGGCAGACTGGGTGGGCCAAGCGGTCCTTATCTGCCGTCAAATTCTATGTTTCTATGTTTCTATGACAATATTGTGAAAGTGCCAGTTGTAGCTATCAGTAGTGGCAGGAGTCAGTAATTACAATGGAAGCTATACAGGCTGCCTGTTAAATCCCACTGCATGAGAAAAATAGATCTACATCAAGTCACCTAACATAGAAACATAGAAACATAGAATTTGACAGCAGATAAGGACCACTTGGCCCACCCAGTCTGCCCATTTCCCTACCTAATGGATAAACTGCAGATCCTGGTTAACCAGCAGCCTACTTCTTTCTCCCCCCACCCCCTAGAATTGCCTTTGACTGTCCCATGCATGCGTGAATTCAACCACTGTTTTTGACTCCACAACCTCCTCTGGAAGGCCGTTCCATGCATCCACAACCATGTCTGTGAAAAAATACTTCCTTACATTACCTCTGAGCCACCCCCCCATCTTAAAATTGTGCCCCTTTGTTCTTGCACACCATCTTTGTGTCATCTGCAAAGAGACATACTTTTCCTTCCAGTCCCTCTGCAATGTCGCTTATAAAGACATTGAAGAGGACCGGTCCTAATACTGAACCCTGTGGTACCCCACTAGTAACCCCCGTTTCTTCAGAGTGGATTCCATTTACTATTACCCTCTTTGTCCTATTCTCCAGTCAATTCTTTACCCAGGCTATCATCTTGGGACCCACTCCAAGGCTGGCTAACTTGTATATTAATCTTTTGTGTGGGACTGAGTCAAATGCCTTGCTAAAGTCTAGATAGGCCATGTCCACAGCCTCTCCCTGATCTACTACTTTGGTCACCCAGTCAAAGAAATCTTTTAGATTTGTCTAGTATGACCTTCCCACTGTGAATCCATGCTGCCTTGGGTCCTGTGCCCCTCTGGCCTCTAGGTACTCGACAATTCTTTCCTTCAGAAGTGATTCCATCATTTTCCCTATCACTGAGGTTAAACTAACAGGTCTGTAGTTTCCTGCTTCTGCCCTGCTCCCACTTTTGTGAAGGTGAATCACATCTGCCCTCCTCCAGTCCTCAGGTACCACCCCATCCTCCCATGATTTGTTACAGAGTGTAGTCAGCGGTGTCACTAGTTCTACCCTTAGTTCTTTTAGAATTCTTGGGTGAATCCCATCAGGCCCCATTACTTTGTCCACCTTCAATCTTATTTGTTCTTTCAGAACCGTTTCTTCTGAAAATGGCCTGGTTATGACTAGTTCAACAAGATCTTTGAGGTTTGGTGGTCACCTTGAACTCGTACCCTCTGAATGGTTCTCTTGAGGTTTCTGTCTATTAATTTACCTTGGGCAGCTAGTGACATGTTGTTTTGCATGAATTAACACCTGTGCTGTTGTATCCTGAGTGGAGGAAGCTCTTTCTTTAGTTGGACTAATTGCTTCAGCTTTTTCAACAGCACAAGGGTCTACAGCATGTGTGTGCTGTGAAAAACAGTAAATAATAATGGGATTGTTGTAAGTTGCACTGTGTATGCAAGCATTGTACACCTTGACCTTTTGTACTGTGCACTCACATTGCCAGATAGCCTTCCCCTCATGACCACGTTTTTGAAATGAATATATAAAATTATCGTCATCCACCAGTTTCTTCTTCTGTCTTTCTGACATTAGGAAGTGCCCAGTCATTTTTACAAGCTGCAGTTGTAATCCTTCAGGACAGTATGCAGAGTGTGATGTTAGGAGTGGGGCCACCTCATTAGCAACTTTATAGGCAACAATACACATTTGGGTTGGATGATGGTAAGATTGGTCATTGGTCATTGGCAATTACTGTGCATTGGCAATTACTGTGCATTACTGTGAATGGTTTACTGTGCTGTGCCATTCCCTCAAACCATGCTAAAGCAAGACAAAAAGTACTATTATTGATATACAACTGCCAGTTTTGAGGTAGGAGCAAATTTGCTGTTGCAGGTGAATGTGAGCAGAGAAAGCTCTAAATAGCTGTGACATAGACATACTGTACAGACATATCAATATTGCTGTGGGGAGGGCCAGCTCTTGAAAATAGGAATTCAAATCCTGTCCGTATTGTTTCTTACAGAGCGTGATGTTGGCAATGGGGCCACCATGTTGGCTAACATGAAACATGCATTTCTTTAAATTTTTGTTTTTCTGGGGTAGCTACTTTATCAGGAGCATGTTGCCAGGAGCAGTTTACCACTGGAGCGAGTTTGTGTTGGCGCATATTGTCAGGAGTGAATTATCCAGAAGCGAGTTGTCAGGAGTGTATTGTCAAGTACCCATCCCGGGGGGAAGAAAGACAGAATGAGTCAGAGGCTGAACTTCAGGAGGTCAGGCAAAAACAAAAAAGAAAAGAAGTGTGTCCTCAGGGAGAGTTTTGAATCTTGTACCTGTGCTGCAGTCTCCCCTCCCCAGCCCTGGTCCCCTTTTGGTAAAATAATCACATCCCTGATAGTCTAGTGGACCCTCTTTCTATCCAGTTATAGAGAGTGGGATCCACAAGACCACCAGTGATATTATTATTTTAAAACAGGGGTCGGAGCTGGAGGGCCACTATCTACTGTACAAGGACTGCTGTCTAAGTGCCACCCAACATACATCCATGTTTACCATGTACAGTTCCTATCCAGTACTATTATTGCTGTATGTCCAACAGGCTTTCATTCATCAGGAAGGCACTCATCGCAGCGGTAGGTCAGAGCTTTTAGCTGATTGTTTCATGAGAGCACAGTTTAGGCCCAAACCCTCCCAGCCCTCACCCCACCCACCCCTGGAAATAGTTACTTTATACCTGGGGTTCTGGCATCATTTCCTCAAGAGGGCAAGGTACATATCACTGTCATATCCTCTCTAGCACACTGCACTGACAATATAAGCATACACATTATATAATACATATATTTCTATATAACAAACCAATCACACACACACTCACACACACAAAAAAAATAAAAAAAATAAACAAGGTAGACAGACATGTGGGGAGTAGTGCAATGTAATGGCTGTGGGGAAGCAGTCTTCTGGGAGTCTTTCTGGAGGCTGAAATACTTCCCTGTTTGCAGACAACTATCTGCCCTGAGGGAAGAAGTTGCCCATCTTCAGGCCATACTGGACAGTAGTAAGGGAACCTCCCCCATCCAGGGAGCACCAGAAATACCACCACCACCACTACCTCAGAGGTTGCAAAGAAAGCACAGCAGTTGGACCACAGTGGGCTCAGAGAGGGTAAAGGTGGTTGAACAGAGGCACACCCAGTCAATTGTTCCACTCCACAATCCATACACCAGTCTGGGGGAGCATAGTTCCCCTATGGATGCACCCACAGAGGAGACTAAGGAAGTTGCAGACAACTGTCACAAGGGAGGCCCTCAGGAAGGAGGCAGAAGGCACCACAGGAAAAGGAAGCAGCTCCTGATGGGGGACTCAATTATTAGGGGGATAGAACTGGGGGGATCAGGGAAAACTGAAGTAAGGTGCCTGCCTGGTGTCATGGCTTGGAGGGACCGGAAGTGCATCCTTCGGATCAAGAGAACAGTTGCACAGGAGTCTGAGCTGGACATCATTGTCCACCTAGGGACAAATGACTTGGCTCATCATGAGATTAGAGCAGTGCAGAAGGACTTTGTAGAGTTGGGGAGGGGCCTAAGACAAGTAGCACACACAGTATCCTTCTCGGAGGTGCTGCCTGTCAGTGGCATGGGTGAGGCGAGGGTACTTTGCACCTTGCAGTTTAATGAATGTTTGAAAAAATGGTGTGGAGCACAGGGGTTTGGCTTATTTGGAGACTGGGGTTACACCTGGAGGGACACCAGCCTATACTGGCAGGATGGTCTGCATCTGTCCAGGAAGGGAACAAGTCTTTTGGGCAATCAGTTTAAATGCTTCATTGGCAAGCTTTTAAACTAGTCAAGGGGGGAGGCACTGATAAACAGCAGGAATATTGTTGGGGGGGGGTCAGCTCTAGAAAATGGGCATTGAAATCCAGAGAGTTTTCTTAGAGAGTGTTATTAGTATTACTGATGTACAATTGTCACTTCCTGGAGTGAATTTGCTATTGCAGGTGGGAGCGAACTGTCTTGGTGTAGAATGTCTTAGGAGAACACTGACACTGTAGTGTACTGTCAGAAGCGAGTGTGTTGGGAGTGAGATGTTGGGAATGAATTGTCATACTTCCCCCCAGGGCTTGGCTTGGTACAGCGATCATACAGGCTTACCCCCTCTGGGTGGGGCCGATGGCCAGACATGGCCGGATGATGTGTAGTTGAGAAGCCAGCGGGATCACCACCAGGAGACATCCCAGGCTTACCACCAGGGTGTGGCCTCAGGACTGGTCGACACCACCAGAACTTGAGTCGCTGCATCACCATCCGAGTGCCCTGGCAGCATGGAGGTGGAAAGGTGGGGTGTCATTGATAGATCCGCAACAATTTTGCTGCTGTATGCCCCTGGGAGGCATGACTTGAATGTGACATGCCAAAGCATAACATTGAACATGCCCCCCCACAAGACAAGTGCTGGTTGCTGCTAGCTCCCAGCCTCTGCTACAGGTCAGTGAAATGCCAGACACTACACTCCCACACCCCCATCTGCCCGTAGGAGAGCTGTCCCTAGGATGCACAATCCTTCCCCCCCCAGCTGGCTTTTTGATTCCTAAGTCCATCTCCAAACCCGAGTTGTCGATGTCACAGGTTGACCCCTTACCACTACACTGGCAGGCAGGTAAGGACAGACTTCTAAGTACCCTTAGACAAGCCTGGCTTGCTCTCTGGGAGGGTCTTGCGAATCCCGAATTAGGGGATATGGCAGCCTGCATCTGCCTCAAGCCCCCCTAGTGCCATGCTGTAGCCCATTTTGTGCTGCAAGGATTACAAAAGGCCCCTTTGGCTCATGCAGCCTCTGTTTACCACAGGCTGTGTTTGTGAATCACTCCCAATGTTTCATTTGGTGCAAGCCATGCCTTGCACCATTCCTTGTGGGCAAGCCCCTTTTGCCATTCATGGGGCTTTGTGAATCAGGACCATAATGCTGAAACATCAATTTTAACTCTATTTACTACTTTCAGCAGGCATTTAATATTACCATTTGGCTTTGTTCACAAATCACATGCGGATGAGTAATGCTGTTGTCAAGACAAATAGGAGAAAAACTCTGCATTGTGTGGTGTCTCTGGACAGACACTACTAGCTTGGAGTAAGACTCTGCTATTTTTTAAATTGGCTTCAAGGCATAAATGTGTGGAGGAAAGCAGGTGGAGGCTGGCCCAAACTAAGGTAACAAGAAGTGTTTGGGGGGCATGATGGGAGTCATGACAGCAACCTGGTCAAAGAAGGAGAATAAAATTAATTTAATACACAATTTCATAAAACACTGCAGAATTCTGGAAAGCAGAAGCAAAAGCAAATCTGATGTGGGGCTGCATAGCCAAGGGAAATCTGCTGTAGGACAACAGAGGTCATTTTCACACTGTACATGTGCCTAGTGAGACGATACATAGTTTCTTTAGATTGTTTAGTTTTTTGTTGACCGGGTAAGTGCACTAGACAAATTTCGCATATTTTCAGGCATGACTCGGGGGAAGGGGATACAGATGAATGCCAACTGACCTTGAACCAGATTAAGCTGTTGGTGGTATTTGGTAGTGAATGCAGTACATGTAATACAGTGTGCAGTGTTACTGATCTTATGTCAAGTAGCATATCAACATGCTGGAGGTGATCCAGAGAAGCTCAACAAGAGTCGTCTCACATTCTGGTCAACCCAAATGAAATGGTAAATTGGTTAAATGCACAGAAACCAATAAGAAATATGCTGAAAAAAGTGTGGGGGGGGGGCAGAACAGTGGCCAACTCAGGTTTCAGCAACAGCATCAACAGTAGGGTTAAAAATTTGATTATGAAAAACTGACAGTGTCCATGTAAGAAAACCTAAGTGATAAGCGTGCGTTAGTGTGAATGGTGGTTGTGGGATGGGGGCTGCAAGCTGGATGGTGGTACTTGTATTTGAAGAGCTTGTAACATCAGTAACATCAGACGGAAAATGCTTTGAATATTTACAAGCAGACAATTTTTATTTTTTTATTTCTGAAGTATTTTCTTTTGCAGATTAGGTTTTCTATCTGATGTCATTAAAGAGGACAGAAAATAAGTGATAATTGTCAGCTGTTTATAATGTTCCGATGTTTAGAAATGTTTTTAGACCCCTACATGTTTCATAGTTAACTGTACCTGAATAGAAAGTGATTAGGAAAACTGTATTTTGCATAGTTTTGTCTTTATGGGCAGCATTCTGTTACAGTTCTTTTCATTAAACCAGTGATCTGAATTTTTAAGTATGTCTCATTTTGTGTACAGATCTCTGAACGTGGCTCTGATAGGTTAGCAGAACATAATTAGCATTCTGTATGTATGCTTTGGCATAGTGGAAACTGCAAATTACTGATTCCTTGATAAGAACAATGCAAAATATTGTCAATTAAAAGAAATAAATTGAAAACACAGTGTTTTGTAACAATATTTATTAAGGATCATTTGAAGGTATGAATTTCATTTCTGTAAATAGTAACATACTGCTGCCAAGCAGTACAACGTTGCTGTCCCCCTTTTCAGTATGGTGTTGGACAGCACACTGACTAAAGCCTGATATATCTAGCTTTAGCCTCCATTATGAAATGGGTAGAATGAATGCTGACTCCTGATTGGCCAATAGGTACTGTGAGCTGTGCCATTACCCAGCACAACAGCTCAGCTGAAATTAGATCTACAAAAAAAATGTTTACAAAAGAACATCAACTTCACTAAAATGGATCCATTTTATAATCGCAATAAGGCACTCAAGGGAATGTATTATGGTTGGCTAACTACCCTTCTTGGGTGGTGACAGCACTTGGCGCCACCTTGTGCTTCCAATCTATTCAGGTGGGTCCTTATCCCATTATAATGCATCACCTGTTATGCCTTATTTCTTAATAATAACTGGTTGCAGTTTTTTCCCATAGGGAAACCAGGTTATAATTCTGTCATTATAACCAGCCGGTTATAATGACATTCAAGAGCCCAGTTTCCCTTGTACTGGGCATGCACCAGCTTCGGCTCTTCCCTTCCTCTCTGCGTCTGCCACTTCTCACTCTGTCCGAAACTTGACATTGGCATGTACCACAAAATAACCCTAATTTTTACAGTTATAAACAACACGGTTTAAAAAAACAACTTTTTCTACTCTTGCAAAGTACCATGCTAACCATAAACAGTTGAACTTCCGCTTCTGTACCATTCACTGCCCTCCTGCTCCTCAACCATCTATAGGACTTGGCACCCAACTCCGTGGTAAGTTCTTTTTTGAAAGAAAAAAAAAAATAAAAGGGCACAAAGCTGTATTATCCATCAAACATGTTAAAAAACAAGAGTGTAAGAAATGATTTTCAGCAGGACCCCAGCTGCCACAGATCATGCTCAAATCCCAACGGTCTGCAGTTCTGCTCCGATCACAGATGCACTTATTTTGTATAATTAATGTGGCAAAAAAACTATCCCCAGCAATTATACAAAGTAAAAGATGGGTAGGTGCGTAAAACTCGGATTTTACACACACGCCGGGGTGGATGCCTTAATAAACCCCTCTATTGGCTCTGGGGTTTATGTGGCATCCCACTCCTCAGGGAGGGGTGTAAATTCTTCGTTATAACCACCTACCCATCCATTATTCTCTATATTATACCTCATCAGCATGTGATGTCATTCATTGTGACATCACTGTTGACCGACATGCCACTGAGAGAATGACTTTTCTTGTTCAGTTCTGGGAAGGTCAGTCAGTGATGTCACAAAGCTGATGAGCTATGAAGATATATAACAGTAGCTAGATTTGCCTCCTAATAGAGCACTGCTCCACTCATCACACCTAATACGCTCAGGTGGAAAATGTTCTCATTAGCAAAAGGGAAGAAAATGGAAATCCACATCCAAAAAAAAAATAAATCGATGACTTCCCATTCAATTTCTTTTTGATTTCAGACAGCATTCAAGCTCTCTCACTAACAGATGAAAATTATATGGATGGTGGCGGGTGATGTTGCAGTATTTGTAAAGTCAACAATAAAAAAAAGGAGGGAAGACATTTCAGAACTTTTGTTCCTACCTTGGTGAAGGACTCAAGTAGGAACCACTTGAACAGAGGTCACATGATCACTTGGATGAGAAGGCCGCTTAATTCCTCTGCTGTATGTTGCCTCTGGCTAATCTCATTCCATCCTTGGCTCTTATCTCTTGGAGCTTTGCTCTACCAGTACCACTGGATAGTTTGTTTGCAATGCAGTCTGCAGAGTTGTCCATATTGGACTCCAGTGCTTTGCAAAACAGGAAAAATTGATTGATAACTCTCCTCCTTGGCCACAACTCCCAGGTCCTAAAATGGGGGCAACTAAGGCCCACAATGTCAAACCTCCCAATTCTGTCCACCGGCACTTTTAATCAAACAAGTTGCCACATCAGTAGAAGCAATTACAATTACTGTTACTGATATTCAGGCCAGTCTTGCCTCACATACCGACCATGTCAGTTGTACAGAATCCTCTTTTGTGGAGGAAGTGGAACACAATTTGATCTGTGAGTGTAGTCTTCAGGCCCAGGATGCACAGATTGCCTGGCTCACTGCAAAACTTGAGGACTTGGAAGGATGAGGTAGGAGGAAAAATATTCATATCCTGGGACTGCCAGACGATCCCATTCAGTGCCTCAGGACCCACCTTCTCCAATGGCTTCATCTCTCCCTGGCTGATTATGCAATGAAAGTGGAGTGGGCTCATTGTATTCAGTAGGTGCTTAGTGCTAAGCCATCCAATTGACCTCGGCAATTGATTTTTAAAGTGCTCTGTTATCTAGACCGAGAACGTATTCTGGCCAAAGCCTGGGAACTTCATGAGACTGTGGTGAACGGCTCCCGGATTTCTTTTACCCTGATTACCTTAGGAGTATTTTGGAGAAGTGTCAGGAATTTGATCAGGTCAGGCAAGGATTTCAGAACCAGGGGATCACTTATGTGCTTCTTTACCTGGCCACTTGTGTTGCCGCAATAGGGAATCGTGTGGTCTAGTTTCATATGCCGGAGGAAGTGGACACCTTTCTTCAGTCTCACTATGGCTCATCTGCACCTGACCCCCCTCCCTTTTGCATCTACATTCCGGTTGCAGGGAGAAAAGATGGAACCTGGAGCTCCAGAGGAGACTACTCTGACTTCATTGTCTTCAGCCTGAAAGGTACTGTGGTTTCTACATTTTGCAGAAGATTTTACAGGGTGAGTTATTTATAACCTTATGGCCATAGAGTGTGCGACTGTTGGTATGTACTGTTTCCCTGTCACCAGTTTTTGAGTGGACTTCCCTTATTATGGCTACCTTGATTGGTGTTGTGGCTTCTTTTCTGCCTGGTTTGGGTTTTAACTTACATAGAAACATAGAAATATAGAAGATTATGGCAAATAAGGACCGCAAGTCCCATCCCATCCAGTCTGCCCATTTTTTCTACCTTATAAATGTGCCATAGGCCTTTAGTCTGTCAATGGCCCATCTATTCATACTCATCTGGATTGCTCCCTTATGCCTATCACATGCCTGTTTGAAACCCTGCACTGTATTCATATCCACAACTTCCTGAGGCAGGCCGTTCCATGCATCCAACACCCTTTCTGTGAAAAAGAACTTCCTCACATTACCCCTTAAACGGGCTCCCTCTAATCTCATGCTGTGTCCTCTTGTCCTGCTATTTTTCTTATACTGAAACATGTTACACTCTTTCACCTTGTTAATGCCCTTAAGATGTTTGAATGTTTTGATCATATCACTTCTCTCCCTCCTTTGCTCTAGGATATACATATTGAGCTGTGTTAATCTGTCCTCATATGTTTTCTGATGCAGTCCCTGCACCATTTTGGTTGCCCTTGTCTGGACTGTCTTCATTTTGTTAATGTCCTTGTCTTGTGCAGGTGCGGCCTCCAGTACTGCAAGGGGTACTCTAGATGGGGCCTAAGCAGTGTCTTGTAAAGAGGGCCCTCTTAAAACTTGCGATGCCCCTACTAATACACCCCAACATCCCTCTAGCCTTACCTACTGCTTTAGTGGTCTGCTTGGATGATTTCAGGTCATCTGTGATGATGATGCCCAAGTTTCTTTCTTCCCTTGTGATTGCCAGCAACTCCCCTCCCAACCCATAGGTGGCTTCAGGGTTTCTCTTCCTTATGTGCATGATCTTGCACTTCCTTGCGTTAAACCCCAGCTGCCACTCTTCTGACCATTTTGCCAGTTTATCCAGATCTCTTCCCATTCTGCCCACCCCATGTGGATCATCTACTCTGTTGCAGATCCTGGTGTCATCTACAAACAGACAAACCTTATTCTCCAGTCCATCTGCAATGTCACTGATGAAGATATTGAAGAGGACTGGCCCCGGGACTAATCCTTGAGGTACCCCACTTGTGACTTGCATCTCTTCTGACCTATTACCATTTACTACCACTCTCTGTTTTCTGCCTGCCAACCAGTTTGCCACCCAGTTGACCTTCCTGTTGTAAACTCATGCTGTCTTGGATCCTGTGCTCCTGTAAATTTCAGGTGTTGCACTATCCTTTCCATAAGGAGTGCTTCCATAATCTTGCCCACTACTGATGTAAGACTGAATGGTCTGTAATTCCATGCCTCCTCCCTGCTGCCACTCTTGTGGAGTGGGATCACATGAGCCCTTGTCCAGTCTTCTGGGACCTCTCCTGTGCTCAGAGTCTCACTAAACAGTTCTGATAATGGCTCTGCTAGTTTCACCCTTAGCTCCTTTACTACCCTGGGATGTAAGCCATCTGGTCCCATTGCCTTGTCCACCCTGAGCTTAGCGAGCTCTTGTAGGATACTTTCTTTTGTGAAGGGACTTGTTCAAACCTCCCTTCCCCATGTCCATTGTGCTGAGCTGTGGGCCCTGCCCTACCTTCTCTTCAGTAAATACTGAGCAGAAATATTTATTTAGGACAGATGCTTTTCCTTGGTCCTCCTCCACACACTCCCCCTTATCCTCTTTAATCTTAGCAATACCCCCTCTGGACTTTCTCTTTTCACTAATGTATATGTAGAAAGTCTTGTCATCTTCTTTTACTGTTTGTGCTAGTGTTTTCTCAGTTTGGGCCTTATTGCCTTCCCTGCTTCCCTTAGGGAAGTTTGGTATGCCTCCCCATCTTTGTCCCTCTGCATTCTCTTACATTTCCTGAAGGCCAGCCTTTTGGCTCTGACCTTTTCTGCTTCTGTTTTTGAGAACCAAAGCGTATCCTCCTTCTTTTGCTCTTGCTTTTCTCCCTAACACAATGGGATGTTGCTTCAAGTATTGCATCCTTAATGCTTGCCCACTTTGCCTGTACCCCATCACCTGTATTTCTTCTTGCCAGTGCTAGCTTAACTTTGTTGGCCATCTTATCAAAGTTAGCTCCTCTGAAGTCCCATATTTTTGCCTTGGAATGGGATGATTTAGTTCTAGTGGACAAATTGAACCACACCAGGTGATGGTCACTGGCCCCTAGGTGACCTTCTACCTGGAGATCTGTGAATCCTTTCCCCACTAGTCAGTACTAGATCTAGAATAGCCCTGTCTCTTGTGGGTTGCTGTACCAGTTGTTTGAGACCCTTCCCCTGCAGGGAATCCATTGTGTGTCTAGTTCTGGTGGATGTTACTGCTGGTATTGACCTATCTATGTCTGGCATGTTGAAGTCTCCCATTATCAGAACTGCCTCTTTAGCTGTCATGTTTTGTATATCTTCTAACAGTCATGTGTTTATGTCCTCCCCCTTGCCTGTAGACAGCCCCAGTTCATATGGCTGCCCCTTTTCCTGTTTCCAGGGTGACCCACTGTTTTTCTGGCTCCTTATGTGTATTCTGAATTTCTGTAGCTTTGATATTTTCGTTGACTTAAAATACCACTCCCCCTCCTTTGCACCTTGGTCTCTTCTGAACAGTACATAGCCAGGTACTGAAGTCTCCAAAGTGTGGTTACTGGAGAACCATGTCTCGCTAATGGCTACTATGTCCAATTTAGCCTCTGTCATTGTTGCCTGCAGGTCTGGGATCTTGTTTCCCAGACTGCGGTCATTTGTATACTTGATTTTCCATTGACCAGATTTCAGTGCGTTAGTTGTTGGGCGAGGTCTGGCATTTCCCCTGCACGTCGTATGGTGAGCTGGACCTTTTTCCTACCTGGTGATGTAAATAAACTACAAACATGCTGAACTCCTGTTTGATCACTAGCTGGGGGGGGGCGGTGTTCTTCCCATTCGATGTATCGGGTTATGCAACCCTCTCCCCATTTCCTAGTTTAAATATTCTGCAAAGACATCAAGCTTCTGCCCCAAAGCACTGACTCTCTCCTTAGTCAGATGCAGCCCATTGAATTTAAAGAACTTTCGCTCCCAAAACTACTGCCAGTTACCTACAAATTTGTGTCTTTTTTCCTGGCACCAGCCCTTGAGCCACATGTTTAGCACCCCTATCTCCCCTTCACTGAACTTTTGTCCATCTGCCCTACCCGTCCCAGACCAGCAGGATATCAGAGAAGGAGATGGCAGATGAAATGGATCACAGTTTGTCTCCCAGCCTGGTCAGGTGTTCCTTGGTCTCCACAACTAACCAGCTGGTGAGATTGTTAGTCCCTATGTGTACCAGGATGCCGATTGGCTCTTTTCAGTGTTGCCTTGACTTTCTTCAGGTTTTTGGATTCCATTCTATGGAGTTCTGAAGTGGAGTGCCACTGCCTCTCGGCTATCTGTGGACTTGTTTTATTACCCACTTCCAGTGTCAACATTTTGTTTCTGATGACTTCCGCTTTCCTTGGGGGACTTTGGGGATTGGATTAATATTCTTAACATTCTGCCAGAGTTTGCTTTAACTTAGGCACTTCTGGACATTATATTTCTTTAATAACTTTGGACTCTGCATTTTGTCTTTTTTACTGTTTATTTTATTGTTATATGCAATTGGTATGGGGGGAGGCTCCTCATTTCTTCATTGTTGTGCCAGTTTGATTTTGCAAACTCCTGTTAGTTACTCCTTCTTTGTGGAATCTACTTTTCATGGGGCATGTTCTACCATGTTCCTGTGCACCACCTCCCCCCCACTGTTAGCTACATTTTAGTTTCTTTATATGCACTGATCATGTTCTTGCGTTATTTGTATTTGTTGACAGATTCACTGTTGCATGTTTACTATGGCATGTCCTTTGATGGTTGCAAACTTATATATTATTATGCTGTGTAGGGGACTACTGGCCATTTGGTTCTTTTCTTTCTCATTCTTTTATAATTACTTTTTGAACTTATTGTCTGTTGTCTGTTATGGTAATGTTGTTTTACTTGTTGACTTTCTTTTGTGTTGTTAATTAGCCAGGGCTTCCCCCTCTGACCCCCCTGAGTTACCAGATGTACTGCTTTTACTTTTTATTCTCTTCTGAGTCTCTATATTTTTCTGTACCCAGAGGTGATTTCTTTCTTTCTCTTGTATTTCCAGTTCTTGTCCTTATCTACTGTATTTTTCCTTCTTATGTTTTGTACTTTGGTTATTTCTCCCTCTGGTTTCCCCTCACCCTGCATATGTTTAGAGGAGTGATATGAGCTCCTGTTCCCCTCTTTGTCTCAGTCTTTTTTGGGGTACCTCTTTTGTCCTCCTTCAGTAATTTTTCTTGTCTGCTCTTTACTCTGTTCATGTAATTCTTATCTTCTTAATTGTTTACTTTTTGATTGCCCCATTGGCCATACAGGGAGGGAAAGCAAGGGGTGGCAGGGATTCTTTTTTGTGTTTTTTCTTCTTGAGTCATATAGGACCCATGTGAACAGTGGCTTTTTTGGCCCCTAAGATCTTCCTTTAAGGAAGTGACCAGTGGGCCTTCACTGGGATTGGGACCACTTATGATCATTCTTTTTGTTTTTGCTAGTGCTGCTTTTTTTGTGTCTACCCCACTAGAATTTTGTATTGGGAATTTTAGTGTTTTTTGTGCATCCTTTTTGGCAAGGGACTGATTTTAGGGCCTCTCCCACGTATTTGTTATGGTTATTTTTGGGAGGTGTTTTTCTTATTTCTCTGAGGGATGGGTGGGGAACTGTGGGGGGGGGTGTTTGGAGCTTTGGGGAAATTTTCTGGAAGTGGTCTGGTGCCCTGATGTATGCCCCCACCAATAGAAATGTCCAGTGTTAAGCACTTAAAGATTGTATCTTGGAATTTGCAGGCCCTGAACTGCCACAAGGAGCATAGGAGGGTTTTTAAGTATTTGCATGATTTGCACTGTGACATTGCCCTTTTACAAGTGGCCCATTTGTTAGAAGGGGATTCTAAGCAATTGGGCCATATGTGGGTGGGTAAGTACTATCACAATACCCATTCCACTCATAAGAGGGGTTGTTGCTCTTCTTTGTTGGACGGGTTTGCAAGTTGGTATTTCCCAAGAGTACCAGGACCCTGAAGGGCAGTCCTATTTCTATTGGGCAGTTACCTAGACTCTCCTTTGTTTTTGGATAGTGTTTATGCCCCTAACATGCCTGAATTTAAGTTTTTTCAGAATCTGTTCATGGGAATCCAGGATATTCTTGCCTCCATTTTTTGGGGAGGTGACCTGAATCTGGCCCTTCAACCACCCCCAGAGAGATTGAACAGGCCCTGGCCCCCATCAGGAACTATCTTTGTAGCTCAGATGTCTGTGTTTTTTCAAGATCTGAGCTTGCATGATATCTGGTAGATTTTTCACCCAATGGATTTGGATTTTACATGTTATTCCCACACTCATGACTCCTATAGTCGGACTGTTGTGATTTTGATCACTTCTGACCTCATCCATTTGGTCTAGGGGGCTACTTTAGGGAATATCTTTTTTGTCAGATCATGCCCTGGTTACCCTTTCTCTTGCCTGGGAGGCCCTTGGTGATAGCCATAACAAATGGACCTTAAATACTTCTCTTCTTCAGTTGGAGGAGATTTGTTGCTGGCTCCATCAGACTATTTAAGAGTTTTTTTCTTTTAATGTTACCCCAGATAGCTTGTATGCTACACAATGGGATGCCGTAAAAGCAGTCCTTTGGGGCCAACTTATAGAAGGAGCAGTGTCTCACCACTCTGCAGAAGAAGGAAGAGAAACTAAAGCACCTTGAGTGCACAATAGCTCAGAGCCCCCATTGTCATCCCTCCCTTAGGGATCAACTTATCACACTTAAAATGGAAATTGAGAATATTTTACAATTTAAAATGGACTATGCTCTTTACAGATTGAATCAGAAATACTGGGAGGCTGAGGAGGTTCCTTGGAAACTGTTAGCCACCAAGTTATGTGCCCAGGCCCAGGACAAATACATTCTTTTAATTATTGACTTCCATGGGAATATTTTAACTGCCCCAATGGATATTAATTGAGCTTTGCAAGACTTTTATATCTCTCTTTACTCTTCTGACAGCAACCCCACTCATGATCAATGCTCTGCTTTCTATGCAGGCTTATCCCTCCCTCGGGTTCCTGTGCATTACCTGTCACTCCTTACCACCCCTATTTGTCCTGACAAGATTGCCCAAGCTATCCAAACTATGTCACTAGGCAAGTGCTCAGGTCCAGATGGTTTTCCCACTGAGTTTTATTCTATCTTTTCCAATATACTATCTCCACAATTGGCTAAGGTTTTTAATGAGGTATGGGTAAAGGGGTCTATTCCTTCCTCTTTTTTCCAGGCTATTATTATATTATTACCCTTATTCCTAAAAAAAGGCAAATATAGTACAGTACCTCTTGCTCTCAGTTTTGCCCAATTTCCTTACTTAACGTATAAGCAAACATTTTTGACAAGGTTCTTTCCAAATGGATGGAACCTATCATGCCACTGCTAATACATTCAGATTAGGTATTTTTTGTCCTAGGGAGGTTGAGGTCCTATAGTATTTGAAGAACACAGGATCATTTATGGTAAGCTCACTCTCTCCCTTAGCCCACTGCCACCCTCTCTTTAGATATGGAGAAAACATTTAACAGGGTCTAGTCTGCTTACCTATTTGTTGTTGTGACTAGATTTGTATTCCCAGCCCATTTTATTTCCCTGGTGTACCTCCTCTATACCTCACCTACAGTGGTGGTTCTTACTAATTCCATGCTTTCCCCTTACTTCCCCTTGGGCAGAGGGACCCGTCAGGGTTACCCACTGTCACCTTTTTAGGGCTGTGGATGGAGCCTACAGTACTATTGCAATCACTCAGTAGCTCTAAAAAACATCCAGTTGTGGAACTTTCCATTGGACTTTTGGAAGTATCCTTCTGAAAGCCCAGGGGAGATTGTACCCCTCCACCATGATCGGCTGCTACAGAATAACAGCCACACTATTTTGGCTGTTACTCCCACATTCCAGTGGCATAAACTGTGCATGCATGATCTGCATGCATGCGCAGTACTGCTAGCGTCATCATGTTTGGCAAAATGCCATTCACCACAACTGAGCATGCATGACTGCCACGCATGCACAGTTGCATCACTGCCACCAGCTCCATGGCATTCTGTGCCCCCCCAAAACTCATGTGCCACACTTGCTGCCCACCCCAGTGTGACCAAAGATTTTGCTTTCACCCACCAACATCAGGGTGCCCAATTCCCATGTTGGCATTATGTGCACCCTCCAGTCATGTGGCACACTGGGAGCCCACCCCAGTGTGCCCAAATGTTTTTTTCTATAAAAAAGAAAACAGTCCCTTGTCATCGCTTCAGTCTTTTTTTCTCCCTGTAAAAATAAAAATGGTCCCTCATCATCACCCCAGTCCCCCTCCACATCCCCGCCTTCCCACTGAGCATCCATCTCCCCACACCCCCCTTACCCCATACTTACCTCTGGAGGTCGGCGCTGTCATCTTTTCTGGACTTGGATACATCTGCACTCTTCAAAGCTGAACCACAAACTGAAGAATCAAAGGTGAGCATGCTATACTGCCATTCAATGGGGTTTTGAACTTATGCTGATATCTCAGCCATTGTTTTGAATTTTTGCCCCACATTTTCAACATGGAGTTCTTAGGACCTCAGCTCATGGAAACTGTCACTGCCATTTTGTTACTCAGTCCCAAAAGGTGATGTTGTGGTCACTGCATAGAATCACCTTTCAGGACCGATTCACAAAATGACAGTGCCACTGTTCATGAGGTGGGGTCCCAAAAAGCCCATGTTGCAAATTTAAGGGAAACAATTCCAAAAAATGACTGCATTATGAGCATGCATTGTGCAGTTTCTATGCATGTTCAGAACTTCCCCAATTTTTTATATTTTCACTCCACATTTTCAACATTGCCATTTTTTGCACACCTCCTTCAAAACAGTACAGCTGTCATTTTCCACAACCTGCCCAAAACATGTTTTCACACCTGTGGCGCAGAATAGTGCATTTGCTCTGTGAAATCACCTTTTGGGACAAGTGAACAAAATGACACCTGCACTCTTCATGCGGAGGGGTCCAAAAACATCCGTGTTGAAAATTTTGGAGCAACACCTCCAAAAAATGATCAAGTTCAACCGGGCATTTAGTAATTTCTATGCACGTGTGTAGCTTTCGTCACTTGGTAGCTTTTCACAGCCCAATCGGCTCTGGCTAAGTCTTGTTTTATTTTTGTTGACCATGGAGTTCCTTGCACTGAAGATCAGAGCAGATTCCATATTTATGGGTCTGACAGTGGGAACTGTGCCACATAAAATTGTTCTTTTTGCTGATGATATTACTTTTTATCTCTCTAATCTTGCTTCATCTCTTCCTGCCCTTCAGGAAATCATTCAGGCTTATTCTGCTCTGTCCGGCTATCAGCTTAATGCTGTGAAATCCCTGATTCTCCCCCTTAATAATGTCTGTACAGCAGACCTGTTTGCTACCTGCCCTTATCAATGGGTGCCCAATGGAGTGACCTGCATAGATATTATTCTTAAGCCCTCTCTTTCTGACTTGGTGGTGGCTAATGTTCAGAAAATGATTGATACACTGGACACTGATTTAACTAATTGGAAAGCTCAACCCCCTTCCCTTTGGGATAGGATTAATTCTCTTCAGCTTATTGTGCTTCCTAAAATTCAGTATGTCCTGTCTAACCTGCCTCTTTCTCTTCCAGATACCTTTTTCCATAAACTGGCTAGAAAATTGACAGCTCTTATTTGGGATGGTAAACCTCCTAAAATAAAGCTTAAAACTTTACAAAGACCCTGGAAGAAGGGTGACTTTAGTTTATCTGATATGAGTAGCTTTCATGATTTTACTGTTTCATGGCAGGTGCTACTTTGTTATATACCTCATCTTTCTTCATCCTCGTCTGCCTGGATTCCTCTTGAACTTGCCATGGGTTGTTTACTGGCCCCACAAGCCCTCGTTTTTACAGATTGGTCATTACGTGCTGCTGTTTCTCTGTACCTGCATTTTACCAAGTATATTTAGGGCAAATACACTAAGCTATTGGACTGGGACTACCGGATCGGATCCTTTCAACCTCTTTGGCATAATCAGGGTCTGCTTTTAGATAACAAGCCAATATATTGGACAGATTGGGAAAACTGTGGTATTTTGGTGCATCAAGACCTTTTTTAACCTCAGACAGGTTGTTTTTACTCCTTTAAGACTCTTCAAACCAAATATCAGCTGCCGAGATCTCATTTTTGGAAGTATTTGTTAATTTCAAATTTGATTAAGTTTGAGGTTGTACCAGATTATGATTTTCCCTAAGTCCAGGCACTAGACCACTGAATACTTATTCTAGATGGAGTGCAGCACCTCTCTGTGAAGCTAAAATGTTTTTGGGCTCAGGTCTGTACCTTGTCTCCTTTTGAGAGCCCTAGAGAGAGATGGGAATTGGAACTCGGTGTTGTGAATTCCTCACAAGACTGGGCCATGTATGTCCATTCACCAAGCTATGGGGATGGGATTGAGCAACAGAAAGAAGAGATTTGTTTTGTTTTTGTTTTGAAATTGTTTATTTTGTAATTAAAAAATGAATAACTACAACAATAAACATGCCATCTGACTAACGAACAACACAATAACTTTGTACAAAATAGTGAGTGCATTACAAAGTGGAATTAAACAACAGCAATAAAACTACTAAAACAGATGAACTAAAGGGCAGAATAAAAAAATGATCAAAAGGGGGAATTACCCGGATAAACACAGGAATGATTAAGCAAAAAAAATATATATATATATATATTGAAAGAAATCATAGGAGCAATAACTAGGATAGTGTTTGTTTAGACAAAATATAAAGTGTATGTAATTTTCACCATCTCTTTTCATATGTAGGTAATCTGTGTTGTGTACTGGCACAGCACCTTCTTGGGCAAGCAGGTCAGGTAGTGTAAGGGGAGGCTCTACTTGTTCTACTTTCAAAAACTGTGGTTGTATATTTTCTGTCTAATTTCTTCTGTTTCATTTCAGTACACGGGGTTTTGTTCCTCCTTTTAGGGACTGTAGGAGTGGCAATAGAGGAGTGTCTGAGCAGTGGGTGAATGGAAGACAGCTGGAGAAATGGACATATTTTTCCAGTGTTTGCTGCAGGTCTAGTTGTACAAGGGAAGCTATATCATATTCTGTTTGGATTATCTGATAGTTTTTTACAGCAACGTGCAGATGTGGAGGGTGACCCCCCTTCCTTCCTATCCCAACCACACCAGATTCATCCACCTTTGTAGAGGACACTCCCAGCCTGCATCAGGCTACTTTCTGTTTGAACACAGGAAAGGGCAGTAACACCCTACCATCACAACAAAGAAGACTGGATAGTCTTGGAATTGGGTCCCTTAACTTGTGAAAAGCTTTCATTCAGTAGGTAAATAAGAAAGAGAGGAAGGAACAAAAACAAAAACAAAAATACATTTGGAATAAGATTAGGTAGAGGGGCTAGGAGGTGAACTACATCAAAAGGTATTAAGGTTATTGGCACAGTACATAGCAGAAGAAGGGTACCATCAGAGCAAGTTAGTGTAGTAACAGGCAGCGAAGAAAGAGGAATATGCTGGGAGTGGTGCAGTGTAGTGGCTGTGGGGTGGCAGTCTTCAGAAGAACCTTCTGGATGCAGCATTGCTTCCCCATGTGCAGGCACCTCTCTTTGTTGAGGGAGGAGGTTGCCAGTCTCTGGGCCCAGTTTTCTAGGATTCAAGGGGCCTACTCCACCACCCAGAGGCCACCAAATCTGCACTCACTACCACAAAGATTGTCCAGCAGATGGAGTGGTTGGACTATGGTGGACTCAGGCAGAGTAAAGGAGGTGGGTCAGAGGCACCCCCCCACCATCTGATGCAACTGAAGAATTCCTATGTTGTGTTGTAGAAACAAAAAGGTCTCACTGGGTCACCCAAAGCTGCACCCACGGAGGATGAGTAGGACCTCCACAATTGAACCCAGTGAGGTGTGGCAGAAAATAGAAACATATACTTTGATGGCAGATAAAGACTGCTTTGCCCACCTAGTCTGTATATTTCCCTACCTAATGTATAAGCTGCAGATTCTATTTAACCAACAGCCTATTTCTTCCTACGCCCACAAAACTTGCCTTATGTCTGTCCCATGCATTCTTGAATTCCTCACAGATTTAGAACCCACAACCTCCACAGGAAGGCTGTTTCATGCGTTCACCACCCACTCTGTGAAAAAATACTTCCTCACATTGCCCCTGAGCCATCCCCCCCTCTGTCTTCAAACTGTGTCCCCTTGTTCTTGCACAACTCTTTTCCTGAAGGATGCTACCCTCTTGGACTTTGATGATTCCACTGAGGTACTTAAAAGTTTTTATCATGTCCCCCCTCTCCCTCCTTTCCTGAAGGGTATACATGTTAAGCTCCTTTAGACTCTCCTCATATGGCTTCTCGTGCAGACCCTGCACCATTTTAGTTGCCCTCCTCTGGACTGCCTCTATCCTGTCTATGTCCTTGCAGAGATGGGGTCTCCAGAACTGGACAAAGTACTCCAGATGGGGTCTCACCAACTGTCTTTACAGAGGGATAATAACTTCCTGTTTTCTGCTGGTGATGCCTCTCCCTATACATCCCAGTATCCCCCAGAACTCCCTACTGCCTTCTCACATTGTTTGCTTACCTTGAGGTAATCTGATATGATTACCCCAGGTTATTTCCATTTTTGTTGTTGTTACTACCTCCCCCCATTGTGTAATCTTCCCCTGGGTTTTTGTTTCCCAGGTGCATTATTTTGTACTTCTTTGCATTGAATCCAAGCTGCCATAATTCTGACCATTCCTCCAACCTTACCAAGTTCCTTCTCATCCTTTCCACTCCTCATTGTGTATGATCCCTGTTGCAGATCTTTGTGCCATCTGCAAAAAGGCATACTTTTCCTTCCAGTCCCTCTGCAATGTCACTTACAAAGACATTAAAAAGGATTGGACCCAGTACTGAACCCTGAGGTACCCCACTAGTAACCCCTCTTTCTTCAGAGTGGACTCCATTTACAATTACCTTCTGTGTCCTGTTGTCTAGCCAATGTTTTACCCAGGTTACCAGCCTGTGACCCACTCCCAGGCTGGTTAATTTGACTGTTAGTCTTTTGTGTGGGACTGTGTCAAGTGCCTTGCTAAAGGCTAGGTAGGCCATGTCCACAGCCCCTCCCTGGTCTACTACTTTGGTCACCCAGTCTAAGAAATCAATTAGATTTGTCTGACATGACCTTCCTGCTGTGAACCCATGCTGCCTTGGGTCCTGTGCCCCACTGGCCTCTAGGTACTCAACAATTATTTCCTTCAGAAGTGGTTCCTTCACTTTCTCTACCACAGAGGTCAAACTGACAGGTCTGTAGTTTCCTGCCTCTCTCTTGCTCCCACTTTTGTGAAGGGGTATCACATCTGCCTTCCTCCAGTCCTCAGGTACCACGCCATCCTCTCATGATTTGTTAAAAAGGGTAGTCAGTGTAGTGATACTAGTTCTGTCCTTAATTCTTTTAGAATTCTAGGGTGAATTCCATCAGGCCCCATTGCTTTGTCCACCTTCAGTTGTAGGAGTTCTTTCAGAACCCTTTCTTCTGTGAAAGGACTGGGATCGACCCCCCCCCATCCAGAGTGCTTCTGTTAATTGGATTAGGCACCTTCCCCTCTTCCTCTTTTGTGAATACTTAGCAGAAGTATTCATTCAGTATCCCAGCTTTTTCACTGTCCCTCTCTGCCCACCCACCGTCCATTCTATTCAGCCTCACTATCCCTCCCTTTGTCTTTCTACGCTCCCTGATGTACCTATAAAATGTTTTATCCCCTTCTTAACTGAGTTGGCTATCTTTTCCTCAGTTTGGGTCTTTGCTATTCTGACTACCCTCCCTGCTTCCTTCTGCCTTAACTGGTACAGTTCTCTGTCCTGTTCCTTCTGTGTTTCCTTATACTTCCTAAATGCTATCTTTTTCTCCCTAACCTTCACCACCACCTCTTTTGAGAACCATAGTGACTTTTTCTTTCATTTTGATTTATTTGTTTCACACAAAGGCCTGTTGCCTCTGTGATGGCAGTTTTGATGTTTCCCCATTGTTGCTCCACCCCTTCTTCTAGCCTATGTGCTAGTGCTTTTCTAAGGCACTCTCCCATCATGCCAGAGTCAGCCCTCCTGAAGTCCAGAACCCTCACTTTTGTATGGCTTTACCCTGTAGCTGAGTTTATCTTGAACCACACTGTTTGGTGGTCACTTGCTCCCAGATGGCTACATACGTCTAGATCTGAGACCTCTCACCATCCCCATTTGAGAGTACGAGGTCTAAGATTGCTTTCTCATGAGTGGGTTCCAAAACTAGCTGTTTGAGGCATGCCACCTGAGGGCATCGAGAATGGAACTGCTTTTGGGTCTGGCTGCAGCCAAGGTCCTCCAGTTAACATCTGGCATATTCAGGTTCCCCATCAACAGTATCTCCCCTTTCTCTGCCATCCTAAGGATGCCTTCTATCATATCCTTGTCAATTCCCTCCCCCTGACATGGGGGTCTGTATACAACCCCTGTGCAGATTGTGGTGCCATTTTCAGTCTTTAAGGTGACCCACAGTGCCTCCTCTCCTCCCTGTTTACTCTTTTGTTCAGTTGCTTTTATCTCTTCCTTACATAGAGAGCTACTCCTCCCCTCTTATCCCCCATCTCTCCTGTAGGTTGTGTATCCTGGTATGTTAACATCCCAGTCATGGTTCTCTCTATATACCATGTTTCTGTGACTGCTATGATATCCAAGCATCCCTCTTCCATCAAGGCCACCAGTTCAGGGAGCTTGTTGCCCAGACTATGGGTATTGGTACTCATTACCCTCCATTTCTTGATGGCCTTACCCCTATTTGCCCCATCCCTGTCCTTATTGTGTTTGTCATTTCCTCCATTTACCTCTGCTCTTCTCCCTATTGACATCTCTATCTTGGTGTTTACCTCTCTTACTACCCTGATCTTTTGGGGGGCTAGGATTTCCCTGCCCCTTTCCAGTGCCTCCCCCCTTGGCTAGTTTAAATGCTTTAAATGAAACATTTAAACCTATCACCTAGGATCATAGTTCCCTCCTGGACAGATGCAGACGCTCTCACCAGGATAGGCCTGCATCCCTCCAGGTGGACCCCCAGTGCCCAATGGAGGCAAATCCCTGAGCTCTGAACCAGTTTTTCAAGCACTGATTGAATTCCATGTTGTTGAGCACCCTAGTCTCACCCATGCCACAGACAGGCAGCAACTCCGAGAAGGTTACCATGCGTGCTACTTGTCTAAGGCCCCTCCCCATCTTCACAAACACTTCTTGCACTGCTCTGATCCCCTTCTTAGCCAGGTCATTTGTCCCTAGGTGGACAATGACATCCAGCTCCCTCCCCTGTGCAGCTGCTCCAGTGATCCTGAGGATTCACTCCCTATCCCTTCAAGCCATAGCACCAGGCAGGCACCTTATCTCCCTCTTCCCTTCCTCCCCTATTTCTACCTTCCTAACAATGGAGTCCCCCAACAAGAGTTGTTTCCTTTCCCTGTGGGGTCCCATGCCACCCTCCTGCTGGTCTCCTTTGTGGAGGTTCCCAGCATCCTACTGGGTCTCCACTGTGGGTGCCACCATAGAGGAACCACACATTGCCAGAATGGCATATGAATTGTGGAAAGGTACAGCTGGAGGGATGCACCTCTCTTCCACCACCCTTATCCTCCCTGAACCCACTGTGGTACAACCATTCCTCTTTCTTGGCAACCTCTGAGGTAATGGTAGTGGCACTGGTAGTCCCTGGGTGAGAAAGGAGGTCCCACAAATCCTGGCCAACTCAGCCTGGAGATGAGCTACCTCCTCCCTCAGCCCAGAGAGGTGCCTGCAGATGGGACAACACCACATCCTCCAGAACGTCTCCTGGAAGACTGCTGCTCTAAAGCCAGTGCATTGAACCACTCCTATCATGTTTTATTTCTGGCCCCTTAACTGTTGTATGGAATACTTACTCTTTCCTCTGTTTTTTTTTGACCTACTTACTTACTGCCTGTGTGCCCTTTAAGCTCCTGAACTTCCTTATCTGAGACAAGAAGTTCCTATATTTCTCAGTAGTCTCCTTCCTTCCTCAGAGTCAGACCTCCAGCAGCTAGGGGGGATGGAGAGCTACTCTTCCTTCAAGGATGGTGAGTCTTTGGTGGCTCTGTGATCACTCACTTCCTGCTCCCAAACAGGAAGTTCCTGTTGTCAGTCAAATCCTGTGTCTATAAAACTAGAACTGGTTTAGGGTGCGGGTTGTGGGGAGGGAAGGAGGGCAATATAGTCCCAGTAGAGAAATTTAGTTATAATAACAGCAGCTCCTTCCTTCTGGTGTCCCAAAAGGAAGAGGAATCTACTCCTGGTGGGGAACTCCTTCATTCAGGGTGTGGAATTAGGAGCAAGTATCGAGGAGGAGAGGGAGATAAAGTGCCTACCAGGAGGCACAGTTCAGAAGGTTGGAAAAAGAATGCAGAAGATTGCTAGGACAGTAGCGAAGAGGGGGAAACTGGATGTCATTATCCATCTGGGAACCAATGACCTACTGTAGCTTACGGCAAGGCAGAGATAGCAAGAGTGCAGGAGGAGTTTAGGGAACTGGGGAAGGACCCTAGATCAGGTAGCAAACTCTGTGAACTTCTTGGAGGTGCAGCCTGTCTACGGCAAGGGGAGGCTAGGGATCTCCACACCAAGGATTTTAATGCCTGGTTGAAGAACTAGTGTGGAGAGCAAGGTTTTTGCTTCATTGTGGGCAGGGGGCCAACCTGGGGGGATGCAGACCTGTACAGGGGTAATAATGGCCTGCATCCTTCCAGTAGGGGGACCATAGTTCTTAGTGAACAATTTAAATGCTTCATTGGCAAGCATTTAAACTAGTCTGGGGGGGTGGAGAGAGGAAGCAGAGTAATTCTAACTGTGCACTCCCATAGGATAATGTAGCCAGTAAGGAGCAAATAATGTCACAAAATCACCAGAAAACACTAAACTCAGCAGAAGAGGAGTAGAGAAAAGAAACAAGGGGGATGGGGGTGATCAGGAGAAGAGTTTCTGGAACATGGACGGCCATGTGAGTGAATACCCACAACCTGGGGAAAATAATCCCTTATCTGGCAGCTTTGTTAGCAGAAGATGACTTGGATATTATAGCTATTACAGAGACTTGGTACAATGGGAACCATGACTGGGACGTAGCTATACTAGGGCATATCTTGTTCAGGAGAGACAGGGTGTGAAAGAAGGGAGGAGGGATAGCTCTTTACATCAAGGAGGGAATAAAGGCAGTGGAGGCACAAGGAAGGCAGGGGGAGGCAGAGTCACTTTGGGTCACCCTGGAGACAGGCAATGGCACAGTCATTCATACAGGCATGATCTACAGACCCACAGCCTAAAGGTAGGAAGTGGCAAGGATCTACTGGAAGCCAGCCATATGATGGCAGCTAAAGGGCAGGTGCTTCTGGTGGGTGACTTCAAACTGCCAAAAGTTAATTGGAGCATCCCAGTGGCTGCAACGGTCAAGTGCAGAGATATCCTGAACTCCCTGCAAGGGGCTTGCCTCAAGTAGCTAGTGCCTGAGCCAACCTGGGAGGGTGCAATTTTGGACTTGGTTCTTACCAACAGAGACACAATCTCAGATGTTAGGGTCAGTGAACACCTGAGACCCAGTGACCATCACACAATGTGGTTCAATATCAGTGCTGCAAAAGGGGTCATGTCACGCGAAAGTGAGAGTTCTGGACATCAGGAGGGAAGACTTCACAAGGATGGGTGTGTGTCTCAGAGAAGCCCTAGTAGAGTGAGAAAAAAGGGGGGGGGAGCCAAAGAACTATGGGCCCATCCTAAAGGAGCCATAGTGGAGGTGATTAACCTTTGTATTTGGTATATAGACAAAGGCAAGAGGAAACAAAATACACTATGGTTCTCAGAGGAAGTGGCATGGAAAGTAAGGGCAAAAAAAAGTTGGTGTTTAGGAAATATAAGGAGAAACAGAAGGAGGAGAACAGGCCAGTGCATCTATAAAGGCTAAGGGAGGCAGGGAAAGTGGTCAGGAGTGCCAAGGCAAAGACAGAAGAGAAAATAACAATGGAAGTTAAGAGAGGGGACAAGACCTTCTGTAGGTATGTTAGTGAAAGAAGAAAGACCAAGGGGAAAGTTGTAAGGCTAATGGGGAGGGGGGAGGGAGTGGGAGTGGAAGGAGACCAGGATAAAGCATCAACCCTGAATAAATATTTATTTTATTTATTTATTTTAAATTTGTTAACCGGGTAAAAACACTGGAGAGAAGTCCTTCTGCAGGACCGACCCAGGACAATAAAACAGTATAAAAGTAGAAAGCCAACAACATACAAGATCACATATAACAATTACATGCTTTCAAAGACAATAAATAACTTTTAAGTTCTGCTTTGAACCCAAACAAAAAGGTAATTGGTCTTAAGGACAGTGGTAAATCATTCCATAGGCTTGGTGCTACAGATGCAAAAGAATGGACACCAATCTTTGGGAGGCAGTATAGCACAGTGGTTTAAGGCTCTGAGTTGCAAATCTGGTGACATCCAGCAGATCAGACCTGAGTTTGTATCCCATAGCTTTCACTTGCATACTGTGTGACCCTGAGCAAGTCACTTAACTTCCCTGTGCTCCCAGGTCGCTCCTTTAAAAAAGCTTTCAGCTTTGTATGCTACTCCTGGTTAAACAACTAAAAAAAAAATCTTATTCTTAACTGTATTGGCTTCTAAAACAACTCCCTTGTTGGATCTCAAATTAGACAAGGATTCTCTAATCACTACAAGATCTGACAATGGGAAATAACTTTTAGAATAAATGGCTTGATAAACTAGACTACCTAATGAGTAAATACATTTTTACTTTGGGGATAACCCACCTAAAGAAGAGTATAAAGTACAGTGGTAAGTCATCAAAGGAACAGCAAGTATAAATTGACAAATGTTATTGTATCCCACACCTAGACCCTAACACTCCCTCACACCCAAATTATGCTATAGGGAAGAGACATAGTTCAGGTGTGCCATCAAAGCACCATATTTCTGTTCAGTTTTCATAGAGGAAGGGGAAGGGGAGGGACCACAGCTAAAAATCAGATTGGGGAGCGAGGTAGATAATGGTCCATTTACAGAGAGAGTCCTAAATTAACTCAAAACACTTAAGTTAGACAGAGCAATGGGACCAGATGGGATACACCCTAGAATATAAAATAAATTAAGGGAGATACTAGCTGCAGCATTAGCATCTCTGTTCAACAAGTTGCTGGATACAGGAGTGATTCCAGAGGACTGGAGAAGGGCCAATGTAGTCCCTATCGACAAAGGTGGGAACAGGGAGGAGGCTGAAAGCAACAGTATGGACCTGTCTGCATGAACTCAGTGGTGGGGAAAATTATGGAATCACTTGTAAAAAAAAGATAGTGGAGCACCTTGAAGCCAGCAGAGCACAAAATCTGAGGTAATACAGATTCATGTCAGGAAAGTCATGTTAAACAAATCTGATAGATTTTTTGAATGGGTGACCAGGGAGGTAGATTGGGGGAAGCGGTGGATGTGGCCTACCTTGACTTCAGCAAGGCATGTGACACTGTTCCACATATGAGGCTTGTGAACAAGCTGGCAGCCTGGGATTGGGTCACAAGGTGGTAAACTGGATTGCAAATTGGTTGAGGGATAGAATGCAGAGGATGGTGGTAAATGGAGATAAATCCAAGGTAGGGAGGGTGACCAGCATGGTGCCACAGAGATCAGTTCTTGGTCCAGTACTGTTAAATATCTTCATCAGTGACATTGTGGAGGGGCTGGAGGGAAAGGTATGACTGTTTGCAGATGACACTAGGAGAGAAAGGTATGACTGTTTGCAGATGAAACTGAAATCTACAATAGGGTGGACAGTCCAGGAGGGTTGGAGAAAATGAGGAAGGACCTAACTGAACTGGAGAAGTGGTCTAGAGTGTGATAGCTAACATTTAATTCAAAAAGTGCAAAATCCAGCAATTACATGCAAAGAGCACTGTGTTGGGGAGAGTCTTACCGACATTCTACGAGTTCGATCAAGGTCTTGTGTCAGTGTAATTTTCCAGTCATCCCCAAGAAGGATTGGTAATTGAGTGAAAGGGGCAAGGGTGGTAGTCAATTCTAAGAAAAAGGAGGGGGAGTCCATATTAGGACCATAAACACTTCCAAGTAGAATTTCTGTCATGCCTTGGTGCTTGTGTACAAAAACGTATCATATTAGGGTGTCTGTAATAGTATTTATAAGGGCAAAAGGTACTGACCTGGAGATTAATATAATAACACCTTTTTTGTCTGACACTATCTCCCACCCTGTAAGCCTGTCCAAAATAGTCTCTCCAAAAAAGTGTACTTTCAGAAGATAACAACTGTGATTCTTGCAAAAATGCTAGTTGGATCCCATAATGCACCAAATGCTTAATAATTTGGTACCTTTTAAGGTTTGACCTTGCTAGAGAGGACGGATTTGGTTTGATATACTGTCTTTCACATTAGGACCTAGGTATGAAATAGATAAGAAGAGGAGAATGTATAGCACAGTGGTTTAAGGCTCTGAGCTGCAATCCTGGAGATATGGGTTTGAATCCCACAGCCCCCACTTACATAATGTGTGACCCTAAGCAAGTCACTTAACTTCTTTGTGCTTCCTGGTCACACCTATAAACAAGCTTTTAGTTTAGTGTATCCCTCCTGGTTAAAAAAAAAGAATGACAAAATGCAGGAGACAGAGGAAGAGAATGATGATGCTGGCTCATGTTGTTAATAAACATGGGCCTTATGCATGACATGGGCACAGGTGCATGAAAAAAAGGATGTACCCCGCCCACATAGCTGCACACCTGCAGAGAGGTGTGCCCATACTGGCATTCACTAATGCTGGCCACCTGTGCACAGCTACTCCCCCCAGCACACAGAAGTTTGCAGGGCAGCCAGAGGAGGAGTCGAGTTCCCTATGTTTACAGCAGGCACCAGGACCCACGTACCCAGTGATGGGCTGTGTGTCCCACTTCTCCCAGCACCAACACTGTCTCCCCTCATATATGCCAGTCAGTGCCGGGCACTCACGTGACTGACAGTCCCAGACCCCCATCACTGCCCAGTGGGCTGTGGCAGCACAGAGGGGTCATGCCTATGTCCCACCATGCTTGGTGGGAAGCCTCCATGGGAGTGTGCAGAGGGTTATGGAAGGGTCTACCCTGGAGTACCCTGTGCCACCCTCCACACCCATGTGGCCAGCACTACACAGTTTAGTGACTACAGCATAGTGCTGGCATGCCCCCAGAAAGCCCCCGGTGCATTTCAGTCCACACTACAGGGTAAGCAGCTGGGTTTCTGACTTGTGCCCCATCTTATGAATACTGCACTGGTCCATGTGACCCCACTTTGTGGCATTCAGGCATATGGATGCCAGCACACCCGGTTTCCATGGTGCTTTGGCCTCGTGCATAGGGCCCCATAACCCGAGGTTGGGGTGGCACATCCATTCAACAGGCCACAGTGCTCAATAACAAAAACAAGGAGTAAGGTGGTGTTATATAATCTTTTTCATGTCACTGTATCACAAAGCACTTTATCATATCCAGATGAGTGAGCATTATCATTTAAACCTGACTTGGGATGATGAACTGTCTATCTATAAAGAAATGTCTGTTAAGTGGCACTGCTGGGCTGGGGGAGAGATATGTGCATGTTCACTATGAGTCTGGGAGAGAAATACATGAGTTCATGCCTATTTGTTGCTGGGGTAAGTTTTGATGCATTTACAATGGTTTGTGTGATTTACAACAGCTTGCATAAAACAATGAAACATGCACCATTATTTTAATACATGCAGCATTTTTAGTGCTGCAGATTCCAGTAACTGTGCCTGAAAGTTAAACCACTTCTGGTCCACTTCTGAGGTGGTCTAACTTTCATATGCCATTTGCCCAAGTTAGGCATGAAACATACCGCACAGCCCCCCCCCCACCCTGAGGCCTTGAATGGTTAGTCCACTATATTTATCCTGGTTACTTCTTCCAAGACCAATGGAGAATGAGATTCTAGCTTAGTTTATAGATGTGCTAGAGATGGGGACATAGTTTAACATGCCTAGGCTTGAGAAAGTTAAGATAGGTAAATGCCAAGACATCATTCAAAGATGTATAAGCTCATAGCCTTTTAAAAAGTGCAGCATATAAATGTAAGTAAACTGTTGACTCTGCTCACCATAGAGGACTTTTCAAGATGCTGGGTGATCTAGGGGTGGAGGAAAAACTAACAAGATTGATAGTACACTGGTAAGGTTGAAGGTCCCAGAAAGTGACTGTAAAAAGGGAGCAACTAGTGGTTAAAGAGGTCACAAGTTGCATGCCGAAGGGGTTGGTGCTGGTACCAATACTGTTTAATGTGTTCATCTTTGATATAGGAGAAAGGACCAAGAGAAAAAGTTGCCTTTCTGCAGAAGACACTAAACTCTGTGTCAGGGTTGACTTAGAAGAAGGGGCCAGAGACATGAAGAGGGACATAGAAAAGTTGGAGGGGTGGTCCAAAATATGTCAACTGAAGTTTAATGCAAAGAATTATAAAATTATGTACATAGCCAAGGGCAATCAAGGGACAGGTTATTGGTTGAGGTTGAAACAATCAGTCTGACCACTGTTGGAAGGATTTATTATTAGTGATAGCCTCAAGTCAATGGTCCAGTGCACTAGAGCACCTAAGAATGTAAATACAATGTTGAGGTGTGTAAGGAGTTCACAAGTAGGAAACAAAGGGCAATGTTGCTACTCTGTGAGTCACTGGTGAGGCCCACATAGAGCTCTGCATCCAGTTCCGAACATGCACCGAGAAAGGCTCAGAAATATATAGTATCAATCCAGGAGCAAGCCACAAAGCTGATGCAAGGGTCAGAAAGGTAAATCATATAAGGAGTGCCTGGCCTGGGTGATGAGGGTAGTGAGCAAGGAACAGGCAGTAGAAGCACTGTATCTTTACTTCAGTAAAGCCCTTAACTCTGTCCCACATGGATGGCTGGTAAAGAAGATGCATGACTTGGGAGTGGGACACAAGTTCACAAGATGGGTAGGAAACTGGCTGAGTGGTAAGAACCCATAGGATAGTATTTAATGGTGAATTCTTGGGGGACAGGATGGTCACTAGTGGTGTGCTATGTGGATTGGTCTCAGGACCAGTCCCAATCCAACATCTTCAACTGTGACATTGGGGTAAGGCTACAGTGCAAAATATGCCTCTTCACATATAATACTAAGATATGTGGACAGGTGGATAATGAGTTGGGAATCAGAGTTTTGAAAGAGGATATGGGTAGATTGGAAAGGTGGTCAAATGCATGGCAGTTAAAATGTAACACCAAGAAGTGCAAGGTAATGCACATTAGGGTGAGAAATGTGAAAATGGAGTTGGGAATGTGGGAGGCAGTAGTAGAAAGCACAACAAAGGAGGAGAGGGACTGTGGGGTAATACTGCATCTTAAGACATCTCTGCAATGAAACAGAGCTGTGGGAAAGGCAAATATGATGTTGGGGTGCATAAAAAGCAGGATCAGAAGTGCTCCTAATACCGTATCCTTCATTGAAGGGGATGTAAACATTGCAGGGGTCACTCAAATTGTGAAAACCCATGGTAATATATTTCAAACTAGGCACTGGACTTCCTTGTAGGTGTCAGGAGTCCTGAGATAAGACTATCTAATTAACCTGTAAATCCAAACAAGGCAGCAGCCATTTTTAAACAGAAAGTTATGCCACTGAGGGGCAAGCTGCATGTTGTTAATTACAGCTTGCCCCGCAGTGACATCACTGCTGGGCTCATGATTCTATGAAATGACTGCTGCCTTGTTTTGATTTACAAGTGATTTAGATATTCATATCTCAGGTCTTCTGAAACCTACAGTTAAACCCAATACCCCATTTGAAAGATCTCTTTATGGGTTTTCATAATTTGAGTGACTCCTACTGTACAATGTTTACTTCTTCTTTAATTTATCCACACCTGGAATACTTTATGCAGTTTTGGAGAATGGACTTGAAGAATGGACAGGACAGAGTGGAGTCAGTGCTGAAGAGAGCAACAAGCATTATCCAGGAAGAGCTGGGAAAGAAATATGAAGCAAGGTTGAAAGATCTAAACATGTACATGCTGGAGGCCAGAAGCAAGAGAGAGAGAGAGAGAGAGAGAGAGAGAGAGAGAGAAAGGACAATATCAGGGGCAACAATATTAAGATGGTGGAAGACAAATTTAAGAGGGATACCAGAAGACATTTTTTCATAGAAAGAGTGGTGGGTTGGTGGGAGTAGGCACCCAGAAGAAGTAGCCTGTGGAAAAACAGTGGATAATTCAATTATGGGTGGGATATTCAAACACAGGTGGGGCAGACCTTGTCTTGGTAAAAATGGCATCAAAATGGGAGTGTGGTAAGGAGGTGTGAAGAGCCACTAGGGCTCTTAAATTCCACATTAGATAGGCAGGACTGGGCAGACATGATGGATCAAGTGGCTTTTTAACAAAGGGCAATTAAATGGTTATAAAAACAGAAGTAATCAATTTTTGTTCTTCTCAATTAACCCTGGGAAAAAATTGCAACTAGAGGAAATTAAGGATACACAATGGATTAAACTTGCAGGGCCAGAAAAAAATGCTTGCCAGTCAGATAGTAATGCAGGAAGGGGATATGGATTTGGTAAATCGCCAAAAAACACAAAAAAGTAAGAAATGTTTAGCCCTCTTAACCTTTTGGAGAATTTGTATAACTCACAGACTAAAATGCCTGAACTACTACTAAAGAGTCTCCACATAATGCTAGTGTAAATATATCCCCAAATAAAGTGTTTAACCAGCTGAACCAGCAAGTAGAAAACACTGCACTAGATTCAGACTTAGTACAGCAATGTCCTACAAATGTATCCAACTATACTTTGAAGGTTTTTGCTCCTTCAATCATGTTTAAAGTAACAGTGCAACAAAAAACATTTTTCCAAAAAAGCTTGTTTCAGCTACAGTTAAGAAAAATATTAGCTTACATGTCAAATGTACTTGGGTACCTCCTATGCTATACACCATGAGTCTTTTTTTTGTTTATGCTAACCCTTGCCAGGTCTGCAATGTTATTTCTATGCAGAATGTAGTGGCCATCTTTTTTTCTTGAGAAAAAATTTAATTAAAACATTCATAAAATACTCAGATTTTGGTGAAGTTAGGAAATTGTACCACCAAATAAAACTGGAAGATGTCCGGAATCCTTTATAGTGAAAGAAAAGGTAGGGTAACATTTCTTGCCTAATTTCTTTGCACTGCTGCTTTAATATAGTTTTATTGGAAACATAAACAGAGTTTATAAAAACAGCAACAACTTAGATCTCTTTATGAGATACATGGACAACAGAATGAATGAGCGTTATCAGAAATGTATAGATCTTGAAAAAATAAAAAGGTGAACAGATTGTCATTTTCAACTATGATAATACCAGACACCCCAAAAAGATTAGTAGCAACAACCAAAGAAAGGAAAGAAACAAGAAAAGAAGAAGCAATTGGGGGAAAAGTGATAAATATTAATAAGGAAGCAGAATACAGGTAAATCAAATTGGAACACTGCACATGAAATAGTGGAAAAGTTAGAGGAAGCAAATCAAAAAATTGTGTTGTAAGAGGAAAATGGATAATTAGTTTAGTTTAGTTTATTGTTCTAGGAATTACTACATTTGAGCCAGAGGCTCTTTTACAAAGGTTCCACGTCAATTAGGTACAGTAAAAAAAAGGTTACATAGATAACACAACAATTTGTGCTGTGTCAAGAGCGAGAAAACATATACAAATACATATCAAATCATTTGTGCAAAAGGACATGAGATATCAATAATCACATTATTATTACAAGAAAGAGGTCATGCCAGATTAGGAGAAACAAATAGGGAAAAAGTCCAGAACAGAGAGGGTAAGTGAAAGGTGTGGGGAGCAGACAATAGCAGGAGAAAAGGTTTCCCAAACATGTCTTTGTCAAATAACGGAACAGGGTGGGTAGTGAGAAAATAGGAGGTTTAATCAGGGCAGTCACAGGAGCTGGAGGTGGCAAGGTGAGAGAACAGCCTTGATTTGAAAATACCTAGAGAGGTAGAGGCAGTAATATGAGTGCTAAGGGCATTTAGCCAGCTGGAGGCACGATAGGCAAATGATCTTTGTCCCTGAGAAGTCCGGCATCGAGGGGACTTGGAGAGGCTGGTGTTCTGATCTTCTGGTAAAATGGGTACTAGCGCTCGGGCATAACAGGTCTTGGAGACAAGGTGGAGTGAGGCCCAGAGTGGATTTTTTCGCCATCAGGCAGGTAAGATACTTTATCTAGTTTGAGAGTTGCAACCAACCTGAATTAGCATAGAGTTCACATGTGTGGGTCCGTCGATGTGCACCAGTGAGCAGCCGACAGGCCTTATTTAGTGATGTTGTAATGCGACTAAGTGCTGTAGTAGTGGCAGATCCATATATAACTAAGCCATAGTCAACGATTAAGATGATAGAGGATTGGATGGCAATCCTCAGTGCAGAATGGGTAAGGAGCTGTCGGTTCCGATACAGAATCCCAATTCGCTGATTAATAGTTTTTGCTGTACTATCAATGTGAGTTGCAAAGGTTAGGCTTTGATCAAAGTTGATTCCAAGATATTTGAAAATTGGCACTTGTTCAAGGGTATTTCCCAAGTATGTATTAATGGTGAGTGGGACTTGCCGTTTCTTGTTTTGCGGGTTAGAGAAGAGCATGGATTTAGTTTTTTTGTGGTTTAGAACCAGCTTATGTTCAAGGAACCACATCTCAACTTTGGAAAAGCATGCTGAAGGTTGAGGCATAAGAGGTCTGGATCTTTATGAGTGGCAAGAATCACGGCATCGCCGGCATAGAGGATTATTTGTTCAGGGCAGGATTTGGGGAGGAGTTTAGGAAAGGCTGAAAAGGAGGGGCCCAGGATGGATCCCTGGGGAACTCCTGAGTGAACCGGTTTTGAGTCTGAGAGAACTCCAGCTACTTTTACAGATTGAGAGCGCTGAGCAAGGTAATTTTACCCAGTCACCAGGACCTGAAGAGAGCCCTAGGGATAGTAGTTGTTTGATAAGTAGGCCATGGTGTACTGTATCAAATGCCTTAGTTAAGTCAATGTAGACTGCTCCAGTTGGGTTTCCTTTGTCCATGGCATTGTGGATTGCTCCTGAGAATTCAAGTAGGGCAGTCGATGTGCTGTGCCCTTTCCTAAATCCATGCTGCTGAGTGCATAGGATGTTGTGCTTTTCCAGGTAATCTGAAAGTTGGTCCGCCACCAGCGCTCAAGGGCCTTAGAGAGGTGGTAGTATTGATATCGAGGCGATAGTTACCAGCCAGTGACTTATCACCACTTTTGTGCACGGAGTGACAACTGCAGTCTTCCATTTCTAGGGAATTGGCTGAGCAGAGGAGAGATTGAAAATTTTTGTGAGGGGGGAGCAGTACTTCCTCCAGAGTGAGGGACAGAAGTTTAAGGTCAATAGTGTCGCTGCTTGCTCGGACTTAGAAATGACCTTCTTTACATATTTATAGACTTCATGTGCCTTTACTAGTTTGAAATGGAAGGGTGGTTTGGTTGAGAGGCAGTAGTAGAAGTAGAAATTGGAGGGTCAGCATCAGTGAAGAAATCAGATGAGAGGACACCACTAAGGTCCGTGAAGGTATCATTTAGGGTGTTTGCAATGATCTCTGGGTCTAATGTAGTGGTTCCATCCACATTCATTATAGTAGGAGAGGATTTGGACTGCTGTCCCATGATATTCTTTATGTTATCCCAGAAGGATTTCCCTTCACCCCAGGAGTTGGAGAGGGCATTCTTGAAGTAGGAGCTCTTCATCAAGCGGATCTGTTTAGTACAGTGGTTGCAAGCCTGTTTATATTTCTGGATATCCGACAGAGTGCCAGTAGCTCTTGCAGTGGCCCAGAGGTGATCCCTACTTTTGAGTTGTGCTAATAGCTTCGCCGTGAGCCAGGGATTTGTGAGTGCTTTGATTTTGCACTTTTTTACTGGTGCATAGGTGTCACAGGCAGTGTTGAAAGTAGTAATAAAGTAATCAAGGGCTAGGTCCACATCTTGAGTTTTGTAAATCAAGGACCAGTCTATCTGCCTAAGACAGGTCTAATTAAAAGATAGACTGTAGAGAACAAACAGATATAATGCAGATTAGTTCTATTAATAAGAAAAATAATATCCTGAGAGAGCACAGAAAACAATGGAAATAGCAAAAGAGAAGCAGGAAACAGTACTATATGTCATAATGAAAGATGCAAAATAAATTAGAAAATACTTGGATTAGCAAGACAGTAAACTAGTATAATAGACATGAATCCAAAGAAATTTGACTTACCTGAAATGAAACAATACAATGAATCACAATATTTTTCAGAAACTAGATGAGACAATAAATACATTATTTGATTTAACCTTAATTGTATTGCAGGCAGAATTAGGAATTAAAGCCAAAGAAAATACATTTAGATGAACCTGCCCTTCCAGTATATATTATGGTATCAAACATGGGTTTTGACAAGCACATTTGGTTTAAAACAAGAAAACTAGTGCAATTAAGGCTAGAAATAGTGGACTCAATAATGTGGAGAACAGATAAAATAATTTTCATACAGAAACAATACAATTATATATTACACAAAAAGTCATACAATATGCACTACTCTCCCTCAAATGGAAATTCACAGAAATTTTTAGCCCACCTCTGAGTTGTGAGACACAGAAAAACAATATAGCCATTCTTCCAGTATTTTGAATGGAAAAATTGGTATATGAAAAAGAATCTGCCATATAGTCATATCTGAATGTTCTTATTACAAATATCTAAAAGTGAATATAGGTGAGAAAGGACTGGTGAAAGTTGAGAGGGCAGCCTCTTATACTGAAGGAAGCGAAATAGACATTTATCTGAAAAATATAAAGTTAGCACAAGCCATTCTCAAAAATGTCCCTAAGTTAGATCAGGTAGCCATTCTAATAGCAGTTTACACAGTTTGTTAAAGGAGACAGTTGACAGCTAGAGAGAAACATAACTCATTACTATCTAGCATAATTTAGAAACTTCAACTCAATCATCAACCATTGGGATGTCTTATAAAAATAAATTTATAATGGAATAGAGTAGGTTAAAAATGGTAAATTAATAGTGAATGAAACATTAAGATTTATACCCACACATGCTGTAAGATGTTTCCAAGACACATGGGCCCAGATATTCAAACTGCACCCAAAAAGTGCGCAATAGCAGGAGCAAGCACAAGTCTATTGCGCCCATGTGCAAGAGACGTGATATTCAAAAATGGAGCAGGCCAAATTGTGCCTACAGCCGACGACTGAATATTGCACCACCTGCACCATAGCACAACTAGGGAGGGGAAGCTGAGCAGATCTGATGCGCCATAGCGCAACAAGGGATGTTCAGCTGAGCAGTCCAGAGGCACCATAGTGCAACCAGGGAGTCCCCCAGCTGCAGAGCAATGTAACTGCACAATCAGTGAGGTAGGGGACCACCACCCATGCTACAGATTGGCACAGGAACACACAGCAGAACAGACATTGTCCCCCCACACCCCAAGCACAGCACAACTGGAGGAGGGCTGGAATAACCACTGGCCCATGGAGACAAGCAACCAACCCACAGCCTGGCCATGGTGCCCCATCACACCTACCGGCAAGCTGTGACTGGCACACAAGGAGGGCAGACCACCCTGTGCCACACCATCCCCCCCAGTGCAGAGCACATCCTGCACCATGACCCCCAGACACCCCATGAGCAGTGACCACCACTGCAGGAAACCCCATGCATGCCACCACCCCCACTGTGTCAATGCAACCCTGTCACCACAGAACAATTCAAGCCAGCCGCACCATGAGCACCCATCAGTGGGTTGCAGCACACAGCAATGCAACAATGACAGACACAGTACCACCACGCACAGTCCCCCCAAGGTACTGCTGAGAGACCGACTATGCGTCGGCACAAGAGGTACCCCACATGGGACAGGGTGTGCCCTTGACACCACCACCAGTGGTACAGCGCCCTGCATGGTATTCCAATGACACACCCTGATCCACCACTGGCCACAACAGCCAGCACAGACATCCACAGTCATGCGTGGAAGCAAGCACCACACTGGATGCCACACAGGGTATGGACAGACACCCACCCATACCCAAGGGCACACCAACATAGGGATGCAGTGATGGGGCAACCAAGCCCCCATTGTGGGCCCATGTAAGCCAGTACACACAACCCGCAGTCCATCATGGCACTGGAGTGCCAGCCACCCTGTGCAGGCACTATGGACCCGTACACCACCAGTAGTTGCCCAGAACACAAGCCACAGACAGTGGGGCACATCCCCTGCAACACACACAAGGCACAGCATGGAGGTAGGACAATGACTGTGGTGCCCACAGTGCCACCCGAGCCAGGTATGCACCACACCAGTGACAGGGGCAACCCAGCAAAGTGACTGGTACAGTGGCTGCCCTGCAGGGACTGCCACCACTGACATGCCAGCAGACCGTGCAGGTCACAGACAGGCATGTGTGTTGGCTGCACAGGCCATGGATGGGCCGTTAGGTGTGCCATAGACACAGAGCATGCACCATGAACCACTGCACACAGTCATCCAGTGCACAGGGAACAACACACACAACACAGACACTGATTGATATCTACTCCCACACCATAGTCACCTCCACACGGACACACACACACACATACCCATGACTGCACCACCCCTGATGCCATGCACACCACTGCAGCTGAGAACCTATAGCCCGCTGCAAATCAGAGACCACCACAGTATTCATATCAAAATCAAATGTATTGAAAATATAAAAGTGAACTATGTACAAGAATAAAAACTATATACAAGTTTGGGGGGGACACAAACAAGATGGGGGTGAGTAGGGGGAAGGGGTGGACAAATGGGATGGGATAGGAGGGTGTGAGGGTGGGTCCAGGGGGTAGGGGAAGTAATGGACTGAAGGACTTCTATTGGGACCACCGTTCCTGACTCTGGGACCTCCGGCATCTGTGCCTCAGCAGCACCCCCGTCATGTCCAGCCTCCTTAGGATGTTGAGGGACTCGCGGGCCAGCTGTAGGAGCTCCCGTAAGACATCCCGAATGTTCCTGAGATGGCATGTACCTAGGACAAGGGAGCACAGTCAATAGGTGTGAATGCACAACCCCATACAGCCCACCCACTGTGCATGGCATACAGCCATGGGACTTACCACTGTGATGGTGTGTGACCACCCGCAGTGATCACGTCCACAGGACCTGCCCACCCAGGTGCATACAGCCATGTAGAATGCTGCACACACCCACCAGCCAACTCATGCACAGCACCACCGTGGCTGTTTAGTGACATGGCTATGTGGTGCAAAGGCAGTGGCACAGTCATGCACCTGGTGCACGCAAGGACCACCAGTGACGCACACCCAGACATGCATTGCCACTGAACAGTTTTGACTGTAACAAGTTGCGTGCATGGCAGTGGTGTCGATGAATGGTGGCCATGCCCCGCTGACCACCCTGTCACACAGCATGCAATACTAATCATGGATGTATGGCACTCATCCTCATTGGGCCAGTCAGGTGGGCAGTGATGGCCTTCGCCCCGCCTGACTGCATTGTCCTCTCCCCTCCACCACTCTGCTCGCAATCTGCAGAGTTTGTCCCGGCCTGTGGGGAAAAAAAGGAGAGAAGAACATCAGTACATTCCCGAGGCAAAGTCCCCTGCCCCAAGGTGTGTGCCCTCCCACCCAGCCAGACCCACCCACCCCACACCCTGTGAACACCGCCATGGCCAACCCCATATGGTCCGTCCCATATGTGCTGGACACATACAACACTGTGACCCATATGGATGATAAAAGTGTGTTGATGGAACCCCTACCTGGACGTGGCACTGTGCCCTTCCTGGCACATGCCCGCAGTCTGGCCAGTAGCTCCGGCTCCCTCCTCCGCAGGTCACCATAGCGGTGCCTGCACTGCTCTGCACTATGACCCCATCTGGTGGCCTCTTCCAGGGCAGTGGCCACCTCCTGCCACACCTGGGTCCTGGCCCTGTCCAGGGGAGCCTCCCCGAAGAGAGGCCCATGGTGTGGCTCCACAATGGCCACCAGATTGGCCAGCTTAATTGCTGCCCACTGTGCTGCCCATCTGCGCGCCATCCTAGCAGCTATAGTAGGCAATATGGCACTCTGCAGCATGGCTCCCCACTTGCAGATGCTGCACAGTACAGCACTGCCATTCCCTATCGTGATGTTACTGAACAGCATGATAGAGGTGCACCCATGCCTCACGCATGGCGCCAAGGGGGCAAAGGTCGGGCACAGGGTCAAGGGTCTCTGGTGCAAGGCCACTCACAGAGCCATCGGATGACAATGCATGTAGCATGATTGGCTGCCTGTGTGCCAGTGCCATAGCGGACTACCGAGCAGTTGAACCATTGCGCCTATGATGGCCCAGTGCCACATAGCCATGTAGTGACCATCGCTATAGCGCCACTGGCACAATGGTGGCCATGCCCTGCATTGCCTACTGCTCATAGCACATCATCAGCATGGCAGACACCTGCATCAGCAACCCAGGTATGTGCAGTGAGGTGTACTATGCGTGTCACAGGACTGCGCCATTGGCTCAGCATGTTCAACACAACTGCGCAAAGCACAACAGCACGATATTCAGCCGTCATATGCAAATCATCTAATCAGCCATTCAATGGCGCAGCACTGCAATTTACATCTACTTAAAGTTGCTCCTCGCCTCATTTGCATGGATTGAGCTATAAAGGTGCAACAATGTGCTGCAGTGGCCATAGTCAGTTACTGCAGTTTATTGGTGAGTTGCATGCTGTTTGGGAGTGTGGACTGTGGATTCAGGGACATGCATGGGACGGCACAGTCACAGGTAACAACTGCCATTCTTACAGGCTACATGATGACTGAGCAGGTTGTTGGAGTGGAGGAAAACAGTGGTGGGAGGAGGAGGAGGCCAAACTTTACAAAGGCTGAAACTGAGGCCCTGTTCGAGGCCTACCTGGATCAGGAGCCACTGCTCAGTGGATGGCGGAGAACCCCTCAGGCCCATGCTGCTGCATGGGAGGAGGTGGCACGTGCCGTGAACCTGCATGGCAGCCACCAGTGCTCCGTGCAGGAATGTAAGAAGAAGATGGGCATGGACAGGAGGAGGGTAAAGGAGAAGGTCGCTGCCATCAGGGCAGCACATGCTGCAACAGGTGGGGGACAGCCAGAGGTGGTACAGCTGACCCCAGCGGAGGAGAGGCTTGCTGGAAGCATGCAGCACAGTGCCATTGAGGGTGTTCCGGGTGGTGGCTTCCGGACGGGTGGTGGCCCATCACTGCATGGTAAGTCATGGTCTGTCTATGGGGAGGGCAGGGTAGGTCACATGCAGTAACGAGACTTTGCTTTCCCTTACAGATCCTGAGCATCTGCATGGGACAGCAGTGGTGGGTCTGTCCACTGTGGACAGTCGGATGGAGTCGGAGGAGGGACCATCCACCTCCACAGGTATATGTGGATCATTGTGACAGTGGAGCCGCCTGGCTGTCCACACTGATGTCATTGTGACAGGTATGGAGGAAGCCCTGCCTGTGTCCCAGTGTGCTGGCATCCATGGATACCAGCACACTGTGGCTGTGGCTGTGGCCGGGGCAGAGTCCGGCACCAGTGATGATGACACCACCATCATGGGCAGTGACACATGTGTGCCACAGGATGGACAGACAGTAGGGCAATCCATGCCCATCACTGTGGGTGGTGCCGCTGTGGAGGCCTGCATGTCAGCACAGTCCCAGACTGTGCCTGTAAGCACCAGTGGGGCAGCACTGGTGTCTGTTCAGGACAATGGGACTGTTGCGCCCACTGCGGCGGCACCACTGAGCCCTGGGGTGTGGCAGCTGGAGGAGCAGCATCAGCAGCTGCCCACTGGGCTTGGGGGTACAGGGTTCAGCGGCGTTGTCTGTGCACCACCTGTGGACATGCCCAGACCTGGTTCTGGTGCACAGCACCCACCCTCAAGGGGTGCTGAACATCAGGGCCTTGCACACCCTGAGGGACAGGATGCTGAGGAGGCTGATGACCTCTTGGACGAACACACCTGCCTACTGCGAGCATCAGTCCAGCAGCAGATGTGGCTTGCAAGTCCGTGGATGCACTGCATGTGGCTCTGGAGTGGGCAGAGGAGTGTCGCAGTAGGGACACCTCACTGATCCTGGCAGGGATGGACTGTTTGGGGGGAGGATGTGACTGCTGCCATTGACAGGCATGCACAGGCATTCATTGCTGTCATGGCCACAATGGGCACACAGTCAGGTGCCCATGCATCGTGGACACCACGCAGTGCACTATCCACCCCCCGTTCTTGGTGTCGTGCGACTTCCACCCTGTCGATGCCGGGTTCAGCTGTGGGCATGCCGAGCACTCCTGGTGCAGGCATGTTTGGTGTTCTGCAGACCCCTGAGCGAACACGGTCACATTCCTGCAGTGGAACCCCTGAGGGACCATCAGTGCCACACCATGAGGCCAGTGGTCAGCCTGCCAGTGCTGGAGGGTCTCGGCAGGGCTGCCCATGCCTCCATGACAGCCGTGACACTGTGTCGCATGACTGACCTGTCTCCCAGTGTGGCTACTGTCTGGTGCTGCCGTGTGTGCATTGTGTGTGTCAGTGGGCAGTGCACGGGTGGGTACCTGGCCCTGCATGCGGACACACAGTCCACCTGCACACCCTCCCAGCTGCTGTCTGCAGTTGCGTGTGCATGATGCCTGCATTGTGCTGTACACCAATGTGCAATGGTGCTCAGCATCTGACACATGCACATGGACAGGCAGTGGGCGTGGTGGCTTGTGGACATGTGTGTTGCTAAGGTGTGTGTTCTGGGTTGGTGTGCCTTCTGCCCTCTGTGCACGTTTGTTGCATTGTGTGTGTGTGTGTGTGTGTGTGTCCTTCGGCATGGCATGTTAATCCTCACCCATCTCTGGTTGTGTGTGTGCCTCTGTGCCCTGCCACTTCCCTTGAAGGCATGCAACCCCGATGTGTGTCCATGCGTGATTGTGGGTTGTGCCTTGGCCACTGGTGGTTGCACATGGCCCCATGACTTACCTGGGTTGGCTGAAGTGCTCCTTCATGATGGTGTCCCAGTGCAGCTGTGCCAGCCGGAGCAGTCAGGGGTCCTTTTGGCCAAGGGGGAGCTGCCCATCACCATCATCACCAGTGTCCCCATCGTCCCCATCGCTGTCCCCCTTTTTGACCTATATGGTTATCCCACATTCGTTGGCCATATTGTGCAGGATGCAACAGGCCAGGAATATCCCACAGACCTTTGAGGGGCTGTACTGTTGGGCACCGCCAGAGGTGTCCAGGCAATGGAAACGTGTTTTCAGCATCCCAAACACCCACTTGATGACATTACATGTGGTGGCGTGTGCCTCATTGTAGCATTGCTGTGATGGGGTCACGGGCCGCCGGTAAGGTGTGAGCAGCCAGGGATGGAGTGGGTATCCACTGTCACCTGTGTGTAGAGGGTGGAGGTTAGTTTGGTGATCAGCATTGACCTGCCCCAGGCCATGTAGGCCACTACCCATGCCACCTCTGGCCATGCCCCCCAGGCCCTATGATTGTCCATGTGGTTTGCATACTCACCCACTAGGTGTCCAGTGGGGATGTCCCCACTCTTGAATCTGTGGCACAGTGCCGACTGGTGCCAGATGAAAGAATTGTGTGCTCCCCCAGGGTGCGTGGCACAGACATTGATGATGTGCCCCTGGCATTGCACACCACCTGGCAGTTGATGCTGGCATAGCCCTTGCAATTATGTATGTGGCCCCCTCGGGGCCAGGTGGTGTATGGATGGCCACATGGGTGCAGTCTATTGCCTCTAGCACGCCAGGCATACGTGCTACCCTGTGAAACTCCTGTATGTTTGCTGTGCGCTCCGCCGCTGTGCTGGGGAAATGGATGTACTCCTCAGCATGTGGCAGCAGTGCGCTGAGGAATTGGGTGAGGTGGCATGGCGTGGCCTACTGGGTTATGGCTGTGGTGTCCCCAGTTAGTCTCTGGAAGGTACCAGTGGCGAGCAAGCACATGCAGGCTGTTACCTTGGTCTCCACTGACAGGGCATGGCTCGGTCATGTGGGTGCCTGCATCACATCACTGCACAGCTCACAGAGCCACCTCAGAATTGCCCTGTTCAGGTGGTACCGGGCCACAATCTCAGTATCAGTGTACAGCTCAAAGCTGGTGTGGGCTCGGTAATGCCTGTTGGGAGTATACAGCTGACGGGCCCTTCCACGGCCAAGCCCCCCTGCTGCCCGCCTTCTCACCCCCCTCATTATGGCCTCCATGTGGAAGGTGGCACTGGCCATGTCCCTGGCTTGTGTTCACCCCCCCGTCAGCTGTTGCTGTATTCTCCCCACTGTCCTGGCTGCTACCTCCCCTGCACCAGGTACACCTTCCTGTGCTGGCCTCTGTGCTGTGTGGCTCCCCACATCTTCCCTCTGCCTGACTGTTCAGAGTGACCTTTCCTTGGCCTGCCCTGTTTGTGCCTACTGCCCTGTCTGTCTGCCTCTGCCTCTGACACATGTGGCTTCCCTGTAGCGTTCTTGCACCTCTTCCTTGCTCCTTTTTATTTTGGCTCATTTCCGCTATGGCGCAACTTCCACTTGTTTAATTATTGCTTATGGCGCAAGTCTTTGAATATCACACTGTGCCATTTATGCATGGTTTCTCCCTCTGCTGCACATGCCTTCATTATCATTGGCGCTGTTGCTCAGCATGATTTGGGAAGAACTGCCTCCTGCTTAATATCGCAGAATGGTGCAATTTCGACTCATGCAGGTGCAACCCTATTGCGCATGGCTCAACTCTTTTGAAAATCTGGGCCATGTTGTCATAATGTAATAAATATTAGTGGATATGTGCTGTGCTGTTAAGCACTGCAAATTAGAGAGGCATGTTGGTGGGCTAACAAATTATGTGACCATAACATACTAACATACTAAAATGCCAGCTGATTAGGCCTTATGGTCTTTTGAGTCTGCTCGGGCCTCAGCACCCTGATTGGGTACCACAGCCATCTATCTGGCTCCTTTCCTACTTACCCCATCCCCCACTCCTAGCCCCCTCTGAGCAAGCCATCCTCTGCTTCACCCCTTGCATATACCTGTCCCATCCTCTTTTAAACCAATCCACAGTAGCTACCTGTACCAGCTCCCTGGGCAGTGCATTCCATGGTTCCACCACTCTCTCAGTGAAGTACCTCCTCCTTCTTTCCCTCCTAAACCTTCCACCCTCAGTCTTCCAACTGTGCCCTCTGGTGACTCCACCCTCCTTCAGCTGAATGATCCCATCTAGGATTATCTTATTAACTCCCTTGAGGTACTTGAAGACATCAATCATATCCCCTTGTCCCTCATCTCCTCCAGTGAGAACAGGTTAAGCTCCTCCAGACACTCCTCATATGTCATATCCCCTAGTCCCTGGATCATTCTAGTTGCCCTCCTCTGAGCCATCTCCAGGAGCTGGATGTGCCTCCTTAGGTGCGGCCACCAGAACTGCACACTGTACTCCAGGTGTAGCCTACCCAGCAGCAAAATCACCTCCCTGCTCCTCCTGGTAATCCCCCCATGTGATGTAGCTCAGCATCCCATTTGCCCTGACCCTGGCCCTCCTGCACTGCTCTGAATTATTCATGTTGACATTCATCAGGACTCCCAGGTCTTTTTCCCCTGCTGAAGCCTGCAACTTCCCCTCCCAGGGTGTATACATAGTTGGGGTTCCCTCACCCTAGGTGTAGCACCTTGCACTTGGAGGGGTTAAATTGCAATCTCCAGGTGCATGACCATCTTTCCAGAGTATCCAGATCCTGATCCAGATAAGGCCTGGAATGAAAATTATTGCAAGTATCAAAATTGAGAGTCACTTCAAGATATTTGCTTTATGTTGGGATGGTGTCACATTTATAATAATGAATATTTATATCCCTCCAAAGGTTTCTTCTTGCTATATGGATGGAATGTGGTACTCTGTGGGAAAGGATCTAGAAGCTGCCATAGCTAAGTTTCCTTTCACCTGTATCCTGATTGCTGGCAATTTCAATGCCAGAGTAGCTAGTTTTGACAACTTAGATCTCTTGGAAACATCCATGGATAAATTAAACATTCCAAATAATGAAAAGCACAGATGGGGCAAAAAATGAGAATGGAAAATATTTAATTGAAATGATAGTAGACAATTCCCTTAGGATTTTAAATGGAAGATTACCAAGGAATGACTCATGAAATGCAACCTATTTTGTGATCCAATGGCCAAAGCACTATTGATTTTGTATTATGTCATCTGTAAATTTTTGCAATGTTTAAGTCACTCAAGATACAAATGAGAGAAGAAAGTGACACTGTTCCACATATTCCAGACATTCTTACAGTTAATGAGAAATGTTCTGTGGGAAATACACCCCTTCATATACCTGTTAACATACAGGGAAATAGAAGGTTACAATTGGAGGAACTGATTCTTGACAACGTAAACTGTAAATTATACAGTAAGGAAGTGAATAATATGTCAAAGATTCTTGCAAATTTTGAGTGTCCCAATATAGCATATCAGACCTTTTACAATGTTTTTAAATCATTATACCCCATTATATATGTAAACAAGCCAACAGTAGGGCTAAAACCTGTTCTCAGTTTAACAATAAATGCAGAGGAAAAAAAGGAAAAAATAAAACTATGATAAAATAAAATGGAAAAAGAAAATCTTACCACAGCAGATTTTAACATGTTAAACATAAGAAGAAAACACTATTTGGCTTAAAAAAATGAAAAACATAATTATCAACAGACAAAATGGCTAAAAATGTTTATCACTATTAATTTAAATGAAAAAAAGGAATTTCTGGATATTGGATACCAAGGGCATCAATATATTCCAGCCTTGCCTGTCTGTATAAATCCCTGAATAAACTTAGATAAAACATTATTTTAAAAATATTTTTGGATATACAACTTAATATAAGTAAGAATGTTAGGATATAAATTAATACAGAACTTCAGAGCCCTTAATGTTCACATTGGCCTGGTGACAGTATAATGATTTTTCTGCTTCATATGGAGTTTTGATTGGATGGCTACATGAACAAATAATTTCTTCCAAGTCCATTCTGCATGGAAATTCCACAGCTATCTCAAATAATTATTATTGGACTTATTTCTGATTACCAAGAATGTTGATTGGAGGAGTTCAAATCTAGCCAATATTATGGCTCTTCTAATTTCAGGAGACAGTGGGGGAAGCAAATACATTTCATTACCATGGAATATCTTGAAGTGAGTTTTAATTGTCTCACCTTCTTTATGTCACTCTTCTGAGCACTCTGATATATTTTCATATTTATCAATTTCCTATAAGAGGGAGCAATACTAATATTGTTCAAGTGGTATAACCAAATTTGTTTTCCATTGATTTTTGTCAAATAATGTATTAACATAGATAGACATGCTGAGTGTCTATCCAGTTTTAACCAATATTTTTTTTTTTTGTTGGCATTTTAACTTGTGCCACTGGTAAATCACCTGGACCAGATGCTACACAATGTGAGTGCTACAAAAATAATCTACATGTAACCATTCAATTGAAACTCTGTAAGAAGTGAAAAAAAAATCATTATATTGGTACCCCCTTGCAGACCTGTTCTGACAACTTACAGGATGTTTTGCTCATGTTACCTCATCTGATTAAAGTTAAAGATGCAGAAGCCATTGTAATTCTTGTAGTATCTCAGTAAAAAACAAGAGAGAAGACAGAGAAAAGGATGGTTGGTGGAACACAGAGCTAATCTCTTCTTTTGCTAACAATTAGCCTTATGTAGTATATTATTTGTCCAGTTCAGGCCACTACATTGAGGATCCAGGTTCTGTTGATTACCCCAGCAAATTTACATGCCCATATTAGCATGGGCATTAAGTAATGAGCTTAAACTATGTTTCACCATAAATATAGCACATGTGAAACTAGCAGTTTAACCACAGCTGTAATACAAAATCATATCATACTTGCACAAAGATTAGATCCCTACATCTTTTTTTGAGATTCTTATGTTATGTAATATAAAATCATACTTGCACAAAGATTAGATCCCTAGATCTTTTTTTTTTTAGATTATTTTTATAATGATATTATACAGGCACTAGGGTTGAGTAAGCATTTCTATGTTAAACCTGAATATTTGCACCTTAATAAGGTTGCCCCCTTTCAATCGATTTATATGAAATTTAGAAAGCACAGCCTCTGTGCTAGGAAGTCATGACCCTGTAAATGTTATGTAGATGGGTTCAGAGGAGACAAAGTTACAGTGGTCCACAAAAGTGCTAAAGTCTCCATTTGTGAAAATATTCAACACTTTTTTTGGCACCTGATAACTAAAAAAATAGGAGGCGTTGAAACCCGAACCTTTCAGGTTTGATAGAGGTTGGTCCAAGGTGTGTAATTTAGTGATTTTGTGGTTCAACTGTTAAGCAATTTTTAAAATAATTAATAAAAATGTTCCATTTCTGAGCATGTGCAGATAAAAAAAGCAACGTTCTATTCATAATTGAATTTTTCCAAAAGTAGCAATTTGCACTATATGACACAGCTGTTTTTAATAAATGACAAGCTGTGTCATATAGTGCAACCCTGCTGCTGTCACCACTCATAGGTCAGGGACAGGGCTACTGTCATTGTAGCCCTGCCATCCTGACTGTGCTGTGCCTTCAATTGTATCTGCACACCGAGGGCCCCAATCCCCAATGGCAGTGTATTTATTTATTTATTTATTAATTTTATGACACCAGGATGCCCACTCTTGGTGTTGGATGCCCCCTGCCCCCCTCAGCTTGATGTTTCATCTAATTCACCCCCTTCCCCCAGCACAGTCAGACAGTGGGGAGCCCACCACAAGTGTCCTGAAATTGATTAATTTTATATGTATACTTTCAAAAAAGAAAACAGTCCCTGATGACTTTTTATTAATTTCATTTAAACCTGAAATAAAGAAAATGGTCCCTCATCGTCACCACCATTCCCCTCTCCCATCCCAATCCTCCCACTGTGCACCAATCACCCAACATCACCCTCCATTACCCTATACATTCCTCCAGAGGTTTATGCTGTCATCTGCTGTGGACCGAGACATATCTGCACTCTTCAAAGCCAAACTGTGAACTGAGGAATAAAGCTTACTGCTATGTAATGTATTTGGCGGTTAGAAGCGGGTTGCACTATATGACAGCAGTTGCTGCACAAAATCACCTTTTAGGACCAAATATAGAACTTTTACCAACAGTGTTCATGAGGTGGGTCCCCAGAAAGGTCATGCTGACAGTTTGGTGAAACAAATTCCTAAACATGGCTGAGTTATGAACGTTTGTTGAAATGTTTCTACGCAAGTTCATAACTTTGGTAATTTTCAATATTTTTAATCCAGATTTTCAGTATAGCCATTTTTTCACACCACCTCATGAATAGTACAGCTGTCATTTCTCAGTTCCTGTCCAAAATGTATTTTTGCACCTGTGGCGCTCAATGGCATTTCAGCACAGATTTTTACATTTTCACCTAAGGGGTTTATGAAGTGGGGTCATAAGAAAATGATGCTGAAAGTTTGGACTCAAAATATTAAAAAACAAAAAATATATTAAGTAACATTGTTTGGAGGGATGTACGTTGCACCACTGGGGAATGCACTGCCTTTCCTTTCCAGTGAATTTACTGGGACAAGGCTTATGGGGAAGGTGCTATAGTATGCAGTACCAGTCCAATCCTGGGTAGAGACAGAGCAGTGTGTTGGCACAGACACTCCACCCTGTTGTGGGTCGGGAAACCTTACCCACTAGGTATTGACATGTGTGCCAGGGCCTGCTGGGCCCATGCACTGGGTCAGGATAGTCTCCAATATTTTATTATGCGCAGGTCCCAAACGGACCTGCACAAATGAGGATACCAGTCCACTATCACAAAAAGAAGGAAAATTCTTTGCAAAAAACTACGTTAATGCCGACATCAGGGTTGTAAAATGCAAAGCGTACAAAGAAGGAAAATGAAAAACATTAGGGATTTGGGTCTCCCAAGTATGTTTAAATTAGGGGTGAGGTCTTACTTGAGGTTGTCATCCCTAATGCCCACCCATCTACTGATCAGATGAGGTCAAATGTGATGCTTTCATGCAGGGCCCATAGGGCCCTGTATGAAAAAAGCTGTGTCAGATTATGTTGGCCATATTGTATCACTATGAGGTGCTAGTTTGGAGCTGTCTGTTGTGCTTTGGAAAGCAGGCTATGGGCTGGGGGGGATGAGGTGGGCATTAGGTTTGTCAACCCCTGGTAAGACCCCACTCCTAATTTCTAGTGCTGTACAGAATTCTCAAAACTGGACAGAATGAAATTCTGCAGAATTTTCAAAATTGAACTGAAATTTAACCAAATTTCACCATAAATGGAATGGTGGAATTGCACGGTAGAAAATAGTTGTGGAATGATTTTCTGTGGAATAAACACTGTTCCACAGAATGTTATTCCGTGGATCTCAATATTTTCTGCAGAAATTATTCATAGAATAATATAAGCTTGATGGCAGAAAAGGACCATACCTGCTCATCTAGACTGCCCTCCCCTCACACCTCCCCCTTCCTGCCAGGCTGTGCCCTCCCTTGATACTCAGCCCCATTTGCTTGTCTCATGCCCTCTTGAATTCTTCCACTGATTTAGCCCCCACCATTCCATCTGATAGTCTCCATGGAAAAAATGCTGTTCCACAGAATATTATTCAGTGGGTCACAGTAGGTGGAATTCTGCAGAAGAACCAGTGAAATTTTGGAAGAAATTCCACCAGTGGAATGATCATTCCATACTAATTTTGCTGGCAGAATTCTGCTTTCTGCATGGCACTACTAATTTGAAAATACTTTGGAGACCTAAATCCCTAAAGATTTTCATTTCCCATCTTTATTAACTTTGCATTTTACAATCCTAATGTCTGCAGTATACTAGTTTTTTTTGCAAAGAATTTATAATATATGTGATATGTACTTTGTATTTTCTAAATTGTAATGACTGTGTATATTTTATACATAACAGCTGAACAATATAATTCTTCTACTACTACTAATACTACAATCAAATTCTAGCAAGAAATACATGCCATTTGGCATATACTGGCAAAAATGGCTTTGAATTTTTTTTAAATCTCCTACAACCTCAGTTGCTTAAGGAAGACATTTCCACAACACTTTGGATATATCCACAAGTCTAGATCCAGAGAATCTTGAATTATTATCCCTTCTTGAACTCTGCTTATCACAGTTAAACTTTAACTATCCATTAGCCTGTCCTGAACTCTGCTCATTACAGTTAAACTGTAACTATCCTTTCAATTATGCACATATCATAAAAGGACATCTACTACTATTCCCATGCCTACACCTCCTTGTGGCAAGTCGCCACAGACTCCTACTGGCACTAGCACCACAGTCCATCTCCTCACTTCCAGCCATAGTGGTAACACAAGAATTTTCAGACCCACACCATCCACTCAACTACTCCTCCTTCTAATGACACTACAATTTAGTAGTAGTAATCTTTATTTATTGACTGATGGTGCCCTTCCCCAAAGGCTCAGTGTACCATTGCAATTACACTGAGTAATAAAATAAAACCACCTCAACATATACAACTCATCAAACACTCTAAAAATAAAACATGTTGATAAATTAATTAATTAATAGAATATACTATAAGGGTGCAAGATTTTACATATTCACCCAAAATACCTGATGAAACAAAAAAAAGTTTTCAAGTCCCTTTTAAAGGCCTCCACTGAAATGACTTTCGCATTGTCATCATCAACATGCTGAATATGATCATATGTGTCATTCCTGCATATTCCTTGTCAGTTAGGAAAAAAAAAACACCTCAGCACAATCACCATGAAAGTGCAATGGAATGAGTGAGCAGCTGACCACCTATTCTCCAGTCCTACCTCATATAGTCAATTGAATACAACTTTCACTGCCATCTTGCAGTAGTTGTGTTCAATATTCAATAAATATACAAAACTTTAAAACATAATAAGAGGGAAAAAAAAGTAAAAAATCCCCATAATTGACAGTGAACTATTGTGAAGGGAAATCCATTGCCCTAAATTTAATTTCCTTTCATTTGCTTTTATGTTTTATGCATTATTTTCTGAGTGGTTAGAATATAATTTGAAAATCTATGGGGCCAGGGAGAAAAATGTTATTGGCATCAATAAAAATTGGAGAATACAGGAGGTATAAACCTTGAGATCAGCAATGAATATATAAGTAATAAGCCACAGCTTGGTGTGCATTACTGTATTTTAAAGCACACCCTAGGGGTGTAGAAAGAATGAGGCAGAAAGCCAAGTGCTCTTAACACTGGGAAGTGTATTAAAATCCTATAATGTACACCCTGAAGGAGATTATTACACCAATAAAATGGCTTTAAGTAGGTTCTTTGGGGAGGAAATTGAGATTTGGCACATGACCGTACATTTATAATGATTTTATGCATGGTCAGGTGACCTGTCTCAGCCAATTAACTTTCTATATTTTTTTTTATAATACTTTATTATTTTTTGTGAAATAAATGACATTAATACAGAAGGCAAGAAAGAATACAATCATTGAGGGTACAGGTAAAAACCAAAAAGAAAAGAAAAATTGTTGTTCAAATCCTCATAAGTGGAGGAAACAAATTCATACATTTTCTCCAAGAGACAGCCATAATATCATCTGGATTTTCAATCTGAAACTATAATTTTTCTAAAAAATGTGTTTCTTTAACTTTGTGCCACCAAGTCTGTTTAATAGATTGGGGAGTGGTGGGGCATCTGGCTTTCCCAGTATTCCAAAATTATTCTTTTTGTCGCCATTGATCCCAAACTAACTACTTTTTGTTGATCTTTTGTTAAATTTAATAAATCAAATTTATTCAATAAGAGTGTATCAAGATACAATGGGATAGTTATACAAATATTTTTTGTGAGCTCTTCTACTGTTTCTGACCACCAATTATGAATTATTTGACAGGTCCAAAAATTATGGGTTAAGTCAACTTCCATTCTGCAACTATGCCAACATTTATTGAATAAGTTAGGTGCTATCTTATTCAGTTTCTTGGGGTGATATAAGCTCTTTTAATTATTTTAACATGAACTGATTTTTTTTTGCAGATATGTAGTATTTGTTAGCAGCTATTTGTAGTAGTTGGCATTGTTGATCTGTTATATTTATAGAAATGTCCTTCTGCCATTGCTCATAAATTTTTGTCTGCAGATTAATGACTCGTCCATAATTTGTTTATACATTTTGGATAGGAATTTCTTTGTGTCATTGTCTATCATATTTAGTTCAAATTGTGCATTAATTTGAGAAGATGATACACCTATGATTTTATACTTTTTGAAAGGTACTAGCCAACAAATTATGATGTATGAAATATTAATGAAACTATATTGATCATAGGATATAAAACTATTATCTTGTTCCAGGCCTAACCAAATATTAATATTTTTGTTATGTAGCTTGTCACATATATTTTTATATACTAAATTATCTCCTTCATAAACATTTAATAGGTTGGTATGGAACCATGGAATCGATTCGAATTTCCAAGTCCTTGGAGCTTGTCTGCCATGAATAAAAAAAATCTTAACATAAAAATCATTTTGAGTTGTATAAAAGATTTTGGAAATATCAATTGATTTATTTGTATCCTATATCCCAATTTCTCAGTTATGGCTTGTATAACCTTATTATCTTGTTTAGGGTAAAAAGCCCACTCCCAGGCTAACAAAATTAAATAAGCTAATGCATATGTATAAGCTAATGAATATGTACAGCTAATACATATTTATGCTTTCTAGATTTTTTCTTACCATTTTATGACTATTGCTTTAGCTCTGCACAGGGTCATGGTGAACTTTCTGGGTTCTAGATTCTTTCACACCACCACAAACATGCCATTTCCCCAGCACAGATATGCTAACACTATCTGGCATGACTAAGCTATAGTATTAAACATTAATTGCTGACCTCAAGAGTTTTTTTACTCCTCTATTTATAGTTTGATCAATAACAGCATTGAGAGCTGACCAAATTATCAAAGCTGAGCTGAAGTTGCCAATGGCTCACTTCTTTCACCCTTACTGTGCAGATGGCTGCTAATGCAAAAAGCTGTATAAAAAGGAAATTACTTATTATTCCCCTTGCTCTCCAGCACATTCATGTTTTCTAGACCAATCTTGGCCTGATCAGTCTATGCTCTGCATTCCTTCTATAATGCCATATAGTCTACTTCCATAGCTCTGTTGCCAGAGACCTTCTATTTATCAAATGCCCTCTTTTTATCCCTTAGATTCTGGTGAGGATCTTTGGACAACCATTGAGGTATCTGCATAGGCATCTTGTACTTATAGCACATGGGTTACATCTAATGTAGTCAGTACCTCCATTATATTTTGTTTCAGATTCTTCACACTTAAGATGAGCAACTCCTGCTCAGTAGTGTATTCATAAAACAAGCATTTGTGTTGAATGGTCACTATTACAGTTGAACTGGGTCTTGCTTGTACACATTTTTACTATGTGTAGAACAGATGAGATGCACTGTCTCATTTTCATTGGTGTCCTGCTTTAACACATTGTTATATTGTCATTACCCAGGATATGGCAGCTGAGCAGCAATATCTACATTTAAGTGGGCTCCCACATTTTTACCCCAAATGTCCAACAGTCTTTTTATGACATTACATTATGATTAACACAGGTATAATTTTTAAAATCCCACAAGAAAGGTGATTTTTCTGTGCGACTGTGGAAGCAAGTTTTGGAAGGGTTTTGAAAAATGACACCTGCCATGTTCAGGAGGTGTGGTAACACCACAAGGGATATATTGAACATTGGGGGCCAAAATCTGCAAAAAATTAAGTTATGAGTAAATGTTGGAACAATTCATTTCCTCATAACTTAGTTGATTTTACACACTCTTATCCCAAACGTTCAACATAATGTTTTTTGACCACTCCTTCTGAGCATGACAGGTGTCATTAATAAAACAATGGCTGAAACATCATTTTGTGCCACAAGTGTTAAAGCATACTTTATTTAAGATTTGGAAAATGACAGCTGTCACATTCATGAGGTGGTGTGTGAAAAATTGCAATGTTGAAAAGTTGGGGTCAAAATATTGAAAATGATCACAGTTATGAGCGTGTGTTGAAAAAGTGCAATGTGGATACAGAACTTTGTTCTTTTCTCATATTTTTGGCCCAGATTTTCAACATAGCCTTCTTATGACCCCACATGGCTTTCTTATTTGCCCACCTCATGGAAAAGGAAAGAGAAAATATTCAAATCCTGCCCAGAATGTGACTTCATGCCAGAAGTGTGAAAACATATTTTGACAATGATTTGAAAAATGGCAGCTGTCACATTCATGAGGTGCTGTGAAGAAATGGCTATGTTGAACATCTGTTGTAAAAATATTGAAAATTACCAAAGGTACGAGCCTCCATTCATAAATTTCAACACAGGTTATAACTTTGTTGTTTTCTGATATTGTTACCACAAGTTTTCAACATAGCTTTCTTATGACCCCACCTCATGGACAAGGGTAGAGAAATTGTTCAACTCCTGTCCAAAAGGTAATTTCATGCAGTAACTATGAAGTTACCATTCAAGAGAGATTTGACTAATGTCACTGTCATTGTTCATGAGGAGGGGCCCCAAAAAAGACATGTTGAAAATCTGGGGCAAAAATATTCAAAAATGACCAAGTTATGCAAGTAAGTTGAAAACCACTTTGAAATACATTGAACCGCATTGCTGATTTCCTCAGTTCATGGCCTGGCATTGAAGAGTAAAGATGTGTCTGTGGTCCAGAGATGATTATGGCATTGGACTCCCAGCAGGTAAGTAAGTGTGTGGGTGGGGTGGTGGGTGTGAATGGGAGGTCGGGGGGGGGGACAGTACTGGAGGTTGGCAGCAACAGACATTGTTGTACGTTTTTCTTTTTTACAGGGATATGAAAAAAACTACGAGGGATGGTTTTCTTTATTTCAAGTGGTTACACTGAAAGATTGGACACCACCAATGTCAGTATTATGTTTGGTAGCACTAGGGGTGGGCGCCCCAGTGTTTTTTTTTATTTTGTATAAATATTTAATTAAGGTAGTAAACAACCAATACAAACATGAGTAGACACATACAGCAGGATTACCAAAGTATGGTATGGCATGCACTACTTATGTAACATTAAATTCACGCAGTAGAGATTAGATTATTAGGCTGAATAATATCATTTCCATCTGGACAGCAATCCATCACATTATTGATTACAATACTGTTAGGTTGGGTCAAAATACATTACATTATTTCACTTACCCACCACTCAGGAAGTGTTACCCATACAACAAGGAAATGCAGATGAACCCCCGGTACATACACCAGGTTTTATGAAATAGGGCTTCATGCCTAGTGGCTTTAAGTTGTAAACTTTTACATTTCATGCATAATATCAAATTTAGTCAGTGAACAGTAGTTGGTGGGAAGAGCTCAGCCAATGTTGGGCTACAGTCATCTGGGTATTAACTAGAGCAATATCCCAAAGCCTGTGACAGACTGAAGCACCATTTCCTGGTTGCAGGCTAGTGCCCACCCCTAACATGAATTCTGAGGGCATACTAGGAAGGACACTTTGCAATATTATCTCCATATTTTGATATACTTGATGCCAGAAAGAGGCAACATTGTGGCATGTGAGGGCCATATGCAGAGAATCCCCTTTTAATGTGCAGCATTTAGGGCATATTGGGTCATATGAAGTCTTTAATTGATGAAATCTTTTTGGCATGTCATATGTTCTATACAGAAACTTGAGCTGAATCCTTCTTAGTTTATTTGAAGAGGAACAGTTGTGGACATGTCTTATGGCAGATTGCCATACCTCTTCCTCTAGGACCAGGCCCAGATCCTCACTCCAGTGCTCTTGTGCCTTTCCTGTAGGACAGAGAGTATAACCAAAAAGGAGTTTATAATAGAAGTAAGTGGTTTTGACCCCGGTTGTAGACTAAAATAATTTCTGCAATAGCGGAGGTTATAAGCATGGCATTGGAAAGAAACTACCTAACTCTTAGGTAAGCAAAGAAGTCCCCTGCTTGTAATGTGAATTCCTGTCTAATAACACTGATAGATTTTAGGATACCATCCTCATAAAGATGTGACACTCTAGTTATACCCCTCCTTCTGAATCTTAGCAGATCCTGATGTAAAGTCACATTGTAGCCCTCTGACCATTTTATCATAGCCAATATACCCAGCCTCACACATATTCCAAGTTTTTGTTTCATTAATCAATGGGTAACCATGCAAATTCTAGTTAATTGGTGAGTGTAAGCTTTGCCTCTCTGGGAGAAGGAAAGGTCATTCAGTACTGGCAGCAAAAAGTCATGAAGGAGTCAATCAACAAATGTGTCACTATCAGGGTACATCCAGTCACAGGTGTTGCCCCTAGCTCCCTCTGCAGGAGAGCCAACTGAGCAGCCCATTAATGATATTTCATATTTGGCATCACTATCTCTCCTTCATTTAATGGAAGCTGAAAGATAAATCTAGGGATGTATGCTGGTTTTCCACCCCAAATAAACCTGTGCAAAATACTATTAAATGATTAGAAAAAATTTTCTGGAACCCTTCTTGGGAGATTTTGAAATAGATAAAAACATTTTGGCTGAATTTTCATTCTTATGGTGATAATTCAGCCAACGAAATTAAGGGGAAGAACTTCTCACCTCTCTTAATCTTGTTTAATTGAAGTCAGCAATCTATTATAATTGTCATGGAATAGCCTTGATCCATTATTACTAATGTGAACACTGAGATATTTGAGGGTGACAACCATCTTCATGTTCAAAGGATTATCGACCAAAGACTGATGGGATCCCTTACCCACTGGCAAAATCTCACTTTTTATCCAATGAATTTTATGGCTAGATATTTTACTGCAGTCTGACAAGATTTGGAGTACCCTTGGTATACCCTTGGCTGGCTTCTCCAGAAAATCCATAAGTTGTCAGCAAACAATGAGATTTTGTAGTGATGACCAGACAGCTGAAACCCAAGAACTCTATGATCTTCCCATATAACCACTGCCAGGGGTTCCAGGAAGAGCACATAGAGAAGTGGGGAGAGGGGGCATCCCTGTTGAGTATGATGGGATAACTTGAGAGGTAGAGATAGCCTCCCATTTACCAAGACTTGAGCCTTAGGCTGCTGATGCAGGGTAACTATCAACTTCAGCATATTGGTTCCCAGGCCAAAGTGTTTAAGTGTAGAGAACATACAGCCCCACTGCATGTGGTTGAAGGCTTTTTTGGCATCCAAGCCAATGATCACTGCCTACTTGCCTGCTTCCAAGCTAGCCCATCTCATAAGGATGTTCTGGTTCTTACATATATAATGCTTACCCTGATGACCTTGAACAAACCCAGCCTGGTCAGAATGAATTATGCTGGCAGGAAGCTCTCCAATCTACCTGCCAGCAGCTGGGCAATTATTTTATAGTCAGCAGTAAGCAATGAGATTGGCCTGTATGACCCACACTATTTTAAATCCTTACTAGGTTTGGGGAGGACTGCGATGGTACAGTAGCTGATGATGTGAAAGGGGGCAGCACTCCAGTTTGTAGACTTTCTGCTATCACATTGCCCAGTGGCTCACATAGGTCTTCGACTAAAACCTAATAAAAGTCTATTGGGAACCGATCAGGTATTGGGGTCTGGCCCCCTTTTAAATGTTTTATTGCTTTCTTGAAAGGGAAGCCCTTGATAGGAAAGTCTGGGTTTCTGTCTCAGATGATTGAGATTCCTAGGTATAGGGGTATAGAGGTCTTGGTAAAACCCCCACAAACACTCTCCTATGTCCTCATCAGTGTGCTGAAGCTCACCATTTTCCCTTATACAAGCAACATTTTTAATACATTCTTTATATCTGTGCTGCCATGCCAACCATTTAGCACCTGAATCTCTCTCAAATTTAATAGTGGCTTGATTTTACAGCAAATTGCACTCTATTTTAGAAATGGATATCTAGATAAACTCCAGTTTTAGCTTTTGCAACCTACAATACCCCGGTATACGGTTAAAATCGCACAGCCGCAATAGTAGCAGTCATTATACTTGCGATACATAATAAGCGCTATCACATAAAGTCATGTAAATAATAGCGGTAATGCTGCCTTCCAGCCCCTCCCCTCCCTAGAAAATAAATAAGTCTTGCCTTTAGGAGAAAACATTTGCTGGCTACATAAATACACTAATTCAAATACAAATTGGCACAGTTTTTTTTTAAGGAAAAATAAACATCCATAACAATTTTCAAACAAGGCAGGACACTCTCTCAGCACTTACACTGACATCCAACTCATGGGGGAAATAATGGGACACAATGCTCCACACATACCTGCTTCGCTCTCAGTGATCGAGCCTGGCAACTGTTCCACCCATGCAATCGAGCAGCTATTGACCAGCGATTGTCATAAGCATGTAGACAGTGAACCTTGGACAGCAACCGTAGGGAGCGGCACCATGACTACACCAACAATCAGGTACTCTAAGAAACAAGGCACAGACTGATGCTCACAGGGTCCCACTGATCCCACAAGGTAAACAATGAGGTGTCCATGAATGCTTGCAAACGCAGACAAGAAGGACTTACATCGGGGTGACCCCCTTGAACAGACCCATAACAAGAATGGTTAACTTTTTTTTTCCCCCTTCTCTGGGACACATATCAAAGGGGAACAGTGCAATCCTTCAACCAATGTGGAGGTAATAAATTGTTCAGTAATTGAAGGTAGGTGGTGTGCTGGGGGGGGGGGTATGGTTCAAACCCACAGAAAACACAAATGAATAGGGTAACCTAAAGTCCACCGCTGGCTGAATTCACAGGTGCTGACTAGGTATTAAGCCATGTGACTTCAGGTCCTTGACCCCGCCAGAGAAACTGGTTTCAGTGGCTGTGTCCACAATTTGCTCGTGGTGTAATGAGGGGAGGGGGGATTCCAAAGTTCCCAATTACATAGCCATCAAGCTAGCATGATTGCCCTCAGGCTTGCGCTACAGTAGATCGCCATTGTTGCTAACACGCTGAATTGTTGTAGCGCTAATGTAGCTACCCGTGATTAGGTAGGCGACATTATGACCTGCGCTATATTAGTTGCGCGATATGGACAGTAAACCCAATACCCCTCAGTAGTGGGATCAGACATATGTTGTTTTTTTGGCCGGCTTAATTTGCTGCTCCATGTATAAGAATCATTGGTTTTCAGCTTTCCTCTTGTGACTCGCATAAGATATGATAGCCACCCTTAGAACAGCCCTAAGTTCTTCCCATTTAATTGAAGCAGATGTATCTCCTCTATGTTTATTATAAAGGTACTGTTGTGTATGATCACAGATGAATGTAATGACTCCTGTATTCTGTGATCTGGGCACATCACAAGTGGGTGCCTTCTGAAACGTTGACCCACTTGTGGTGCATACCCAGATGGCAAGTGAGTAGGGAGGGTAACGGGATGGGGAGGGTTTGTGAATGGCAATGGAATGTTGCTATATGTACACGTATGCAGGGTGGGAGAGAGCCCACTAAGCAAGTGGCGGGAGGGTTTGTGAGGGGTGGTGCTAGGATCAGCCTCCAAGCTGGCTCCATGGCGTGGGGGGGTGGGTGCTGACCTGGGGTGACTGGGATGCAGGATTCAGGTCAGGGCACAGGTATGTTTTGTTGCACCCGGCCTGAGTAGGTACATTTTTTTCACTGTTGCACCCCCCCCCGACATGCACTCCCCTGGAGTTGAGAATCTAATAGTAGGGTGGATGCGGGTGGCAGAGCCCCCTGCAGGGGGATGTGGGTGGCACAGCTCCCCCTCATAAAAGTAAATATTACTGTTCCTTGTGCCGTTTTCTCTGTCGCTGGGGGAGTACATCATCAAAACAGAATTTTTGCGATGTACACTCGCCATAATGATGATCACCTTTTGGCAATAACCTTTATGACATAGAACCATGAATTCTGTTTTGTGTAATAAAACAGGACCTAACTTCCATGTTCTGCTAGAAACAGGGGTTCCCCGATTACCCAGTTCCTGCAGAACCAAAGCATGATCAGTGATGGCTATGGGGCCATGCTGAACAGTTTGTACAGAGGGTGCTAAAGAGTGGGAAATTAACATAACATTGGGCATGGCATAGTTACCTGCAGAATGGGAATAATATGTATACTTCTTACCTGTTGGGATCATAAAGTGCCAAGAGTCAATCAGGTTGTAATCTGCAATAGTATCTGAAAGTGCTTTTGCATTTCTGGACACAGGTGACACAATCCTGAATGATCTATCTAAATGGTGTCCTGCACACAATTATAGTCCCCACACAGGAACCAAGGTCCCACAAAATCTGGCATTTGCACTTTTAATCTCTAAAAGACCTCCGGGCATTCTACATTTGGCCATATACAGACCCAATTGCCACTTTAGGCAATTTAGGGAGGCAGTATAGTGCAGTGGTTTAAAGCTCTATACTGTAAATCTGGTGACATCCAGCAGACCAGACCTGGGTTTGAATCCCACAGCTTCCACTTACATACTGTGTGACCCTGAGCAAGTCACTTAACTTGCCTGTGCTCCCAGGTGGTGCTGGTAAAAAAAAAACTTTCAACTTAGTGTGCTAACCCTGGTTAAACAACTAAAAAAAAAAACAAAAAAACTTTATACCATGAGTTTAGGAGAATTTGTATTAGAACAAACCTCCCATCTGGATCTGCATAATCCTTGGTGAACATCCCAGGGAACCTTGCCAGAAGCCAGATAGCTGTGCCCTGAGCCTTTGATGAGAAATAAGCCCCATAATTCCCCATTTCTTGTTCATATGCCTCCTTCCTTTTCAGTCATGTGTGCTTCCTGAAAACATATAATATCTGTCTTCATAACCTTAATTTTGGTCAACATCCTCTTGCATTTCAGATGGAACTTTAGTCCATTTATATTCCAGGACCTAATTTTAAATGTTGTTTCAACCATTGTTAAAGAAGTGAAAAATAGATCCCATTCCTGCTGTTATAATAAAATTCATATCCTGCACAGTATCTTTCATAGCACCATTTTTAAAACAAACACCACTGAATACAATATAACAGTTAAACTTTTTATAACAAAACAACCCCCTTGTTAACGTTATCCCACTCTCTTAGAGACAACAGTAGAACACCCTGCCCACCCCTCCCAGTCCCACATGTCCCTACAAAACTGGTATCAGTGATTATGTTGCCCACATAAGCAAACTGGTTTGTATCCCATTTACAAGAATAAACTGGTAACCCCCCCTTCACTGCTACTTGAAACCCCCCAATCCCCACTAACATAAAAACCCCAACAAATTTCAGCCAATGGGTCAACAGGTTCCTCATCCCCAAATTGGTTCAGCACTTAAGGGTTTAACCTCCCACTAGTACTTTGGCAGACAGAAAGAGGATTAAAGTCTGCCTGGCACCTATAATCAATATAAAAAAGAAAACATTGATGTAACTGTTTGGCAATATATTCAAGGCTAGAAGGAAGAGCTGGCCCCCTCCCCACCACCAAACTGATGCTGAAGGAAGACTCAGCCAACCAGCAGCCTGATATAAGCAATATTTTCACATAGGGGTTAACAAAGATAAGCAGGTTAATATAATGAACTGCATTTGCTGCAGCATAACAAATGTGGCAACTAGATCACTTCAAAGAAAAAAAGAATCATATGAGTAAGGTGATGGCTTCGAAGTGCAGCTTCCTCAGTCCCTCGAAGGGGTTAAAAGAGAGACCATTATGGAAGGCAGGGACTGTGGCTTCATCTAACTACAAATCCCCCTGCAGCTTAACACTTGCCTGGGGGCATTACACACCATTTCCAGGTTGTAGGGTGGAGATCCCCAAGTAAAAGACAAAGAACAAGACAACAACATTTAATGCGGAAAGCAATTATGTCCCTCATGTGAGCCTCCCACATGCCCCAGACCTAATATATAGCTTTATACAAAAAAACAAAAGCATGTCCCAATAGTCACAGTTTGATCTGAGTTACTCCTAAGATAAATTTCAAATAACAAAGAACATGTAAGGTCATGGTTCTCTTGTCAGCCCAGGAGATATACTGGTCCATATGTTGCCCTCCCCTCCACTGATTCCTGTAGCCCCAGCCAGAGTCATAGGAGAGGTGGCAGGAGTCGAACATGCATGGCTGATCATTAGGTGCGGCATGGAAGTCATAACTCCTGTAAACATAAAAGCACTGATATCGGCACTAAATAACAGTATAAGCTGCTTATTAAATCTGCTTACATTTGGTGATGTTTAGCTAGTACTCCGTCTTCAGTACTGCATGTCAGTTTGCAACAAAACTAAGCATAACAGGCAGAGCTCTGCCGCACAGAGAGCCCTCGTAGAGGAGCTGGCATAAAGCAGGATGCCAAGCAGCATATTTCACATGATCATGTAGAAGACTGCATGGTAGGCTGCAAAGGTTTTCCCACCTCCCCTTGCAGGGATGATCAATGCTGACTGAGGTTTGAGATGGAGGAGTAATTCAAATAAAAAATGTATTTAGACTTGTCTGTATCCAAGCCACGAAACACCAAAACAGCATAGTAGGGCTGCTAAAGCAAATCTACCAAATTATTATTTATCAGTCAGCATGCCTGTTACATTCCATGCTATATGTATTCAGCCAATCCTCCACATTATAATAGCCAGACTGGGCATGCCAGTCCATTCTATTTCCCTTCACACAAGATACATACATTAAAGGAAAGTGTTCCCATGAAACATGAAACAAAACAAAATACAGGGTATAATTTCAGTATTTTCTTGTTAGTTCAGAGGGTATATATGATTAGTATGGTACCCTCTTCTCCGCCAATACCTGTAGCCCCAGCCATAGTCAGAGGGAAGGTAGCATGACACTTCCACTGGTGCTGTTCACAGGTTATGTCACCTCTAGGCAGAAACATGGTGAATTCAATGAAAAGCCAGACGTGACAATCAATGTCTGCCACTCTGCTTTCTGTGTTAAATAAGGCTGCACTACTAAACAAATCAGATTGGATAGAGCACTACCATATGGGGAACCCTTGTAGAGGAGATGTCAGTGAACAGGTTGACATGCAACAGTGTTTGCAGGGTTGTGTCGAAGACCGCATGGCAGATTGTATAGGGTTTCCCCCACCATAGCTAGCAGGGATGCCCATTACTGATTATGGTTCAAAATGGACAAAGAATTTAAATCATGTATGACTAGACCTGTTTGCGTCCAAGTAGCAAATCGTTAAATCAGCTGAGTATGTCAGCTGAAGCAATTCTCCCACATTAACATTAAGCACAGAGATCATGCCCATTACTGTCCCTGCCATGTACAGTCAGTCCACATGCCTTATCACAGAAGTCAGGTTGAGCACAAAGGACCCTTCTAAACCCCCTAACACAAGATCCATGTATTGAAAGAAAAATTATTTCCATGGTATACAGTATTTCTAATAATCTAGTCAGAACTGTCCTAGAGCAATATCTTTATAGATGGAAAAAGGGAACATACACACAGTTGCCACAGACTGCACCATCAGCTTGTAAGCCTCACTTTATTAGAATGTTTTTCAGGATGTCATCAAGAAGGATGGCTACTTTGGATCTGGGATCTGCTTTCACGAACTGCTTCCATACTTCAAACATAGTCCATAGCATCCAGGGGTTTGCTGAAAACTTTTGAGTGGTGACCCAGGCAGGTGATATGTAGCTTCACTGGGTACAAGAGAGCAAACTCCCAACCCAGCCCATGGAGTTTTGTCTTAACTCTAATATATTTCTGCTGCTGCAACTGAAGGTCACAACTGAAAGCCTGAAAATAGAAATTTTTGCTCCATTGATATCCAGGGGACCCTGGTTATGGTCAACGCACATCATTTGCTCCTTTTCAGGATAACAGAGGTACTTCATAGAATCATAGAAGCTTGATGACAGAAAAGGATCCATCCAGCCCATCTAGTCTGCCCATCCTGCCCCTTTTCATATACCCCACTTCCCGCCTGGCCCTGCACTGTCTCCTATACTCAGCCCCATGTGCCTGTCCCATGCCCTCTTAAATTCCTCCACCATTCCAGCCCCCACCACTCCATCTGGCAGTCTGTTTCAGGGCTCCACCACCCTCTCTGTGATGAAGTGTAGCCTCACATTGCCCCTGAATCTATTTCCTTGCAGTAGCTGAGACAGAAAGCAGCCACCAGCTTCCTTAAAGCAAGGAGGTGATTTAATAGAGTACACTAAATTGAATTCTTAATTTTGGGGCCTGTGTTATGTACGTAGAAGTCAGTGTTTTGGTTCTCTGTTTTTGTGGTTGACTTTTCTTAGTGTAACTTTTATTTGCCATGGAGGAAATCTAGCTGGGAGAATATTTGTAGTCATTTGTGACTACACCTGTTGCTTAAACTCTGTGAAATAGGTGTCTGATAAGGGGAGGTGCTGAAAGGGGCCTGAGGAACTGTGGATTAAAAAACAGGAGCTGTTTGTGGACTCAGTCTGCTGTAGCTGAGACAGAGAGCAGCCACCAGCTTCCTTAAAGCAAGGAGATGATTTAATAGAGCACACAAAATGTAATTCTTAATTTTGGGACCTGTGTAAGTACATAGAAACCAGTGTTTTGGCTCTTTGTTTTGGGGTTAACTTTTATTTGCCAGGGAGGAGATCTAGCTGGGAGAATATCTGCAGTCATTTGTGGCTAGACCTGTTACTTAAACTCTGGGAAATAGGTGTCTGAAAAGAAGGAAGGCACTCACTGGGGTATTGGATCAGAGTTGTAGTTGATTGTTTTTGGAGGGCAGGGGTTAGTGTTGGAACCCACTCAGGAGAATGCAATCTTAGACCTGGTAGTTTCAAACGGGGATGGAGAGAGGACCTCAGATTTAGAAGTTGGTAGCCATCTCGGAACAAGTGACCACCAAACAGTGTGGTTTACAATAAACACAGCTATAGAGTCTAGCCATACATAAGCAAGGGTGTTGGACTTTAGGAGGGCTGACTTTGGAAAAATGGGATAGTGCCTCAGAAAAGCACTAGCAAACAGGCAAGAAAGAGGGATGGAAGAAAAATGGGGAAAAATCAAAATTGCCATCACAGACGCAACATGCCTTTGCGTAAAGCAAATCAACAAAAACAAAATAAAGGAAAAGGCCACTATGGTTCTAAAAAGAGTTGGCAGGGAAGGTTAAAGAGAAAAGGATAACATTCAGGAAATATAAGGAAACACAGAAGGAGCAGGACAGAGAACTATATCAGCTAAAGCAGAAAGAGGCAGGGAAGGCAATCAGAATAGCAAAGGCCCAAACTAAGGAAAAGATAGCCAACTCTGTTAAGAAAGGGGATAAAACCTTTTATAAGTATGTTAGGGAAAAAAGAAAGACCAAGGAAGGGATACTGAGGCTTAATAAAGGGGAAGAAATGTGGGCAGAGGGTGACAGTGAAAAAGCAGGGATACTGAATGAATACTTTAGCTCAGTATTCACAAAAGAAGACGAGAGGGAGGTACCTAAACCAAACAATAGAAACACTCTGGATAGGGGGGTTGATACCAGTACAATCACAGAAGCAAGGGTTCTGAAAGAACTCTTCAAATTGAAGGTGGACAAAGCAATGGGGCCTTATGGGATTCACCCAAGAATTCTAAAATAACTAAGGGCAGAGCTAGTGACACCACTGACTACCCTCTTTAACAAATCATGGGGGATGGGATGGTACCTGAGGACTGGAGAAGGATGGATGTGATTCCACTTCACAAAAGTGGGAGCAAGGCAGAGGCAGGAAACTACAGGGCTGTTAGTTTGACCTCAGTGGTAGGGAAAATGATGGAATCACTTCTTTTTTTGCAGTTAATCTTTTTATTAATCGTTCAGCACACCTGACGCAGCAGGTCATTCACTCTGTAATAACAGTATACTACTACAGCATTACAATCAATCTCTAATAGACTAGATGTTATCCATTATACATATTTATTTATATTTATTTAGGCACCAGTTTATATCCGACCATAAAAAATCAGTTATTTACTTCAGGAGGGCTTTAGTAAATCTTTTGCGTATGGTAACAGTGGTACAAATTGGGATTGTTTTACCTGACCTACATAGGGCGCCCATACCTTTATAAATACAGCACTCGTCTTTCTAGCATAGTGTATTAATCGAGCATGGGCAACTAGTGACTCCAAAGCAGCTAGCGACTCCTGGAATGATGGAAGGTATGTTGTTCTCCATTTTTTAAGAATAAGCCTAAGCAGCTCGATTGATGCTTGGATACGCCATATCAACTGCGCTTGGGACACGGACCTTACCTCTGAAGTCAGTCCAAGTATCCAAAAAGAGGGTGAGTGGGGTAGGCGTATGTCTTAAGTATTTGAGCAGAATTTTATTACTTTATCCCATAAGGGTTGAAGGGGTTTACAACTCCACAGGATGTGTAGTAAATCTGCTGCAGGTGACTGACATCTCCAGCAGAGATCATGAGGTGACAATCCCATTTTGTATAACTGAGTAGGGGTTCTGTACCATAGATGAATAATTTTATTTTTTATAAGAAGACTTCTGTGATCTATACAGGCCTTATAGGCAGACTTCCAACAATTAGACCACTCGTCTAGAGTAATTGTATTATTCAATATCTTTTCCCATCTTATCTTGGCCGGTACAGAGGGGTCTGGTAGTGCATCCCTGATCCAGCCTTGGATCCTGCCTGCTAACCCCTTATTTTGACCAGACCGCTGGTATAGTGGCAGTTTTTCTCTAAGGGGCCCAACCTTTGTCCCACACATCACGAATGAACATTTAGCTCTTATCCAATTATTATATAAGCTACGCAGCTGCAAGTACTGCCAAAAGCACTCCTGCGGCAAAGAATGAGAATCTTTCAATTTTTGAAAGGACTCAAACGTTTTCTCATCATCCAGAAGTAGATCATGAAATGTATTTGTCTGACAATTTCTCCAAACTGGCCAGTCAAAGGGCTTCCGATCTATTTTTATATAGGGATTGTTCCACAAAGGGGTGTGTAGCAAAATACTTAAACATCTGTGGCAACTTTTCCCTAGGGTCTGCCAGACTTGTAGGCTGGATTTAATAGTTAACCATTCCTGAGCAACAGTGGGACAAGGTTGACCCCTATAAGAGAGTGGGGAAATATTACCCAAAGCAGCCCTTTCTTTATCTACCCAGTCTAGATGGGCCTGGGGGGACCTATCTAGACTCTTACAGACTTTGGCTATCTGGAAAGCCTGTGCATATCTGTTGAAATCAGGAAGATTCCAACCCCCTCTTTTCCAATGAGCACCCAACTTAGCTTTGCTGTATCGAGGTTTGTTGATCCCCCATAAAAAATGACTCATGAGTGTTTGAAACTTCTGTAACCAACTTATAGGAATGATTATGGGGATGTGTGCAAGAGATAGAACACTTTGGGGGCAAACGTCATCTTTAGGGCTGCAATCTTCCCAGGCATTGATAAATGTAATTGCTCCCACCGTAAGATGCTGTTGGACAAATGAGTCCATATTGGCATGAAGTTTTTATGTATCATGGAGGAAACATCTACTGATAAAATAATTCCTAAATATTTAATATCTTGAACAGCCCACATTAAACCTAGGTCTTTAATTTTTTTGCTAGATGTGAGAGAATGAATCGGTAACACCTCCGACTTTGATTAGCTAATCTGAAGACCTGATATATTGCCAAATTCAACAAGAGTGTCCATGATAACTGGCAAGCTCTTGTGGGCATCCCCTGTCATAATCAAGCAGTCATCCGCATATGCTTTTATAAAATACTCCTGGTTTCCCATTTTAATACCGTGAATTTTAGGGTGGGTACGTAAGGCTGCAGACAGGGGTTCCAATGCCTGGACAAAGAGCAACGGCGAAAGGGGACACCCTTGTCTGGTTCCCCTATAAAGTTGAAAGGGAGTGGATAGGGTAAAATTAGTAAGTATTTTGCCTACTGGTGCTTGAGATATAGTACGTATCCAGGAGGAGAAATTTGGCCCTATGTTAAACTGGTTCAAAACCGCTTACAAAAACTCCCACTCCACCAAGTCAAAAGCTTTTTCAAAGTCAATCGTGATTAAAGCGGCTGGGGTGGGAAGTTTCGATACAGCTTGAATCAGTGTAACCAGGGCTCTGACATGATCTGAGCTGTGATTAACTTCTTAAAAACCTACTTGAAAAGGGTGTACAATTTGGAAGAACCTTCTCCAGTCTTGCAGCCAAAACCTTGCTTCAGAATTTTTGCATCCGCATTAATTAGTGAAATTGGTCGATAATTACTGGGTAATGAAGGGTCTTTTTCCTCTTTTGGGAGGACGGTAATCACCGCCTCACTCATGGATTGGGGGAGTTCACCCTTTGCTAGGGATTCATTTAACATATCCATAAAAGGGATTATTATATTGTGATGTACTATTTTATAATAATCAACCCGTTTCCATCATCCACCTGAGGCGCCTTGTGGGGTGCCATGCTCAGAATAAGCCCTACTCACCTCTTCCTTAGTTAGCAGTGCATCTAGATCTAATTTCGGAGACTCCGTCAGGGTGGGTAATGGCAAGCGATCCATAAAATGATGGTATTTACCCTGATCCCATTTCACATGGGATGTGTATAATTTTTGATAAAATAGAGCCATGGCTTCGGTAATTTCTTTTTGGGAATATACCATTGACCCTTCTGAGTTATAGAGTCCCAGAATATGCCTGTCTGCCTGCCTTCTCTTGAGTCTATAGGCAAGGAGCTTGCCTGCTTTCTCTCCCTCCACTTGATATTTGTGCTGAGCACATCTTATGTTCAATTCAGCCCTTCTGGACATTAGCGTGTTAAGTTGTAACTAACCTAGTCAGTTCAGCCCCTAAACAATTACTCTTGAGCCTCCCGGGTTTCTTTTTGTATTCAGCCTCTAATTGCTTCAATTCCTCTCGTTGTACCATCTCACTTTCCCTTTGTTTCCTGTGATAACTGGCATAACTTATAATTTGACCCCTCATGGTGACTTTATAAGCCTCCCATTTCATTGCCGCTGAAGATGAACCCGGCTGGTTTAAGTGAAAAAACTTTTTAGTTTCCTCACGGGCTAATGTTTGAAACTCTGCCTCCACTAGAAGGAGTGGATCCAGCCGCCAAGTTGCAGATTTGGTTGAGGTGGCTGGGGACATAGTCACCTTTAGGAGGAGAGGCGTGTGGTCAGACAAATATAAGAGCTCTATATGGGAGTCTGTAGTTCGTGCTAACATAGTTTCAGATGTGAACCAATAATCCAGTCTGCTAGCCATGGCCTTAGCAGATGAGTAATAAGTATAGTCTCTATCTGAGGGATGCTGTAACCTCCAGATGTCGGCTATACTGTGTAATGAAAGCATATCCTGAAGGGCCTTATGCGATTTAATATGTGTTTCTTGTTTTTGGTTTGAGCGATCTAGGAGATAATCCATTGTTAAATTAAAGTCCCCCCCTATTATTATCCCTGGGTTGTCTTTTGTCAAATTCAATATCTGTTGAGATATCGCATTGAAAAACTCTGGGGTGTCCTCACTGGGGCCATAAATATTAACTAATAACATGGGACCCCCTGGTGTCTTCATCTTAGCCAGAACCCATCTGCCTTCTTTGTCCGATTTCTGGAGTGTTATTTCCCATTTCAGTTGTTTGTGTAATAGGATAGAAACCCCTCCTTTAGCCTTTCCTGAGATACTATGGACTTCCCTTTCCACCCATTCTCTAACTAATTTCTTAGATTCTTTGTGGCTTAGTTTGGTCTCCTGTAGAAACACTATCTGACTTTTGAGGTTTTGGAGTCTTGTCAATATCTTACTTCTTTTGATTGGGGAATTTAATCCCCTAACATTCCAAGAGGTCAGGGTAATATCCGTTAAACTATCCATTGGCTTTATATTTTCCCACGATACTAAATAATCTGGTCACCAAAAAGCCCACCATACAGCCTAGCCTCAAAAGTACCCCCCCATTCACATAGGGCCTTCCCCTCTGAGCGTGCCTTTTCTGAATCACAACTCTGCTGCTGCTTATAGTCACCTGAGTGTTTTTCTTTCTTAACTACATAGGGGCCCAGCCCTATTCTTATACCCCTCCTCAGGCCCCCAACGTTCCTGTATGGTATACTGTTCTCCATCATTAAATTGTAATAGGGAGCCTCCCAATGCACCTTAGTGCCGTATGATACCTGCAATATAGGTGATGCACTGTATCTGAAACAGGAAGACATCACACGTCCCAAGTTCCCAGAGCACCCCTCTGGAGGCGATGCCACAAACAGCTCCATAAAGCCCTGTGTACTTCTATCTCCCTCAGGGGGAGAAATTCCCTTTTCATCAGGAATTCTACTGCAATTCCCCAATTTCGGACCCATAAGAGATCCTAAATACCAACAACATTATTAGCCAGAACAGGCTTATCCCTGTATCTAGTCTAGGACCGTAATTACTTACAGGTAGATTTGAACCTTTGCCTGCAACATTTAAACATTAAAAGAAAACTGTATACAGCAAACAATAACAATGTCCATCCCGCTTGTACTTAGAAGAGTTCTCTATAGTCCTTCATTGAACTTTGTTTTACATCTGACATGCTATAAGCAGGGGCCCAAGTGGGTAACCTGCCCATTTATATATTTTATAGACCTAAATAGCATCCACCTATGACATGTGCACGGCTGTCCTGATAATACTCCTCAGGCACCTATAGCTCACCTGAAAGGTCAGCCCCGATTTCACATGCCCCATCTGCTATTCAACCAAGATTAGTTTTACCCTCCCCAGTTCAGAGGACTAAGCGGAGACTACAGTAACAATGGAGTCCTCTGCAGTTGCAAACAAGGCCCTCAAGCTTTTAGCTGAATTTTCATTCTCCTCGGTCTCCACAATAGGAGTGCAATCAGCCCAGTCGCCTGACATTGGGGACCAGTCCTCCGAATCAACTCGTGTCTCTTCTTTTTGTTGAGGCATCACAGTGATATCCGACTCTGAAGGAAGGAGTTCAGCTAGTGGCTCATACCTGTTGCTTAATTTAATTGGAGTGTCTCCTGGCGAGCAACTGCTCGTGTCTGACTGTAAATATCTTCTCTGCCGACTCCTCGAGTGATCTCTCCTCATAGACGATTTCTCAGTTGTTATTAGCTTTTTCTTTGATCTGGCCCTCGAAATCTGGTAGCCGGACTGGGTGCCATTCTTATTCAAGGGATTTAGCTTATTGTCCAGTTTTTGACCTTCCTGGTTCACTTCCATCATAGCTGGGTGGTCCTCTATCACTCTAGAGGTATATTGACCTGAGGGCTCCTGATTACCTTTTATATCTTTTAGGAACTGCTCCACTGCCATGGGGCTTTCAAATGACATGTATTCCCCATTGTAGAAAATCCGTAGCATTGCAGGGTATCTCAAAGAAGTTGGTATATTAATTTTATATAGTTGCTGCTTCACCCCTCCGTAAGCCCTTCTTCTATTAGAAATATCTTGCTAAAAGTCCTGGTATACCTGGATGCTCAATCCATGCCACAGAAAGTAACCTTGCTCCCTTGCTTTCCATAAATAGTACTCTTTTTCTGGAAACCTTAAGAACTTGCACAGTATAGGCCTGGGTCTTTCTCCTTGCTTGGGTCGAGGGGCTAGTGAGCGATGCACCCGTTCAATCTCTTGAGGGCTGCCATTGTTGTTTTTAATGAGCTCTGGGAGGAATACTCTAAGAAACATGACCATATCTTTCCCTTCCGTCCCCTTCGGTACCACCACAATCCTTAAATTCTTCCTTCTAGCCCTGTTTTCTAAGTTGTCCACTTTGTTCAGTAAATATTCAAGTTTTTTATGATGAGCCTGCAAAGTTTTCTCCTGATCTTGTACTGTATTATGCAAATGCTGATACTTATGTTCTATGTGGGCCACCCGAGCAGCTAGGTCAGATAGATCTTGTTGTGTGTCTATTGCCGATTTCTTCAAATCTGCAGTATCTAATAATATTTGGTCTAGTTTGGCCATAACCACGGCCATGTTAATGTACGCTTTGCTCAACGATTCCATTCCCACTGCTCTCTTCAGCCCATCTTATGGCCGCTTTCCCCTTGATTTATGTTACTCCCACAGTCAGAATCACAGGCCTTCACTTTTGGGATACACAGCTTCCTACTACTTTAGCGATGCTCTTATTTGTTCTATCGCTTTAAGTCCTTGTTACCAGCCAGTCTGACAATATCGAGTATTTTAACTTTTTATTTTGATTTGGTATTCACAGGCTATTTGTCTAGATCACCGCCATCTCCGTACTCATTTTCCCTGAAGGAGAACTACTCTGCAAGCTGGATGTTCCAGGCCCTGCTTTTTAGTTGTCGGTGGACTCTTTGGCCTCGTACTTATTTTAGGCAGCTCCAGTCAATTTGTAAGTCATACCGGGTGAAAGCTCCGGTTCTCCACTTGTGCTCTTGCCCACTTTGGATCTCTTACTACGTCGTGTTGAAACGATTTTGGGAAAAACAGCAACCCCCGAGATAGAGCTAAAGACTTACACTGCCACCACCATGCCGTTAGGCTCCGCCCTATGGAATCACTTCTGAAGGAAAGAATTGTTGAATACCTAGAGGCCAGTGGGGCACAGGACCCAAGGCAGCATGGATTCACAGTGGGAAGGTCATGTCAGATGAATCTGGTACAAAAAACAAAATTAATTAAATGAATACATAATCAGATAATAGAGCCCTTGAAAAAGTGGTGTTGATCCAGCTCTCAAAATAGCTAACCAAGTACGACATTATGTGCCCAGAGCAGCAAAGTTTCTGCCCAGGACACACTACAACCATGGCTCTCCTGGAATTCTCCCAACACCTACATGCTGCTCTCAGCTCTGGCAGCCTTGCAGGAACAGTGTTCATTGACCTCTCCAAGGCCTTTGACACTGTCTGACATCCCCTTCTACTTGACTCTCTCCATCAACTTGGCTTCTCTGGCGGTCCCATTTCCTGGTTCTCTAGCTACCTCTCTGCTAGATACCAGTGTGTCAAAATCAGCGTCTCTCTCTCCAGCACTCTTCCTGTTCACTCCAAGGTCCCTCAGGACTCCATCCTGGGTCCAATACTTTTTAGTTTCTACCCCAACACCCTCCCCAGCTCATGTACTGGTAAAATTCTCCTCTATGCCAATGATGCAGTCATCACTGCCTCACATCCCAATCCCACCTCCCTCTAATTATCACTCCAGCAAGCTAACAACCAAGCCAAAAGGTGGTTCAGTGACCGCAAACTGGTCATTAACCTAAAGAAAACCAAATCAGCAGTCATCATCATCCATCACCCATAGCTCTGTTAAGGCCAGAACCAAGACCTCTCTTGCCCAGAGATCCTTCCTCTACCGAGCTCCCACCTGGTTCAACTCCCTCCCTAGCTGCATCTCCAACTTGTCAAAAATTACTCCTTCAAAATAGCCCTTTGGAACTATATCTTTAATACCCACTGTTGTAGGTGCAACCAACCCCCTGTTGTAACCTGTGGTACCCACCCGCCTTGCTCCCTGGCTCAACAATGTCCACTGTACAGCCTCTCCCTCCTCCCAGACCCATTCCTTCCCTACTAGGTCCAAACAGGGATGTAACCCGCTGTCTCCTCTGAGGACCTACTATATCCATGAGTGTAACTCACAATTTTGTAACACTATGCAACCTAAGTAACATTCAAACTACTACATTATGTAACCTAAGAGTATCTATGTTAAATGTTCCTTTTACTGCAGCTGTAATGTTATCCTCTGTTTTAATCTGCACTGTAATAACTGTCGTGGTGTCTGCCCCCCCCCCCCCGGGACGAGGTGCCTTTGTAAATGAGTCTCTGACACAAAGGTTGTAAGTCCGATTTGTATTGAATAAATAAATGAATAAATAACAAATATCTGATGACCTCAAGGTAGCAAGCAGTGCAACAAGGCACTAGGCAGGGCCAGTAGGATTCTGGGATGCAGACAGAGGGGAATCACCAGCAGAAGGAGAGAGGTGGTGTTGCCACTGTATCAATCATTGTTTAGACCCACCTGGAGTGCTGTGTCTAGTTCTGGAGACAACATCTCAGGAAGGACATAAACAGCATAGAGGCTGTCTGGAGGAGGGCAACTAAAGTGCTGCAGGGGTTGCATCAAAAGTCCTATGAGGAGAGACCATACAAGGTCAATATGTACACCCTGAAAAAGGGGGGTATGATAGAGATCTATAAGTACCTCATGGTACTAAACAAGATACAGGAGGGGATTATTTTTAGTGAAGAAGGTGCACCAGAACAAGAAGGCATACAATGAAGCTGGAATGGGGGAAGAACAGGGAGATTTGAGGACATACTTCTTTACAGAAAGAGATGGGTAAGTATGGAACAGTCTACCAGCAGAGGTGGTGGGAGCAAAAACAGTGGTGAGCTTCAAGCATGCATGGGATAGGCACAAAAGACTCTTATTAGAAATGTGTGTGTTGGGGGGGAGTAGCTGAAGATCAGGTAGGGGCTGTGTTGACAGCATAGGCAAGGACAAACTTAATTGACTAGGTGGACCAAGCAATCCTCATCTGCTGACAAATTAAATGTTTCTATGTTGTTCACTTGTGTTTCCATTTTTTGGTATGGCCTTAGTGTTTTCTGCAGTAAAGAGCCCTCATATATAAAAAGGCATGGTTTCAGCAGTCTGTCCTTTACTTTGTTGATGGTATGGTGGTGTGTGGCTGGAATCTGTAGTTAAGAGAAATGTCTGTGGTCAGGAGCTTGTGCTGCTGGAGCCTGCCATTAGAAGGGGCTTTTTCCATAAGTGTCTGCTGCAGTCTATGGTCAGAAGTAGCATCTGTCATTGGGAGTTGGTAGAGTCTGCAGCCAGGAGTGGCACATGATCAGCATGGAGGGCCTGCTTTTGAGGAACTCTGCAGCAGCAGCATAGACAGCTTGGTAACAGAGGACATGTTAGAGACAGTGTGGAGGGCCTGGTGTCTGAGGAAAGAGCTATAGAATTGAGGGAGATGTCCATTTGGTAAGAAATGGGAGGCCGGATTCACAAACGGCAACTCAGGATGCAAGGCAACTTGAATCAAAAAAAAAATGATGCAAGTAGCACTTGTGTCATGAGTTGTGTCATGTTGGGATTCAAAAAGGCAGCATGCGACATGCTGCAGGCTGCCTGCACCCAAGTGGATCAATGCACCATAAACCCCCTTGAAACATGGCATAAGGGGGTTTATGGCAGCAGTTACACCCTATTCAGGAAGGGTGGCTACAAAGTCCCCAAATTGGTATTCAGAAACAACCCCTGAAGGACATCCATCTAAGAACACTTACACCAGGTATGAGGTGGCATAAGAGTTCTTTGCCATCCACTGGGGGTTGCCAATGTGCAGCCAGTGCTACACAACCAAGAGGCTGCTATGGTTGCCAACAGCCGCATTCCCCCTAGAGTACAGCACCACCCCCCACCCCAAAATGCCCAAAGTCCCCACAGTAATGTCCAAAAAGCCCAGTGTGGGATATGCCCCCCCATCCTGATCCCGATAGTGCCAGGGTAAATGCCCTTATGGGCTATCTGAACATCCTTCCCAGCCTTGATGCCCAATTCCACCCCACCCCAAATCCCATCCCTGGCATCACTGTACAACCCCCACGCCAAATACTCATATATCCCTAGTGATCAGTGGCCCCACCCCACCTGACAATGCAAGTCCACCGTGCTCCCTCCCAATACCCAGCCAGTGACTTGCACAGCCCACCTTTCACCACCGTGGCCAGTCACTGATTGAGCTGTCCATGGAGTGCTTGTAGTTAATATATGCGCTCGGTGAATGACAGTAGCTGTCATTCATGGAGCGCATATACTAGCTGCATGAGAGGTGGGTATTGGGAGGGGAAGTGGGGTGGACTCGCACTGTCAGGTGGGGAGGTGGGGGAGCCACTGGATCACCATGTATATACGCGGTGGGTTGAGGAAGGTTGTAACAGTGGTGCTGGGAGGGGATTTGGGTGTCTGGTGTGGGACTTGGGCATCGGGGCTAGGGATGGTGTTCAGATAGACCATAAGGGTGTTTACCCTGGCACTATTGGGATCAGGATGGGGGGACAATAGCCCATACTGGGCTTTTCGATGACTACTCTAGGGACTTTGGGCATGGGGGGCACTGCAGCTCACTTCTATGGGTGCATCTGCTGCCTATCCATCCCGCAGCTTGTGGTATTCTGGGGGCTGTGCCCTTCCTTGGACAAATGCCACAAGCCACAGGGCACAAGCTCTTGGACCCTATCTGATACGGAATCAGGTGCAGGGTCAAAGACACAGGGGCCAGTCGTAGGCTGCCATTGTCACAGCTTGCGGCAACCTTTTGTGAATCTGGCCTGGAGAGTTTTAGATTGCTGTGAAGCTGCAGTTTATTTTTTGTGTTTCAGGGATTTCCCCAGGTGTGGGAGTGTTTGTAATGTTAACAAGTATGTGAACTTGTGTAAATGGTTTGGTAGTTTTACTAATTGATATGTTAATTGGTCAAGTGATTACTTAATTGCAAATTGATTTCTTAAGTGTTACATGGTTGAAAATTATTGAAGTTGTCATTCATTTACAGATTTTGTTGTGTTTACAGGTGTTTAATGTGTGATTTTCTTTCCCCAAGGAATAGTTTTAATTGGGAGTTCTATACAGTTGTGCTAGCCAGGATGCAACATTATACCTTCCAGTATTACTCAAAATGCTGCCAAATGCTGCAGGGAACAGTGTAGTGCAGACTAGGTGGGTTAAGGGGTCCTTATCTGCTGGCAAATTATGTTTCTATTTAATTTGGTGGCACTTAAGCTCTTTTGTCATGCAGTATTTTGTGACACGTCACTCACTACAAGTTATAGCATTTAATCCTCGCTGACTACACTCTAGTTTTAATTGGGAAGGTACTGTAAACGGCTTCAACTAGGAAGCACACATCTTTAGTTGGAGATATACAGTATAGCTTAAATTACTGGGTCATACAGGGAAATACCTAATATTGACTCCTACAGGGAAAACTACCCATGCATGTATTGCATAAGCCTAATGACCCTGCTGTCTAGTCATTATGATTAAACCTTTCACCTAATAAACATCATCCTGCACAATCTTGTCTGTTCTTGCTCAGTTGTATTTTTATTGGAATTTACAAGTCTACTAACTTGCTGACACACCACAGCATGTTAACTATTTATAATGTCTGCAGACACAAGACCCTTTAAATATTAAACTTCCTACAGTGTTTATACTTTAACAATAGCACAGAGAAATGTTTTGCATACTTTATTACAGGGACAAGCCAATATGCTCCTGTATCTTGCAAGTCAGTTACTGTATATTCATGGCAAACTTAATTTGCAGAAAAATTAAACCTTTAACCTAACAAACATCACCCTGCAAGAATCTTGTGTTTTTCTCAGCTGCATTTTTTTATATCAGAATGTAGAAGTTAAGTCTTCCAATTTGCTGACACACCACAAGTCAAGTATTTATATAATGCAGACAGGCATGAGCCTAGTTCAATCTTAAACTTCCTACAGTATTTATACTTTAGCAATAGCATAAACAAATGTTGCACAGAGACAAGCAAACTTGCTCCTATATCTTGCAAGTCAGTTATATTCATATCAAATTTCATTTCCAGAAAATATTTACTATTATTGGATACTAGTGATAAGAATTGTTCTTAAATATACCTGTTCTTCCTAGAATTACAGCTTTTTAAATCTTTTTGGAGAACTACCTGATGATTTCCAAAACATATCAGAATGAGAGATTTTATGCATTCCCAAGGGACATTCCTGACAGGCAACACGTACTGCACAAGGTCTGTAGTTATTAAACATCAAATATCAAAAATGATATAACCCACTTCATTTCTACAATATTTTCAAATAGCTGCTGACACTACAAAATTCACAAGGAAGGGATTTAGCATTGATGTTTGGCATTACAATATTATTAAAAGGCCATAGCATGCATGCCTTATTCATAAGGATAGTGTTTTATTTATACATTTTCTGTGTAGTTTGTAGAGTTGTACTTTAATTAGATTGATGACGTGTTTTTCTTCTTCCTAACTAAATTAATTTTAAAGAGATATCCAAGATGATTTGATCACTGCAGATAAGGCTATAAAAAAGCTTAAAATTAAATTTCAACTTGTGTCATGTTGGCTCGTGTGATATAGGCAGCCACAAAAAGAAGAGCATGGTGGGAGGAATCAGGCAGCTGGTTGGTACAGCAAATGAATAATTATGTAGCCCAATGTGTGTGGCTGAAAGCTGAGTGGTTTGTAATGGTATCACACTCCAAGGGTATGTAAAAAAATTCAGTTTTCACTGTTTTCCATTCTTTAGTTTTTGTAATTACTGGTTAACAGAACCACAACTGTAGTGAACTGATTGAAAACAAAAGAACACATTGGCTGCATCTATTATGTCTCACACTCAGCACTGTGTGTGAGACTGAAGCAGTTGTTCTTTTCACATACTCATGTGTAACGCAGTAGGCCTGATTCAGAAATCTCCCCTGAATGGTGCAAGGGACTTGTGCCACAAAGAATGGTGCAAGGTGTGACTTGTGCCTAAACATTTGCTGGGAGCAATTCACAAAGGCAGCCTTCGACAAACACAGAATGCCTGTGCCAAAGGGGGGGTTGTACCAGCCCTGCACAACAAAATGGGCTATGACATGGTGCTAGGGGGCTTGCAGCAGACACAGCCGGCTATATCCCCTAAGTCACAATTCACAAACCTTCCCAGAGGGCAGATTTCTAAGTACCATTAGAACAGCCAGGACTGGTCTAAGGGTAAGGATCTAAGAAATGTGTCCTCTGGAAGGGTTTGGACATTTGCTGTAATGTGCTGCAGTACCCCTCAGCCCCAATCTCCTTTCAAATATAATTAATTAATGTTCCCTGGTGGCTAGTGATCCCCACCAGCCTTGATCTCCTTACAAATATAATTAATGTCCCCGGTGGCTAGCAGTTCACCCAGCCCCACTCTCTGTACAAATGTAATTAATTAATGTTCCTGGTGTGTACTTCCTCCTAGCCCCAATCTCCTTATAATATAAATAATTCATGTCCCTGGTGGCTAGTGGTCTCCCCTGCCCCAATCCCCTTGTACTAAACAAATCACATTCCTAGTGGTCTAGCGGAACCCCTTCCCTATTCCCGATGTTCCCATAAATACTTAATTAACTTTCCCTGGTGGCCTAGCAGACCACCCTCCCTATTCCAGATCTTCCCAGAAATAACTAAATAACATACCTGGTGGTCTGCGGACCCCCCAGAACCCCCTCTCCCCAGCAGGCAGTGCCCCACCACCCTGCTCCTCCCATCCCATCTTCGAGCTGGCAACTGGCACAGCCCTTCTTTTACCACCACGGCATGCTGCTGATTAAGCTGTCAAGGAGCACATACTGAATATAATACAAATTCATTGACTGACAGCTCACTCACTGAGCTGTCAATCAATGAGTGTGTACTGCATTCAGTACATGCTCCTTGACAGTGCAGTCAGTGGCCGGATGCAGTGGTGAGAGCAGGGCTGTTCTGGTTGCTGGCTTCAGGATGGGATGGGGTGGTAGAGTCCACTAGACCATCAGGGTATGTTATTTAATTATATCTGAGGAGATCAAGTATAGGTAGAGAGCTCCACTAGACTACCAGGAAAAGTTATTTAATTATTTATGTGGACATCAGGGATAGGGAAGGAGGTCCACTAGATCACCAGGGGTGTGATTTGTTTACTACAAGGGGAACCAGGTGGTGGGACCACTAGGGAACATTATTTAACCAGGAGTAGCACAATAAGCAGAAGCTTGTTTCTAGATGCAACCTGGGAGTACAAGGAAAGTTAAGTGACTTGCTCAGGATCACACAGTATGCACCCAAGCGGCTGTGGGATTCAAACCCAGATTTCCAGATCGGCAGCTCAGAGCCTTAACCCACTGCACTATACTGCCACTAGCCATCAGGGACATGAATTAATTATATTTGTCAGGAGATCATGGCTGGGGGGTACTGCTAGCCACCAGGGACATGCATTACTTATATTTTAAAGGTGAATGGGGCTGGCGGGGGCTCACCACCAGGGACTGCTGTCCATGGTGCTATTGCCACAGGACCACCCTGTGGCTTGTGGCACTCCTTCTAGATGCGACATTTGTTTGGTGCAGGACCACGGTTGCAGCAAGCCATGGGACTTTGCTCGTTGGATCATTTCCAATAGTGAATCGGGTGCAAGGTCCCTGGTCACCGGCAATTGGCACAGCTTGCGCTGACCTTTGTAAATCAGACTCAATGTGTGCAATGAAGAATTTTAGGTTGTAATTGACTCTAATCAGGATTACATGGTTGCAATCAAATATAATGTGCATTTTTCTGCTAAGATAAATGCATCCCCAATTCCAGTGCTTCATATGGTAAAACACACTGTGTAAGTAACTTGACCACCATTTGTGATTATCAATAGTAATGGCAAACAGCATAAAAAAATAGATTAATTCAAGCCCCAGAAAATCTTTACTGCATTCTGACATATGCAGTTAGCCTTCACCATTCAACTGCCCCAGAAAGGATAGAGTTAAAGAACCTATACAAATAGTAGTATGTTGATACGCTCAAGCTCAATTTTCAAACTATTGTCCCTGATATATTCTATGTAACCGTCAGATTTTTTACTCCGCCTGCCAAAGTTAGACACCTCAGAGATTGCTCCTTCAGCTTCATGAAGATTTTACTTTATTTCTTCAGTTTTCAAGTTACCAATTCATTTTTTTTTTTTTATTTAATTTAAAGTACTGTCCTTGGTTACTACAGGTAGACTAGTTTAGATTTAGCTTTAGTTTGATAAGTTTGTGGTTCTTCATCAGTTCTCTGAACCTGTAAGAAACCAACAGTTTTCCTACTTCCTTGACGTAAAAGGTTTTAGTTTTCATAATAATTAGTTGTAAATTGTAGTCGCCAGTCCTTGCCTGATTTATCAGTGTCTTGTACTGGGGTTTCTCGTTTTTTTTCCATGATTGCTTAACCGACCCCCCCCCCCCAAAAAAATAAGTTTTTCCTTACTAGTGTTACTATTATTTACTAGTTGGCACAGAACCAGGATTTTCTTGAGTAAAAGGTTATATCACAGAAGCCCAAAAAGAAAACCAGCCCTACTGGTTTTCAGCACTGCACCATGTGTGGTGAACTGTTCGCTAAGGCTGATCCCCACACAACTTGTGTTGCCTGCTTAGGGTTTGAACACCTGAAAGCGGACTATGAAATGTATAAAGCTTTTCCTTAGTATATGCTTGATATTTGCCTTAACAGACTGAGATAAAAAATGTCAGAAAAAGCTGCGACCCTGCTCTTGAACAACTGGTTCCTTCCTCTAGCAAAGAAAGAACTAAGGGATCAGAAGGAAACCCTCTGACAAGGGCAAAACCTCCTCAAAGCCTAAAAGAAGTGCAGAAACAGCTGTTTAACCAGCCCCTGCGAAAAAGAGTAAAAAGGAGAAACATACAGGGAAGGATCCGCAACTGAAGGTCATGACAGTTCCAACCACTGTAGAAATAGCAAATGCTATTAAGATTACACAGTTGCTGCAGAGCTCACTGATTGCTCAACAAGTACCTCAGCAACCACCAGTTCAAACTCCAGTTCAACCATCGTTTCTTCCAGCAGTTGCTGCCTCAGTTCCCTGTTCAGCTGAACCGGACCACAGCTATGAAGAGGAGAAAGACGATGACCTTGGAGAGCCAACTGAGCCCAAGGTCTCACCAGAGGAGCAGGAGTTTGGGTCCCCCAATCGATATTCTGAAGATTTCTCTTTTCATTTTTCTTTTATGAAGCAAGTGGCAGAGACTGTGGACATTCCTACTCAGGAGATCACTGAGGAGGAATTGTATTATATGGAGTTGATTGACTTGGCAGTCACTAAACATTTGCTGCTCCCCCTCCACAAGTCATTAAAGAGGTAAGTCTTGAAAATCTTACAAAACCCTACTTCTGTCCCTCCAGTGGACAAGATAATGGAAAGAAAATATAATTTGGCTATGGGGTGGGCTGAATTCCTCTTCAGTCACCCCAGCCATGAGGGGGTGGTACAGGCAGCCGCCAGTGGAAGAGCAAATGTGCCATTGTCCTCTCACTGCCCTGACAATGACTCTCGGAAAATTGAATCTATGGCCAAAGAAGGTTACTTGGTGGCTTTTTTGGCCATCAGACAGGCCACTTATATGGCTTATGTGTCCAGATACCAAAAGAGTGTCTGGAACTCGGTGCTGGAGCTGGACAGCAAAGCTCCTTCTGCACTAGCAGCTGATCTAGAAGAGACTGCCAGATGTGGCATTGAGGCTTCCAAATACCAATTCCACATGGCAGTGGATGCCAAAAACACTGCTGCCAGGCATATGACAACCACAGTGTCTCTGAGAAGATTTGCTAGGCTCAGGGCCACTAACCTTTCTCAGGACACTCAAACTAAAGCATTGGATTTCCCTTGTGAGTAGACTTCTCTGTTTGGCGAGCAAACAGAAGCTGTCATGAAAAAAATGGATGCATACAAGTCTGCTTACAAAAATGTTTCTGCCAAAGATAAGTCATTCACCCCTCAGAAACACCTAAATAGGGGATGTATTAGAGACTCTATTCCAGGCCTTTTTATGAGGCCCAGGCTCTCCCAGACTACCAGCAGCAACATGGCTACTTTTGAGGCAGTGGTAGAACAGACACTGTGATTCCAGGTCTTAGCCCAGCATGCAAGGAAAGCAGAACCCCTGACATGCTTGTCAGGGTGGCTTCCCCAGTACTGGTAGGTGGCAGACTGGCTCACTGTTTCCAGGCATAGCAAGACACTACCATAGACAAGTGGGTCATGTAAGAAGTGAGCCAGGATCTTGCTTTCAGCTTCAAAGACATCCCAAAATTGAGAGCAAGACTAGTCAAACCTGCAACCCCAGTAGAAAAAGCCTTACTGGAATCAGAGGTAGCCAGTCTTTTACTGGCAAAAGCAGTGGAACCTGTCTCAATCTCAGTTGCATGGGACAGACATAAAGGAATTCTGGAGGTCAGGGGTAAGGGGTAACAGACTTCTAGGAAAACATAAACTGAACTTACAAGCTCAAATGGGCAGACTGGTTGGGCCATAGGCCATTATCTGCCGACACTGTCTATGTATCTATGTAATTTCCCAGAGGGGAAAAGGATTTTACTCAAGGTATTTTCTAACCCTAAAGAAGAATGGGAAGTGGTGACCCATATTAGATCACAGAATTCCAAACAGATATTTGACAAAGCCAAAGTTCAAGATGGCCACCTTGTCAATGATTCTCCCCACTCTCAGGCAGGGAGATTGACTGGCATTCTTAGACCTCAAGGATGCCATTTTCCATATCCTCATCAGACAATCTCACAGAAAGTACCTCAGGTTAAGATTGACATCAGGCCATTACTAGTTCAGAGCTCTGCCTTTCAGTCTCACCTCTTCCCCAAGGGTGGTCACAAAGTGCCTGGCTGTTGTAGTGGCAAATTTGAGAAGGCAGGGGGTAATAGTATCCCCTTACCGAGACACCTGACTAGTAATGGGGCAGTGCTCTCAGCAGAAAAGGGATGCTCTAGTCCTCACTCAGGCTACATTGTAGTCTCTAGGGTTCCTAGTGAACCTGAAAAAGTCAGTCGTGCAGCTGGTCCAGCTCTTGGATTTCATAGGAGTGGAGTTGGACACTCAAAGAGGGAAAGCATTCCTTTCTCAGGAAAGAGTGGACAGCCTGGTTCAGTTGGCAAGCTCCTTCCAGCTTAAACCCTTCCCGGATCATCAATACATTTCCTGCAACTGTTGGGCCACATGGCAGCCTCAACAGTAACGGTGCCAGGAGCCAAGTTCCAGATGAGAGACATTCAGTTCCACCTCAGATCCCATTGGTCCCAGAAAAAAGTTTCCCTATCAAAGCTAGTACCATTCACAGGGACTTTCATTCAAGAACTGCAGTGGTGGCAGGAAATGGACAACTTCAGGGAAGGGGTACCATTCCAGCAGGAGTCCCCAACAGTAGTGCTCACAACAGATGCCTCCCTCATAGGGTGGTATGCCCATCAGAGAGAGCACACTGTACACTGTGCATGATCATAGCAGGAGTCACTACTGCACATAAATCTGTTGGAGCTCAGGCAGTCATCCTGGCCCACTAGTCATTCACCTCACTGGTCCAGGATAAGGTGGTGCAAGTCAGAAGAGACAACATGTCAACCATGTATTGCATCAACAAGCAAGCAGGCACAAGGTCCACCTTGCTGTGCACAGAGGCTATGACAATTTGGGGGTCTGGCATTCTCCCTTAGGGTCTCTCTCTCAGCAGCCCATCTTCCAGGGAAGGACAACATCCTAGCAGATGCTGTAACCCAGATCAATCAAAACCACCACAAGTTGTATCTGAACAAACAGATCCTGCAAACTGTCTTCAGAAGATGGGGCACTCCAGCGATAGATCTCTTTGCAGCCCAGAAAATCACCAGTTGCCACAGTTTTGTTGCAGGCCTCCAGCAGTGGGCACAATGCCAATGGATGCACTAATACTGGACTGGACAGGGAAGTTCCTGTATGACTTCCACCCATTCCCTCTGTTGCTCAATGTGATGTACAAGCTCAGGTCTCAGCCAGCAACAATGATGCTTAAAGCTCCAGATTGGGCCAGGCAACCTTGGTGCCCTCTACACTTGTCCCTGTTAAGCCTCCAAACCAATTTGCCTCCCCAGGAGGCACAACCTGCTGACATCATCCCAGGGGAGGCTCCTCTACCCCATCCTAAATTTGCTTAGGCTCATGGCCTGGCTCTTGAGAACCTACAGTATGCATATCTGCACCTTTCTGAAGGGGTCCTTGAGGTCTTAAGGGTCTCTCGAAAGCCCTCTACCAGGAAAACTTGCACCTCTAAATGGAAGAGGTTCTCCACTTGGTGCAAATAGATGATCATAGATCTCTATCAGGCTGGACTCACAGTCCTGTTGGACTACTTAGTCCATCTCCATTCCCTAGGCCTTAAGCCATCTACCATCAAGGTACACTTGGCAGCTGTCTCTGCCTACCTCTCAGCGGGTAAAGGCTCCTCTTTCACTTCTAATCCAGTTTTCAGAAAGTTCTTCAAAGGATTGCTTTATATGCATTCTCCCACACAGGGAACCAGTCCCTTTTTGGGACCTGAATGTATACATTGCACAGCTAATACAACCCCCATTTAAGCCCATGTCCTCAGCAGATCTCAAGTATGTGACTTGGAAAAGAATCTTTTTAGTGGCAATTATTTCGGCCAGAAGGATTAGTGAACTGAAGGCTTTGTCCACAGAGCCAAACTACATTTCAGTCCATAGGGACAAGGTAGTCCTCAGAACCAATAGGAAATTCCTCCCTAAAGTGGTATCTGACATCCACCCTCAACCAGTTTATTACCCTTCCTGTCTTTTTCACTGATCATTCCAGTTCAGGGGAATGCAGGCTGCATAGCCTAGATGTTAAGAGGGCTATCAGCTATTATTTGGATCATACAAAAGGTCATAGATGGGGTAATACTCACCTCTTCCTGACCTATGGAGAAGTGGGTAAAGGCAAGCCAGCTTCAAAAAAGACTACTGAATGCTGGATTTTTGCCTGTATTCAGTTTTATTACAGCAAACTAGGCAAGGAACCACCGGTGGGCCTCAGGGCTCATTCCACCAGGGTACAACTGCTTCTAAAGCAGCTGCCAGAGACATTCCTTTGTTGTAAATTTGTAAAGCAGCCACCTGGAAAACTGTTCTTACCTTTACTAAACTCTATTGCCTGGATACCCAGGCTAGATGTGATGCCAGGTTTGGCATAGCAGTACTGCAGAGTCTGTTTCCTAAAAAGGTCTTATGCCCACCTCCAAAGGTACTGCTTGGTAGTCTACATATGTCAAAATACAGTAAAGGTTTCTTGGGGCTTGAAGAAAAAATTACTTACCATAGTAATCTTGTGTCTTCCAAGGGAGTCTTTACTGTATTCTGAGCATCCACACTACCTCCCATACTAGAACTTGGAGGGCACTGCACTCCAGCTGTTCATGATTTGTTGTTGAAACTTGTTTAGGCTGGTTGTTCTTGAGCATCTGTGACTTGAGTCTTTTCTGATGTCCTATTCAAAGGGAGGATTACAGTTCATAGAGAGAATCAGTTCTTTAGGATAGCACATATAATATGTTTTCTACATGCTTTGTAAGAATCTGATGATTACATAGAATGTACCAGGGACAGTAATTTGAAAACTGAGCTTGAGCCTATCATCGTTCTACTATTTGCATAGGTTCTTTAACTCTGTCCTCTCCAAGGCAGTTGAATGGTGAAGGCTAACTGCATATGTCAGAATACAGTAAAATTCCCTTGAAATTAACAAGATTACTATTGTAAGCTATTTTTTCTTACTATTCCTCATTTTTTATGTCTGGATAACCAGACTTTTAAATCCCATTGCAAACACCCAGTTAACATTTTGCGTTACAGCCAAGTGGCTGTAATCACATTGGGCCTGATTCACAAAAGTCAGCACAAGCTGTACCAAACACAACTTGCACTGACCTCTGGTGCAACAGGAACCCTGCACTCAATTCACTACTGGGTAGGGTCCCAGCGGCAATGTCCTGTAGCTTGCACTAACCCTGGCACTGAGCCAAACTGATGGCACACCCTGAAGGTGTGCCACAATCTGTGGGCAGCCCTGTGCCTATAGCACCATGGACAGCAGTCCCTGGGTGCTATGCACTCCCCAGCCCCAATCTCCATCAATATACAAGTGAAATCCCTGGTGGGCTATTGGACCCCGACCCCAGCCCCAGTCCCTGTCAATATAAAATGTAAAGCACTGGTGGGCTAGTTGAAAACCGCCCATGTATGTGCTTGGTCAGAGCTTAGTTGGTGGCTGGCCATGGTGGTGAGTGGTGGGTTGTTCCGGCCACTGGTTTGGTTAGGGGATGGGGGAGTGGGGTGGTAGGGCACTGTAGGATTGAGGGTGGGGGTCCACTAGACCACCAGGGATATTGGTACATACTAAAATGAGGCACAGAGGCTTGGGTGGGCCACTAGACCACCAGGGATATCACAGTTCATATTGTCAGGGGATCAGGGCTGGGGAGAGGGGTCCGCTAGCCCACCAGGGCTTTACATTGTATATTGCTGGGAATTGTGGCTGGGGTGGGGGTCTGCTAGCCCTTTACTTTGTATACTGATAGGGATGGGGGCTGTGGAGGGGGAACCATGGCACTTTGCTGCACAGTGCTCAACTGTCCAAGAGGGACATTCTTAGTACATTTAGACCAGCCCTAGTTGGTCTGGTACTTTGAATATGTCCCTATGGGGCATTGTTGTGAATCCCCCATATAGGGGACATGGCAGCCTACATCTGCTGCAAGGTCTCTAGTGCCATGCCGCAGCCACAATTGTGGTGTAAGGCAGATGCAAGCCATCTTTGGTGCAGACAGCCTGCATTTCTCGCAAGCTGCCTTTGTGAATTGTTCTTAGGGCATTTTTTGGTGCAAACTGCACCTTGCACCATTCCTTGTTGGGCAAGCGACTTGTGCGATTCTCGGGCGCTTTGTGAATCAGATCCATTATGTCTATCAAGATAGTGCTCACATAGCTTATTAGCTATTAGTCTCCGTGTGGGTAGGCCAAACATCTCAGCCAACATGGTGGCTCCATTGATCTGTTACTGAGCACCCCGCACTCATCCTTTGCCTCACACTGTCATGCCAAGTGACATTTTTAATATTCTTCAATATCTAAGTGGTTGAGCCTCCCTTCACAATGTTAAAAATCTGGTTGGTTGATTTTGACATTCATAACCTTTCAGCTCAGTGTGGGATGCTTTTATAAACCCCTCGAGCTTCACTCTTGAAGTTTATGTAGCATTCCACACCTCGAGTCTGTGTAAAATTCTGGCTACACCCACCCACCCATGTATTATTCTATATATAAATTCTCAGGAAGCACTTGCTATGAGGTGTTGCATGCACATAAATCAATAATTAATAACTGTTTGATGTATTTGTACTGACCACTGTAAATATTTCCAAAACATTTAACAGGTGTAAACCTGAGACTAAAGGGACAAATCTGCTTACTTTGATAACCACTAATTTTATAACCAAACAATGACAATCTGCAAAATTTCAACAATTTAATAAGCCATGATGTGTGCTCGAAGAACGTGTTTCTCTTTTTTTAATTTGTTTGCAATTGGTTTTAAAGAATGTTTATTTAATAGGTAGAAGAGGTGCTTACATCATGGTCTTCAAAATTCTCCCAGTCCCAAGGACAAGTAAAGCAAAAACAAAATGCAGTTAGGAAAATAAAAATGGCTTTGATCCTCGGCAAGGGAAATAGAGTATAGCTTATTAGACAGGGAGATCATTTTGCTTTTAGCACCAATCCATACCGCATGGACAATCTCACATGAATCAATTAAGCAATAAGGCACAACAGAGTGTGTGTTATTGTGTAATAGTGTCACGCTGCAGGTGGGTGAAGCATGAGGCTGCAGGCTAATTGCATTCAATGCCCAAGATGTGATGTTATTATACAATAACACACACCTTGGAGTAACATATTGCTATTATACAATGGCTCATTTGTTTAAAAAAAAAAAACTGGAAAAAAAAGTTTACATTTTTTTTTTAATTTGTTATGGTAGGTATACGCATTCAAAAAGAAGTCAATAGTTTCTCTCTTGACTAGCAGGTGGCGGTGGAGCAATATGGTTGCCCTGTATCTCATTTAGGTCCCTTGCTCAGTGTGTGTGTGTGTGTGTGTGTGTGTATGTGTGTGTGTGTGTGTGTGTGTGTGTGTGTGTGTGTGTGTGTGTGTGTGAGACCCCCCACCATTCTTCTGTTGCTGTCTGTCTTTCTTTTGTGAAGTGGTAGCCAAGTGTTTCAAATCCCCCACCTTGCTGCTTTTCAGCTCATTTGCTGTATCCATGTTGTTGGCTTTTACAGTACTTCATCTCCTGAGTGAGCAGTACATGACGCTGACAGCCGTGCACTCAGCTTTTCAAATATTGCTTACTCACACCACTCACTCCTGTATTACTAAGCTGTAGAGAATTGAGGTAAACATTACTATTTATGTATTAAATAAATAAATAAAGTTGAATGAGCTTTTCACTGCAGCTGTTACAATGGAAGTGAGTGTAGGTCTCAAATTCGCATGCGATATTATATTCATGCCAGTGAGTAAGCAGAGCTGAAAGTCAGTGACAGTAGCTTGTTTTTATTTTCCATTTGCCATTTGTGTTTGCCAGTTAGTTGAAGGGGTATGAGGATGTTCATGGGTGCTATGGAATGGCATGGTAGTGTCAGTGTGAGAGCAGGGACAGAGTGTTGACAGGCATGTGAATAGTGGTCTGTACATGCAGTCTTAATGTAATCAGGTCATATTTGTGCCTGCACTTGATACAGTGATTTTTATGCTCAGATAACACTGTACTATGCATACACTGCCCAATCATAGCACAGGAAAATTCTGTGCCATTGTATAATGGGGTATGAAGGCACTAGATTCAAGGTTGGCACATGTGGCAGAGAAACAATTAAACTATTGACAAAAGGAGCATGGGATTAAGAAGTCATTCTAGCTAGTAGTGACAGGGACTAATGGCTGTGTGGTCATTTCAGGTTCTAGCAAATAAATCAGACAAAAATACAAAACACATTTATCATGTGAAGCAAATAACAAAAGGGCATCAACAACATAGACCCCAGTGCATTATTCAGGATCAGCAACAGCAAACATTTAAAAGAAACCAGCTTGCAATTATTTTGGGGTTAGGCTCTGAAGGGCAGGAGGTATTATTTCAGGAAGAGAGTGGTATAAGGGTTGAAAAAACTACCAGAGGATGCAATAAACACAAAATCCATGAATATTTTCAAAAGGGAGTGGGATAAAATTAAGTGGAGAGTAAAGACATCTGGGAAGGGGGCGCAGAGCAGTATGTAACAAAGTGCAATGCCTTCACACCAGGCAGGCTTGGTGAATCACAAGACCCTCTTCTGCTGGTGAATGTCTTATTCTAAAAATACAACAGAAATTTATAAAGTAAGGCACACTGAAAGAAAGCAACTAATAACTCAGGAAGTCTGAAAAAGACATAATTTTTGTAGTGTCAGCTATTTATAGTAAGCAAGCAACCTGGAGTGAAAAAAATATAAAGAATTATCAATCATTTAGCAAAGACAGACTAGTCAGAAATAGGGTGGAGTGGCTGTCTATATTAAAGAGAAAATATCAGTATTTGAACTAAGGGGCAATAGACATGGGTGTTGCATGACAGAGATTATCTGGATTAAGATTAAAATTACTGACCTACCAGATAAATAGGTAAAGTGTGCTACACACCACAAAATAGTAACGAGGATGTTGACAATGTCTTATGTGAAAAATAAGCACATCACTCTTCATATTAGATACATTATTAATCAGTGACTTCAATTTCCTTAAATTTTACTGGATTAGGATGCAAGGACTAATATATTGTAACAATAAATTCAAGGGTCCCGTTCTGGATAGTTTTTTGGATCAAACTGTGGACCAACCAAAAAGGAGTCAAAACTTGCTGGATCTGACAATTATACACTTAAGAGATCGAGACTGTGAACAGAAAAGAACCATTAGGCTCCAATCAGAAATATTAAGAGTCAGAAAGGTAGAACCACTGTCCTAAACTTCAGATTAACTAATGTCAGTGGATTTGGGGACAATTTGTCAAACTGGTATTGGGCCACAACATAACATAACATAGATACAAAACAACTCTGACAAAAACCAAAACAAACAAACGAAAAAAAACTTGAAGCCATTGTAAACTACTGTATATACATTACCTAATGAAAGGAAGTAAAGACCAAAGGGTTAAAACCTACATAGCTGACAGGGTTAGGAAGTGACTCACTAAAAAGGAAAATGTGTTTAGAAAAACAAAGTCTAGGAACAGTATTTATCTTTAGAAGAATACAAAGTTGCATTAATGAAATATAAGAAAATAATCAAAAGAGAAAAAAATCCAAGCTTCAATTCAGATTGAGAATACAAAAATAAATATGAGTCATTTATTTGGCATTATACAATGGCAATAAAAAATCCTGTTGTCTGATTGGTCAGTGTGTGCCTCGGACAGTGATGATATTAAGCTATAACATCACTGTATTAAGTCCAGGCACACACATATGACCCTATAACAGGAATCATGCTACCACTTCTAAAGTTACCGGTGCTCTGAATGGTCAGTAAAGCCGTGACAGCTTCAGCCCCCCCCAATTTCTTTTTTGTGTCTGGCACTCACACCAAGTACCACAGTTCAGCCGCAGAGTTCAGTCCATAAAAGAAATAGATTTTTTGGCAGCATTTTGTTCCCGAACCGAGTGGCTTGAGTGAGCCGCGCTAAGCACAACCTACGATCACGTGCGTCACTGAAGCTGCTCGGGACAAATGCTGGCAAAAATAACTGTTCTTGCATTGTAACCCTCATTAGCCTCTCACTTCTCTAGCTGCCACAATATTGTTTAACCAGTGAAGCTGTCACAGCTTCACACATTCCCGATCTTCCCTTTGCTCTTCATCCAGCGACATAAAATAACAGAAAGTGTAAGAAGCGCAGTGCTTACCATACTCGATTAACACAGCTGACTGACTTTCCCTACCATGCTCCACTTGCAGATGACAGTTTCTTCTCTCCACAGACAGCGATCACGCTCACAACATCCCCAATGTAAAACTAAAAAAAGTAACAAAAAAAAAAGCCATAAAGCCAAACGAGTTTTCACCCTCCCTCAAGAACACCTCAGTGAGAAGCTCTACATCACTGGTAAGGCAGCATCACTCAATCAACAGCGCCACCTAGTGTTGCAAAAAAATAGGGATTTTTTTTTTGAAATGTATACCTACCCACATAAAAATCAAATAAAAATAAATAAAAATTACACTTTATTTCCTTTCTTCTTTTTTTGTTACCACACAAGCCATTGTATAATAGCAATAAGGCACTCCAGTGATGTGTGTTATTGTGTAATAACGTCACTCCTCGGGTGGAGGAAGCACTTTCGGCTCATCGTGCTTCGGCCCACCCCAGGAGTGACATTATTACACAATAACACACACCCTGTCATGCCTTATTGCTTAAATATAAATGCCTGTAATCTAACAAAAAGAAGGGTAGAATCATTGATAATAAATTAATTAGTAACCCCAAGAATATAGCTTCTAATCTAAATTATTACTTCTGTAATGCATGTGGTATGGGTTCATGTTGAAGCAGACACAGGTAAGAAGGTGAAATGGTGGGGGGGGGGTGGCTTTGGTCTTTACACCACTGAAGCAGAGTAAGAAACTGGACAAGAATCTGGAAGGCATGTTCTGGAAGGTAAAAATCCTGGGGGTGCTGGTAACCAAGGAAGACTTCAATCTATCTGATATAGATTGGAGTATCCCAAAGTCCAGCAGCAGTAGAATTCATTCATTCCTGGATGTTTTTAATAATGGCTTCATAGTCCAGGTGTCAGTGAACCAACAAGAGAACAACTGCCTCTGGACCTGGTGCTTACAAACAATGATAACATCTGGGACACCAGCAAGGTTAAGTCCCTAAGAAATGGTCGCCATCTTTTGGTGTGGTTTAGCATAGATCTGGGCAAGGAGCACTTGAACTCCAAAGCATGTGTTCTGGAATTTAGAAGGGCAAACTGTAATATAATGAGGGACAAATTGGAGAACAACTTGTTGGGACTGAGGAAGTAAAGGAGGTGGAAGAGAAATGGGACATTATAAGATATTTGAATTAGTCAAAGGGTCCACCCTCTGCACTTACCTAGCCAGACTGGATGCCCCCTGCAGTACCTTTTGTCCCTTTGCTACAAACTCCCCATCTCATATGCACCACTGGTCCCTCTACTCCTCCCTATCCATACTCACATTCTTTCACATTACCAGTCACACAGTGCACAATTTGATGATAGAGGGGGATGGCTCAGGGGCAATATGAGGAAGTATTTTTTCACAGAGAAGATGGTGGATATATGGAATGGCCTTCCTGAGGAGGTCATGGGGTGATTAACAGTGGGGGAATTCAAGAAGGCATAGGACAGACATAAGGCAATTCTGGTGGGTGTTAGGAAGAAGTAGGCTGCTGGTTAACTAGGATCTGCAGGTTATCCAATAGGTAGGGAAATGGGCAGACTGGGTGGGCCAGGTGGTCCTTATCTACCGTCAAAGCCTATTTTTCTATGTTTCTATGTTGCTTCCTTAATTTTCAAATTCTGGTTTGATTCTCTTGCCCCCACTTCTCCTCTCTCCTCTTCTTTCTTTCCAGTTCCCCCTGCTCCATGTTCCATCCATGTTCCATGTTCCTCTACTGGGCAATCCATCTTCTCCTACCTTCCTCCTACACTCTGGAACCTGCTCCCCTCTTCCCTCTGCTATTCCAGCTCCCCAGGCTCTTTTAGGCACCAGCTGAAACTCCTTCTACCCTCCACCTGCACCTGCTTCCCATAGAAGACCCTTTTGGTGACAGTTCTTTGAAGCAAGTGGGCTTCAGGATAGCAGGCAGCACTGTCTTTTGGTATTTATTAATTTATTATTTTTGACCAGGAAATGCACATTAAGCTATGATAGCTTGTTTTCAGATGAGTCCACAGGGTGGGTTGCGTGGACATTTTCTACTGAAAATGGAAATGTTGACCATGGCACTGAGGAACTCCCCTATTCTTGCCAGTAGAGGGAGCCCTTGTCTTTCTGGCAGCCAGCCAAAAAGGTGGACACTGAGGATGAAGGAGGTGGAAATGGAGGTGAGGAACCTGTTCCTGTACTTAAAAATATTGAAAAGAATGTGGCAACTAAAATGATACACCACACTGCTGCTGAAAATAACCTTTTTCCCCTCTCCTGGGAAATTGTCCCCAGTTGCTGGCTCTACTGAGCATGATGCAGAAAGGAATCAGACATGTAAATAAACCTCTGAGAGTAATGAAAAACTCACCTGCAGCAGCAATGAGGAAATGCAGACAGACTGTACCCTTGAGGAGCCTGGTTGGGAGGAAGATGGACTTGAGAAAGGTATAACCACAAGGAAATACCACCTGTTGCACTTTCTTGCTAAGGAGGAGGAGAGGATAGCCAACAAACTGCATGGGAGACAATAATCTACAATAATGCACTGCAGTACAGCTGACAAGCTGTCAGACACAGGTATAAAAAATGAACTATCACGTGTACAGCCAGCAAGAAAAAAATCAGAAGCAATCTGGAAAAACCCTGGGGTTGTGATGTGGCAGACTGGCCCTTGCCCCAGATGACACCACTGAGTGGTCAGTAGAGAGTACAATCCATGCAGCAGGGCGGAAGCAGTCCCCTGATGGCACTGGCTGGTCACCAGGTAACCATTTCAGGAATCCTTGCCAAAAAGGGTTCTTACAACTGTCACTCTCCTCCTGCTGAACCAGCAATCAACACTCCATTTTCTGGCCCAAGGACATGCCTCCACTGGTCCCTTATTTAGGCCAAACACTAGAAACTCCAATTTACTCTGCCTGCTCAGCTTGCATGCCTGCTAGTGGTTGCTCCTGTTTCATACATTGATGTAGTGATGCATAACACCTTCTGAGCTCAACCACCATGCCATCTTGAAACCACTGGCATCCAAAAACAAATGAAACAATATTAAAAGCCTATAAAAAAAATATTCAGATTGCAGAAACACAAGTGGGTGTTGCATTAATCAAATATGCCGTGGCCCCTGAGCGAATATGACTGAAATCTCCCCCCCCCAGTGCATCTTGATCTTTGACATTACTCATTGCATTACCACTTGTGATATCATAAGGTTAAACTTCACTCAGGGAAAATATCAGTCATATTTCCATAAGGGCATGTTATGTCCCATATTATATATATTCTTTGCAAAAAACTTTGTTAATTCATCAGTTAGGGTTCAGTTTAAAGCAACGAAAGTAGAGAAAGGAGGCTTGCCGATAAAGGGCAGTCCATTTTGTCCTGGGATCCAGCCAGGGATAACAGGAATGATGGGGCATTGGGGGAAGGGGGGGCTAGTGACATCAGGGCAGGTGGGAGACGACCAGGGGTGGCTTGCTGATTATTGGCCAGAGGGAGAGGCCATGGGAAGGGGCTAGGACAAAGGCCACTAGGGGTATAAGAGGTCAGGCCACTATAGGTAGACCTCTTTCTTGCTGTAAAATTTTCAAGATCACAGCACAATTGCTGGGCATAGGTAAAGCACAGAACTGTACATTTTTTGCTAGAGCTGGGGTGAAAGGCTTGCTAGGTCTGTGTTAAGCAGGTTAGGTCGAGGGTGGCAGGCTGGGCATCGTGGTTGGGCCCAGAGAGGTAGGATGGCATTTGCCTGTAGCCTCGATAGGTTCAGCTGCTCAGACAGGAGATGGGAACAGTGGAGCGAGTGTGGTTGTCAGCCGGCAGCCCTGTGCAGGAGTCAGGGCACAACCAAAGAGATTGGTTTGCTGGTTGTTTAGCAAAGCAATTTCCAGCAAGCACCTTGGCTTGTAGGAGAGACCTTTTGTCTGGGAGACAAGATACGGCTCCGAGGGTAGAGCTACACTGGTTTGTGCTGCAGCTGGTAGCATTAGCGGTGATCTTTTTGTTGTATGCGAGATGCACAAGGTAGTGGCAGTCATGGCATGGGGCAGATAGGGGCCCGGTGAGGAATGGCAGGGGAGTAGCCCTTTTTTTTATTGGAAGAATGGTGGCAGGGTGAGCATTCTGGAGAGGCCTACTAGGGGGCAGTCGGGAATTGCGACATCCCTCATGGGCATGGACACCATTTTGGTTTTTCCCCTCTGGGAAGAGGGGAGGTACAATAGACCATCTGGCATGATGGAGGAGAGGGGGGGGCCACATCCTAAAATGAGGAGAGGGCCAGGGATGCCTGTTGAAGGTTTAGTCCGCCTCATGGTAGTGGGCCACGGAGACGGGCAGGGAGCACTGATGATGCCATTGTGACTGCCACAATGGATAGCGTGCACGGAGGGGGGCTGTAGCTGGCAATGGGGGTACGAATCGAATGGAAGACTGTCTGCTTCAATTTTAAAACCAAGGAATGAGCGTTTTCTCTGGGGGGGTTATAATACAAGCAGAATCAGAACGGAAGCTATACCTTCCACCTGATATTAATTACTGTGTGTTAATGGGGAAAAACTCAGCTGTGTTATCTTGTCTTGTAGCGTTCTGATATATGATGGCTCTCAGAGCCCCTGAAGAACAGCAAAATGTTTACATTGCTACTATATCAGATTTGCCTAGTGCTAAAGAATAAGTTCCACCTGCTCCACATCAACGTTCATCTAACTTGATGCATGATTGGTGTAACAGGTTCACAGTTTTATAAGAGGTTCCATAATATACAAATAGGGAAATTATGTGTATACAGCACATTTCACTACAGAATAGGACAGCTTTTCCTGGGCCACACATTTGGTCCTTAAAGGCCAGTGCTGGTGGTTGAAGGGATGGCTTAGTAGTTCCCATGGAGAGACAATTGGGCTTGTGGGGTAGGAACAGTGCGCTGAGTGGTCTCAAGAGCAAGCATGCTGGGGACAAGAGAGTAGCCGAGCAGGCCCTGGCTGGTTATGAGGGCAGACGGCAAAGGGGCAATGATTGCCCAGTGGTGTTGGCAAGGCCCGATTGGGGTTAGTCCTGATTTGAGGTGGGGCAATCCGGGTCCAGTGCCAAAAAAAAAAAAATCAATACATATATATATATAATAAGACTAAAAAGGGGGCATTTGCCGGATGTATCCGTGGAAATGGTGGTAGAGGAGGCACCAGCCAGTGCCAGGCTACATTTGGACTGGTACCCAAGAGCCAGAGCAAAAAAAGAAAAGTTAGAAAGGGTGGGGGGGTGGAGAGGCCAAATCAACATGGGTGGGACTGTTTTCACATATGTTTTGTTGTGCTGCTAGGGAGATATGGCACCAAAGAGAGCACCGACATCCAGTGCTACCATGCTGGCGGAAGCTGCAAAACTCATGGTGCAGATGACCGAATTGATGGAGGCAGTGAAAAAAGGGAGGCTGAGGAGGAGGCGCACAGAAGATGCATAAAGAGCAAGATGAGTGGGGCTGCATTGGGAGAGGCAACAAGCGACCAAGGAGGGCAGGACCCAGTGTCCCAGCAGCGCCAAGGACAAGGACAGAACTGGTTGAGGCTCCAAGTGGGCCACCAACAGACAGGGGTAAGGATAAGGTGGACATGAACAATGAGGCAAATTTGCAGGTGTATATGGAAAGTTTGTTAAGTGATATGAGGGATAAGGGACTGTCAAACATTGAGGCAGCATTGCAGGCCATCAAGGAGGGAAAAAATGGGGAGAAAGGGATGGCAAGCAAACCGAAGGTAGCAGGGAAGTTGTACGACGGCCCACCAGGCTTCACCCTGGGGGACCATATGCCAGCGTCAATAAAAGAAAAATTCTGGAAAGGGGAACATGTTGATATTTTCAGACTGGTCGATGAAGAGACAGCTACCAGATATGAGCAGAAGGAGTCAGTGGGTAAGTCAGAGATGGCAGTGGCGTTGGCGGCGGTGGGGCACAATGCTGAGGAAGTTAGGTTCAAAGGGAAAAGTATTGATAGGTGGCAGGCAGGGTTCTTAATCTATAACACCCTGGTGCTCGAGAAGCAACCTGATCTAGCAATCCCACTGCTCACCTATATGGCAATCATCAGGAATGCGTAGCGGGCAAAACTAGATTTTGGATGGCTTAAGTACAACAAGGCATTTCGGAGATGCATGGTGGTAAAAGGGGACCTGAGGTGGGATTGCATCCACACCGAGCTCTGGGTTCGGACTTTGTCGGGAACGGCAGCAGGACAAGGAACTGAACAGGTAAGAAAAGGGTCACAAGGCCAGGGTACCAAGGCCTGCTGGGCTTACAACTGGGCCTCATGCAGCCGGCCCAGCTGCAAGTTCAAGCACATCTGCCCCCGGTGCAGAGGGTTGCCCCCAGCCACAAATTGTAAGGTAGGTGGTGAAAAGGGGGGGGGCTGGGTGGTGTACAGGTCCAGGAGCAGCCCTTTCAGGGTAGTAGGGGGGAACCAGCAGGGGGCTGGGGGGGGTCCCAGGAGAGGAGGGTATATACCCAATTAGGGATGAAATTAATCTGGAACAGTGGAAGAGAATGTGGGGATATGGTCTAGCCCACACACCTATTAAGCAGGTGGTGGTGGAGCAGTGGACCAGGGACTACCCAGATAGGAAAGGGGGGAGTTGTTAAGAAGGTGTTTTCAGGGTAGTTTTGCACTGGGCTTCAAAGGGGCATGGAAGGGGTTTCAGGCTAAGAATTTGGGGTCTGTAAAAGGTAAAGAGGATGTTGTCTGGGAGAAGATATGGAAGGAAGTGAGGGCGGGGTGGGTGGAGGGTCCATTGGTCGATCCACCCTGTACGAGATTCCAGGTATTGCCCTTGGGATTGGTGCCCAAAAAGCAGGTAGGGGATTTCAGACTCTTACACCACCTGTCCTACCCAGAGAAAGGGTCGGTGAACAGGGGAACCCCGGAAGCCCTCAGCATGGTCTCCTACGTGTCACTGGATCAAGCAATAGAACTGATCTGGGTGGCGGAGGGAGCATGGTTGGCCAATACGGACATTGAGTCCGCATTCCAGCTGCTACTAATATGGCCGGCAGAATGGGACCTTCTCAGTTTTCAGTTCGAGGGTGGTTTGTACTTCGACAAGGCCATGCCGATGGGTGGTTCAGTGGCATGTGCAACATTCAAGGCCTTCAGTTTATGGGTACAGTGGGTGTTTGGGTGGCGGTATGGACACAGGAGGGTTGTCCATTATTTTGACAATTTTTTACTGATAGGATCCAGTCAGGCAGAGGCATGAAGAATGTTAGCAGTATTCCAGGATATGTGCAGGTATATAGGGATCTCATTGGCAGCCGGGAAAACTGATGGCTCGCACATTAGAGTTCCTGGGGATCGAAGTGGACACTGAGGGAGAGTGTTTTCACCTCCCAGGGGATAAGGTTGCATGGCTGAAAGGGCTACTAGCCTGCATGGTGGGGAGGAGGAGGGTGCCACTGGTACAAGTGCAATGACTGCTGGGGCACCTCAATTTTGCCTGCATGGCCACAAGCCCAGGCCGGGCATTTACTAGAAGGTTGGGGAGGGTCACGGGAAAGATGAAACTACCACAACACTGGGTGGATATCAGCAAAGGGATGAGGGAGGATTTACGGGTATGGGAGACATTCCTTGAATCCTACAATGGGGTGACATTCTGGCAGGAGGAGTGGCCTCCAACACAGACCTTGAGCTGTACACAGATGCAGCGGGGGGCTTGGGGATGGGGGCCTATTTTCAAGGAGAGTGGATCTCCGAGGCTTGACCGGCCCGATGGCAGAAATGGGGATGGATGAAGCACATCATGTTTCTCAAGATTTTTCTGATAATGGTAGCTTTGGAGGTATTGGGTACACAGATGGCAGGGCGCCGCATAGTGTTCTGGTGAGATAAAAGCATGGTGGAAGTGATTAATAGGCAGATGGCAAGATGGAATTGGTAGGGGTGGTGCTGAGGGGCATGATTTTGTTGGGGCTATGGCTTAACCTGTCTTTCAGGGTGAAGCACATCGAAGGGGCTTGGAATGAGGTAGCTGACTGTCTTTCTCGTTTTCAGAGCGGTTTCAAGAGCTGACACCACAGGCTGTGCGTACCAGGACCAAGGTATCGGATCAACTGTGGGAGGTTGAAGGGAGAAGGCCAGGGACCTATACAGAGGGTCATGGACAGCTGGCACCTTAAGGGCATATGAGAGGGTGTGAGCAGTTTTCCAGATGTTCAGGGAGGGAATGGGGTGGGAGACGCGCCGGCCGGTCAAAGAAGGAGGTAATGCAATACATGGTGGCAAAATGGGAGGAAGGCTAGGCACATGCCACCATGGGAGTCCAGCTGGCGGGAATCAGCTGGACTTGCATGGACAAGGGGTAGGTAGATGTGACAGGTGGTCAGGCCATCAGATGGATGGTGGCGGGGTGGCAGAGGAGCCGGGGGGACAGCAGGATGGGAGAAGGCCCTTGATGGGGCCCCTACTCAAAAAGGTACTGGGGCAGTGGGCCATGTGTGCTACTTGGCAAATGAGGCATGCCTCTTTAGGGCCATATTTGCTGTCATGGCGAAGGGGGCTTTCCGAGTAGGGGGAGGTGGTAGCTCCCAGGAAGGTGGTAACCAATGCAGGGCTACAGGAGAAGTGTGTGATTTTGGGAGAGGAGAAGGTAATAATTCTGCTCCAGAGGTCAAAGACGGATCAGCAAGGTAAAGGTACCATTGTGGAGATACAGAGAGAGGGGGCTTCGGAGGTCTGCGTAGTCCAGGCCATGTGGGCCTATGCAAGGATTAGAGGCCAAAAAGGGGGACCATGGTTTGTGCACGGCGATGGGTCCCCAGTGACAGGTTTCCAAGTGGGGGCAGTGCTGAAAAAGGCATTGGCATTTGTGGGGGAGAACCCCAAGGAGTTCGCCCCCATTCTTTCTGAATTGGGGTGGCCTCAGAGGCTGCTGTCTTAGGAGCTGGGGAGGAGGAGGAGGTCAACAGGGGAGGGAGGTGGGCATTAAACTGTTATAAGAGATACGTGAGATATTGACAGGTGCTAACTGATATCCCCCTTTTTCTCTCCCACAGCACAATCCAAGAGGCAGGTGTGAATCATGGGGCATTCTTTTATCTACTGGGCAGAGAGATTTACAGGCACCACAAGGATGGGGGCACAGCTGTGACTGGGTATCGAGCACACCAAAGTGAGACGGAGGCACCTGAGGGGCATGAGATGGCCACAGCTGCTGCCTTTGCTGGAAGAACTGTGGGTGCATTGGCCCAGCCCAGATTGCATTATCATTCATCTAGGGGGCAATGACCTGGGAACCATGCCCTGGGGATCATTGATGAAAGACATTGTAGTGAACCTCGAGAAAGTAAAGAGCTGGTGGACTAGGGTGATAATTGGTTGGTCTGAGATTAAATCTCGGAGGGTATGGAGGGGGGAAAAGAGGCCCCAGGTGGTGGAGGTGGTGAGAAAATGCCTGAACAGGAAGATGGCCAGGGCAGTGATCGAGACGGGAGGAATCCATCTGCAGCATAGGGACATTTCTTTAGATCAGGAAGCAGTGTAGAGATCAGACGGCATCCATCTCACTGAGTTTGGCATGGGCTTGTTCCTGTGGCCTTTCGGGGTGATCATAGAGGACATAAATAGGAGGGGGTTGAAGGACTAGCCTGCAAGGGGGAGAGCCCCATTTTCCATCACAAGCTGGAGGTGGGGCAGTGGAAATGTTGGTGGGGTGCAAGGAAAATGAGCGGAGTAGATGGGGGGAGGAGGGTAGGTACCATGGCCTGGGGACAAAGGAACACAGGCGTGGGAGTAAAATGGGGATGGGGGGAAGGTCATACAGCTAGGTGATGGATCGCAGTGTCCACAACTGGTGAGGGGGAGTGGTCTGGGTAACGTGGTACCCGATGATGGTGAGTGGAAGGGGGGGGAAGATCACAGTGTCCGGGTCCTGAGAAGCATGATGAATAGGAAGACAGTGAATGAAGAGCCACAAAAGAAGAAGATGGGACTGTTACATCCCGAGAAGGGCAGGAGGACTGATATGTCAACATGTAAATATGAATGTTGGGAATATGATGATTTGGAATGTAACAAAGTAACTGTGCCTATGATATAATAAACATAATAAACAAATGCAATTGAGCAACCAAAGTAGAAAAAGCTGTGGCCTAGTTATTCTGGGTTGGGGATCCGGGGACAAGGAGGCTTGCCAATAAAGGGCAGGCTAATTTATCCTGGGACCAAGCCAGGTATAACAGGAATGATTGGACATTGGGGGCAGGAGGGGCTAGTGACATCAGGGCGGGGAGGGGCTAGTGACATCAGGACAGGTGGGAGATGACCGGGGGCTCGCTGATTATTGGCCAGAGGGAGGGCCATGGGAGGGGGCTGGGACAAAGCCACTAGGGATATAGAGGTCAGACCACTATGGGTTGACCTCTCTTTCCTTTGTAAAATTCCACCACCTCCTACAAGAGGCAGATTTGATTAGCGGGGAATTTTATAGGTACACAGATGATAGGCTGGGCAAGAGGTGCTCAGGATAGCCTAGCACGGGCTCAGGGGCCACAGAGGGTGGTCAAGGACTAGTGTAGTCCTGCTGGCATATAGGGTATTATTTAGAAGAGCGGAAGGGTTGGTGGAGAGCAAGGAAAATGAGGGGGTAGATGGGGAGGAGGGTGGTTCCATGGACTGGGGACAAATTAACCCAGGTGTGGGAGTAAAAGGAGGGGCGGGGGGAAGGTCATACAGCTATGTGGTGGATTGCGGTGTCCACACCTGGTGGGGGGGGGAGTGGTCTGGGTAACGTGGAACCCAATGGTGGTGAATTGAAAAGGGGATCACTGTGTTTGGGTCCTAAGAATCATGACGAACCAGAAGAGTGGACAAAGAGCCACAAAAGAAGAAGATGGGACTGTTACATCCTGGGAAGGGCAGGAGGACTGCTATGTCAAAATGTAAATATGAATGTTGGGAATATGATGATCTGGAATGTAACAAAGTACCTGTGCCTATGATATAATAAACGAATGCCAGCGAGCATCCAAAGTAGAAAAAGCTGTGGCCTGAGTTATTTCGGGTTGTGGATCCAGGGACAGTACAATGTTAGGGTTTCCAACCCTAACTCTGCATCCCCCCTCACAAGCAATGAAACAGGCAAAAGCAGCACAGCCAACCAGAGACAGCAATCATCAGGTAAGACGATCAATATAAATTATCTGCAGATAGCACAAGAGACAGCCATCATAATTGCCCATAACTTCTGTAGACATGGATACGTATGCATACTCAACACATACCCATCCACTTCAGGCTGCAGTTCTTTTTTTGTTCTGTAAAATGTCAGAGAGGCAATGCTATGTACCTATGAAGTAATGTAATGATTGAATTATAATTTAAATGTAATATTTTGTATGAAACTGTAAAACTGTATGTACAAATACAAAATGAATCTCATAACTCCCTAAGAATGAAACTGAAGAAACATGTAAATAGATATCATCATAATGTATATGTTTTGGGTCAGTAGAATATGCAAATGCAATGATGGATGCATTTTTCTTTCTGGTTTCTCATAAAGTTATAAACACATAACAGCAAGAATCATAACAGAATGGTACACAACCAAACATATGTATAACTTCACAGTCACAAACTATTTACAGTAGTGATGTGGTATCATAATGACATGTAGAATATAAATTGGTTGGACACTTTTTGCTGTGTCCTACATTTTACCACAGTGTGTTGTTTAATGGCTTGTTCCATGTGTTCTTATGGTAATTTGTAGTGTGTTGGATAGTAATGTGTTATTAAGGTGTTAATAACACATTAATATAGTGGTGATATGTATATGTAGTATATGCATACATATGTGTCATGCTTAGCTTTGGAGCTATCGTTTGTTCTTGTCTTAATTTCTTGTTTTAATTTGTGGAGTTTATTTTATCTATGTATTTGTTGAACAACTACAGCAAGAGTTTTAACTTCTTGGAGCATGGTAGCTTTATCGCTTTATCAACTGTGTTACTTTTTGGATGTTAACAGTATCTCTGTTAGTATTCACTAATATTACCAGCTGGCTTGAACATTTGGGACAGACTTTGCTTGTCAATACTAGGTTGTCTAGACAGGAAAAGGCAATATGCCCATAAAACCTATCTCCTGTCAGAGTAGGGCTTCAATTCTCTCTATCTATCAAATGTGTATCTATCTCTTTTGGAATGCATTCAATGTTGGTGCTTCAACTACTTCTTCGGGTAATGCATTCCAGACCTTTACAGCCCTAAAAGTGAAATATCCTCTTCTGTTGTTGTTTTGACAATGGAACATTTGTATTTGCTGATTGTGACATCTCAATTTCGTTTTCTTATTACGTAATCTTAAACTCATAATTTCCCTTAATTCCTGGTCTCTGATGATATTATACATCTGTAACATGTCACCTCTTGTTCTTCTCCTCTCAAAAGAGTACAAATTTAGCCTTCCTCATCAATCCTCATATACCATATACTCAGATCCTCTCACTGGTCTAGTTATTCTATGCTGAACCTTCTGTATACTAGAAATGTCCTTTTTCAAATGAGGGCTCCAGACCACTGAACAGTAGTCTAGACGAGGCCTTACATAGGATGTATACATTGTTTTAATAACATTTTGATCCCTAAAACAGAATCATTTCTTATGCAACTTATGATGTGGTTTGTTTTATTTGACTACTTTTTTACAGTGTTTTCCAAACTGAAAATCATTATAAATTCATACCCCAAGTTGATTTCACTCTCAATGTTTCTTAATTTTTTGCCCATTAGTGTATAATCTATGGATTTATTATGTTTGCCCATTTGTAAAATCACACATTTGCTTGTGTTAAAACTCATGCCATTAGTAATGGCCCATGCTTCTATTGCCAGGTGATCTTTTTTAAGTTTCTCAATTTGAATATTTGTTTGTACTACAGCTCCCAATTTCAAGTCATCAGCAAATATAGCAGACCAATTGGTGATACTGTTGTCAAGATCCGATATAGTAAATAATGCAGGTCCCAGGACAGAGCCCAGGGGAACACTGCTATTGACCTCCCTTGTCCCAGATATACTTCCTCTTATCCTTATTGCTTGAGTCCTATTATATAGCCAGTTATTAATCCAGCTTAGTAATGTAGTATCAATGCTTAGAGATTTTAATGTATTAATTATAACATTATCAAACATTATCAAAGGCCTTTTTGAAATCTAAAAAAATGATATCCACAGGCTGATTGTTAGAAAGCACCTGACGAACCTTCTCATAAAAGATCAATAGATTGGTTGCACATGATCTACCATTTTTAAAGCCATGCTGATTGCGATCTAGAAAATAGTTATTTTGTAGTTCTGCTTCCAGCCAGTTTTTAACAATTGTTTCCATTATTTTGCATACGATGCATGTAAGGCTAATTGCTCTATAGTTTGCTGGGTTTAATGTACTGCCTTTTCTGTATAAGGGTATTATTATAGCATTTCTCCAATCATCCGGGATATCCCCTGTCTGCAGTGATCTTGTAAATATGGTGGCTAGTGGGGCAGCTATCCATGTTTTGGTTTCTTTTAATTTCCTTGCACTAAGTCCATCAGGTCCCACCAATTTATGAATGTTAACGTTATTTAATTGCTCCATGATCTCTTCTGAAGTTATGTTCAAGTTACATGTTAAATACCTTCCATCAAATTGTGTTGTGTAGATATCTTTTTTTTTTTCTGGTATACAGTAGCAAAAAAATCATTAAAAATGGTGGCCATTTGTTTTTTGTTCAGGTTCACTAACTTCAGTTCCATCTTTTAATAATGGTCCTACTGATCTGTCACAATTTTTATTATTAACATACAGTAAGCATTGAAGGTCTTGCCATTATCTTTTGTATGTGCTGTTTTTAATTCTACAGTACATTGTTCTTTTCGTGTTTTATTATTTTATTGCAGGTTCTTAAAGTCAATTTCTATTTAGATATATTAAATGCCTGTTATCATTTTTCATTGCTCCATAGGTTGTATTTTTATGGTTAATCACTTTTTTGATTTCTTTTGTAAGCCAAATTGGCATTTTGCCCTTTTTATTGTATGATTTTTTTTTATCTGAGACATATTTATTTTCTAGGTCCAATAAACACAGCTTTAATTCTTTCCAAAACAAGTTTACATTATCTATATCGGTAGATGCTCTCCAATCCCATAGCTGTAACCTTTTGTTGATGAATACAAAGTCAGCCTTACCATAATTCTTGACTATCGTATTACCCTTAATTGGGGCTATATACAGTATGTATTTAATTGAAAATTAATGATTTCATGGTCACTATTAAACAGGGGTCCCAAAGTTTTAATATTCCTTACACTGTGTTCAATATTTGTTAAAACAAGATCCAATATGTTTGCTCCCTCGTGATCACTTTTACTATTTGTGAGAAACCATTACTCAATGTACTATCCAGAAATGCAGTTTCCATCTGATTATGTGCAGATAAATTAATTCAATGAATGCTAGGAAAATTTAGGTCACCCATTATTAAGGCATCTTTCCTTTGTGCATATTCTTGAATATAGTTTAAAAATGAATGATGGTTCTATATGGTGGTATCCGGGGGCCTGTAGCAAATACCTAAAGTTAATTTGTTCAAATCCTGCATAGTAATTTCAGCCCAAATCATCTCTATGGAGGAATTTTGCTGTATATTAGAAATTACCTCTTTGAACCTAACATTATTTTTAATATATAATGCCACTCATCCTCCTCTTCTGTTAAGTCTATCACTATGTATTAAATTATATCCTCATGTATTCTTATTCAATGAGTTGTTTTCTTTGCACCAACTCTCCGTGATGGCAGCTATGTCTATATTTTTTCCTTCAGTATGCTCTCTAGTTCTATTCTTTTTGTAATATTGAGACTTGTTGCATTAGTCCTACCATTTTTGTGCTGATGTGGAGGTGAGGAGAGAAGCAGGTTCAGGAGTAATCTTGGTTGAGGACTGGAACATCTGCAGCATCTGGCAGTGGTGGCATACCTGGTGCACCAGGAGGCTGGACTTGCAGCCTACAGTGACGGACTGCTACGACTGGACTGCAGTCATGCTGTATTGGACTTGGGCTACCAAGTCACTCTGTATTGACCCAGAATCATGTTCCAAGAAGGATCTGTTTTGTCTGCTGTGGTGGACTGGGTGAGCCGAACTGTCTTGCCCCAAGGCTTGACCTATGGAGCCCCTCTGCTGCTGACTACTAATTCCTCTTCTCTCTCTCTCTCTCTTACTCTCTCCCTCCCTTCCCAGGCCTACAATAGGATTGGGAGGTTTGCTTTGGGAGACAACTCCTGTTCACACCACTGCAAAGTCCTCTCCTCTCCTCTCCTCTCTGGGCTGGTTACCCTATGAGTCTAAATTGAAGTACTTCTCCATGTGCCTAATGTATAAATGTGTCCACTACTTCATGACCCCCTGCCTAAGGGGTATAATAAGCTTAAGACAAGCTCCTCGCACCCTCTGCTCAGCATCCCTACCCCCACTAGCTATCCCCAATCTGTGTCTAACCTCCACTAGGAGGTCCTTCTCATTTGCTGCTGTCTCTAACTGGAACTCTTTTCCTCCACTTGTCCTAAATAGTACCTCTCTTCCTCTATTTAAGTCCTGCTTATATGCTTTCCTTGTTTCCCCTACCTCCTGCTCCTGTCTTCACTGATGTTCCTTAACTTCTTCTATCCTATCCTATCCCTGTCCCCTATCCCACCCCTACTTCTTCTTCATTCTCTCTCTCTCTATCTCTCCCCCTCACCCCCTAGTAAATCCACAATGGTATTCATCTACTATCTGCACTTTCCCCTAACTTTCTCCTTTTACACATTTATAGCACCATGCTCGTATCTACTTGTCATAGCACACTTTCTATCTATGTAGCATTTATGTCTGTGCATAGCTCTATATGGTGATATACCCATTGTGCAAGGATTTGATGCTGCTTTTACTGACATCCTGCATTTTTTTCCTATCTGTACACTGTACTGCACTGTAATTTTTTTTTGTACAGCTCTGCAATATATGTGACCCCGGGTCAGCCTTGAAAAGGAACTGTAATTGTCTCAGTGATCTTACCCAGTCAACAAAATTCAAATAAATTAATAAATAAGGCAGGTGCCAGGTCCAGCTATTTCCTCCTGAGGGGATTGGGTGGTGCCGACTGGAGGGTGGGTATCTCTGTAGATCTCCTGAGTCACTGGGGTTTGCCTGACTAGTGTCAGGCATGCTCTGGCTGCCTGAGTGGGGGTGGATTCATGGGATTCCGGTGCCGGCTTTGGGGTTGGGCCGGAGTTAGGCCAGTTTAGACCATCTGTTTAGATCTATTTTCTCAGATATTTCAGCTTGGTTTTGTGGAAGATCTGCCCTGATTCAATCAAATGGGGAACTGGATGTGAGATTTTTCACTGGATGACACAGGTCTATCTTGAATGAAGGCTGTTTTTTTGCAGTTATATCTCCAACTTAGGATGCAGTGAGAGGTCCTCCCTCTGGTCCAGTTTTACTATTTAATTCCCGTGGAAATGTGGCAGTGAGAGGGCTATATTGCTTGGACAGAGTTTTTTGATAAGGGGGCAGTGAGAGTTCTCCCTTTTCACTAGGATGTACTTTTATGGAGTGGTGGGGCACTCCTTCGAACCGTTAAATACTTAACACTGCATGTAGTGGAATACTGTTATTGCATTGAACAGTGAATTGTGGTTATCTAGCTTTATTTGACTGTTGTTAATATTCTGTTGCTGTCTTTGTTACATGTTTATTTAGGTAGTGTTGTAGGGTTTTCTTATTTTGAGTGGGGGCTTTTGGTGGGGTATTTATTAGAATGTGAGAGTGAGTGTGTGGGTGAGCGTGTGATTTTTAAATTGATAGTTGCTAGTTCTAGGAGCAGCAGGATGTGTTGGCAGAGACCTCCAGTGGTTGGATACTACTCCCCGTTGAGCTTAGGGCCCTCTACCCTCTGGAATGTCCTCCATTACCAGTGGAGGTATACACTGTAGGCAGTGCATGCCTTGGGAATAGTGAGGAGACATCAGAGAGGTGGGGGGTCTGGGCCTGGGGGGGTGGAGTGCAGTGGATGGATTGGAGTTGTGGGGTCAAGGAGATGCCCTGGGGAGAAATAGGTCCAAGAGAGGGGTCCTCCCTGACTGGTTCCCATATCCAAGGACTCAACTTTATGTGGGCAAATGGCGTGGCTAACCTTGATTCCCCATCCTACTCGGGCAGTGTTATGCAATGACAGGTCAGTTAGGAACAAGACAGCAGTGATTGCTGATCTTGTTGGAACATCTGACCTGGTATGCATCACCAAGACCTGGCTGGATGTGAATGCTGGTCCCATATTGGAGTCAGCTGTTGCAGCCAGATACTCAGTGATACACCACCTGAGGGTGGATTGTAGGGGCAGGGAGTGTAGCCATCTGTTTTAAGATGGAACTGGACCTTGTAGATGTGCCAGTTGGGGTCACTAGATCCTTCAAGTGTATCATGGGTGCAGGTGTGAGCTGTAGAATACTTCTTGCCTATCATCCACCCAGAGACGAGAAGGATTTCCTACATGAAATCATGGACTTTATCACTGACATGGTGTTGGAGTCCCCCAGATGGTTGGTGCCGGGGGATTTCAATGCCTGAGTTGATGATGAACTCTTGCATTTTGTACAAGACTTCATTCAACTGATGATCTCATTGGGCTTTACACAGGTGATTACCTCTGCGACCCACAGACAAAGTCACTCATTGGAACTGGTGTTCCTGCTGGAGATGGAGATCTCTGATGTGGTGATGGAACCTGTCTGGTGGTCTGATCATCACACTATAGGGTTCAGTTCTGTGACTCCCCCCAATAGACCTGCCCCTATGGAAATGTCTGGCACCACCCTTTATGGGGTTTGACCCCTGATGGTCTTATGGCAGTGCTGAACCTATTGGAGAGACAGTGTGTTAGCTTGGAACCAGGGGGTCATCTTCTAGCCTATAATAATGCAGTGGTGGTCACTTTGGATTCCATAGCTCAGGTCCAGATTCACCCCCTCTCCCTTTGCCCCAGTCCCCTTGGTTTGATGGGACTTTGAGGAAGCTAAGGAGAGTAGGGAGAAGGTTGGAGCGATGCTGTCAGAAAACTGGCTTGGCTGCTGACAAGTTTAGATTGATGTCCCATTACAAGGACTATCAAATGGTGGTCTCCCGTAAGAAGGCAGAATTCCTGTCCAGGCTCAACTCCTCCGTACTGTTGACAGGCTGTGCAATCCATCCTGTCTCCAGACTCAGGGAGTTTTTTTTCACAGAATAGGTGTGATGAGTTCACTCAATTTTTTGTGGATAAAGTTGCCACCATCAGGTCAGAGATCTGTACAGCTCACTCAAATAGGCTCAGCAGTGATCAATGGGAGATTACAGGCATCCAGTCTATCTCATCCAACTTTGACTGGTTAGTGATTGGGGATGTCGTAATGATTATCCAGGGATTGCGACCAACTTACTGTAGCTTGGATGCCGGCCCATCATGCCTCCTGGTGGGGTGCATGGTGGTCATCGGGCCAATCCTAGTTGAGATAGTTGGATGTTTGTTAGGGATTGGGGTGTTTTCAGACACCCTAAAGGAGGCAATGGTACACCCCCTTCTGAAAAAACCCTCTTTTGACCATGATTGTCTCACTGACTACAGGCCTGTCTCTGACTTGCTTTTTGTGGGCAAGGTTATTGAGAAGGTAGTCGCATTGCAGCACGAGGAGCATCTTACCACCCATGATATCTACAATCCTCTCCAGTCTGGTTTCAGGAAGATGCATAGTACTGAGACGGTGTTGGTTCGGGTACTTAATGATCTCCTGATAGCTAGAGAGTGGATGAGCCATTCTATCTTGGTTCTCCTTGGTCTCTCAGCAGCATTTGATATTGTGCACCATGGGGTGTTACTGGAGCACCTGCAGCTGTTCTGTGCTATGTCTGGAACAGTCCTCAGAGGGTTTCAATATTTTCTCACAGACAGGACTCAGAGAGTGGAGCTGTTTTCTTTTTCCTCGGCCCCTCACTTCCTGCCATGTGGGGTGCCATAGGGCTCTGTGCTTTCACCCATGTTGTTCATGGTGTACATGCTGCCACTGGGAGACATTATAAGGTGGTACAGATTAAGTTTTCACTGCTATGCAGATGATACTCAACTGTACGTGTCCTTTGTGCCTGACCAGAGTGACGCTGTCTCAGTCTTTAACAAATGCCTTTCTAAGATTCAGGATTGGATGAGTGCCAACTGGCTTAGGTTGAACCTGTATAAGACTAAGGTGTTGATTGTGGACCCAGGTTGTTGGGTAGAAGGGCTGTCTGCTGGGCAGGCATCTGGTCTATGGCTTGGTGGCAGCCAGCTTTCAACCTCTGACTGGGTGTGAAATCTGGGCATTATTTTTGATGGCTGGCTGATGCTTAAGCCCTAGGTGTCAGCTGTCATCAAGACCTCATTTTACCATCTAAGGAATATCATCTGGATAAAACACCTGGTCCCAGCTGACAATCTTTCAGTGCTGGTCCATGCCTTTGTGACTGCCCACCTAGATTACTGCAACACCTTATACCTAGGGCTACCAGGGGGTTGACCTTCACCGGCTGAAGCTGGTGCAGAATGCAGCTGCGAGGTTGTTTACTGGCTCACCAAGATCTTGCCATGTCACACCTGTGCTCTTTGGCCTGCATTGGCTGCCAATTCAGTGGAGGATCACCTTCAAGGTGAGATTACTGACCTACAAGGCCCTACACAGACTGGGACTGCGACACTTGCAAGATCTCCTTTGCCCCCACTGCCACATCAGCCCTCTCCACTCCACCAATAAGGGATTGCTAGAGATTCCCAGGGTCTGTTTGAAAACTTCTGGAGACAGATCTTTTGCTTTTGCAGCACTGACCTTGTGGAATTCTCTACCTCATCAGATCAGAGAGTACCCGACTGTGGAGACTTTTAAATCTGGCTTGAAAACTCATTTATTTAATTTAGCATATCTGGAGACTTGAAACTTACAGCTGCTTTTATTAATTGGTTCTAGGATTATGGTTTTTATTAATTCATATTTTATTGTTTTGTCTGTATGTACAATGCTATAGTCTATGTTGAATATCATTTAAGAAATAAAGCTTTCTTTGCTATCTATCTATCTAGCTATCTATCTATCAGGGGCGCAGTCACATCCCTATAGTTTTGGTTGAACAGTCACTTCTATATTAATTTCAAAAGTTTGCATTCAAACAATTTGCATGAAACTTTACATGCTCCATCAGAAATTGAAGATCTCATGATCTGCCAATGTTTGTCCTTGCCGGATGCATGGTGCAGAGACAGAGGTGTGAAAATATGTACAGTTGTTTTCTTTTTTCATGTCTTTGTCATGCCGTAGTGCAAAATTGGTTTGGATTTTATTCTGAAAATTTTAGGGTAGACAGGTCTTGGGTCACAGACATGCCTTTTGAAGTTTTGTAAAAAAATGTTAATCCATTCCAAAGTTATCAAATTTTAAACTTTCTCACTATTTTAAAAGGGAATTTCACTATCCAGTTATATGTAGTACTTGAAATAGGCTCCTTTGTCACAAATGGATAATCCTCTTTTGCAAACGGGTCATCCTGTGTCGCAAATGTGGAATCTTTTTTCATGCTGCCACCATTTTGTCTTTCTCTTAGCCAGGGAGATATATTTAAATAACTAAAAAGAATGACGTCTTTAGTAGAAATCAACACATATGTTCTGCTAATCAGGGCCCATTTCACCCAATTAAGGTCTTAGCTTGTGGAAATGTAAGTTGAAAATGTATTTTTTTGGCATTTTGAAATCTTCTTTCATGTCCTTTTTCATGCTCAGGAATCCTTTTTCACAAATTGAGAAAAAAGAACATAAAAAGGGATCCTATTTTGTAAACTGCAAAAAAAAAAAGAACACAGCAGTGAATTCCAGATCATGAAAAAAGACACAGAAATGGGTCCCAATTAGCACAACGTGGTACCCTCTTTGCCACAGTTTCACTGGTGTCTAGTGGCACCCCATTCCTTCAGATCACCTCTCCCATCTTTCCCAATGTTACCCTGGTGTCTAGTGACACCCCTCAACCTCTGATTGGTGTCCCTGTTTTCATGGTGTCTAGTGGCACTCTCACACCCTCCAAGTGCTGTCTCCATTTTGCTGGTGTCTACTGGCACCCCCAACCCTCTGATTGCTGTCCCCTTTCTTCCTGGTGTTTACTGGCACTCTCTGATTGCTGTTTCCATTTTCTTGGTGTTTAGTACCACACCCCCACCCTCAGATTGCTGTTCCAGTTTTCCTGGTGTCTACTGGCACCCCACCCTCCCAATTGCTGTCTCCATATTTCTTGGTGTCTGCTGGCACTCTCCAATTGCTATCTCTGTGTTCTTGAAAACAGGAAGTTGTTATCCCTCTGTACGGACAGTTGGTGAGACCCCATCTGGAATATTGTGTGCAGTTCTGGAGACCCCATCTATGCAAAGACATAGACAGAGTGGAGGCTGTCCAGAAGAGGGCAACCAAAATGGTGCAGGGTCTGCACCAGAAGACATACGAGGAAAGACTAAAGGAGCTTAATATGTATACCCTTGAGGAAAGAAGGGGAGAGAGGGGACATGATAGAAACTTTCAAGTACCTCAAGGGAATCAACAAAGTCCAAGAGGGTAGCATCTTTCAGAAAAAGAGATGTGCAAGAACAAGGGGGTACAATTTAAAGACAGAGGGGGGACAGCTCAGAGGTAATGTGAGGAAGTATTTTTTCACAGAGAGGGTTGTGGATGCATGGAACAGCCTCCCTGAGGAGGTTGTGGAGTCAAGAACAGTGGGAGAATTCAAGAATGCATGGGACAGACATAAGGCAGTCCTAGTGGGGGGTAGGAGGAAGTAGGCTGTTGGTTAACTAGGATCTGCAGCTTATCTGTTAGGTAGGACAATCGGAAGACTAGGTGGGCCAAGCGGTCCTTATCTGCCGTCAAATTCTATGTTTCTACATTTCTATAAGCACAGTTTAAGAGGAAAAAGGAACCCTAGAAAAAGGCACACACTGGGAGGACATCAACTTGAGGAGACACGAATGGAGTAAGATTTCAGCATAATCATCACTGACAAATTAAAGGTAGGGAAACAATGTGAGAAAGCAGCACAGAAAGTAGGTGCCATCCTCGGATGTATAAGTAGAGATATTTCTAGTAGAAAGAGGGAGATTATCATGCCCCTCTATAGGTCCTTGGTGAGGCTACACTTGGAGTACTGAATTCAGTTCTGGAGACCTCACCTCAAGAAGGACATTGACTATTTGGAAACGGCACAGAGACGGGCTACCAAGATGGTGCATGGACTGCATCACAGGTCATATGAAGCAAGACTCTGGAAGCTGAACCTATACTCCCTTGAGAATAGAAGAAACAGAGGGACATGATTGAAACATTTAAGTACGTGAGGGGATTTAACACAGCTCAGACAGGCAATCTATTTCAACAGAACATGGCAGCATGCATGAGAGGGCATGATATGAGACTGGAAGGAGGAAGGTTCAAAAGCAACCTCAGGAAGTACTTCTTCACAGATAGAGTAATAGACCCATGATACTGCCTGCCCCAGGAGATGGTAGCATCAAAGACAATCAGGGAGTTCAAACTCACATGGGACAGACATAAAGGACAAGCTAGGATGAAGGTTGCATAAGGAGGGGGTAGTTTCTAGGGCAGACTAGATGGATCACATGGTCCCTATATGCCAATGCTTTTCTTATGTTCTTATGTTTACACAGAATGTACAGCAAACAGGTATGATGAACAGTGCATGGCAGATGAACACAGTTTACATAGAAATTTACAAATAGAAAATAAACACAATTTACATATTATGTTACAAAAAAAAGCACACAGGCAAAGAGAACAGTGCATGAGAGACACAACAAGCTGCAAATTTTATGACAATACAGAATAACAACGCAGCCAGGCAAAGGCCAAGTCATGATCGAAAGGGAGGTAGACTAGAAGCAGGGGCGAATGGGAAGGAGGGATAAGACAGACAGAACAGGGAGGTTTAGCTTACTGGGAATGAGGATAGAGGAAGGGTGGAGAGGGAGAGGGGCTGTAGAGGGAGGGGGATGGGGAGGGAGAGAGAGATGATCAGGAAGAAGGGATGTGAGGGATGTGCAAGCAGTTGGTAAAGAGAAAAAGTGGTAGGGTGGGGGGGAATAGAGGTCCCAGTCATTTTCAAATTCACAGATGAGATGTATTTTCACACTTTTGGTGTGAAATTACATTTCTGCCAGTATGCTATAAAAGGTACATGCCGTGTTTATATGGTGAATCATAAAACGAGTATCTTGAAAATGTGGGGTCAGAATTGAAAAAAATATATATAATTGTTAACAAATTTTGTGTTTAGTGCCACTCTTGACCTCAGTGGGTATACTTTTTGATCCTGTGCTGGTGAGCTTAGTTCAGAGGTGAGCTCCGTGACCAAGCTAAATGGGGTGAGGGTGGGGGATAGTTCTGTTAAGCAACACCCCCCAGCCAGTGAATGAAAGGTGCAGGGTAGTCATCATGGGCCTGGGTACTATATACTGAAGGCAACTGCCATCTTGGCATCGAGCCCCAGATCTCTGCACTCCTGGGTGGCAGAGGGCCCCATGCACTGGCTGACAGATACACTGCCCTGTGTATCTGTATCTGCAGTCACATGGATATGCAAGTACCAGAGACCATGCACTTTGGCAGCCATCTAGACAGACCCATGAATTCTTCACATCTGTTGCTTCACTAAAGTGCAAGGCTGACAAGGGCCATGCACTTCTGTAGGCAGATGGAATGCTCCCATGGCTCAGGGCATCAGGTCCCAAAGGGACCTGTGTTAATGAGGATATGTATTTATTTATGTCTCTGGTTACCAGGATAGGTGCATTGATCTGAGGGACCATTTTCAGGCATGACACAGGCCATAAAAGATGGCAAAGGTAACAACAGTACAATCATAAAGAACAAAATTAATAAAAACACAGAAATCAACTTATACATACAGAAATTGGTATGCAGGGTACAGGAGATAGATTACAGATAGGTTTACTGTTCATGACATAGTACGGTACTACAGTCCCCCCCCTCCCAGTCAACACAACTTCGAAAAACACAGAGAGAGGGAGGAAAGGGATGTAACAGGATGAGTAGAAACACTCCCACCAGAAGTCAGGTTAGTACAATGTTAAGGCTACAATGTGCGAGGGGAAGGGCTTCCCTGGTGGGCAGGAGCAGCTGGTCCTATCCATAAGCCAGGCTTTAAAGAGGGATTTGAAGTCTGTATGGGAGTTAGATGAGCGGAGGGATGCAGGAATCCCATTCCACAGTGTGGGGGCTGCAACTGATAAGACTTTCCCTCCAGTGTTGGTAGAGACCCTCAGTACCTCGAGGGGAGGGACAGTGGCTAAGCATAGACTCCTGGGTAAGGTTCTGACCTTTAGTAAGGAAGAGAAAGGGGGGACTTGTTACAGCCCCTAATGGTACTATCCACTATGCAGCCAAGAACAAAGTCAAAACGGCCTTGGAGAGGTAGCCAATCTAGGGTTCTATAGATGTCACAGTGATGGGCTGAGAACGGAGCCAAGAGAGCAAAGTGGCAAGCACGATTATAGATGAGCATGAGCCAATTCCGATAGCGAAGGATGCACGAGACTAGATGGAGGAGCAGTAATCGATGATGGAAAGCAGGTTATCCTTAACTATAGGTATTCTAGCCTATGGCATTAGTAACTGGCGTAGATGGCCCCTAGCTTTTGATTGACCCTGTGAACCACACTGTTGATGTGGTCAGAAAAGGTTAGTGCTGGGTCAAGTGTTACCCCCAGGTATTTGGAAGAGGCAACATCTTCCAGGACCAAGCCATCTGAGGACAGTATTTGGAGGAAGGAGCCAGAACTTTTAATTTTGCTGAGGGGGGTTTAGACACAAATAAGATGTTTTCATTTCCCACTAACCAACAACAGGTTGGATGCGAACCATCTGTGGGCACTGCCATAGCTCTGGGTGAGGACAGAAGAGATCTGGGTGAGGGACTTATCACTGTGGTATATAACAAGATCATCAGCATATAGGAGTGATTTACATTTGAGGCTTTCAGAAGGGAGAGAGAATTAACGAAAATGGTAAAGAGTAGTGGGCCCAGGATGGAACCTTGGGGGATGCCAGTTGAGACTAGGAGGGCAGGGGAGATGGCAGAATGTATGCATACACATTGAGAGCAACCTGAGAGGTAGCTCTTGAATCACTCTGAGGACTCAGAGGAGCAACCAAGTTGGTGCAGTTTGGAGAGGAGGAGTGCATGGTATACCATGTCCCAGGGCCTTGGGACGATTCCACTATCTCAAAAAGAAAAAAAAATTATTTGCAAAATCCCTATGCACACCCCACATCAAGATGTAGGAGAGGTGAAATCATAATGGGTTTTCCTGTTGCTGCCTGAAGGGTGCTGGCGAGATATTAGCATTGGAAACCCTAATGCCACATCTCCCTACTTTTGTCAGTTTAACCCTAACTAGTGCATTAACAACGTTCTTTGCAAAGAAGCTAGATATAGCATTCTTGAAATATATCTCTATCTATCTATCTATCTATCTATCTATCTATCTATCTATCTATCTATGTAGCACAGTAGTGCTACCATAGTTAGGATTAAGGAGCCATTTACATGTTAAACCTAAAATGTTGCACCTTAATAACTTTGCAGCCATTCAATGGATTTGCCTGAAATTTTGAATACATAATCAAGACCCATACGCCTTGGGATCTGCCAAGTTTCGTACTAGTCGGATATATGGCTGCGGCGTTCTTAAGTGTGATCTGCGTGTGCGTTTACACTTTTTGAGAATTCTACGGTTGTGCCTACAGGTCTCACGGTTTGCGCGACCAGTCCAAAATCTTCAGGGAGCATGTGGCAGGGATCCCCAATGTGTCTTTTGAAGATTTTATGAAAAAACATTAAACGGTTCAAAAGTTATTCAAAAAACAATTTCCCATTATAAGTCAATGGGAAAAGTTAACAAAAAGTTCTATAGTGTCGCAAATGCAGTTTTTACTTTAGCAAATGGCCCTTTTACTATCGCAAATCTGCCACTTTGTTTTCAGTTGGTGATCAGAAAAATGCTTGGCATTTAAGTTTGGGACCCTCTAGCAACCTAATTATTTTTGTATTCACCTAGTCGGACACTGAGGATGCTAGCCATGTCTTTATTTGGGGGTAAAACAGCCCAGAAATATGTTTTTCAAGTTTCTGGAAAAAGTACTTTCACAGATTACTTTCGCACTTGTGACACTGTCTAATGAGATTTCACAGCTTCACTTGAAGTGTGACAGATACTTACTAGAGCTGTGGGGAAAATGACAGCAATTCTTTGGCACCCTGCTGCAAAAGAACGGTTTGGGTTTTGGGGCTGAAATTTGGAGGGAATGCAGCCAACATCTAATAGATGTGCCTTTCAATGTTTTATTGAAAAAATATTACATGGGAGCAAAGTTACAGCACTCCAAAATTGACACTTTTCCCCATAGGATAACATTAAGGCATCCGACACATTAAAGGAATCCTTTGGTGCCCTGCTGCAAAATAACGGTTTGGTCTTTTGGGCTAAAATTTGGAGGGAGCACAGCCAACATCCCACAGATGTGCCTTTTCATGATTTGGTGAAAAAATATTACAGGGAGCCAAAGTTATTGCACTCCGAACTTCTCTTTTTTTCCCATAGGATAACATAACGGTGTTTGTCGTGCTTTTCAGGGCCCGTATCTCGGAAACGGTGCGAGATACAGACTTTTCATCAGAAAAATGCTAGGGGCTAAGTGCAAAACTAGCCAGAAAAGTCATAAATCACATGACTTTTACATTTTTTTTCTACATCGTATGGGTCCTGAGATATAAGCAATTTAGTATTCCAAGTCCTCATTTTCTTCTCCGAGAACCATTATTATGCATACATTCTTTGTACTCACTGTTTTTCTTTATGCAGGTTTTGGAGAAAACCAGCCTGTGTGCTTACATTACTGTTACCACTACCATTTTTGCTTGTGATTCTGTTCCCGTTTCACTTACCGTTCACGACTATGCCACCATGTGCGTTACCCTTTGCGTTTTCATTTGTGCTTGCTTTTGTGTTGTTTTTAACATTTCTGTCTACACTACTGTTTCTCTTTCTGTTTCATTTTGTGTCACCATGCGAATTACAATTTGTGTTTGTGGGCACAATGCTACTATGTGACAAGACATCATGTGGCAGAAGCGTGGGGCCTGAAGGGCCCCACACTCTTGCCACCACATTAAGTGGTGGGATCACGGGGCCCAAAGGACCCTGCGCCCCTGCCGCTGCATTACATTCACTATTTTTCATTATCACTCTCAAAAAGAAGGGAAATTAGAGGCAAAAATCTTTGTTTAATGCATTAGTTAGGGTTGTTCCACACTGACAAAAGCAAGGAAATTCTGTGTTAGGGTTGAAAGCCCCCCTTGGCCACCCCTGCCTGCATCCCCAACTGGCATCAGGGTGCACATTAGGGTTTTTGGTCCTGACTCTCAACTCATTCTCCTACACCTCTGCTTCTTTACACGTGTGATGGGGTGAGAGTTATGGCCGAAAACCGTAATGCGCACCTCGATGCCGGTTGGGGGTGTAGGTGGGGGGGCCAAGGGGGGCTTTCAACACTAACACCGAATTTCCTTGCTTTTGTCGGTGTGGAACAACCCTAACTAATGCATTAAATGGAGTTTTTTGCCTATAACATATATATATATATATGTGTATATACATATAAAAATGTATTATACTGGCATGGCCTCTATGTTAAAGTCCAGAGTTTGAAGCTCAATAACTTTGGAGCCATTCAATGAATTTGCTTGAAGTTTGGTATGCGTAATATCTAGGCATAGGTCACCTGACCTGCCAAATTTGGTGGGAATCCGCCAATCCCCTTGTCAGTGTGTATCCTCCCCCAACTTTTGTGGCATACTGGCAGCCCAACCCAGTGTGCCCAGATTGTCTTTTATTTAAAAATCTTTCCAACACCACGATGCTCACTCCATTACATTTTGATGGGGATTTGAAAGTTTGTTGCATTGGGTTGAACATCTGGGGTGAAAATCATTTCAGATGGCACAGTTATGACTATTTGTTGTTATCTGTCTATGCCTGCCAGTAACTTTATGTGTGGAAGCGCAGGGGTCAGAGACCCCTGTGTTTCCACAGCTACATATATATGTGCATCTGTGGAGGGATAGGAGCACAGGGTCAGAAGAACCCCGTGCTCCCACCCTTACTTATGAACACTGTTCTACTATCTGGATGGAGGGCCACCATGACATATGGACACTGTTGTACTATCTGGATGGAGGGATGGGAGTGCAGGGTCCAAAGGACCCTGCTCTCCTACTGTGACTAATGAACACTGTTATACTGTCTGTATTGAGGTATTTAGACCCTGCACTCCCATAGTAAAATGAGGATACAATTATACTATCAGAAAAAGAAGAGAAATTCTTTGAAAAGAACTCCATTAATGCATCAGTTAGGGTGAATACCACAACAACAAAAGCAGAGAAATTATGCATTGGGGTTTCCAACCATAATGCCCTACCCCCAAGGTTCCCACCCCTAGCACCTTACCACCATCCCCCCACCCTCCACACACCAACAGGAATTGGGGTGGGACACTGAATCATCAGGCCTAACTCTCACCTCATTGTCCTATACCATAGCATGTAAGGTTGTTTACATGTGGAATGGGGTGAAAGATGGACCTGATAACCCAATGGCACACCCCAATGCATTTCCCTTCTTTTGTCACTGTGATATTCACCCTAACTGATGTGTTAATGGAGTTTTTGCAAAGAATATATATATATATATATATATATATATATATATATATATATATTAGAGGCATGGTGACACAAAGCAAAACAGAAAGATAAACAGTACTGAGAAACTGTGAATGTAATACAGTGATGGGACCAGCGATGGGAGCACGGGGCCCTTTGGGCACCACACTCCCACCACATATTGTGTTCTTGTCACATAGTAACACAGTGCTCACAAACAGAAATGGTAATGCGCATAGTGCAACAAAGCAAAACACAAAGATAAACAGTACTGTAGACACAAATGGTTAAAATTACAGAAACAGAAGTGCAAATGAAAATGCAAAGGGTAATGAAAAAGGTGGCGTAGACAGGAAAAGTAAGTGAAACAGGTACAGAACCAGAAGCAGAAGCATTAAGGGTAAGAGTTATGGAAACACACACAATAGTTTTCCCCAAAAGGTGCATATAGAAAGACAGTGAGTACAAAGAATGTATGCAAAATAATGAGTCTCGTAACAGAAAATGAGGACTTAGAATAGTACATCGCTTATATCTCAGGAACCATACGACATACAAAAAAAATTGAAAAGTCATATGAATTATCACTTTCCTGACTAGTTTAGTACTTAGCACCTACTAGGGGGCTAAGTATTTTTCCTGATGAAAAGTCCATATCTCGCACCGTTTCTGAGATACGGGCCCTGAAAGGCACGGCGAATGCCATAATGTTATCCTATGGGAAAACAAGAGAAGTTCAGAGTGCTATAATTTTGCCTCCCTGTAATACATTTTCACCAAACCACTGAAAGGCATATCTGTGAGATGTTGGCTGTCTTCCCTCCAAATTTCAGCCCAAAAACACCAAACCGTTATTTTGCAGCATGGTGCCAAAGGATTGCTGCAATGAGTTGGATGCCGTAATGTTATCCTATGGGAAAAAGTGTCAATTTTGGAGTGTTGTAACCTTGCCACCATGAAAGGCACATCTGTGAGATGTCAGCTGCGTGCCCTCCAAATTTCAGCCCAAAACACCAAACCGTTCTTTTGCAGCGGGGTGCCAAAGAATTGTGTTCATTTCCCCACAGCCTAGAAAAGTACTGTCACAATTTGAGAAAGCTTTCACAAATGCATTTGACAGTGTCACAAGTGTGGAAGTATTTTTATGGAAAGTATTTTCCAGAAATGTGAAAAACATATTTCTGGGCTGTTTTACCCCCAAAATAAAGACATGGCTAGCATCCTCAGGGTCCGGCTAGGTGAATACAAAAAGAATTAGGTTGCTAGAGGGTCCCAAATTTAAATGCCAAGCATTTTTCTGATCACCAACTGAAAATAAAATGGTAGATTTGTGACAGTAAAAGGGCCATTTGCGAAAGTAAAAACTGCATTTGCGACACTCAAACTTTTTAACTTTTCCCATTGACTTATAATGGGAACTTGTTTTTTGAAAGCTTTTGAACTGTTTAATATTTTTTCACAAAATCTTCAAAAGGCACATCAGTGACCCTGGCCACATGTTCCCTGAAGATTTCAGACCAGTTGAGCAAACCGTGCGACCTGTAGGCGAGACCGTAGAATTCCAAAAAAGCATAAACGCATGCACAGATCATGCTTAATAACTCTGCAGCTGTATATCCAACCAGTACAACACTTGGCAGATCCCAAGGCATATAGGTCTTGATTATGTATTCCAAATTTCAGGCAAATCCATCAAATGGTTGCAAAGTTATTAAGGTGCAAGATTTTGGGTTTAACATGTAAATGGCTCCTGAACCCTAACTATGGTAGCACTACCGTGCTACCATTATATATATATATATATATATATATATATATATATACGTAGTGAAATCTCTGTTTAATGCATCAGATAGGCTTTATTCCATTAGTGATAGCAGGGCCTGACAGTTAGGTTGAAACCCTCTTGTCCACCCCCTCAGCCAGCATTGGGGTGCATCAGGGGTCATCGGGTCTTTACTCCTCACCCCAGCACATGTAAAGAAGCTGATGGGGTGAACTATAGGAGAATGGGGTGAGAGTTAGGACCAATGACCCTAACGCACACCCCAATGCCAGCTGGGGGTGGGTGGGTCCAAAGGGGGTTTCAACCCTAACATCGAACTTCCTCACTTTTGTCGCTGTGCAGCAACCCTAACTGATGCATTAAACAGAGTTGTTTTGCCATGAATTTCCCTTCTTTTTGACAATGAGGACTATAAATAGTGAATGAAATATGGTGGTGGGAGCGTGTGCCCTTTGGGCCCTGCGCACCCACCACGTGATTTTTACTCAGATAGTAATGGTAACCACAATGGAAATGCAAGAGTACATGGAAACACACATGGTGATGGAAATGTAAATGGTAATGCAAATGGTAACAGAAACACAAGCCAAAGTGATGCCAAAGTAATGTAAATGGAGATACAAATGCAACTGAGTACGGAAATGCAAACTGTAATGCTCAAGGTCATGGGACAGCAACTGTAAATGCAAATGGTAATGGTAACAGCACCAATAACGCCAAAGGAAACAGAAACGCAAATGCAGATGCATACAGAAATGCAAACTGAAATGGGCATGGTCATGGTACTGCAATTGTAAATGCAAATGGTAATGGTAACAGCAACAATAACACCAAAGGAAACAGAAATGCAAACGCAAGCGCGTATGCAAACACAAACCGTAATGCGCATGGTCACAGTACCACAATTGTAAATGCAAATGGTAATGGTAACAGCAACAATAACACCAAATGAAACAGTAACACAAATGCAAGCCCATATGGAAACTCAAACCATGATGCGCATGGTCACGGTAATGCAATTGGAAATGCAAATGGTAGCAGTAACAGCAAAGATGATGCAAAACCAATGAGAAACGCAAACGGAAGGGCGGCCACAAAAATGCAAATGGTAATGCGCACAGTGATGCAAACTGAAACGCAAACACAAACAGTAGTGGATATGCAAATGGTAACAGTAACACAAATGCAAGCGTAAACAAAAATGCAAAGCGAAACACACACAGTGACGTACACAGGAACGCTAATGCAAACGGGTACGGAAACACAAGTGGGAACACTAACTGTAACAGTAACAGAAGCATACACCCTGGTTTTCACCAACAGCTGCATTGAGAAACACAGTGACTACAAAGAATGTATGCATAATAATGGGCCTCGGACAAGAAAATGAGCTCTTGGAATACTAAATTGCTGATATCTCAGGAACCGTACGACATAGGAAAAAAATTAAAATTTCATATGATTCATGAATTTCCTGGCTAGGTTTGCACTTCTCACTTAGCCCCCAAGGGGCTAGGTATTTTTCCGATGAAAATTCCGTATCTCGCACCATTTCCAAGATACTGTCCCCGAAAGGCACGACGTACGCCTCAATGTTAGTTCATGGGAAAAAGTATCAACTTCAGAATACCATAGCTTTGCATCCCTGCAATATTTTGTCACCAAACCACCAAAAGGCACATCTGTGGGATCTTAGCTTTCTTCCCTCCAAATGTTAGCCAAAAAGATCAAACCATTCTTTTGTAACAGGGTGGCAAACAATTCCTGTTATTTTGGCCATAGTGTTGCAAAGTAGTGTCATGATTTGCGACACTTTCACAAAAAAAATCACAAAAGTGTTGCAGGTGCGACACAACTTTGTGACACCACTTTTCCCAAGAATTTCAAAAACATATTTCTGGGGAGTTTAACACCAAAATAAAGACATGGCTATCATCCTCAGGACTCGACTAGGTAAACACACAAAAAAAATTGTGTTCCTAGACGGTCCCAGTTTTAAATGCCAAGCATTTCTGTGATCAGTAACTGAAAAAAAAATGGCTGACTCATGACACTACAGGGTCATTTGCGACACTAAAAACTGCATTTGCAATACTGTCAAACTTTTTGTTAACTTTTCCCATTGACTATACTGGGAAATTTGTTTTTTGAATAACTTTTGAACCATTCAATATTTTTTCACGAAATCTTCAAAAGGCACATCGGAGACTCTGGCCACATGATCTCTGAAGTTTTTGGACCAGTCACACAAACTGTGCGACCTGTAGACGTGAACAAAGTATGCAAAAAAAGTTAAATGCGCTCTGGAACGTCACTTAATAACTCTGCAACTGTATATAGAACCAGTACAAAGCTTGGCAGAACCCAAGGATATGCTAGCACTCTGTACCTGCCAAATTTCAGGCAAATCCATTGAATGGTGGCAAAGTTATTAAGGTGCAAATTTTTACCATTTAACCTTAAATGGGGTACTCAACTCTAACTATAGTGGCACTACCGGGCCACTATAAGACATCTCTAATATATATATATATATATATATATATATATATATATATATATATATATATATGAGGCAAAGCATTTTTCTGATCACTAACTGAAAACAAAATGGTGGATCTGCGACACTATTAGGGCCATTTGCGACACTAAAAGGTGCATTTGCGACACTGTCAAACGTTTTGTTAACTTTTCCCATTGACTTATAATTGGAAATTTTTTTTAATAACTTTTGAACCATTTAATATTTTTTCACGAAATCTTCAAAAGGCACATCGGGGACCCCGGCTGCACTTTCTCTGAAGTTTTTGGACCAGTCGCACAAACCCTGCGACTTGTAGGGGCAAGCAAAGAATTCCAAAAAAGCGTAAATATGCATGCAGATCATGCTTAATAACTCCGCAGCATATATCTGAACAGTACAAAAATTGGCAGATCCCAAGATGTATGGTTCTTGATCGTGTATTTCAAATTTCAGGCAAATCCGTTGAACGGTTACAAAGTTATTAAGGTGCAAAATTTTGGGTTTAACATGTAAATGTATTTATTTATTTAATTGTGGTGACCAGGTAGGCCCACTGAGCCCCGAAGGTCCCTTTTTCAGGAGTGACTCGGAAAATGGCTCTTCATCCCTAACTATGGTAGCACTACCGTGCTACCATAATATATATACTATATATATATATATATATATATATATATATATATATATATATATATATATATATATATATATAGGATATACAATGGTGAGCTGTCAGATAAATGATTTATCTACACAAGTGCTGTTTGACCTCGGGTAACTTCATGAGTGGCGTAAGCCACGAGTGAGGTGTCCGAGGTCAAACAGTACAAGTGTAGATAAATCATTTATCTGACAGCTCACCATTGTATATTTCATTTATGCAATAGGGATGCTTCTTATCAGTGCAGGAACATTTGATTTTGACTGTTTATCATCTTTTTTTAAATGATAATTTCTGGGACTTTCTGGGACTTTTGGTTAACTTTCCTGGTGTATGTCCACCTAGCGGGTGGTTGCTATTAAATGAAACACCACTCATTTTGTAGAGAATTTCTTGCTGAACAAATGTCATGGTGACAGTATCATGCTACCTTTTTTGTTTTAAAGTTATTTGCATTTGTTTGATGAAAAAGTGAAACAAAAATTTAATTTTATGCTGTTTTTTGCTAATTATAAAAAAAACTAAAAGGTATTTATTAATGAAACACCACTCATTTTGTAGATATTTTCATGCTGAACATTTTTCGTGCTCACAGTACCATGTTATCATTTTTCATTTTAAAGTTATTTATATTTGTTTGTCTGAAAAGTGAAAAGAAAATAGGATTTTTTGCTGTTTTTTGCTAATTATAAAAAAAGCTAAAAGGTATCTATAAATGAAACACCACTCATTTTGTAGATATTTTTGTCCAGAACATTTTTCGTGCTCACAGTACTATGCTATCATTTTTCGTTTTAAAGTTATTCACATTTGTTTGTCAAAAAAGTGAACAAAAAAGCTTTGATTGACAGTTTGCATTTATCCCACATATGTGGGATAAATCTAGGGTGGTTAGATTTATTCCACATATGTGGAAATAAATGGATTTATTCAATGACTTTTGGTCTTACACCTATTGCATAAATATATATATGTGCCTTTTGAAGATTTCATGAAAAAATATTAAACGGTTCAAAAGTTATTCAAAGTACAATTTCCCTCCCCCCGCTTGTGATGCCAGCAACCCGGGTTTGGAACCGAGCTGAGGTCGCTGGAGGGCCAGCTGGGGGGGAGGCAAATTGAGCATCCCACCACTGCTCGTTGTCTCCAGGGAAGGAGGGAGGGCTATGATCCAGTGTTGGGTGACCACTGGTGGAGGCCAGGTGTAGGGCAACACATTGGGTTCACTGCTGGGAGGTGCGTAACAGACGTCGGCTAATGCCTTGATGTTCGGATGTCACGCACCCAGGAAAACCAGGAAATACCACTCACTGGCTGCTGGATGATGGCTCTCTGTCCCTGAATGCCTCCAGTGCCTTCCCAGGGCCTCCTTCTCTGTGGCAGCATCCCCAGGCCCTAAAGTAGAGTGTGCTAGGGTCATCCCCCTCACCTCGGTGCCTTCCCCCTCGGAGGAGGGGGACCCATCTGGTGAAAGGGATATGCCAGGATATCCTGTGGATCGGCTGCAATTCTTGGAGTTAGAGGAGGGCTGGGTTAGGACAGTGGGGCTAGTGGGGGACTTGTGGAGTCTGAAGGAGTGGAGGCCAGCGAGTACAAGGAGGGCGGGAAAAAAAAAACAATTTCCCATTATAAGTCAATAGGTAAAGTTAACAAAAAGTTCAACAGTATCGCAAATGCACTTTTTAGTGTCGCAAATGGCCCTAGTAATGTCACAAATCTGCCATTTTGTTTTCAGTTAGTGATCAGAAACATGCTTGCCATTTAAATTTGGGACCCTCTAGCAATACAATACCCTGAGGATGCTAGGCATGTCTTTATTTTGAGGTTTAAACATCCTAGAAATATGTTTTTTCACTTTCTGGGAAAAGTAGTGCTGCAAAGTAGTGTCACACTACACTTTCACAAATGTTTGCGAAGGCTGTCGCAAATCACGACACTACTTTTTCAGATTATGGCCAAAATTATAGCAGTTCTTTGCCACCCTGCTGCAAATGAACGGTTTGGTCTTTTTGGATGAAATTTGGAGAGAAGGCAGACAACATCTCAGAGATGTGCATTTTCATAGCTTGATGATACAATAGTGCATGGATGCAAAGTTATGGTACTCCAAAGTTGACACTTTTTCCCATAGACTAACATTGTGGTGTCCACTGCATGACAGGAATTCTTTGCCACCCTGTTGCAAAATAACAGTTTGGTCTTTTAGACTGAAATTTGGAGGAAAGAAAGTCAACATCCAACAGATGTGCCTTTTTGTGGTTTGGTGAAAAAATATTACAGGGAGGCAAGGTTATGGCACTCCGAACTTCTCTTTTTTTCCCATAGGATAACATTACAGTGTTCGCCACACCTTTCAGGGCCCATATCTTGGAAACAGTGCGAGATACAGGCTTTTTGTCAGAAAAATGCTTAGCCCCCTACTGGAGACTAAGTAGAAAACTAGCCAGGAAAGTCATACATCATATGACTTTTACATTTTCTTTCTACGTCATACGGTTCCTGAGATATAAGCAATTTAGTATTCCAACTCCTCATTTTCTGCTCCGAGACCCATTATTATGCATACATTCTTTGTACTCACTGTCTTTCTCTATGGAGCTTTTGGGGAAAACCAGTGTGTGCGCTTACATAACTGTTACCCTTAATGTTTCTGCTTGCAGTTCCGTACCTGTTTCACTTACCGTTCCCGTCTATGCCACCATGTGCGTTACTCTTTGCATTTTCATTTGTGCTTGCATTTGCATTATTTTAACCATTTGTGTTTACAGTACTGCTTATTTTTATGTTTCGCTTTGCGTCACCATGCTCATTACCATTTGCATTTGAGGGTACTGTGTTACTATGTGACAAGACACCATGTGGCGGGATTTGTCAGAGTAATTTTCAAAAAGAAGGGAAATTAGAGAGAAACACTCTGTTTACTGCATCAATTAGTGTTGTTCCACAGCGACAGAAGTAAGGAAATTCTGTGTTAGGGTTCAAAATCATAACTGTGCATTCACTCCCCACCCACCAAGCACCACAGACACACAAAGACGCACACGTACATGGAAGTGGGGGGGAGAACCAAGACAACAGGACCAATCAGAGACAATCAGCAGGAGGTGTCAGAAATAAAATACAACTGTCTAAATGTACTACAAGAGATCCCCATTCCTTGAGAGTATGTACTGCAAGTGCAGCGTACATCCTCAGCAAAACTGAGGCCATGTACAGCAACGGTACACATTCCTGATTCAAGGTGCACACAAGTTACCACAGTTAGGAGTTGTATGGCCTTAGTTAGCGATGTTCCACACCTCGCTACACCAGCTAATACACCCTGACTGGAGAACCACAGGAAAACTAATGGTGGTACACACTAGTTAACACAGTTATCAATTATAGAACCTCTGTCAGGTAATGCCCCACCCCCTAGCCCACATACTGCATACTGAGTGGAGAGTCACAGCAATAATATGCCTATGGACATGAATAGTGTAGCTCTGTCTTTGCAGCTGTAGAGAAGTTAGCACACTTAGGAGTTGCACGGTTTAATGGGTGGGGGACTGCACCTCCAGAGACCCACAGCATAGCTGAGGATGAGGACATCAATGGTACAGCTCAGTGACTGTAGGCACAGTCAAGTTAGTACAGTTAGGATTTTCATGCTATGATACAGGCAATGGTTCCCTCCCCCCCGTCTGAGTACATACTGCATCCTGAGTGCTGAGCCACAGCAAAAGTGAGGTAATGGACATCAACGGTACACCTGCATAATTGTAGGTACACTCCAGTTAGTACAGTTAGGAGTTGCATGGACTTAGCCAGGCAATTCCACCACATATAGCAGTTACTGCATCCTGATTGTACAACCACAGCTGTATCGCCTTAGGTAGTGATGTTGCACAGTTCAGCACGGCAGCTACTGCACCCTGACTGCAGAGTCACAGGGAAAGTAAGGGTGGTACATAGTAGTTAACACAGTTAGGAATTAGATGACCTCTGTCAGTTAATGAACCAGCCCCTAGCCCACATATCTATACTGAGTGGAGAGCCACAGCAAAAATAAGCCCATGGACATGAACAGTGTAGCTGTGTTATTGCAGGTGTACAGAAGTGTAGTACACTTAGGAATTGCACAGTCTCATGGGGTAGGGGACTACACCTCCAGACCACTTGCTACATGTTAAGTGAAGAGCCACAGGCAAAGAAGGGTGATGTAGATCAGTTGTACACCTCCCTGATTACAGGTAAAGTGTAGTTAGCACAGTTATCACTTGAATGGCCTCAGCCAGACAATACCTTTCCAAACTGCGACACCAGGTAATTGATCCTCAGTAGAGACCCACAGCATAGCTGAGGGTATGGACATCAATGGTAGACGTCAGTGATTGCAGGGACACTCAAGTTAGCACAGTTAGTGTTTGTGTGGGCTCAGACAGGTAATACCCCCCCCAGATTCATACTGCAACATGAGTACTGATGCACAGCAAGACTGAGGCAATGGACATCAATGGTACACCTCTGTAATTGTTGGTAGACACAAGTTAGCACAGTTAGGATTTGTATGGGCTCACCCAGGCAATTTACCTATGCATAACTGTTACTGATCCTGACTTCACAGCCACAGCTGCATTGACTTAGGTAGCAATGTCGCGCATTTCTCTACACCGGCTACTGCACTCTGACTGGAGACTGACAGGAAAAGTAAGGGCGGTACATACTAGTTAACTTAGGAATTACAGGACCTCTGTTGGGTAATGTCCAAACCCCTAGCCCACATACTGCATGCTGAGTGGAGAGCTACAGAACAAAAAAGCCCATGGAGATGAACAGTGTCATAGGGGGACTGCACCTGCAGACCACTTGCTGCATCCTGAGAGAACAGCCACAGGAAAAGATAGGCAATGCACATCAGTTGTACAGCTACCTGATTGCAGGTACAGTCCAGTTAGCACAGTTATCACTTGAATGGATTCAGGCAGTCAATGTGTCTTCAAATGTGACAGCAGGTACTGCATCCTCAGTTGAGATATATAACATAGGTGAGCGTATGGACATCAATGGTAGACATCACTGACTGCAGGGATACTGAAGTTAGCTCAGTTAGGACTTGCATGGTTTTAGACAGCTAATGCTGCCCCTCCCAAAATTCATACTGCATCATGAGTGCTGATCCACAGCAACAATGAGGTAATGGAGATCAACGGCACACCTCTGTAATTGTAGGTACAGTGAAGTTATCACAGTTAGGAGTTGCATGGGCTCAGCCAGGCAATTGCAGCACACATAGCAGTTACTGCATCCTGAGTGTATAGCCGCAGCTGCATAGCGTTAGATAGCGATGTCCCACACCTCGCTACAGCAGCTACTGCCCGCTGACTAGAGAGGTACAAGAAAACTAAGGGCAGTACAGAATACTTGACACACTTAGGAATTAAGGGACCTGTGTCAGGCAGTGAGCCACGCCCTAGCCCACGTGGTGCATACTGAGTGGAGAGCCATAGCAAAAATAAGCCCATGGACATGTATGTGTGGTATTACTTCTTCCAGTTGATTTGCATGCTTAAAAGGAACAACAGTTACATTCTAATGTTATGATGTTATGTTTCAGTAGAGACTCAACTCAGGTGGTCAAGTTTAAAAAAGATTTATTGCCAATTGGTGAAACTGAGAAAGGGCCAATTAAGATTAAAATTGTTTTACAAAATCAGTCTCACAATACAATCCTTGCATGTGTGTGATCATTGCTTGGAATATATCTAAATGTGTGTCATGCATAGTAAGTAGATGATATGGATTGGAATAAGTACGTACATACAGAAATATGAGCACAGAAAGAAGGCAGCAAAAGAAGGCCATTTGGTCTATTAAGTCTGCTCGTATTGCAGGGTCCGCATCTTGAGCTAATATTTCTGCTATCTCTCCGCAGTCCTCCCATCCTCCCTAGGCATGATTCTTATCTTCCCCCTATGCATATGCCAGGCTCTTTTATTGCTGCTCACTGTCTTTAATGAGGTGACCTCTTCTAGCAGCGCATTCCAACTGTTCACCACCTTTTGTGGGAAGAAGTGCTTTCTGACATCCCTCCTAAACCTTCCACCTTCCAGCTTAAGACTGTGCCCCTTCATGATATGTTTGCCACTCAGCTTGAAGAGACTTTGGTTATCAACATTATGTATCCCTTTTAAGTACTTGAAAGTTCCAATCATGTCCCGTCCCTTTCTCCTGTCCTACATTAATGAAGGTATGTCAGGAGCTTCCAAGCAGTGATAACACACATGAAACAGTGATGATTTGTTGTTATTGTGTGATTGATAATGTATATGTTCCTGGGGTGGGTGAAAAAACAGATGCTAAGTGTTCAAGTAATAGAATATAAAAATGTTATGATTTCAGTAACATTAGATAACTGGTATGTTCAGTTAAATATTTTAAGATATTTGGAGGCAGTATAACACAGTGGTTTAGGGCTCTGAGCTGCTAATCTGGTGATATCCAGCAGGCCAGAACTGGGTTTGAATCCCACAGCTTCCACTTGCATACTGTGTGACCCTGAGCAAGTCACTTAACTTCCCTGTGCTCCCAGGTAGCTCCTGTAAAAAAGCTTTCAGCTTAGTGTGCTACTCCCGGCTAAACAACTAAATAAAAAAAAAAAGATATATCACTGACTAGGTGCATATGGAAAATTCCCACCCCACCCCTCAATAGAGGCAATCATAAACATTGTCAGGAACAGGTATGAAGTTTGTTGTTGTCAGTAAAAGTGTCTGATTTACAATTTCAAGTATCATTAACATAGATTACATTTACTTGTATGACAAGTACAACACATTTCATATTATTACAGGTACAATATACATTTCTTTCAATGGTTACATTAGTTAGTATATCAGTTCTGAACTAGTAAATAACAAATGTTTGTAGCATGTTGTTTTTATCAAAGATATAGGTCACTGAACTTAATCACTATAGTATTCTATTATATGTTAAGCAGAAATTCTTACTTGACTCTTATAGTAACACTTTTACTAGAACAATTAAATTAGTTAACAACAATGGTCAGACAAAATGAGAATGTAAATATTATTTATATGTCATTACACAGGTATGCAATAGACATTTGATAATAAGCTGCAATATTTTAGTATTCACACTTGTTGCATTTCACTTGCTTCATTATGACTAAGTTTTATATTTACATATGTACAGTTTCAGTGTAACAAATACATCATGCATAGTTCAACACTGTTGCATGGTGAAAGAATGATGATGCTGTCAAGAAGTCAACAGATAATAGGCAAAAAAAGGCTGGTGATAGAAAACTTGTGACAGAGTGTTCTCTTTGGTCAATGAGACGTGTTACACACTTATTTAAAATGATAAGGGACAACTTTTGTGTCTCTGCAAAGGCAAACAGTTAGCAACTGGCAACAACTTCTTGTTATGTATGGGTATGATACACCTACAAGGAAAGATATGTACAGAACAGGGGAGCCAGAAAGGACTCTGTTTTGACATGTACAATCTTCGATAGGCATGTAAGCATGGTTTCTCTAGTGACTGTGATGACTATTGGCACTGATTGAAGCCACTACAACAATTTCCACGTTGTCACTGATCCACACAAGATCTTATATGTCATAGTGCATGAAATGACTCTGGCAGTATATCACTTTGTTGATATACTATGGTTTATTGACAGTTGTAGATTGGAAACAATTGTACTGCCATACGACTGAGTCTGTCACAAAGTAGTCAGTAAAAAATGTCACATGTTGTGTGCTATTCTTCTGAGATATGAAGGGCATTATAATTCTTCAATATTAGAAGATATGCATTTTTCAAGTGTCATGGCAGTCTCTGTTTAAAACTGCTTGTAAAGTTGACACATTCTACCCATCCACTTCTGTACCTTAGCAAACAGGTGTAATGGCCAGAATGCATAAATTGACCATGGTGATACACTACTCTGTGAGTAGCAAACACTGATTGGTTAAAAACTATTCTACCACCTGCGTAATCTGTGATGGGAGTGTCAACTCTGAGCCCATTGGAGTCAAATCTGTGCAATATAAGCAACAGATATTGAGATAAAGTCCTGAGATGTAAGGACTGAGTACATATGCCTCCACACCTTTCACAGGAGTGACCACATTGAGCATTGGTAAATAGCTGTCAAAATTTGACACTTTTGGCTTGAGGGACAAAAAGAATAATCCACAGCATGTCTTCTGTGGTTTCACACTGTGAATGACCACATGATACACATACATATTTGGTTACATATGACACAGTGAAGTATTGACACATTGGAGTGCCATCTTCATCCAAGCTGTTTATGATTGCCATCATAAACTCACTAGTGTCTTGCTGTATGTCTGCATCAAATGTACTGCATCCGTCATATGTACCTAACACCTTACGTAGTGGTGTTGGTGACTGCACATTGTTAGACTGGTCAGAAGCCATATTGACAATCTGCTTCAATGCCTTTGATAGGGGAGTGTCTTGTGAAGCAGATATTGCCTGCACAAAGTGTGGCATGTGGAGAAAAACTTGCATAGCTAAGTTAGCATAGCAGTTCACGCTAGTGCTGTTGTCAAAGATTGGCACAGCAGCTACACCAACTGATTTCTGATGAACAGTTGGCTCTGAATGTGTAGTTGATTCACTTGCAGAAGCTCGTGCCTGTTTGCTGACAGATGTAGATATGACTGTAAGAAGTGAGACAGCCAGATATGTAGGCAGTGGTGTTAAAGACATTTGTGGCTGATAGAGAGTACATAACCTGTTGTACTCAACAATACATCGCTTGTCAGCTCGTATCTTCTGAGGTGCAAGAGTTATACTGTGCAACCCAGATAGACTATGGGCACATGAAAGTGCCACATAGCTCATGCCATCCTTGAAAATGTCTGTACCTATGTCCACCATTGCTGAATTCAAACTCAAGCCCTGAGATTTGTGAATAGAAACAGCATATGCAATGCATAATGGAAACTGTTTCCTGTTTACATAGATATCCTTAAATACCTGAAATTTCACACTGGTACGTTCTGTATGTACAGGCTGTTCCATGTTGTCAAAGTGAACTACAAGTGTCTCGATATATGTCTTCTGGACATTGTAGACAAAGTCAGTGATGTTACCCATGGCACCATTTATCATGCCTCATTGAACATCTAGATTACATCATAGCATGACACGTGCATTCCTACAAAGTGTAAGAACAGCTTCTAGGTCAGCTGTGTGTGAAACATCTGACTTCAGTTCAGTGAGTCATTCAGTCATCTTTGCTACCAGGTTGCGACTGAGAATGACACCATCAACTGTATCAACAGCATGCAGAGTTATAATTTCTTGGTTTTCTCTCAGCAGGATAACATTGTTGAACTCAGTGCAGTTCTTCAGTCATGGCTTAAGACACACTATGTGTGTGCCTATAGAGTACACATCACTGAAAACATTACATGCTGTTTCTATGGATGTAGTATCTACTCTGATTCTCTGATCGTTTAACATAGCAACATGTTCTGGTGATACAGAACCTGTACGAGCTTGACCTAAAAGTGATTTGTAAGCCAGATCACCACTTTGGTGCATGTTCTCATACAACTCAACATAGATGAATAACTCCCAAATGTTAAAACTTGCAATGCAGATTAGTATGTTCTTAGCTTACATGGCAGTCAGAGTTGCAAACACATGCTCCACATTAACTGGTGAAAGCTGTAAAAGGTCTCCAAATACAACAATACTTTTGCCACCAAATGGTACTCCATAGTCAGTACCTAAGATCTCCTGTTAGACATAGGTGTATACAGGTGAGCATTACATTGGAGACCATGCTGATTTCATCAATGATGAGTAACTTCATCTTTGTGAACATGGAATGGAGCTGAGATGCAACCTCAAATGACAGTTTACGATACTCTCCTGTTTTTGCCATGTTCCACTGGCAACATAAAGAGACGGTGTAATGTAACTCCACCAATGTTGTATGCAGTTAGTCATGTGGGAGCAGTAGCAGCAACAGACATTGATGACCCTGTCAGGCTCCGTATTTCAGCAGTGATGTCTTCAATAAGGAAACTCTTTCCTGTACCAGCTGAACCACTAACAAAGATCAGTAGTGGTTTATAGTCAAGACAGTCACATTTTTTTGTTTCACATAGTAGGCCATGTCGAACAGTGTCAATGACTTGAAAGTGAACTACATGCTGCTGCTGATTCAGTCTTTCTCTCAAGTCAGCTGGGTTGACAGTGGAGTGTGTTCCATGTTCCATGGCAGTCTCAATTTCTGAGATTAACACTTGTGGGGCATTTAAAGGCAGAGGTTCACCTAGAACAGCTTGTCTTTCTGGATCAAGATTATCTTGTGAGCTAACAGGAGTGTCTTCCTGAAGCTGCTTCTCTGCCTTCTCAAGCTGTTCTTTCTCAGCCTCCAGTCTCTGTATGTATGTCTTTGAGTATTCAGTTTTGAAAGTCTCATAACTGAGACTGAATTCTTCCTCAAATGTATCACAGTCACCTTTTAATTCAGACTCATTCCTCCAGGGTCTAAATAGGAATAGAAGAGCAAAGTAGTAATGCTCTCTGCTCTCCGATGTGCCTAGATGTAATTTACAGTAGTCTATGAGCCATGGCTTGTGTCTCTTTATGAGACAGCCATCCACTCTGTTCACCTTGTAAATGTGACATGTTGAGTTAGGTGATATATCTGCCTTGTAGTCATACCAGTTAGCCACCTAAAAGAGACACATATCATCCATGTCATCATGTCTACGGGAGTAGTATGTGTCTATCAGGTTATTCTTAAAGATATGTTTTGAAGAAGGTCTATTGGCAGCGAGTTCCTCAATCTCAGCATGGGGAATCAGTACATGTTTGTGTTTCTGTTTGTAGTTCACACTGAGAAACCGGACAGCATCAGACTTCCCGTACAGATGTGTACCATTAAATGGTCACTGGCTCCATAGGCACCACATTCTCTGTGTGAAAGGGTCTTCAAGCCCAATGACAACAGCTGAGAAGTCAGGTACCTGCTTGAACTGGCAATATCTTCCCAAAGATCTTGCAAGCTAGTCTGCTCATGCTTGGTTATGTACGAAGTCACGTACCGCACCAGGGCCAATGAGTTGTCAGCCACAAACTGAACATCTATGTTTGCTTGCCACATTAGGAGAAGAATTGGGTTGTAGTCATTGATGTACACCTCTTTTTCATCTCTTAGTAACTCGTATACCCTCTTGGTTGATTTTGCCTTCAAGTGGTGTTGCATTGCTGAAAAAAGTTCATTCATGGAACCATCCTGACAAACTCGTCTAGGGAATCCAAAGTGACATCGTGTGTACAAATCAGATTTATTCTTTACCACTCACCGGCAGTATTTTGCACAAATATGTCACCAGAACTTTTGTACCAACTTCCATAGTGTAGGACTGTCATACTTGTCCAGAATGTGACAAGTGATGTATTGCTTGATGAATGCTAGCACTTGTGCTGCTTCATGTTCACCTATGTGTGGTGCATCCTTGATCCACAATAACATATGAATATGAGGGGCATCCCGTGCTTGATATTTCATCCTCCAAAAGTAATGCTCCACAGTACCAAGAGCTGGATTGTCTTTCACAAAATGAAAATCAGAATGTCATGGAACCGCTTGTGAAAATGTCTTGTGACGGACACAGGATCAAGTGAACACATTTCCCCGACAGTCATTGATGAATTGTCATCAGCATCAGAATTTGCATACTTCAACAGTTCAATGAGCTAGTCCCAGGCATATTCAGCACAACTAAGTGTGACAAACCATGTGGCTGCACCATACTCTCGCAGCATTGTCATCACCTTGGATTGTCTGCGATACCAATATTCTTTGGTGCTATGTAGACTTGACAGTATGGAAGACAGATTCACTTGCACATTTTCATCTTTCTTCTTTAATTTCTCTAGAAATTGAGCAGCTGTTATTCCATCTAGTGGACTAGTGAGATGAATAGCATGTGTAATAGATGCAGACAGAATGCTAAGTTCACTCTCCCAGAGGAGATGAAACAGGTACTGTATGTTACGTCTGAATTTGCCATCTTTACGGAGTACATGGCTAGTGTGGTACTAGGCACCCTGTACATGCACTTCCCTTTCATCTAGCTGTCCACCTGACCCTTTTGGAAATAAGTCTGGGAAACAGTGTGCTTCTAGTGTTGCCTCTAAAATGCTGACAGGCTCACCTTCCATCTATTTAATTTGATAGAGATCAATGTTGTCCCCTACTGGATCTCTGCCATGTAGTGGGTGAATTGTGTACTGTTCATACACATTGTCACTTATCTGTCCACTTACCTTCTCAATCATTGGCTTAGTTGTTTCTAAGACATCATGTTGAACAGAAAGACTACTCATGTGATCAATGTCAAGGTCTGCATAAAAGGGATTGTTGCTCTTTAAATAAGTAAGAGCAAGCTTTACCTTCTATACATTGACAACATCTTGCCAGATGACCTTGGACTTAGTTGGAACACCATTTACAAGAATCACCAAACTATTTTCCATACAGATTGCCTCCTCATTTTTCTGTAGAGGAAGTGGGAGATACATCATGGAACCCTTTAGAGATCTAATGAGTTCTTTCTTTCTTTGAAATGTTCCATGTCTTTGTGTTCAGACATAGAATGGTTTGAAATGGTTTCATTGTCTGAATTAGAATGTGCTCAAACATATTCAATGTTACAATCTCACTTGGTGTAACATGTGCCTCCATATTATTCAACAGTGACTTTGGTGGCAGAATGTTGGACTTTAGTTTGGAGAAACAGTGTTTACACAGCACAATGGTGGTCTGTAACTGAAAGTCAGATTTCATCAGCAAAAGTGCTGAGAGACAGAACCACATGTCGTTGTATGGTGACAAGGTTTCAAGGTTCACTGTGACCGTTTGTTCACTGTAGCACAGACAGTCATATGACACACATACAGAGTCAAACGTCTGTTCAAATTTTGCAATTTCTTTGCCGAACTGTTTCAGCATGTCACTTTCTAACACAGAAACAGATGTTTCACCAGAACTTGGTGACTGATAAATACTTCTGTCTTGTACAGAAGTCACATGTTGCAGCTGTTTGAGAAATGTGATGGCACCCTGCATGTCACCAGACTGCAATAAGTCATTTAAACAAGTGTACTGATTGACAACTCATCAGACTTCATATACTCTGTATACAAAGTTCCGCATGCCTGTTTGATGCACTCCCAGCATCTGCATGTTGTGAAAGACACTGTCATAAACATCACTATTGAGGCATGCTAGTGAGTGACCCATAAGTCCAGTATGTGGATGGATTTAGCAAAGGTCAGTCTTGTTAAATAGTTTATATCTTTCTTTGCAATCTTTTATCACAAATAGGTTGACAAACTGTTCAACTTTTTCAAATGACTATTGCCTACAGTTGCAGGTTGAATCACATGGCTATGAGAGACAGTGCCATTTATTGGACACAGTGGTTGCATCACAGTCATCATTTGTGTCCATTGCTGTGTCATCACAGACACTGAGCACATTGACCAGCTTACTGGACTCATCAATGGTGAACTTGCTCTCTTTTTTTGTGAATAATAAGATTCTTCCCAGAAATATGCCTTTGAGTGCTGTGTGTGCATCCAGTGACCTGTGAATACATCACAGAAATTGTGAAAAGTCAAGGTAGAATACCGTTGTAGCCTTTTTTTGATGTCGTACACAACTTTTCTGAATAGTTCCAGCACATGAGACATCTTAAGCCATAACTGTTGAAGAACAAATACTGCTCTGTTAACAAATGTGCATACTTTGAGATGCAATTTCATCAAAGTCAGATGACTCTTTGTCTTTTTGCCCTCATGTAGCATCACAGCACAATAAGCCTGTTGATTTTAGCTTTACTTGCTAGTGATCGGAAATACTTTTGCTTTCTCAGATGAAAATTACCAGCTGTGAGTTTATGATCTGGCTATGGTTGCTGTAGTAATAGTTGTGTTTTGTCTGAGAGATCTACACAACTCTCACTCAGGTAAACATTTTTTCCTTGCTATTGAGCAAGTATGTGGTTTTGTTGTGGAGTGAGTTACTGTAGAGCTCACTATTCCAGTAGAACTCTGTATTGTTTTACATCTTGAACTCCCATCACTGTTTTTTTTATCATTCTTAAGCAACAGTGAAGTACTATGATACCTGTTTTGTCTTTCTATACATGCATGTCTGTGTTTACTAGGCATCTTTCAATGTGTTACTTCACAGTAGCAGTCAGCAATGTTACAGAAGTATCAGGCACCACATAAAAGACATAGAAAAAGGAAATATTAGTATACGCTTGTGTTGATCACTTCTAACATTGTATATTGACACAAATGATTTATGTATACAATATTACAAAAAAAAAAGGTCTCAGAAAATGCTGTAATCAGATTGGTTGCTTGAATTTTGACAGTCTTATTTTAATTCATGTTACACTGTCCTGTATAGCGTTATCACCATGGCACATAGATACTTTTTCGTACTATTTCATCATTGAGCAATGCAGAATTACTGCAATTCTGTATAGTGATTTTGACCTAGTATTATTAAACTGCAGGTAAAAGAACTACTTTATTTAAAATCGTTCTCTAAATGAGTAACAGATTAATAAAGTCAACTTTAAACACTTAACTTTTGAATATTAGTTGTCATGATAGCCATAAAGCATTCACAAGAGTCACATTGACAGTTACGTAATGATGTCTTTGGGGCAATATGACACTTGGCTCTATCTTGTGCCACATTACACCCCTAGGGAGTGCTTAAGATATTGTTAAGCCAAACTCTGTTCATGTGTTATTGGTAAGACAAATAATCACAATTATTGATTAGGAATGAATATTGAGGTCACTCCTGCAGTGACAGAAAACAAAGAAATAAGAAAATGTAGAGTCAGCAATTACATAGTTGTGCAGGTAGAGTCACGATTTCAGAATAAGTATGTGAAATTGTGTGAACTTATGTATTTGTACATTAGGTAAGAAGCAGGAAACTTGTTCCTTCTGTAATCATAATTTTTGGGAAAAAAATCATCAAATAATGTCTTACATTCAAAGTTTCGAAAAAACAGTGTTGTGTGCACGATAGTGTCACAAAATATAGTGTTGTGCACTCAAAAGTGTCGCAAAAGTAGTGTCGTGCATGCTAAAGAGTTGCAAAAATAGTGCCTTGCATGCCAAAGTGTCACAAATTTAAGCTTGGGAGTGACAACTGTATTCATTATTGAATCATATCTGATTGCTATTTGACTGACAGCTAGTTCTGCCAATGTTATGCTAGATTTATCAGGCCATATAAGACAACCAATCAGAGATGGAGAAGACTGAAGAAGAAGACCACAGCATCCATCTTAGCCTACACTGAGACACACCACATTTATAACTGTAAGTACATCATATTTTTAAAGCATTTTTCCACCATGATAAAAAGTGATAGTAACAGGTTAATAGTATTAATCAAAATTTTTGTACTGCTCTATTTGACTATGTTACTAGAAATAACCTATGATGCTGCATTATTTAGGTACAACTGTTTAAAGTCAGACAATTATTTGGTACTTACTTGCACAGATACAGCTGCAAATGGAGGGAGATAGCAAGGTGCATGTGTACCCACAACAGAAGAGGGAACCAATCAAACATGTGTCTGCACTTGTAATTGTTTAAAACTGCCTCTCAAAAGGAGGCATTTTTCCCACTTTAAATTTTAGCACACTTTAGCTGGAGCAGAAGTGCAGTGATAGTCAGTGCATACACTACATTGGTTAATGAAGGCACAGTAGTAGCCAATGATTTGTTTTATTTGTGTTTAATGGATCAGCCCACTGAAGCTGAGCTGATCTTAGGAGGGAAAATAGCAGTTTTACTTTCACTACTGCTTAGGTACTGCAGGGTGAACACTGACTTTTTTTGGTAGCTCTCTGTCCACTTCTAAGTTGAAAAGCTGAGAATGGCAGAAAACAGCAATAGGACTTTCTGGATTGTTGGAAGCAGTATAGTGAGGCAAGCATCTGAGTATGCTCAGAATAGTGATTTTGGGAGAAACCTGCAGCTCCCAAATTGCTGTGTTAAGTGGTTTGGTAGGGGTGGAATGAGGTGGGAGCACCTCATGCCGATCATGCACAGACTTTTAATTACTCAGGGTCATCCAGACATATTGCTGATACATCTTGCAGGCAATGATTTGGGAACCAAACGCTGGGTAGATTTAGTAGCAGAAGCAAAATTGGACCTCGCTTCTATTATGAGTATGTTGCCTGCCTGTAAAATCATTTTTTTCAGATATTACAGAGCACAGGGCCTGGCAAGCAGAACATCATATGTACCTGATTGACAGAGCCCGAAGGAAAGTCAACATACAAATTTCTGTATTTCTACACATGGCTGGAATGTACACCATACATCACCTGGAAATTAAGTATTGTTATGATTGGCTATACCTTCCAGATGGTGTACACTTCTCGCATGCTGGCAATTGCCATTTCATGGGAGACCTTCAAGATGCAATCCTCAAAGTCCTCTAAGAATGTCAGACTGTTTGAACAAATAGCAAAGTGCAAACAAAGGTTCTTTTCAGAACCAAAAAAATGTTGGTAAAAAAATAGAACAGCTGCATACATTACTCACACAGGTGCAACACATGGGCTTGGAATATTTACACTGTGCCAGGCTGGAGGACAAGCCTGGGCAAAGTGCAAGTGCAATGCAGCAGGGTGTTGTCAGGGTGATATTTTACAGTGCTGTGGCATGGTCAGCAGTTTAAATATTTCAGTCTGGCAGCCTGCATTTCACATGTTACACTGGGACTGCACCAGTGTAAGTGGCCAGAGAGGAGTAAGGGGGGGATACAGCACTGAAGTGTAGTGGTAGTAGGTGCAACTATCACGATATTTAGTACTGTATATGCTAATGGAGCCATAATGCATGCAAGGTGTTAATGCACCTATTTGGATTCATTATGGCCTCATTTGCATGCAGGTGTGCCAATCATCAGTAACTTTTCCCTGGTACTCTGTGAGGCAGTACCTGTTGGCTACCGATACCCCTCCTCCCGGGTGCTTTGAGGTAATGTATCTCAACACTAGATCTTGGTTTTTCAATAAAAAAATACTGCTTGTAGTACAGTGGACTCTACCATTTCACCTTATCACGGGTTAACTGTATAAAATGTATCCCGCATGGCCTTGTTCACTCTACTTCCTTGCCCAATTGGGCTGGAGTGGCAGCTGCACTACAGCACCATGGTTACTTTTGAACAGAAAGCCCACAATTGGGTGAGGGGGTGGGGTGCAGTGGACCACCACGGATATATTTTTCATAGTAAAATCACAGTTGGTGAGAGAGGGCTGATGCCAACACACGGTAGCCTTGGAGCTTGGGTGGCCACCCACAGCTGTTGGCTGCCATGTTGTACTGTGCAATACTGCAGGTACATAGTGGCTGTCAGTTTTTTTTATTTTATGGGGGGCCTCAACAGTGTGCAGCACAAGTACAGGTTGTGGTTGCAGATGCTCATGGTATCACGGGATCAATACCAGGATGTGTCAAGCATGCATAGGAATGTTGCTGTACCACAATACAACCCATGTGAAAAATAATTTCTCTGTGAAGTGGTATGGCAGGGTTGTAATGAGGTGAGAGCACCTCATGCCAACAATGGACAGACTTCTGAGTAGTCAACCTCACCCAGACATAGTGGTAATGCATATTGGCTGGGATGATTTAGGCATCAAACAATGGGTAGATTTAGTGGCAGAAACAAAATTGGAACTTGCTTTTATTATCAGTATGTTGCCAGCCTGTAAAATCATTTTTTCAGATATTACAGAGTGTAGGGTCTGGCAAGCAGAACACCATGTGTACTTGCTTGACAGAGCACGGAGAAAGGTGAACATACAAATCTCTGCATATCTACACATTTGTGGAATGCACAGCATACGACACACTGAAATTAAGTTTTCTTATGATTGGTTATACCTACCTGATGGTGTGTGTAGTAGGGCACAGATGTAAGTGGGCAATCATATAGCAACATACATCACCAGTGCTTTTTTTAAAGTTCCAGTTTTAATTAATTTGTCTTCAGTAGTTGTTTACATCAGGACACATTCAGTACAACAGAATAATCTGGCAGCTTAATCTTCCATTTGGTACAGCAAATATTCATTTCTTGACTCCTTGGAGCACCTTAACACAGTTCCCTGCAGTTCACCTCCAGACCCTGAAGCAAATCTGATTTACTTAAACCATACATTAGACATTTATACCCTGAAGGGATCAGATGACTATAACTCCACCCCATTACCTTCCTTCAAACTCTAAATTTTTATTTTCAAAGAGTTTATATTTTTTACAGTAGTAATACACCTTTAAATTACTATAGCACAATATATACTAGCATAAAAGTGGATTACATTCTTTATAAGAGTTTTTTAAGCATTAATTTTAGCCTCAGGAAGCACCTCCCCTTCCAGCATCTGCATAAAAAGATTTGTATTGTGGCCAGCTCTTAGAGGAGTACAAGTGCCGACAGATGCTGAACGCGGGGCTCCAAAATGCCCGCACAGGTAGAAACAACTTCGTTCACATAAAAACCCAGTAGCAACTCCCAAACACCCATCATAAACTCAGAAGGGTATGTAATGTACCAAATCCCATTTTGTTTACAGAAAAATTCAGTTAAAAGGAAATTGGAAGATTAAATACCTTCGTGACTATGCACATATTCGAGCAGGTAAAAGATTACCGGAACTCGCATGTGCATTGTTGCACAGGAATTCAGCGGCTTAGATTGTCAAGAAAAGCTATATTATCAAAGGGATCTTATCAGAAGGTATAACAGGGAACAGGAAAGAGAACAAAATGTTCAAAAACAGTGCCCTGCAACAACGTCAAAGGAATATTATTCCTTTATACAAACCGGAATGTAAGCCAGCAATTTAACAAGAAGGCAGCCTGAAAATGCCTCCAGATAGCTATTTATTTTATATATGTTATTTGTACAGGAGACACAGGCCGATTTTGAAAAGGGTATTTTACAAGGGCAAAAAAAGGAACCAAAAGGGTTCCTAATACCACTTCTTAACTTAATCTGATGTCTACAATACACATTATGAGGATCATATAGAAAACTCCAGGCACATAGATAAATGGACTGAGAAATCCTGATGTATTCACCATTTATTCCTATCACAGGTCCTTTTTATTTCTTTTACTAAGAACAGCTGAACTGTCTGGACTGGCTGCGCATCAATACGTACTATCACTTTTAACCTAAAATGCTAGGGGCTTATATTACTTATTGTTACACTGAAAGCTTAATTTCAAACAAGAAAGAGCTTTCATTCTTTCTTAGCAAAAAGGATACAACAGACACAAATATGCACTAACTGAGCTCCGTTTTGTGAATACATAGCCGGGAACACACCTCGTATCAGCAAAACGGAAGCTCTTCAATCACTTCACTGCTGAAACAAGCATTAAAATGCCTTTCAAATTCCAGGGGCACCCTGTAAGTGCATCGTAAATGTGCTGCATATTAACCCTTTTCCCCCTTTTTATCAAATAAGTAATTCACCAAAGCACAATATAAGCACTTTCACTTTTGCAGAGTCTTTTAACATGACTCGCTTACTAATATTGCTTAAGACTAGATGAAAATGAACAGACTGACTGAGATTACAGCCTATGTGTACAAAAATGCATACTATCACAGTATCATAATACAGCCGCTAACAGGACACTCAGGCATCTAATGTGTTTTTTTACATAAATCATTCTGGGGCCCCCAACCATCACAGAGCCACTCTGTGACAGTATGCCCTTCTCACATGCTGGCAATTGCCATTTCCTGGGAGAGCTTCAAGATGGAATCCTCAAAGTCCTCTAAGAATGTCAGGCTGTTTGTATACCTATTGAGCTGTAAAAAAAAGGTTCTTTTAAGAACCAAACATGTTGCTCAAAAAATAGAATGGGTATATAGACCACTCACACAGGAGTAACACATACTTGGGGATATTCACAGTGAAATGCAGGGCTGGTAACAGTTGATCTTGGATGCATGACGGGTGTTGCCAGGGTGATATTTAATGGCGTCATGCTATGGGTCAGCTGTGCTGAAATATGTGACTGTGGCAGTTGCATATTATATGGTTCTGTGTCATAGTGCCAGGGTAAGTGCCCACAGAGGAGCACCAGTGTGTACCAGTGTGACAGTGCTTCTGCTACCTGTGACTACTGTGATGTCCACTTGTAGATATGAAAATTGCCGCAAGAGACATTGGGGCACTGTTTTCATTTTTACCATGCTAGGGTGAGCTGCTGAGCACACCAACTGACTGTGTGTGTCGGTGGTTGATCTAGCCAATGGGAAATTGGGCACCCATGTCAAGAAACCAGGAAAGGGGGTGCAGGCAGTGATGGGGTAAAAGGTACCCCCCCTTGTCAAACAAGTAAAGGGGGCACACAAACCAAGAGAGATTTATCACATCCTCGGCAAGCAAAACAAAAATGTGAGGGGGTTACATTATGCCAATGGGCACTGGGTACCCTCATAAACACACAATAAATGGGTGTGTTCACAAGCAACACTGGCACTCACTGCTGCTATGTTGGGTGCACATAGGGAGAGGCGTGCTATGGTCACACTGTGTGAGACCTTTGCTGTCATTGCACTTCAACTTTTCTCTGATGTCATCACCTAATTAGCTAGGCAGGGTGGTGGCAACTGCTGTTGAGTGATTGGGGAATATGGAACACACCTACTGTTAAGTACTGTGCATCTGCCCCAACAGTAACCATTCCTCTAACTCTGTAGTACCACATGATGCTGGCAGTGAAGCAGACCAACATGAGACAGACAATGCTTCATCTTCAATAGACAGGAAGATGGACTTTTGATGTAGCTGTATTGAAGCTGTGGTATATGTTATTACTCGAACATACCATGACATGACACAGAGTTGTGTATGTTATTAGTGTGTTGAAATACACTAATTCAAGTGCCTGAATGATAATATTTGTGATTATGACAATTGAGTTTTAAAATACTCTTCTTGTCACTTTCTAATCAGAATACTTCATGGAATACATAGAAATACAGTGGCGTGAAAAAGTATTTGCCCCCTTCCTGATTTTCTCTATTATTGCATATTTGTCACACTGGATGTTTCAGGTCTTTAGAAAATGTAATATTAGATAAAGGGAACCTGAGTGAACAAATAACACTTGTTTTTTTTTTAATTTCACTTATTTAATGAAAAAAAGTTAACCAACACCAACTGGCACTGTGTGAAAAGTAATTGCCCCTTACACTTAATAACTGGTTATGCCACATTTAGCTGCAATGACTGCAACCAAACACTTCCTATAATTCAATATCAGTCTTTCACATCGCTGTGGAGGAATTTTAACCCACTCTTCCTCGCAGAACTGCTTTAATTCAGTAACATTTGGTAGGTTTTCGAGCATGAACTGCTTGTTTCAGGTCCTGCCACAGCATCTCTATTGGATTTAAGTCTGGACTTTGACTAGCCACTCCAAAACTTTAATTTTACTTCTTTTAGCCATTCTGATGTGGACTTGCTTTTGTGTTTTGGATCATTGTCTTGCTGCATGACCCAACTACGCTTCAGCTTCAGCTGACGGAAGGATGACTGGACATTCTCCTTAAGAATTTTCCGGTACAGAGCAGAATTCATGGTTCCTTTAATTATGGCAAGTCATCCAGGTCCTTAGCGGCAAAGCATCCCCACACCATCACACTACCACCACCATGTTTGACTGTTGGTATGGTGTTCTTACTGTGGAATGCTGTGTTTGCTTTACGCGAGACATTATGGGATCCATGTTGTCCAAAAGTTCCACTTTGGACTCATCTGTCCATAGAACATTTTCCCCAAAAGGCTTGTGGATCATCCAGGTGCTTCTTGGCAAATGAGAGATGAGCATTTATGTTCTTCTTGGTTAGCAGTGGTTTCCGCCTTGCTACTCTCACATGAAGCCCATTTTGCCCAGTCTCTTTCTGATTGTGGAGTCATGAACACTGACCTTAGCTGAGGCAAGAGAAGCCTGCAGTTCTTTGGATGTTATTTTAGGATCCTTTGAGACTTCTTGGATGATTTTACACTGCCCTTGGAGTAATTTTGGCAGGCCGCCCACTCCTGGGAAGGTTCACTACTGTTCCAAGTGTTCTCCATTTGGAGATTATGGCTCTCACTGTGGTTCGATGGAGTCCCAGAGCCTTAGAAATAGCTTTGTAACCCTTTCCAGACTGATAGAGGCAACAAATTTTTCTGATCTTTTCAGGAACTTCCTTTGATCATGGCATAATGTGCTTGTTGAATCTTTGTGCTGGCAACGGACTCTGACGGTGAGGGCCAAAATAAGTGAGGTTTATATTGAGCAGGGCTGGCTGTAATCAAGCCTGGCTGTGTTCAATCAGCTGACTCTAATTATCCCTTTAATTGGTTGATTTAACTAGGGGCAATTACTTTTTCACACCGTGCCAGTTGGTGTTGGTTAACATTTTTCATTAAATAAATGAAATAAGTAAAAAAAAGTGTTATTTGTTCACTTAGGTTCCCTTTATCTAATATTATATTTTGTCTAAAGACCTGAAAACATCCAGTGTGACAAATATGCAATAATAGAGAAAATCAGGAAGGGGGCAAATACTTTTTCACGCCACTGTATATAGGTTCTGAGACATGAGAGTAATGGAATGTTTGTGTATGTTTTTATTGCAGAATACAAAATTGAACAATGAGGCAGTGGTCAATGAGAGAGGTGTGCTTGTTGCTTGAGGCAGTCCAAGGGAGGGGTAGTGCTTGCATTTTAATGCAGAGCACGAACTGTAAGTTGGACTCAATGTGGAGGCTCATTAATAGCTTCCTGCACATGGTCTTGATTGTGAAAAATAAGACCATTGTGCAGTTGAAGAGGAAGTGGAAGCTGTTGTGCCAATGCTTCTATCTTCTGAAGCAGAGAGAGGAAATACCGGAGAACGACAAGTACTGGTACTACCTTGCTTATGAACTCTGGGAAGCTGCAGGCAAGCCAGCTGTAGGGGAACACCTCACTCATCATAAGTTATTCAAAAAAAAGTCCTCAGATTCTATGATATAATAGTACAGGTACACAATCGGGTAAAAGAAAGACTTTTTCTGATTGAAGTCTTTGTTGTTGTAGCCATGTTATTATCACAATATGATGTTACAAGTCAAGTGGCTGCAGTTTAAAACACCTGAATAGTTCCTGCGTCATGAGAGACATCATTTTTTGTGTCTTTTGTTTTTTTTTGTCTTAAGGGAAAAAGTATTTATAACAGTTATTAAATAATGATGCATTTTTTGTGTTACTAACATATATATATATATATATATATATATATATATATATATATATATATATATATATATATATATATATATATATATATATATATATATACATACACACACACCGGTCAAAAGTTTTAGAACACCCCATTTTTCCAGTTTTATTGAAATTTAAGCAATTCAAGTCCAGTGAATAACCTGAAATGGTATTAAATGCGTAAACTGCTAGAGGTTAAAAAAAAGTTTAGGTTAGCAAAAACTGCTTTAGAGAAATTGCAAAGAAAGCCAAGGTGTCAGTGAGTACAGTTTTCTACACCATCAAAGGCACTTGGAAACTGGAGAAAACTCTGACAGGAAGAGGTCTGGCAGACCCAAAGCCACAACAGAATCAGAAGACAAGTTTCTGAGAGTCAACAGCTTGCGTGATAACGCTCACAGGACAACAGCACAGAGTGACTGGCACCCTGAACCAAATGGGCTACCACAGCATTTTGCAGCGCCATGCAATACCCTCTAGTCTACGTCTAGTTGGTCTGGAGTTCATCCTACAGCAAGATAATGACCCAAAACATACCTCCAGGCTATGTCAGAACTACCTTTGAGGAAAAGAACAAGACGGTAGGCTTCAAATCATGGAATGGCCAGCACAGTCTCCAGACTTAAACCCCATCGAGCTGGTTTGGGATGAACTGGACAGAAGGGTGAAAGCAAAGCAACCTACAAGTGCAACACATTTGTGGGAACTTCTGCAACAGTGTTGGGAAGAACTTCCCAAACAATATTTGATGTCCATTGTAGGAAGAATGCCACAGTGTGTTCGGGCGGTTACAGTATATCTGCAAAAGCTGGCTACTTTGATGAGTCAAAAATGTAGATTAAATTTTGTTAAACAAAATGATTCTATGATTTATTTTTTATCTCCAATTGTTTATTTGTTCTATGCTTTAATTTCAGAGTACATTGAGACATTAACCTGCATAAATTTCAATAAAAACTGGAAAAATTGGGGTGTTCTAAAACTTTTGACCGGTAGTGTATATACAGTATATTATGGTAGCACGGTTGTGCTACCATAGTTAGGGTTGAGGAGCCATTTCTATGTTAAACCTCAAAACTTTGCACCTTAATAACTTTGCAACCGTTTGACTGATTTGGCTGAAATTTGGAATACACAATCAAGAACCATGGGCCTTGGCATCTGCCAAGTTTTGTACCAGTCAGATACACGGCTGTGAGTTATTAAGCGTGATTTGCACGTGCATTTACGCTTTTTCTGGAATTCTATGGTCACGCGTACAGGTCGCACGAGGTTTAGCGCACCGCCTGAAATCTTCAGGAAACGTGGCCGGGTCCCAATGTGCCTTTTGAAGATTTGGTGAAAAATATTAAACAGTTCAAAAGTTATTCAAAAACAATTTCCCATTATAAGTCAATGGGAAAGTTAATAAAAGTTCAACACTTTTCAAATGCATTTTACTTTCCAAATGGGCCTGTTACTTTCAAATTGGCCATTTTGTTTCAGTTGAGTGATTAGAAAATGCTTGCTATTTAAATTTGGGACCTCTAGCAACCTAATTCTTTTTGTATTCACCTAGTCGGACCCTGAGGATGCTAGCCATGTCTTTATTTTGGGGTAAAACACCCCAGAAATATATTTTCAGATTTCTGGAAAAAGTACTTTCAAAAGTACTTTCGTGCTCACGAAAGTGTCGCAAATGTTTATAGCTTTGCAAATTGTGACAGTAATTTTCTTGTCTGTGGGAAAATGACAGCAATTCTTTGGCACTGCACTGCAAAAAAACGGTTGGGAGTTTTGGGCTGAAATTTGGAGGGAACGCAGCTGACATCTCACAGATGTGCCTTTCAGTGTTGTATTGAAAAAATATTACATGGCAGCAAAGTTATGGCACTCCAAAGTTGACATTTTTTCCCATAGGATAACATTACGGCACCTGATGCATTACAGGAATCTTTTGGCACCCTGCTGCAAAATAACGGTTTGGTCTTTTTTCCTGAAATGTGGAGGGAAGACAGCCAACAGCCCACAGATGTGCCTTTCAGTGGTTTGGTGAAAAAATATTAAAGGGAGGCAAAGTTATGGTGCTCCGAACTTCTCTTTTTTTCCCATAGGATAACATTACGACGTTCCCCACGCCTTTCAGGGCCCGTATCTCGGAAACGGTGCGAGATACAGACTTTTTGTCGGAAAAACTCTTAGCCCCCTACTGGAGACTAAGTAGAAAACTAGCCAGGACAGTCATAAATCACACGACTTTTAATTTTTTTTTCTACGTCATACGGTTCCTGAGATATAACCTATTTAGTATTCCAAGTCCTCATTTTCTGCTCCGATACCCATTATTATGCATACATTCTTTGTACTCACTGTCTTTCTCTATTCAGCTTTTGGGGAAAACCAGCCTGTGCACTTACATTACTGTTACCATTGCCCTTTCCACTTGCGGTTCCATGTCCGTTTCACTTACCGTTGACGTCTACGCCACCACATGCATTATCCTTTGCGTTTTCATTTGCGCTTGCGTTTCTGTTATTTTTTGCCATTTGTGTCTACTGTACTGTTTCTCTTTCTGTTTCACTTTGCGTCACCATGCCCATTGACATTTCTGTTTGCAGGCACCATGTTACTATGTGACAAGACATCACGTGGCACACCGTTCCCATCTACGCCACCGTGTTCGTTATCCTTTCTGTTCTCATTCGCGCTTGCGTTACCTTGTGCGCCACTGTTAGCACTTCTGTTTGCGTTGCTGTTCCTGTTACTATGCCACAAGACATCATGTGGTGGGAATGCGGGGCCCTTTGGGCCCCGCGCTCCCGCTGCTGCATTATGTGCCGGGAGTGCAGGGCCCTATGTGCTTTATCCTTTGCGTTTTCATTTGTGCTTGCGTTTCTGTTATTTTTTGCCATTTGTGTCTACAGTACTGTTTCTCTTTCTGTTTCAGTTTGCCTCACCATGCCCATTGACATTTCCGTTTGCAGGCACCATGTTACTATGTGACAACACATCACGTGGCAGACTGTTCCCGTCTATGCCACCGTGTGCATTGCCCTTTCTGTTGTCATTTGCGCTTGTGTTACCATGTGCGCCACTGTTAGCGCTTCTGTTTGCATTGCTCTTCCTATTACTATGCCACAAGACATCATGGAAGGGAGCGCTGGTGCCAAAGGGCCCCGCTCTCCCGCCAACAAGATTACTTCACTATTTCTCATTATCATTCTCAAAAGAAGGGAAATTAGAGGCAAAACTCCATTTAATGCATTAGTTAGGGTTGTTCCACAGTGACAAAGTGAGGAAATTCGCTGTTAGGGTTGAAAACCCTAACTCCGAATTCACCCCCAGCACCACACACACACACACACACACACACACACACACACACACACACACACACATGCAAGTATGGGGGAGGACCAAGTCAACACAACCAATGACAGACATCCAGCAGCAGGTGACAGAAATAACAAACAATTGTCTAAATGTACTACGAGACATCCCCACCCACCTGACCAGGTACTGCATGCTCAGTGGAGATCAACAGCAAAACTGAGGCCATGTACACCAAACGTACACATCCCTGATTGCAGCTGCACACAATGTACCACACTTAGTAGTTGCATGGCCTTACCTGCCTTTTTCAGTTGAATGGGGAGGGCCTAGTGTAGTAATAGAGCTAGTTACCATATTGTAAGAGTGTGAGCAATGGTAGCCAGGGGAGTACAATGGATATGTCACATGGAATACTTGCCATTTACAGATGATGGGTGTACTGTAATGCTCTGCAATGTGTCAAGTCACATGTAAGTGTGTACATATTGTTGTTGTTTGCTTATGGTGTATGCTCACACCCCTACCCCCCACACAAACAGTGGAAGGTTAGTGTGAAGCTATGTATATGACACAGATTACAGAGTGAGTAATGAAAACTTATGATTATGCATGTTCACGTGCCACTTATTTTTTTGCATCAATTACTGTTGCAGTTTGTTTCATTACAGCAAACTGCTGAACAGGTTATCATTTTGATCCTTACACAAGGATATATCACTCAGGCTTTTCATGGTGTGAAACTGTTGCAATATGTTCAACTCATCAACATAGTCTAATGTAGGTGTTCCAAAGATAACTTCAGTGCTGCTGCATAGGTTATGGTTAGGTGGGATTCAACAGTTTAACAATCCTGAGTCTATGCATCAATGTTCTCATGGTGTAAGTAGTATTAAGTTTCAAGGCATGAGCAAGGGTAATTCTATAGCGTGTCAATCTTTGTGCAGGGGTGCAATGTGTCATGATGTGTGCATGACTGCAACATGACACTACAGGGTGATTAGCTCACTATTTACATGATTATTGGCTATAGCTTATTGTTATTATAATTAATAATCTTTATTTGAAAATAGTGTGAGACCTTGTCCAGCACATGGTGAAGCTCTACATGTGTGTTAAAACAATTTTACATAGGCAAGTTAGGATGTTTGTGGCAATCGAAAAGTGTTACTTCTGAGAACAATTGTATTGTGTACAACATTGAGATAAAAACAACTTTTTAGTAAATTAGAAGATACTGATATTATATTAACTATTTATTATTTGTACATTCTGGACTGGATATTCAGATTGTGCCAGGCTGTGGCGCAAGCCTGGGAGCAGCACAACTGGGATGCGCATGGGCATTGACGGGGTGATATTCAACGGAGCTACGCCATGGCACAGCATCATTGAATATCGCTCCTAGGTCACCCACAGTGCGCATGGTGCAGTGGCAGTGCGACAGCACAAGTGGCCAGAGTGGAGCAGGGGGATGCGCTAGCAAAAGTTCCGTTGCGCTAGGCGAGGCACAACAACTGTAATATTCAAAAGTGCACATGCAAATAGGGCCATAATGCATGCAAGGTGCAAATGGGGCCATTTGTATGTAATTATGGCACCACTTGCATGCAGATGCACCAATTTCTGGTGACTTGCACCTGGTGCCCTGCCAGGCTGCAGCTGTTGGGGACCGATACCCACTGCCCCTACTGCCAACATGCTCCGACGCCCGATCTCGGGCATATGTATAAACAATAAACATCCCATATCCCCGGTGGTCCACTGGACCACCCACAGCCCAATCACGGGCATATGTAATGAAATAATAGTCCAATATCCCTGGTGGTCCAGTGGACTGCTCGCAGCCTGATCATGGGCATATATAATGAAATAATAGTCCAATATCCCTGGTGGCCCAATGGATCACGCGCAGCATGATCGCGGGTGTCAGTAAGATATTATGACAAACCAATCAATCCCTGGTGGCCCAGCAGGAGCTCCCTCCCCACCTGCCCACTGAGCCACACCGCCCTGCACCCCCCAGTCAGGGCAGGTGGCAGCTCCCCACTTGCTTGCCACCCCACCACCCGCCGACTGACTCCATATGGTAGGACTGTACGCCCATTGGTCCACAGCAATGGGTGTGCAACCCATACCGTACTACACAGTACAGAAATGTGAATGGTTCCATTCAGATATCTGGCTTGTGTAGTACAGCATGGGCTGCACCCCCATTGGCTTATGTTGTGGACCAATGGGCATACAGCCTTACCGTATAGAGTCAGTCAGCAGGCAGCGGGGCAGCAAGTTGGTGGAGCTGCTACCTGCTGCTGACCAGGGAGAGCAGGGCAGTGGGGCTCAATGGGTGGGTGGGGGAGGGGTACCTGGACCACCAGGGATGGATTGGTTTGACATAATATCTTACTGATGCCCCCAGTTGGGCTGTGAGTGGTCCACTTGACCACCAGGGATATAGGACCATTATTACTATGCTAATGCCCATGATCAGGCATGAGGGGTTCCACCATGAAGGTGCTGCAGGAGCTCGGGTGGCCACCCACAGCTGGCAGCTGCCGTGTTGCACCCAGCAATATGGCAACTCACCTGTGGGTGGCCAACTGTTGCTCCTTTAAGCCGGATCAACTGTGTGCAGTGCAAGTGAGGTTGCACCTGCATGGGTTAACACATCAGGCTGAATGTTGGGATGTGCAGAACATACATGGGCACACCCCTACTGCACTGCATGCATTCTGATCGCTCTGGCCTTGGTTGTGCCAGGCACATTCCCCTTTTGAATATCATGCTGGGCGCATCAGTGGGTTGCGCATGGCGAAACTGTCTTGCGCCATGAGCAACCCTTCTGAATATCCCACCCACTGTTTCTTCACATGATATGTAGAGATAATATTTCATTAATCAGTTGCCAATGTCACTGAGCTGTTGGTTTCCAAAGGTTTAACATTATTTCAAGTGTTAATGTAACAGCAGTAAAAGATGATTTGCTTCTATGAAAATACAGTATGTACACAAAATAAAAAAGTATATGACATGTGTGTCTCTTTTGTAGTAATTATTAAAAAGAAGATTATGTGAACATCAGATAACGAAAATAGTAGTGTTGGCCTACAGGTCATGCTATTATTCTCATGCAGCTGGGAACAAATAATATGGATGCAAATGCAGAGAAGATCGTGTGGGTAAGCGTGGCGGTGGATGCACTGTCTACCTAAGTAACTCCTTCCTGGGTCATGCCCTACCCACCCCCAAGCTCAACCATGGGGCACAAGCCATCACCTTAAAAATTACTCCTGACCCAGGCCATGGCCCTCTTTATCTGACAACAGCCTATGTACCCCCATGAGAACAAAGCCAAGCTATCCGCTCCCTCACCGACTATCTCACTACCCTGCCACACAAGGCTGAACAGCTCATCCTAGGAGACCTCAACATCAACTGGATTGGCTCCACCTCAACACAAATTAAGGACAACTTCACAGCTCTTGACCTATCCCAATTAGTGACTCGACCCACCAGATTTAACCAATCAAGTGGGACCAGCTCACTACTAGACATCGTGCTGTCTAACCGCCCACACAAAGTAAAGGATGTTAACATCCTAGCCAACTCCTTCAGTGACCACTCACCTATTCTCTGCTTCTGGTCCTCCCCCACACTCAAACCTGCACACCAAGCCACCCCCCATCAACGCTTCTGCCCCAGAGGACTAAACAAGCTTAAGCGGCACCTTGCCCAGCTCGATTGGTCCCTGAGATCCCTCGCAACAGATATAGACATCGCCCTAGCCTTCCTCACCAGTGCCTTCTGCAAGGCCTGCAACGTCTTCACCCCTGTCACCAACACCCATACTAAGAGACACACTGCTGCCTGGATTTCCCTCTCGCTGATCCAACAACTGAAGCAGCGTGATAACCTTTGGCACACTGCTGTCGAGACTGGCAGGTTAGCAGACAGGCAAGCTTATAATACAGCTCACAACCAGTGCACCTGGGCCATAAGACAAGCCAAAGCCAACTACTACCAATCCACCTTGACCTCCTCCTCCTGGGGCACTGCCTGAACCTTCTGGGATAACATGAAGGAGTTAAACGGGACGACCCGCTCCCCTCCTCCCTCTCAGATGGTCATAAATGGCACTATTAATACAGACCCATCCCGTGTTGCCAACTGCCTTAACACAACTTTTTCTGATCTAAGTGCAATCCTTCGAGCCCACTTCTTTGACCCCATCCCAGTAACCAACAACCCCAGCTGTTTCTCGCCCTCCTTTTCTCTTTAGGGCTATCTCCCCACATGATGCAAAACCGATCCTCCTAAAAGCTCTCTCCTCCCACAACCCGAACTGTGACCCCCTCGACTCCAGGATGCTCTGCCTAACAATGGATGTCATGCTAGCCCCCCTCACGGACCTTCTTAATCATTCCCTGTGCCTTGGCCAATTCCTGAGTGCATGGAAACAGGCTGAAATCATACCATCCATAAAAATGGAGACCGCACTGTACCAAGCAACTACAGACCTATCTCCATCCTCCCCCTCCTCCAAGGTTCTGGAGAAAATAGTATCCATGCAACTCGTGGATTATCTACCCAACTACAACATTCTATGCCCAGAACAGCATGGCTTCTGCCCTGGTCACAGCACCACCACAGATCTGCTGGAGTTTTCCCACCATATACACTTGGCACTACGCCAGGGAGATTGCTGGGGCAGTGTTCATTGACCTATCCAAGGCCTTCGACACTGTGAGTTACCCGTTAATGCTTGACACCCTCTGTAAGCTGGGACTCTCATCCAGCCCTTTGGCCTGGTTCTCCAGCTACCTCTGTGATAGATCCCAACGTGTCAAGTTAAATGGTAACCTATCTACTGCACTGCCTGTATGCTCCGGAGTCCCACAAGGTTCCATTCTGAGCCCTACATTTGTTCAGTCTCTTCTTAAACACTCTTCCCAGCTCTTGCACTGGCAAGCTACTACTATATGCCGATGATGCAGTCCTAGTCACCTCACACCCCGACCCATTCACTCTCCAGAGCTCCCTGCAACTCTCCTTCAGCCAAGCTGAAAAATGGTTCTTCGACCATCGCCTAGTTCTGAACCTCAAGAAAACAAAATCTATGATCTTTGCACACCGACAAAGTAACTCCAAAAATGCTCCCCTTTGCATCCTTCCCTCCACCCCCTTGAGCAGGTATCAACATACAAATACCTGGGCATCACCTTCGACTCGGCTTTCTCCTTCCATGTCCATGTCAGTGATTTATCCTCTGCCATGAATGTCTGGATTGGACTCCTCTATCGCCACAAAGACTGCCTCCCCGAATTCGCCCTATGGCTGGCTTCACTTCCTCCATCCTGTCATTGGTTGACTATGGACTCCCCACCTATGCAGTCACTGACCCCACTGCCCTCACCAAAATCCAGACCTCTATCAACAAAGCCTGCAGGCTCCTGACCGGTGCCCCAAGCAGAACTCACACGTGCCAACTCTAATCCACCTCTAACATACTCAATCTTGAAGAGCATCTGCAATATCACACCTGCATACTGGCTAAAAAGGCTCTACTTGGGCTATGTCCCCCAGGTGTCACCGCACTGCTTCTACGTGCCTCCCACTGGGTCACCACCTGTAACACTACCAAGGACACCTTTCAGGTGCCTAGAGCCAGGACCTCATTTGCCCAAAGGTCCTTTCATCACAGAGCACCATCCTGGTATAACTCCCTCCCTGCACACATCACAAACACCTCCAAAATTGGTCACTTCAAAACTGCCCTATGCAAACACCTCACTAGCACTCGGAGATGTATGTGCCTATTATAGGTCTTCCCGTGAGTGCCTTTCAAACCAACCAGCTCCTACAGGATTACATATACAACAGTTCTCTCAATTAGCCTGTTTTCAGTCTGTATACCAGATGCTGTATCCTGCATGACCCACTGGGACCCCCAATGACTTATTGTTGTGTGCTCTTCTGCAAACTGCCTATGTTTATTTGCTCTTTGAAAATTCTGTTATGTATGCTGCATGTATCTCACCTGTACTGTTCCCCACTGTCTTATCTCACAAATTGATTGTTCCCCTCCCTGCGATGAGGTGCCTTTGTGAATGAATCTTTGACTCAAAGGTTGTAAATCTGATACATGAATTAAATAAAAAAAATAAATAAATGTTCAAATTCACTTGTTCATACACAATTGAAGAGCTAGTATCACTGTATATCACACTGTGTTGTTCATTATGGCAAAAAATTTAAGTAGTGAGTTTTGGCAAATACTAACTGATATAGAACTACAGTGTAGGAAGAATACTGTTCTTATAGATCCATTCAACTTGTCCACGAAGAACATAGTACAGTAGAAAAAAATATAATAATGGCACTGACAAGACAGCAGTTCTGATTAACAGCACACTCCTCGATGGTCTTGAGAGTGGCCAGCAAAATGTATTACAATTATTGAATTAGATATCAATATTCTAAGATGAAAGACAGGTAGACAATCACCATTTTGAGGGTCATATATTGATTCATGTTTTTTGTCACTTTGCAGGGTGCCCTCTCTTAAAGCGGTGCACTGCTCACTGTCGCTGTTACCGCAGGCCTGAGCGCAAGGTTGACAGCCTTATAAAAGACAATGTTGCGCTCTGTGAAGGGAAGGAGAAATTACTGTCCTTCATGGCAGCGCAACAAGCGACTGTCAACCTTGTGCTTGAGCCTGTGGTGACAGCGGCAAGTGAGACTGTGGCCAGCTCGAGCACTTCACCTCCACCAGTGGCATCTAGCTTCCCTGGTAAAGACTGAACAGCCTCCACAGCTCCTCCAGTATCTCCTCTGGAAGGCACAACAGCTTCCACTTCTATTGTGCCTCCACACTGTGTCCAACTTACGAGTTGGGCTGCCTCAAGCAGCAACACACCTCTCTCTCAGAGTTGTCTGTAAATATTGTAAATAGTTTCTAAAATGTTTTTTTCACTTATTTTGTAAAATGATCATTTTTGTAACTTTTTTTAATGAAGACATCTTTTTTTATATATACCATTTAATTTTGTAGATGAATAAGAAAAAAAATTAATATAGTTTTATTTTTTTTATATTTTTCTATGAAACATCATTTAATTTATTTTACAATTTTTTGAAAACCCTAACTCCGCATTCACCCCCCCAGCACCAGACACACAGAGACACACACACGCAAGTAGGGGAGACGACCAAGGCAACACGACCAATCACAGACAACCAGCAGCAGGTGACAGAAATAAAAAAACAACTGTCTAAATGTACTACAAGACATCCCCACCCACTTGACCAGGTACTACATGCTCAGTGGAGATCCACAGCAAAACTGAGGCCATGTACACCAACCATACACATCCCTGATTGCAAGTGCACACAACGTACCACACTTAGGAGTTGCATGGCCTTACCTACCTGTCTTTGTGTGTGTGGTGCTGGGGGGGTGAATGCAGAGTTAGGGTTTTCAATCCTAACACCAAATTTCCTTGCTTTTGTCACTGTGGAACAACCCTAACTGATGCATTAAGCAGATTTTTTTGCCATAAAAAAATATATATATTCATTGCAAAAAATGCTGTTTATGCATCAGTTAGGGTTGATAGCACAGAGACAAAGGTTTGGAAATTCATTGTTAGGGTTTCCATCCCTACCACCCCACCCTCCACACACCAACAGGCATTGGGGTATACCATAGGGTTATCAGGCCTAACTCTCACCCCATTCTCATATACTGTACCATGTCAGCTTGTTTATATATGGAACAGGGCGTGAGTTAGGCCCGATGATTCCATGGCATACCCCAACACCTGTTAGTGTGTAGAAAATGAGGGGTGAAATGAGGAACCCTGTGATGTTAGGTTACCACCACCCTACCCACCCACCCCCTCCACCATCCATACACTGGCAGATGTTGAGGTGTACCATGGGGTCATCAGACCCAATTCTCACCCCATTCCATGTGTAAAAAGTTGACATGCTACAATATAGGAGAATAGGGTGGGAGTTAGGTCTGATGACCCCATGGTACACCCCAACATCTGTTAGTGTGTGGAGGATGGTGGGGGTGGGGTGGTAGAGTTGGTAACCTCAACATCACATTCCCATACTTGTGTTGCTGTGCTATCAACCCTAATTGATGCATTAATTAAGTTTTTTTGCAGGGAATCTCCCTTCTTTTTGAGAACGCATAATGTAACTGGTAACTGGCATGTGTATGTGGGAGCACAGGCCCTCCAGGCCCTGTGCTCACTTCACATTGCCCATTTTTTGCATAATGTTATGTATATGTGGGAGTACAGACTCTCTGGGCCCTTCGCTCCCACTTACACATAAGTACGGAGCAATACAGCAGCCCCATAGAAATGGAAAGGAACCCTCATAACGCTTATTTGGCAATATCTCAGAAGCCATAGCAATTATGAAAAAAATTCCATTGCAGTTGTAATCATGACTTTGAAACCTCCATGTGGGCTTCAGTGTGTAGCAAAAAATCCATATTTTGAATGGTTTTTGAGATACGGGCGCAGAAAGGCACCGTGGGTGCCACAATGTTAGCCTGTGGGCACTGTCTCAACTTCGGAGTACTGTAACTTTGTAACCATTTAATTTTTTTTTAACCAAACCACTAAAAGGTGCATCTGTTTGGCCAGGTCTTGCCACCCTGCAAATTTCAGCCAAAAATCCCTAACCTTTTCAGGTGCAGTGGTGTGGCAAAGAAATGGTATTTTTCGGTGCAGTAATGTCATAAATTGCGACAGTACAGATGCGACAGTGTCGTGATTTGCGAAAGTGTTGCAAATGTATTGTCATGATTTGCGACACTACAGGAGACCTGATTTTAATAAAGGTATTTCTAGGGGTCATAGAAAATAAACTGGGGTCATCAGACCTAACTCTCACCCCATTCCATGTGTAAACAAGCTTACTCACTATAATATAGGACAATGAGGTGAGTGTTAGACCAGATGACCCCATAGCACACCCTGATGCCTGTTGGTATGTAGAAGGTGGGGGATGTGGGTGGGGTAGTAGGGGTGGGAACCTGGAGTTGTGGCATTAGGGTTGTAAACCCTAAGGCCTCATTTCCCTGCTTTTGTTGCTGTTGTATTCATCCTAACTGATGCAATAACTAAGTTTTTTTACAAAGAATTTTCCTTCTTCTTCAGATAGTATAATTGTATCCTAAGTTTACTGTGGGAGCACAGGGTTCAAATCCCTCTATCCAGATAGTTGGAAAGTTAAAAAAAAAACTAAATCTCAGCACACTGGGGTGGGCTCCCAGTGTGCCACAATACTAGGGGGGATATATGCTGACACAGGGATTGGGCACCCTATTGTCAGTGTGAAACATAAGAATTTGGGGAAGGGGCAGACTATTTTCAATGCAGGATCCTGCATCAAAATTATTACAAATTTCAATGCAGGATTCTGCATCGAAGAAAAGACATCAGAGAATGGTTTTCTTTTTTCACAGGCTTTTAAATAATGTGCGGCTCACTGGGTGGGCTCCCAGTGTGCCGATATAGTGTGTGTGTCTGCAGGGGACACATACCAACATGAGTCGGGCACCCATTATGAAATTAGCCAAAGCAGGTCTTCCTTGACTCTGCAGTTGGCAGCACAAGTTCTAGCTGCGGCTGCAGAAGTCAAGAAATAAACGCTTTTCTCATACAGAGAATGGCCTACATGTTTTTCTCTGTATAAGCTGGCACCCGACAAAAAAACGTAGTTGGGTCCAGCTGAAAAAAAAACCACATCAGAATTCACCTCTTTAACTGTGTTCTGATGTTTTATTTTGTTTTCAAAATGTTCGGTAATTCAGCATCCTCGCTAAGTGGCAAACCAGATGACGGATGCAACACAGTTCAATTGATCGAACCTCTGTGAACTGTGTGCACAATACCAGCCTTCTTTACGAAAAGAAGCTGGTATTGTGCACACAGTACTGTATTGTGTGAAAAATAGTATTTTTCATGCCTGACATATAAATTTTCCAATAGGAAATAATGGGAAAATTTAAAATGCCATAACTTTTGAATGGATTAATATTTTTTCACCAAACCTACAAAAGGCACACCTGTGACCCCCAGGCTTTCTACCCTAAAAATTTCAGACCACAAAATAGAGCCATTTCTGAAATCCACCTGTAGAAAGAAATGTAAAAAAAAAGATTTTCTGTTTCTTCAACACTTTATATCTCAAAAAACACTCAATGGATTCCCACCATGCCACATTTCATGCAAATCCATTGAACAGCTCTAACGTTATTAGGCTTCAAAGTTTGGACTTTAACATAGAAGTGCAGTTTCACTATAACTATACTGGCACAATCATGCCAGTATAATATATATATATATATATATATATATATATATATATATATATATATATGAAATAGATAATCCACTCTAAGATGCGCAGTCACGCTCTGATATATACAAGCCTTGTTGGGCGTTGTTATGCATGAGGTCACAGGCTGAGTGCATTAACTACCCAAGGCATACATATATTGGAGCATGACTGCACACTCTAGAGTGGGTTATCTATCTTATAAAATGGCAAAATTGTTTTAGAGGGAGGTGAAAGTACAGGTGTGTGGTCGTGCTCTGATATATGCATGGTCATGTGATGTGTTTCAACCAACTAGCAGAGATAATTTTTTCTACCCATTTTATAAATATATATATATATATAATATATATATATATATATATTTCCTGCCCCTGCATTCACTCCCCCTTATTATCTGATGCCCTCCCCATCACACATCCAAATACTGTCATACATCATCTATAACACTTAAGTTCTTATCCTACTCACTGTGCTTATAACAGTTTTTTATAATTACTTTACATTAATGTAACAGAAGAACCAGAAAAAAAAAAACTCCTTAAAGATACGCTGTTAATGTAACACTGGTACATGACCTCATATTTACAGATTGATTATATGTTTTTGGTTTTCTGTTTTTTTTTTTTTATCTTTTTGTTTTGAAACAGAAAGATGCCAAAATGGTGGTATGATGAGGAGTTTCTCACCCTGGTTGAGGGAGTAGAACTTCATGGCAAGGCTGACATCATGATGAGAGGTATCAAATCTAACCCAGAAAAAGGTTTTGACGAAGGTCAGTCACTTTCTGAACAAGAAGGGGCACATGAAAGAAAGCAACGCATGGCATCACAAGTGGAAGCTGGTGCAACTGAAGTTTTACAGAACAAAAACTTCTGGCAGTGTTTGTGTAAATGACAGGGAGTGGTTCCAGTGGGCCAGCCAAATGTTGACTGTCGCATGGAAGTCTGACTTAGGTGACAGGCAGCATGGCAGTAAGTACAATTGCAGAATACTTTCACAGGAAAAAAATGTGTTACATCACTACTGCTACTATATAAGATGAGTATTATGATGTTAATGAGTAGTAAGTAAGTGAAAAGTTCTTAAATGCAGTAATTATCTAGAATCAGTAATCAGTAATTATCTAGAATCTTTCATTGTCACTAACAGTGGTGCACAATGTATGCTGCGTGGGGGGGGGTCAGCAGATGAATACACATACCGAGTAACTGGTGAGGTAAATAGTCTACTGTATTACATCTGACCTTTATAGCTGTGTGGACAGGGCTTTCCCACAACAGAACATATTTTTTCCACAGTTTGCAAACATTTTTCTAACATAACTGATCTTTCATGATGTGTAACATGACAATTAACATTATAACATGTACTAAGGAACTATACACTAATAATTGCTGATAATTGTGTTCATGAAATGGTTTCATTCTTATTAAGTACACTATGCAATGTGTAGGAGGTGGGGGAGGGGTGTGGAGATGCAGTGACTAAGTTGTGACTGCACAGCAAAATATTGGTACTGCTTCTCAGTAACAAAAAAAAACAAGCATTTGTCAATGCCACATGTTTGCTTGCTGGTATTGGCATTTGCATTGGTAGTGCAGGAGTTAGAGAGATGCATAATAGGAATGGCAGAGAAGTATTGAAGTAGTGCCAACCCCTGCCCCTACCCTGCAGAGACTGACAGGCATTGGGGGTGTGCCTCAGGGTTGTCAGCCATAGCACTCATGCCATTCCACCTCACCCCACCCTGCAGACACTGACAGGTGTCATAGTGTGCCTTGTGGTCTTCAGCCATTTTTGAACACCCCATTCCATAAGGAAATAAGCTGAGAAGGGTGCAGTATAGGAGAATGGGGTGAACGTCAGGCCCAAAGACCCCAAGCCACACCTCAATGGATGTCAGTGGCTGCAAGGTGGGGATGGAGGTAGAATGGGGGTGAGCATTATGGTAGATGACCCCAAGTCACCCAGCAAGTGTGCCATTTGGCACCACAGGTGCAGAAACACATTTTGTACAGGATGTGAAAAATAGCAGCTGTACTGTTCAAGAGGAAGTGTGAAGAAATGGTAATATTGAAACTCTGGAGTGTAAATATGAAAAAGTGGAGAAGTTAAGAGTGTGTGTAGAAACTGTGCAACACACACTCATAACGCAGTCATTATTTGGAAGATTGTTACCAAATGTTCAACATGGCCTTTTTGGGACCTCCCCTCATGAACAGTAGCACTCAAATGTCATTACTGTTTCCCAAAAGTTGATTTCATACAGTGACTGTGCCATTGTGCACCACCGGTGCCAAAACACATATTGGGAAGGATGCAAAAAATGACAGCTGTACTGTTCATAAGGGTGTGTGAAAAAATGGCAATGTTGGAAATTTTGAATGAAAATATTAAAAAGTGATGAAATTACAAGCATTCATAGAAACTTGGCAAGGGATGCTTGTAACACAGTCATTTTTTGGATTGTTTTTCACCAAATTTGCAACAAAGGCTCTTTGGGATCCCACCTCATGAACAGTGGCACTGCCATTTCATTAACTGGTCCCGAAAGGCAATTCCATGCAGTGACTGCACAATCCACTTTCTGAACTGAGAAATGAAATGACAGTGACATCATTCATGAGGTGGGGTCCCAAGAACCCCATGTTGGAAATTTGGGACCCAAACTCCCTGTACTGGCTGAGATACCAACCTAAATTGAAACCCCTTCATTGACTGCCATTATAGGGCTTACTGTCATTTCTTCAGTTCCTGGTTGGTCTTTGAAGAGTGCAGATGTGTCCCCGGTCCACAGAAGATCTCTGCTTCTGACCTCCTGAGTAAGTATTGGTGAGGGGGAGCGGGGAGGTGGGGTGCGCAGAGGGAGGGTGTGGGTTAGGGGAGGGGGGCTGTAGGGAACAACAAGGGACTGTTTTCTTTTTTTTCTGTTTAAAAAAAAATATTTTGGGACTGTTGTCTTTTTTACAGGTGAAATATTACAAAATGGATTTTGGCACACTGGGGTGGGCTCCCAGTGTGCCAGAGTACTGGGGGGGATCACTGCCAACCCAGGGATTGGGCACCCTGAAGTTGGCTAAGAACATAGGGGCATTGAGGGGGGGAGCATACAGCACCGGGAGTGGGCATCCCGTTGACAGAAACATCGGGGGGGTATACATGCTGACAAAGGGACTGAGCACCCCGATGTCAGCAGGGGATGGAGAATGGAAGATGCAGGGTGGGCAGCAGTAGTAGGAGGGAGCCAGTTTGTTGTCCTGCTGTGTGACTGGTTGGGAGGGAGGGGGACTGCTTCTGCAATATGATGAAACTGGCCCAGATTGCAAAGGCAGATTTTACGGAGGGTGCAGGAAGGGCAGCAGTAGTCCTTAAGAAGAAACTCCCACTTAGTAACACCAGCTGTTGAATGAAGGCATGCAAATAAAGTCCCACTCTTCACAGCAGCAGACAGATTTAGAGTCCTCTCTTTGCTTTTGTTACAGTGCACACTGCTGCTAAAGGATAACCATTTTATTCTGCCTTACCACACAAACAAAGCACATTTGCTGGCCATCTACAAAAGAGGAAATAGAAAGGTGGAACAGTAAATAACAGCTACACATCATGTACACATCCCCATTACCACCAAAGCAAACAAGCCTTGCAAGTCTAACCTTGCAGGTTGTTAAAGCAGCATGCACAGTATTATGAACCTAAAGCTTCATTTAATATTCCATCAGAGAAAGGCAAGGGCGCTATTCTGAGAAGGAATGTGATGTCTTCTTGGCCAGAAAGAGGATAAGAGGTTATAACCAGAGGCAGCTGGGCAAACTAGATAGATAATTCCTGCTCTTGTCCTCCCAAATGTAATGATAAGGGATGTAATTCTGACCTGTACATGATGCAAAACCACAGGGGGCAGGGCAGACTTCATAGGCACTGCCTCCTCTCATCCTAACAAATGTAATGACATTCTGATCCACATCTGGGGTAGGGCACAGACTCATTAGGCGATGTCCTTCCTAGCCTTACACTGATATAATTATTTGTGATGTAACTCTGACTTGCACTTGCTTCAAAACTGGGGGGAGGGGAGGAGCAAACGTGATAGGCACTGCTGTATCTTTTCCTAACAAATATAATAATAAGTGATGTAATTCTGACAATTCTGACCTCTGTGTGCTTTGAATCCGGGAGGTGGGGCAGACTCAATAGGTACTGCCCCCTCTTGTCCTAACTAATGTAATGATACAGTATGCAATGTAATTCTGACCTGTCACATGCTTTGAATCCTGGGGGGTGGGACAGACTCGATAGACATTATCTCCTCTTGTCGTACCAATTGTCATGATATGTGATGTAATTCTGACCTGCCACATGCTCCAAATTTGGGAGGTGGAGGCTTTAGTAAAATAAGGTGAGTGTAAACATGCCCATGCTTTCTTCCTTAGTTCATTGACCTGGCAGACAGTGTCATTCTCAATAGCTAGTCTTTTATTGGGGGAAATGTTTCCTTTCTTCCCACTGTTGGTCACCTACTCCTTTTCTACATCTCAGCCTTTTCTGGCTCCTACCTCCTGCAGCTGGCTGTCCGAGTACTGGCCTATACTTGCCAGACTCGATCCATACCACTGCCTTCCACAGAGGCACATGCAGTGGTGGCAGCTAAGGAAGGCCAGGGCTTGGGACCCACTAAGAACTACTGGGAGGCCACTGGAAGGGCCCACAATGATACTTATACCCCTGCCAAGCCAGGTAGTAACAAGGTAAGAAAACAATTAGAAACAAGCAATGTTGACCTTGGGGGCAGGAAGGCCAAGAATAATGGTAGGAGTGACTGGACTGGGGCTTCGGGCTATACTGAAAGGCCATCGTGGGTCTGGCTTGTGAAGCACTGCTCTGCTATGTAGAAGACATGGGATTGTACCTCTGTCCCTGGAGCAGGATGTGGAGGAATCTCATGCTGATCCTGGGGAGAGGGAGCTGAGTGACCCGTGCTCTATGCACCATGTGAAGGTGGAAAGTGGGACTGCCATGGTGCTGTGAATGGCCATGCAGTGTCGGCTGCTTCCCACCTACAAGTCAATGCAGAGGGCATTCATTGGTAATGCATTCCATGGAGCTGGGTAGGTCTAACCAGAAAAATTCTAGGAAGCAAGAAGCACAATAGTTTGCCCGTACAAACCTCACTGTCTGCTACCAGCCACTCTAATTCCAAAGGGGGATGTCTTCAACCACATTAGCTGGTGCAGTGGAGGATGATGCCTGACTGCAGCCAGGCCCCACCAGCAGGTAAGCCATGGGGTCAGCATGCAGAGGTACAGCTAGAGATGTGGAGGGATGGGACAGAGCTTAGCCTGGAGGATGAGGAAACTGCACCAGGAGGGGGTGAAAACCAACTTATATACAAAAAAAAAAAAACAACCTGTGCTGCATGAAAGCCTGTAGCTGATGTCAAAGAGATACAATAAAACCTTCCCACAAACAGCAGACTTAAAAGTTGTAACTGGTAAACTGGTTTTCCTGAGGCACACTCTCATTTTGCCCAACCTCCTAAAGTCTAATACTCTAGCTTTTATATGGCTTGACTCTATGGCTACATTTATCAGGAACCACACAGCTGGGTGCTCGATTGTTCCCAGATGGCTACCCACTTCTGAATTTGAGGTCCACTCTCCATTCCCATTTGAGAGCACCAGGTCTAAGAATGCTCCCTCCTGAGCTGGTTCCAATACTAGCTGTCTGAGGCATGGCCTCTGTAGGGCATTGAGAAGGACACTGCTCTTGGATGTGGCTACAGTGAAGGTGCTCCAATTAACATCTGGCATATTCAGGCCTCAGGCCCCTATCCCCAATCAACAATATCTAATCTTTTTCTGCCATTCTCAGGATGCCTTCTATAATTTCCTCATGCATTGCCTCCCCCTAAGATGGGGGGTGGGCTGTATACACTTTTACCACCCTGAGCTCAGATACCTCACCCCAACTACTACACTCTGCTGCCTAGCCTGCAGCCAGTTCCTGACCCAGCTAACAAGTTTTCTCCCCCACTCCAAAGTTGCTCAGTTTGCTGGTCAGCCTACCATGTGGCACTGAATCAAAGGCCTTGCTAAAATCCAGGTATAGGACATCCACTGCAAGACCCTTGTCCACTGTCCGCATCACGCAATCAAAAAAGCCTACCAGGCTCATCTGGCAGTATCTGCTAGAGAAAAATCCGTGCTGTCTACCATCCTGGTATTTATTATCCTCCAGAAATTTTAACAGCCTTTCCTTGAGGTTTCCCACAATTGAAGTTAGGCTCATTGGTCTATAGTTCCCCAGTTCGTCCTTGGGCTCACTCTTATGGAGGGTCACAACATGCACCACCCTCCAGTCCCTGGGTATGCATCCCGTTTCCATAGAGGTGTTGAACAGGTCTGCCAATGGCCCTGCAAGGACTACTGCCAAATCTCTGAGTGCTCTAGGATGAATTTCATCCAGCCCAGGTGCCTTATCAACCCACAGGGACTTAAGGCCCTCCAACACCCATTCCTCCGTGATCTCCTCTACCCTATCCCATACCCACCCTTCCTGTTAAATATGGGCCCATCACTCACCTTGGCAAATACTAAACAGAAGTACTCATTGAGTACTTTTGCCTGCTCTGCCCCATTTTCTACGTTACCCATTGCCATTCTTGACCTTAGCAATCTGATCCTTACTCTAAGACTTTTGTCATTGTAGTGTCTACCACCTTACCTAGATTGAGAACCACACTGGGCTGTGGTCCCTTCCCGCCAGTGGTTCCTCACCTCTATTCCAACATACGTGACTTGCTCCCCATCCTCCAGCACCAAGTCCAGGATGTTCCTCTATTTAGTTGGTTCTGCTACCCTCTGTCAGGAAGCTGTCTGGAAGGCTTCCAGAAGGATCAGCTCCCTGGCACATGAGGTAGCCAGGATGCTCCTATCCCCACCGGTAGATTAAAGTCCCTCACCACCACAGTGCTCGCTTTGCCACTGAGCCTCTTTATGTGTTCTAGGCAGCCCTTTTTGATTCACAACCACAATTCTCATGCTGTACTCCCTGCTGATGCCCTGCAGATGATACTCAAGATGCTACACTCCTGCTTTGTGGCACATCTTGGTGTCATCTGCAATGTCGGCCATCCCTCATCTATAAATGTATTACAGAGTATTAGTTCCAGTAATGAACCCTGAGGTACCCACTGGTCACCTTTCCTTCCTCAGAATAAACTGCGTTTATGGAACTACTGTCTGTTTTCTATCCCTCCAACCAAGTCTTAGGCAGGTTAGCACATTATTGCTGACCTCCATTTACCCAGCTTGCATCAGTGCTATGTGGAACTGTGTTGAAAATCTTACTGAATTCAACGCAGACCATCAGAATATCATGAAAATCAGTCTGATAGATTACTTTAACTGGGTTACCAAGGAATGATATCTGGGCAAAGCATTGGATAGGATCAGGGCGAAGATGTCTTGTGACATCCAGTGCTCCCCCGATCTAATTCTTTGGTCACCCAGTCAAAGAAAGCTATCATATTTCCTTGGCCATGACTTCCCCGTGAATCCAAGCTGCAATGCCTTCCTCAGTGGCTTTTTTTATGTACCACTGATGTCAGGCTCTGGGGCCTATAACTGTCTGTCCCAAAACACAGGAACACTCCACACAAGTGAGCACAAAAGGAATGGATCAATTGAAATTCAGTTTTAAGCTTTAATAGAAATTCACACGCCTCCCCCCCCAAAAAAAAATCACATCACCAGGAAGCAGTAGCACCTCAGTGCCGCCACTTCACCTTTGCAGGCTTCATCAGCAGCCCTCCCGAGATGCTACTGCTTCTTGGCGATCATGATGTTTTTGTTTGGACTTGTTGAATACATTTCTACAAAAGCTTAAAGTCGAATTTCAGTTACTCAGATTAAGTCCTTTTTATATAGAATGCTCCTATATTTGGGAATGGATTGTGAAATGAAGGCTTACCAGCCCAGTAGGAGCACCTCGCTCCATCATTTGTGGTGCAGCTTTGTTTCTGGAAGAGGCCTGTAATTGCCAACCTCTTCCCTGCTACTTTTCTCCCCCACTCCATTGCCCTAAAATTAATGTAACTTACCTTCAGGGTCTGAAAGTCACACAGCCACAGTGTGTATCAGTCAGCTGCTCAAACACCACCGGCAGTTGGTTCCCTGCAATTTAAAAAATAAAAGTTACTCCTGATTGCATATACATGACTTCAACAAGTCAACTTTTTAACAGTGTATTAAAACAAAAAACCAAAACACTTATCTATGGGCAACATTGGATTCAATAATGAATGTCCTACAGAGGTAGTCTCTGCTGTAGAAGTGACAAAAGCACCTGTAAAGTAAAAATGAAACATAATCAGAACACAGGTCTCCACAAATCATGCTTCTCTAGGCTAACCCCCCCCCCCCATACCCAAGAAAAGCATACAACCCAAATCTCTGCCATCCACTAGGCAATTAGACATTTATGGAAGCTACCCCTCCCCAGGTGAGTGAGCCAAGCACAGAGTTACTCACTGGGGAGTAATAATTACCAGCCTGCCTGCTCACCCCAAAAAATACAATGCACTGAAACTAGTTGGCATGGTAGGTATAGTATGCAAAAATTCCCCCCCCCCCCGGTGGATGGGTCCAGTGCTACTGGACTTGGTCTCAGTGAACAGCCTACTTGCCCATGATAAAAATAAATGAATTGGTTAGGTGGTACTAGTGTGCTAAAATCTTCTTTCCCAAGTGACAGGGCACAGAGTTAATAAAACTCAGTCTGAATGCACAGACTTGATCCTGATGAAAAGAACTGATTGGTAGGGTACACTTGCACCAAAATCTCCCCTTTCCCCATGTTGCAGGGCCCTGAGTTTCTTTGTCTCGGTGAGCAACCCAACCCACCAATAAAAACAAAACAATCAGAAGACCTTCAGTACCATGTAGGTGGTGGGTCATAATGATGACTCAGTCTGGGCACCCCTTCACTAGACTCCTCTCTGTGCTCTTCAAATGGGGGGGGTGCAGAAATACTTTGTCTGCTTTGTTGCTACTGGGGGGAATAGTGAGGACACAGCAAGGAAAACACCATCTACCTGCAGTCTATGTCCACTACTGGACTCCAACCCGCTCACTACGTAGGGCTCCAGTGTCTGACAGGAATGAAAGGTCCCAATGCCTTTAGTGCTATCGAGGATAAACTAAGAAGCCAGCACAGGATTTATAGAATACAGCAATGAGCATCCACCTGAAGTGGTTGGACAACCTGCACAGCAAGTACGACTCTGGTGGAGGGGGGTGCAATGTCACATATTTGAGCAGAATGCAATGAATTGTTAGCGGCTTTGGCACTGGCAAACAAAATAAAAAGAGCAACACTTTTTTTTCTTTCCCCAATTGTTTAACCAAAAGTGGCACACTAAGCTGAAAGCTTGTTTACAAGTGTGACCTGGAAGCGCAGGGACGTCAAGTGACTTGCATAGGGTCACACAGTATGCATTGGGTACCATGGGATTCAAACCCAGGTCTCCAGATTTACCACTCAGAGCTTTAATCCACTGCACTATACTGCCTCCCTAATCACTTACAGTACACTTACAGTACATTTAATCAGATTGTGTACCCATCTTTTTTTGCTGTTGCCTTCAGTCAGTCTTCAGTGCCACCAGCAACTATATGAGGTCTGTGTGTAGTGCAGATTCTCATGCAGACTCTTGACGCGCAGGATGAGGCCAGACAACACTTGATTTGGGTAGAGCTTTGGCAGTGACACAAAGAGGGAAAGCAACGCATATTTATTTACAGCTTTTATGACTGGGAGAGGAGACGTAGGACAGATAGTAAACAAACCAACAAGTCACTGTAAAATGATAAAGATTGTTTCGCCTGAGCAGCAGGATTGCATCGCAAAGTGAGAAGTGACACAGACCATTTAATACAGTGCTTCCCTCTATGCCTGTATAAGCTGCTCTTGAAGATGCCCGCTGTCTTCAATAAGACATCTTACACTCCAAGTTGTCACCTCCCTCTCCTTGAAGAAGTGCTTACTGGCCTCCCTCTTTAAACCAGTCACCCCCAACCTGGCTGAGCCTGCAACCTTTCTTTTCATGGTTGTCACTCAGCTTAGAGATAATCCTCATCAGGGCTAGAAATTCATTTTAAAAAAGTGGTGTTCGACACAGAATGCCATTACCAAAGATTAGGTATTTTGAGTGTCTTCATACAAACCAAATTTTTAGTATACCATGCTATCACTGTTGTAAGGATCATGCAGTTTTAACTCAGTGTGCAGCATTGCTGATTGATTAAAAATAAATAAATAAAAAGAATAGACTTTAATTGTCTGTCTGGGAAGGGAGGCAGGATATCACACAGGCAATAATCATTACACACAATGCTGTTACCTTGCCCCAGCTGTGCATGATTGAGACCAACCTGCCAGCACTAGAGTCAGTGCTGTAAATGAGAGGTGCCAGCTCACCACACATGCCTGCGTTCTAGTCTTCCCCTGCAACCCCAGACCCCAAATTGGAAGCCCATCATGTTTCTTCTGTCCATTCCCTAAAAAGGACTAAAATTTCAAACTCATTTTCTGGCCAAGTTAAAGGTTTTCTATGCTATGCTGTCTTATCTATCTTATTCCCCAAGCTCCTTGTGTCTGCACTGTATGAATGAATCTCCAGTTTTTCCTTTCCCTTCTTGTCTTCCTGTTTTTGGATTCTGTTGAATGACCCTTTTTCCTGCTATTACCCCTGCCTACCTCCTTTTTTCTGCAATTACTCCTGCCTACCTCCTCTGTTTCATAAATTCCTTGTGACCTGGGGGAGAGCCATCCTGTCTCTGTTTGTGTTACTGTATCTGTGCTCTCTCCTGTACTGTAACACTATCTCCAACTTACCTGGTTTAAAAATGTGATAATTGTAATATCCAGCTTCAGACTTAATGCACTGGTTCTCCCCTAGGCTTCAGTGCAGGCCATCCTTTGTGAACAGACAGTGGTATTAGGGGAGCATCCCAGACCTTCCTACGCATTTCTAGCATCTAGACAGTATTCTGGTAGCTGTGTGATGGAGCAACACTAACATCCAGTAGCAGTAGCAAAAGAACCGCAAATTAGAAAAGCAGGCAATCTAAAAAAATATCAACCAATGGTTTCTATATTTACCTTTTGTGATAAATTCAGTGCCTTTGTGGATGTAAATAGTTTGTGTAGTATAGTTGCTAAGATGTTTTGTAATATTCAGTGGTAGTATTCTTTCTGTAGGGGCGCTCCTCCACCCCCCCATGGCCATTAACAAGATTTCACTGGAGCACATGGTGGGGTGGGGGGAACAGAGCACCCCCCTGAAAGAGTATCAACACCTAATATTGCAAAACATCTTAGCACAGTACTACAAAAACTATTTAAATTCACAAAGGCACTGAATTTATTGCAAAAGGCAATTATAGAAACCAGCCACGGCAGAACAACCGGGAGGCATGAGTCCCCCCAACTGTATACTACTTATATACACAAAAAGGCACTGAATTTTTCAGAGAAGGTTAAAAACTCTTCAATATATAAATAAATAGAGAGAGAGAGAGAGAGAGAGAGAAATTGTGTGTGTGTGTGTGTGTGTGTGTGTGTGTGTGTACAGCTAACAGGTAGAAACTTCAAATCTGCTCCTGCTTCTCCCCCAAGGTAAATTCATGGCATTTAGGCACAGCTCAAGCCACACAACTCACTGCCATTATAGTAGGGACTTTCCTCATACCCACATTAAAAAAAAAATTGTAAGCACTAGATGCCACGGGCATCCTAATGGATAGAGCATTAACTGTGATGACTCTGACTCCATCTTGATCTAGGATCAACTGACCCCCAGCGGCTCCAGAGTCCCGACACCTGCCTGCCAAGGTTTCCTGCCCCAGGCAGCCAGGCCTCACCGCATGGCTTGTGGTTCATTTGTCTGCAAGTTGGACTCTCATCGACTCCACCAAGCCATCAGCATCCCTCCCCAATCATGGAGGTCGAACACTGGGGAGGAGAATATAGGAAAGGGCTATGCCTGGGGCATAAATACTCTATTCATTCTAATTCACCCTCTCCCAGAATCCAGTGAGGCTAGGCAATGCCCATGGCATTTTTTTCCCTTTTCAAATTACCCCTCCATCCTGGCAGCCCATCCTATAGCACCCCAGACCCCACCATTCACAACTTGAATTTTAAAAACCTGAATGATGAGATTAAGTAATTAATTTGCAGTGAACTGGCAGACGTGCATGACAATTAAATAATTAAATTAATTTGCATTGGACTGTTAAACATGCACGGCACTGCATCCCCAATGCATTTTTATTTCATTTTACCATCCAGTACTGTTCCAATACCATAGCACCACCAGACATTATCAAAAGGGCCCAGACAGTAGTCACACAGATTCAGTAATACACATCCTACATGGCATAAGGCATTACATTACATTTTCTTGTTTTTACCAATACCTGGTTAGTACAAATTTGATGAGATGAGAGGGCAGTCATGGCAGGGTCAGCACAGAACACAGCCACTCCAGACTCCAGTCCTCCTCGACCTCGAAGAACACCATACTGTCAGTCAGAGGATGATGACTACTCAATGATCGATCCCTGCCTGCAAATGCAAACTCATTGATTAAATTAATTATTTGCCGAGTCTCTGTGACCATCGACTGTCAAAGTTTCACCAGGTGGGTGCCCATAGTGCCTATGAGCATGAGTGAACCACTCACTGCACAGTGAAGACTACACAAATGTAATGAAAAAGGCAAGGGCCAGACCACCAACAATCTCAAAAGAAACCCACCAAGGCCAGCACGTTCTCATCTCTGACTCCTCTTTTCTCCGTCTCCGCTCAAGAAATGGCACTTGGCGGCAATCGAAATAACACCTTGTCCTCTTCACACCTGGAGCGGAGCACATCTGCATGCAACATGGGACAGAGAGCAGTGTACACAGCTAGCATCCTCCCCCTGCTGCTTCTGCTGATGTTTATTTATTTCAATCTAGGATTACAATACCTTTGAGCCGAGGCTCTTTTACAAAGGTTCCACGTCAGTGTGTGCAACAGTCATCATTTTTAGTTACAAACATATAGTCATTGACTTACAGACATGTAATAAGCAGTACAAAGACTTGAGCTATGAGCAAGACAAGGGAAGGTGGGGGAGAGTGAGGGTAGGTGATTGGGTGGGAGGTGCAGGGGTAGGGGGAGTACAGGTGGTGGTTTGGGCGGGGGCAGGAGTGGAGATACGGGGGGGAGGTAGGTGAGGGCAGGAGACACTGCAGCCAGGGGGCCTTGTCGAGGGAATATGGCAGGTAAGGTGCTAGGGGTGCAAAGACTGATTGTAAGTGCTGGGTGCTGGGGCATGTGCAGCTGGAATGGTGGAAATGTTAAGATGGGCAATCGCAGAATACAAGCAGTGAGAGGCACAGCTTGGACTTGAAGAGGCCGAGTGTTGGAGCGGTCCCTATGTCGCTGCCAAGAGAGTTGAGCCAGTTGGATGCCCGATAGGAGAATGAGCTTTGTCCTTGGGTGGTGCGACATCATGGGATATGTAGTAGATGGGAATTGGATCTCCTTGTAGTGACGTTCCTATGTCTAGGCTTAAGGAGGGCACAGACACCAGGTGGGGCAAGCCCCATTATAATTTTCTTGGCCGTGATGTAGGTTTGGTATTTTATGCATTTGTCCAGTTGAAGCCATCCAGATTGGGAATAAAGGTCACATGTGTGGGTACAGCGATGTGAGCCAGTGATGAGATGACAGGCCTTATTCAGGGAAGTCACGATATGTTTGACAGCAGTGGTAGTTGCAGGCCCATGTATGATAAGACCATGGTCTATGATGCTGACGATGGAGCTTTGGACGGCCACTGAAAGAGTTTCTGGGGTTAGGTGTTTCCTGCGTCAGAATAATATGCCAAACCTTGCACTGGAAGACTTTGCAACATTGTTGATATGGACAGCGTATGAGATGTGGGGATCATGGGTGATGCCGAGGTACCTGAATGATTGTGTTTGCTCTAGGATGGCTCCTTGTTCGGTTGCAATGGAGAGGTGGAGTTGTTTGCTTTTGTTGTGGGGGCTGCAGAAGACCATAGACTTGTTTTTTTCTGATTGAGAAGCAGTTTATGATTTAGGAACCAGGATTTGATGGAGGAGAAGGCCCGCTGAAGTTTATTTTGTAATTGGATAGGATTAGGGTCCGAGGTGAGGATCACAGCATCGACGGCGTAGAGAATTATTTGTTCTGGGCAGCTATCCAGTAGTGAGTTTAAGAATAGGCTGAAGAGGAGGGGTCCCAGAATGGAGCCCTTGGGAACTCCCGAGCGGACCGGTCTAGGGTTCGAGAGTGTATCAGTGATTCTTACTATTTGGGACTGTTCTTTAAGGTAGCTCTTAAACCAGCCAATGGAGTCAGTTGACAGCCCAGTGTTCTGAAGCTGGACAAGCAGGAGGTGGTGATTGACGGTGTAGAAGGCTTTAGTTAAGTCAATGTAGATTGAGCCTAGTAGTTCACCTGAGTCAAGTGCATTGTGGATTGCACCAGTGAATTCAAGTAGGACTGTGGAGGCGCTGTGACCTTTGAGGAACCCGTGTTGTTGCTTGCACAGGATGTTGTACGTATTCAGGTATTCAGTGAGCTGGTCTGAGACGATGTTTTCTAGTGCCTTGGAGAGTGGGGGTAGTAGGGAGATAGGTCTGTAGTTATCATGGGTAGTTTTATCACCACTTTTATGGATTGGGGTCACAGTGGCAGATTTCTATCTGTCTGTGAACTGGCTAAGGCTGAGGGAGAGGTTGAAAATTCTGGTCAGAGGACTAAGCACTTCATCAAGTGTGAGAGACAGGATTTTGAGATCGAGGGAGTCATTACTGAATCTTGATTTACCAAGGGCTTTGGTAACATATTTACATACTTGGTGAGCCTTGACTGCTTTGAAGTAGAAGCAGGGGGAGCTGTTGGGAGTAGAGTTCATTGTGGACAGAGGGGATTCACCAACTTTGAAGTAGTCCTGGGGTAAGACAGCGCTAAGGTCGGTAAAGGCTTTGTTAAAGGTATCCACAATGGTTTTGGATTGAGGTTGTAGTTTTGTTGATGTATTGATGGAGGTTGGGTGGATTCCCGTGAGTTCATTTATGTTCTCCCAGAATTCCTGACCATTGCCCCAGGAGTTTGTGAGGGCATGCTTATAGTAGGTGGACTTCATTTGCCGGATGGTTTTGGTGCAGTCATTGAGGGCACATTTGTAGTTTTGGATGTCGTTTTGCCTTCCAGAGTTTCTGGCCAGCTCCCATAGGTGGTCTCTTATTTTTAGCATCATGAGGAGATCACCTGTGAGCCAAGGGTTACTGAGTGATTTGACTTTGCATTTCTTAATAGGAGCATACATACCACAGGCCACAGTGAAGATGTTTATGAAGTCATCAAGGGCAGTGTTTACATTGGTTGCATTGAAGATAGGGGACCAGTCTTGATGGAGGAGGTGGGACTTGAGTCGAGGAAGGTGACCACTGGGTAGAACCCTGCTGGAGATAGTTTTTGGTGGTTGTTTGATGAATTTATTTGACCAGGTGCAGCTAACAGGGGAATGGTCACTGAGAGAGTCAGGGAGGACATTAGTGTTAGATATCCGCGATGGGTGACTGGTAAGGATCCAGTCCAAGAGTGTGCTGGTGCCGGTCCTGTAATTTTTCCTGGTTGGTGAGTCAACCATTTGTGTGAGGTTCGCCGCAATAATGGTATCCCTGTGTGCACCAGCATCAGCCGCAGTCCAGTTGATGTTGAAGTTGCCTAGGAAGATGGATTCAGTGTCTAGTGGGAGCGACTTTACAAAGTCAAGAACAGCTGTTAGACCAGTTGCCTGTTCTTTGGGAGGGATGTAGATGGTGGCAACAGTGAGGGTTTTGTTTTGGGCTCCGAGGAGGATTTTCACTGGCAGTATCTGAGCAGTTGTGGGTTGGAGTGAGGTAATGATGTGGTACCCCTGTATAGAGTCTTTTAGGTAGAAAGCACAGCCCCCACCTTTTTTGGAGAGGCGATCCAGCCTAAAGACGTTGTAGCCAGGAAGGCTGATTACATGGTCTGGTACTGATGGCATGAGCCAGGTTTCAACAACTGCCAGGATGTCAGGGCAGTGCTGGCTGGTGAAGACCTGTAGGACATCCATTTTAGGAAGGAGGCTGCAGATGTTGATTGATATGAATGAGAGGGCACCCAAAGGCTTGCTCAGATTAGTGGCTTTAGAGCAGAATGGGTCAGGGTTTGGGTGCACATTGCTTGACAGCATTAGGAGGAGGAGGAGGACTAGCCTCAAGGAGCTGCGGCGTATTTCTTTAAGAGAATGCTTTGACCTGCTAGCATCTTGAGAAATTGCTGAGCACTGACAATAGTGGGTGAGGGTAAGCGTAGACAGGGGGGACCAGAGTGGAGGGCTAGGACCAGTGTGGGTGTAGGACAGTTTCATGGCAGTAGGATGGACCCTGGGCAAGGGGCAGTGACCAGTGTGCAGCGTGCCTATGTGGAGGAAGGATGTAGGAATGTGGAGCTGTGGGAGGGAGGAGGGAGGGAAAGCAGGCTTTTGGGGTGTGCAGTAGGGGAGGAAGACAGGCTAGAAGATATAGAATAGGGGTAGAAAATGGTGGAGGCACATGATTAAGGTAGGATTTGGGGTAGGCGGAGGGAAGGGTTAAGACAGGCTGGTGGGGCTAGGAGAAGGGGGCGGAAGAGCAGTAGCTGGATCATTTTGAAGTGGGGATACAGCCAGGAAGGCCAGGCAGCCAGGGAGTGGGAGGTGGTGACTAAAATATGTGGGGAGTCCCAAAACAGGTACCCAATGGAGCACGAGAGGGGGGCGGAGCTACCAGGGGTGTGGAGGAAGGTCTATAAAGTTAAGGTCGGGGGGCGGGCATAAAATTTAGGCCTCTTGCCATAGAAATGAATGGGCACAGCAGCCCCAAGCAGAGCAAAGTTTTAGCTGACTCAAGAGTCAGTCCCTGAGCAGGAGGCAAGAGATCATCCATTAAGGGTGTGGCACAGATACCGTGGGGCCAATGGCATGGCTGTCAGCAGTCCCATGGTTCAGGGAAGTCTTACCAGGTTCGAGAGGATCATGAGGGTGGGAAAGAAGGTATATAGCATGTAAAGCAACTGTGTCTTTCAGAGGGTAGACTTTTTTTTTAATGAAAAGAACAAGAATCCCTCTAGTGGCAGGTCTGTATAACCTGCTAATGGAAAAAAAAACCCCTATTAGACACTTGAAATGTGCTTAGTTCTATCTAAAATCTATTTGTAAAAAGTGCCAGGTGGCAGAAGCAGGGGAAAACTCCTGGCCAATCAGAGAGGGTTTGCTGGAAGCGCCCGTGTTCCGATTGGCTGCGCTGTCCCGACTCTTCCAAGGAGCTGCAGGCGGGCGTCCTGGTCTCGGTTGGTGGCTGGCTGGGTGCCGGCCAACCGTGGGGAAGCTGAAGCAGCCCCATTCAAGGGCAGGCAGCTGGAGAGAAGAAAAAAGAGCAGGGCTTAAATAGCATAGAAGTAGGATAGGTTTAGATTGAGCAGTTTAGCAAGACAAAGGAGAGTTAGACTTTTCGGCGCCAAGGAAGAGTGCTTGGATGGGGGGGTGCAGCAGGAGCAAGGAAACAGAAGAGGTGTAAGCACTTTAAAACACTAGTAGAAATTAGTAGTCATCACTTTCTATGTTCTAACTTGGAGTTGAAGTATGAAAGGTTGGCAATTTTTAAGGTTAGCCCCACTCACACATTGATAGCAGTCAGGTTGCACATGCACGGAGAAAGAAAAAAGGGGGGGATAGCTCAGAAGGCCATTGACCGACCGAATGCAAATTCACATTTCAGTGCATCTGTCAATGCATTTCTGATGGGACTCTGTGCGACAACTGAGGTAATGCAGGGTTTCGGATAAAGTTCATACGGTGGGCCAACTTCAGCAAGTGGAACAGGACTAAAGTACCCACTTGGCAACCCATGACTGTGGCCCTGCTGGCATGAACAAATAGCAGTGTCATGATGATGGTGAAATCTATTTGCTGGGATTCTGGCATTGTAATACAGTGAAGTGCAAAACTGGCAGTCTCGGAGGTTGCAGGATAAATGTGTGTGGCACACATGCATGGTTGCCACCATTAGGTGCCATGGGCTCCTCTACTGTCAACTGAAAAGCCATTTGTGACAGAAGTGACAGACTGGACATTACATAAACATATGAAGAAAAGAGAGCAGAAGCATGCCATTGTTCTGTCTAGTCTGCTCGTACTACATGGTCCACAGCTTGAGCTATTGTCCCTGCCCCCCATTCCTCCCATCCTTGCTACCCCGATCTTTACCTCCCCCCATGCATATACCATCCTTTTTTAAAGCTGCACCCTGTCTTCAATAAGATGACATCTTCCATCAGTGTATTCCAAGTGTCCACCACCCTCTGTGTGATGAAGTGCTTCCTGACCTCTACCCTAAACCCCACACTCTCAAGCTTATGTCTGTACCTGCTCCTGTTATGGTTGCACACAACCATCACACAGTATAGTTCACACGGTTGTAAATGGGAAGTTATGGAAGTTATGCATTGGCCAGCACACCTGTCCCCTTTACACTGGTGTGTGTGGGGTCAAACAAAGTTCAACCAAACAGCATCTAGCCGGGGAACAGCACTGGGAGAGCGTTGCATGAGGATGTGACAGATTGTGGAATGGGGCCTTGCATCTACACTTACATGGCCTTTCAGGCAGTTTGATCCAGAAAGGAGGGCAAAGCAGGGGTCCAGTGAGGACCCTTGACTGCCAGGTTGGTGCAGTAATGCAGTGGTTACGGGAATTAGTTGCCACGCTGGTGATGGAATGCTGCAACAACCAGTGGGAGACAGTGATCATTTTGAGTTGGAGTACAGCATTTCAATTTGGCTACAAAGTGGGGGGGGGGACTCAGAAGGCCATTAACAGATCGAATGCAAATTCAAATTTCCGTGCATCAGACAATGCTGTTCTGATGGGACGCTGTGTGACAACCAAGGTAATGCAGGATTGGTGTCCTCTAAAGGGCCTCCGCCTTACAGTCCACAGCTCCGTCATATCTACTATTGACTATTAACTAGTGGTCTACGGGGCAGCAACATATACAGCACTCAAGAGGGTTCAGACTGTACTCAACAAAGCCTGCAGACTCACCCTGGATGATAAGCGTGGCATGCACACCTGTACTCTGTACAAATGCACAAATTGGTTGTCTTTATAAAACAGGGTCAAATTCCAGACTTGCATCCTAGGGAAGAAGGTTCTATTGGGTAAAACTTGTGCGGACAGTTTGATCAAGGTGGCCAACTAATTACAGGTCACCAGGAGAAGGATTAGAAGGGCCTTGGCTATCCCCTTCCATCGCACCTCACTTGAGCAACATGCATTTGCCTACCTAGCCCCCCTGTGGATGAATGAACTCCCTTGGCACCTCTTGGCCAACAATTGTCTGGCCCAATTCAAAACTGACCTCAAACAGCATCTAATAACACTCTCTAAGTGCACCTGCCCCCAAGTACAGTCACACCTGCTCTCTCTCTCTTCCCTCCAGCAAGCACTAGGCAGGCCTCAAGTACCCCCTTCCTCTGTCCCTTCTCATGACTTGCCTCAGCAATCAGTTTGCGTCATGCTCCTTTGGCACCTGCCACCCCACCTTCCCCCCAACCCCCAGTCCCGTGAGTTTCCCTAACAGTAATTACTAATGCAAGCTGCCTGACCATGTCTCCTCACACCCTACTATTTAGTCTAGCACATCTTCTCCTTTCAGCCTCCCCTCACCCCCCATTTCTCCCTATACCTTATTGCCTGTCTTCCCCCACCCTTCACCTCCACCGCAGTACCTACATCTCCTTTCTTCACCCCACTGCCAGCTATCCCCCTTCCTCTGAACTACTGATAAGGCACTTGGTGGCTGCTTATCCCCCCCACCCTCATAAAGTGTTTCTCTTGTTATTTTAACTTGTACCTATGTTTTGAGTTATTCTGTAAAATCTGAATTCAAGCTGTATCATTCATTGTGATGTACCTTTGCTTTCTCCTATTGTACTTTGTTGTGCAATCTATGACGTGGAACCTTTATAAAAGAGCTTGTGCTCAAAGGTCTTTTTTGAATCACTAAATAAATAAAACAAATAAAGTGAGAAGCAGTTTGGGTCTTATTAACTTTGTACCTGCTTCACTGGTCAGAGCTGAATTGGGACTTTCTCGACTGAAAGCATATTTTTATGCCAGTAAACTCAGATATTGGCTAACAATTCTACAACACTCCCCTGATAGACTTACTGCGCTATGTCTTAAAGAGAAGGGTACTTCTGTCAGTCTGAGACATTTACGTTCTACATGGTTATCCACTAATTTTAAGTTACTACAAGAATGTGGATTGGAATATTTTAAGAATCTTATTACCAAGGGAATCACTATTAGTTTAAAATACCAAAAGTATATTACAAACAAAGCAGTTGAATACTACAAAAAACTAGATATCCACCATAACTTGAGCCTTCACATTTCTCTTTGGCTGATAATGAATATTATTATAGGCCTTATCTAGATATACTTACAGATCACAGATTACGTACACTGTATACAAGATATAGATTTGAGGTTTTCTTAAGCATAGTGCTTATAGCAAGATTAATAAAATACTTCAACAGGTACTAAATGCTGTTCACGTACAAAGGAAAATATAGAATACCTATTACACGTGCTCTTTACTTGCCCCTGGTATTATAATCCCAGGAAAAATGGCTAGACCCAATATGTAAATCTTTACTTACAAATTACCAAAATTAGCTTTTGAATCTCTTTTTAACTATGGTTGATCAAGTTATTGTGCATTCTGTTTCAAATTATTTGTTAAGGATAGACAGTATATGTATTAGATTTAAGAGATAATGATATATTCAGCAATGTATTCTGTACACATAGCACTTAAGAATCGGAGGCAAAATGGATTATCAATTATTAGTGAGCAGTTGAAGTAGGTACAAGCACATTAATGAACTGTTTTATGTGGTCTAATGTTGTATAGGGTTGGATAAAATAACTTTTTAATGTTTTACCATATGTATGCTTGTGAATGTATTTTTTATATGTTCTTTTGATATGTATTTTATCTTTACAGTTTTGAAAAGGTCTACTGACCGATTAATAACGCATTCTTCTTCTTCTATGCCATAACTTTGACATATTATTTACCATTTAAAAAAGTTACTTGCTTAAAATGAATGTATTGAAACAGCCACAGATCTATAGGGTACAAAGGCTACAGTAAGATAGGAAAGCTGAGATACAATATCTGGTTTCCAGTGTCTACTTATTTGAACTAAAACACTGAGAATCTACCCAGGATCACACCATGGGTATTGTCGATATTTGACTGTAGTGGAGGTTGAACCTACAATCTTACTGTTCTCAAGCAAAAGCACTCACCACTAGACCAAACTGCCTATAGACTAGGAATGTGCAAACATAAAACAATTGAAACATTCTTTTTTTTTTCATGCAAAGGGATTTTTCACCAAAGGAGGGCAACTCTGTACAGAGTTGAAAAAAAATTGTACTGTATTTCTGGAAAGGCCAGCAACTCAGATGTAAGTTCAGTGCACTGAGGGACTATTTGGAACCTGATGGCAATGGACATATCAAGCCAAATTTCAAAACAAACTGGAGGCACCATAATCCATTACAAAGGCACATGTATATTCATTCTCTCTCTCACCCCAGTGTTATGCTACCAAATTTTAACATCTCTCTTTCTCTTAACCCAGTGCTATGCTGCCAAATTTTAACCTCTTGATTTCCACCCCTTTTTCCCTATTCATTTTAATGGAGGGACTAATTTAACAGTCACATCCACAAAGCTTATGAAAGCACCCTCCAACACATCACTGTCCCTTTCACTTTCAACTCACCTTCTGTATGTATGCATTTATATATTTGTGTATAAATTAATAATTTGTTTTAGAAATACTTTCCTCTACCTGTAGAACAGGTACTTACTAAATTAATACATAATAAATTACAAAACACTTTACATTAATGTAGCGTTTTGTTGCCCATATTTATTTATTTGCAATTTTATTTTGACCAGAAAAGTCCCCTCCATAAAAAAAAAGAATGTGTGCTTAGTTTTTATCCTCATTCTTTTTTCATATGAATGCATCCTTTTTCATATACTTATTTCATTCATATGAAAAAAAAGAATGCCTTTATATGAAAAAAGAATCTGAAAACAACTAACTCCAACTTTTGTTTTTAATATAAAACCATCCTTTTCATATGAACCAATGATTTTTTCGTATGCCCATACGAAAAAAGAAAATGTGCTCATGAAAAATATATCTTAAATGTTAAAAAAATACATTTCTGGGTCATTTTCCCAGAAACTAAGTGCAGAATGCACATAAAGGGGCCCTGATTAGCAAGATGCATGTGTTGGTGTGAGTGCAGCATGTCATTTTTGTGGGCTTTGAAATTTCTTTTTGAAATAAATGGAAACATGATGACTGTCATATGAAAAAATAATTTTTCCCTCATGAAAAAGGATTACCACAATCTGAAAAAGGATTCTTTTTTGTATGGATGGAAGGTTTGTTGGGGTGTAGCTGCACCTGGGACTAGCAGTGCCAAGTTATAAAGTTTAAATGGCAAGCAGTTTTGGGGGAACTGGCACCTGCTATAAGTGACACTATACGTGTTGCTCCAAATCAATTACATGGACAAAAGAGATATTCCAAAGTGCACTAATTATTGAAGGTGCAATATACTTCACACAGCAAGCAATGTTAAAAAAATACTCACAGTATATGCAGTCCTTCTCTCTCCTCAATAGTATGAAGTCCATAAAAATCCATAAAGGTTCATGAAATAGCACTTGTTCAACAAGCCATTTTAACAGATGGTAGTTTCCTTGTTGCAGCACCCATATTTTGCAAAGAATTGCTTTATCAAAGGCTGACGTGTATTAAGAGTTTCCATCTTATATAGGTTGCTCTTAAAGAGACAGTGCAATTATGTGAATAAAGTGTATCAGTTCTCAGCATATTAAACAATTTCATACAGCAAGCAATGTTAAAAAATACTCACAGTATATGCAGTCCTTCTCTCCTCAATAGTATGAAGTCCATAAAAATCCATAAAGGTTTATGAAACAACACTTGTTCAACAAGCCATTTTAACAGATGGTAGTTTCCTTGTTGCAGCACCCGTATTTTGCAAAGAATTGCTTTGTCAAAGGCTGATGAATAGTAGGAGTTTCCATCTTACATAGGTTGCTCTTAAAGAGACAGTACCATTATGTGAATAAAGTGCACCAGTTCTCAGCATATTAAAAAAATTGTTTTAACACTGTAAAAAAAACACATTTTTAACAAGGCACCATAAATACACATTACTTAACCTTATAAATACACAGTCTTTATAATGAATAAAAAGGCATGTGTACTATACTTCATAGGGCACCAACCAAACTTGCACTCAGTCCAAAATGACTATGTAAGGCAATTAGCATCCATAATGTAAACTGTGAGAGACTCATCCAATAGGTGGTAGTCAGTCTGTGCAAAGCTGAAAAAGAGAAACATAGATAAATAAGAGAAACATAAAAAATAATATCACACATGTATTTAAACTATAAAAAACAACTGGATACCCTACACCATAAAACACTTAATTTATTTTTTCTGTTTCAAGAAAGGCTTAATTTCTATCCTGTCATTTAATCCAGGATGGTGCATGCCTTGCATGGCAAAGATCCAGTACTGTCCTCTCCTCAGTAGTAAATTATCTTAATCCCAACCTCTCCTTGTAAAGATGGGTTTCTCAATGACTGTAAATACAAAGTCATGTTCTTTCTTATTATGTGACTTGAGAACATGTAAGGCCAAAGCATTAGTAATATCACCATTTATAATAGCCCTGGAATGTTCCCCAATTCTAGTTTTAAAAAGTCTCTTCATTTTACCAACATGAAATTTACCACATTTACATTCAGCCAGATACAGTATACCACCTCCATGAGTGCTACAAGTAATGCATCCCCTAACTTTTGCATCTCTACCAGTAAATGTTTAAAAAAAATTGTTTTTAGCATGGGGCAATACTTGCAGTTGCCACATTTACTGCAACCCCCCCCATCAGTAAGCCAATCATGTGGCCCATCGGGTAAGGGTTGTACTGAATGTACAAGAGTATCTTTGATATTTTTGCCTCTGCGGTACACAATTTTTGGACCATTGGTGTCAATATTTTTGAGTCTCTGGTCCATAGTGACCAGGTGCCAGTGTCTTCAGACAATATGTAAAATTTGTTGTGAGTGTGGATTATATGTTGTTACAAGAATCGATTGTGGATCACATTTTTTATTCTCTTGTCTTTTTCTGAGCAAGGTATCTCTGGGTATCCTATCCACTCCATCTCTTGCTTTGGTTATTACATGATTTATTTATTTATTGAAAAGTGTCCCAGGAAAGGCACACTGAACAATATAAAATTGCTTGTCTCACGGAGCATCCTGGGGGAAGGGAAACATGGGAGAACAGTAATCAAAAGCACATTTTCATGCAGTAATTTAGAAAAGTATGTATACAATAATCAACAACACATTTCCAAAGGTAACATAAAACAGAGAAGCAACAGAGTAAAAAAAAATTACATCACTTAGTAGCATTAGAAAAACACTGGAATTTGATGTGAGAGGAGCAAATTAACAGCATTGCAGACTTAATACATACATGCGGACAAGGAAGTGCTATAAAGAACATTGGTTTCTCCTCATGTTAAGTGCTAGGCTGAGAAAGGGGATGGGAAAGCCAAAGGAGAAGTTTTGGGAACCTATTGGAGAACGACAATTGGTCTGTAGAGGTGGTGCGCCATGGTATAGCTAGGGTACGGGAGTCACTGGATCTGAGGGAGAGAGGGGCAGTGGGGTGGGAGGACAGTGAGGAGGCAAGGTAAGAAGGAAGTGTATCAAACCAACATTTAGAGACAAATTTTATGCAGTGGGCTAGATGGCAGTTTTCCATGGAAGGAAAAGCTAGAGAGTGATATAGAGCACAGTGGTGGGTAAAGGAAGGGGCATACAGAGAGAAACAACAGAAAGCATTGAAAAGGGTGTCCAATCTGGTTAAGGATGACTTTGGTGCAGCACTGTAGACTATGTCACAGTAGTCAAAGATGGGTGGTATTATTTTCTGGACAATCTCCCGTCTGGCCTGTAGAAGTAGGTAGCTTCAGTTCCTGTAAAGGGCACGTAATTTGTGGTGCAGATTTGTCAGGATGGAGTCTATGTGTCCAGTGAAGTTTAGGTGCTGGTCTAGCCAGACCCTGAGATACCTAAATGAGCAGGTGTTCTCCACAGTTGAGCCATCAAGGGTGTGGAAGGAGGCCAATTTAGTTATCCTAGAGAGTCTCTGCCTAGTGCCAAAGGTCATGGAGACTGCTTTCCTGGCATTGAGGAAAAGTTGATGGGAGCTTAGCCATTGCTGAACTTTCACAAAGTCATGCTGAAGTGTGGAAGCAACATCAGCTAACGATTGACCAGAGTAGAAAAGGACAGCATCATGTCGTGGAAGTTTCACTTTATCTATATCTCTTACAGCTTCACTTGAAAATCAGGCTCAGGAACATCACATGTAACAAAAAAGAAAGTTTAATACATATGCATATGGGAGCTTGTTGTCTCTGGCATCACCCAGCTACAGAACAATACAAAGCTCAGCTCCTCATGGCAGCACAAAGCTTATATACAAGGCTGATTGTCATTTTCTATTGGTTATAATTTGCGGCAGTGGGCTGGCATAGCTCTACTTGTGTCTATTCCTAATTTGGGCAGGTTACTCTTTTAGTCTTAATACAAATAAGGCAAGAAAGCTCACGTGACATTTTGGCCCAATTTGGGCAAGTTATTCTTAAGTCTTAGTACAAATAAGGCAAGAAAGTACAAGTGTAGAACTGGGGAGAGAGCTCATCTTAAGTTTCATTTCCTCCACCATCTTACATCTCTTTTTAACCTTTACTTTCACCGCCATCTTGTGGAATTTCTAGGTACTGCTGTTGCTACAAAGTAGTCATTGTAATTTTTTCCTTCACAATCATCAGCATACATATGGATGGAGGAGGAGGTGCACACTGATGGGAGGTTATTATGAATATGGAGAATAGCAGAGGGCCAAGGACTGAGCCTTGGGGCATGCCGACATTAATCTGGAGTGCAGAGGAGGTGGAATCAGCAATTTTGACTGACTGTATCTGACCTGTTAGGTAGAAGTTAAACCATTTTGTGGATGAATCAGACAGGCCATCAGATCACAGATTATCTAGGAGGAGAGGGAGAGAGACAATGTCAAAAGCCTTTGCAAGGTTGACAAAGACCGTAGATGTGATTAGACCACTGTTCATACCTAAGAATATGGAATCAGTGAGACTAAGTAAGGAAGTGGTAGTGGAGGAATCTTTCTTAAAACCAGATTTGTAGAGAGTGAAAGAGGCAGAGTTGGAGAGGTAAGAGGAGAGTTGGGAGAGGACCAGGTGCTCCTGAAGCATAGCGAGAATAGGTAAGAGAGAGATTCACCAATAGTTCCCAGGCATCGAAGCGTCACCTCCCTTAGGTAGCGGGAGAACTACAACATGCTTCCATGGGTCAGGGATGGAGGCCAGTGAGAATGAAAGGTTTAGTAAGACAGAAAGTGGTGAACAAATGGCTTGAGCAGAGAAGAAAAGAAGTCTGGGGTCAAGGCCATCAGGTAAGGAACCCTTAGATGGGTTGAGAGCAAGGACAGAATTTAGAATATCATGAGGAGAGACTGGAGAGAAGGAGAAGAGGTCACTAGGGAGGGTGAATGGGTGTGAGTAATTGCGGACAGATGTGACTGGTTGGGTAGGAGGAAAAGAAGCTAGTACAACAGCAGCACATGAGGTAAAGTAAGAGCTGAATTCAGTGAGAACTGAGAGGTCGACAGACATAAGGGCATTACTGACATAGATGAGTGGAGTTTGGGATTTAGCGGTGGGAGAGAAGAGGGAGTTAATAGCTTTCCAAAATTTTGATGGGGTACATATGTTAGCATCAAAGGTGGATCTAAAGTATTCAGACTTAGCGAGCCTTGTAGCCTTGGAGCAGGCATTTCTGAGGTCTCGATATCTGTCATGGTCAGCATTTAATTTAGAGAGTTTGTGAGTTTTACAAGCCCAGTCTTGAGTTCTCATACATGCCATCAGTTCTGGTGTGAGCCACAGGAGGTGGTTTCTGCATACTCGAGTGCATTTAAAGGGTGTGTGCTTCTTCCAGATGTTAAGAAAGTGGCCTTGGAAATAGTCTAGGGCTTCGTTAACTGTGGTAGCAGAGGAAACAGGAGACCAGTCAGTGTGGGCTAGCTCATATAGGAGGTGGATAAGGTCAAGGGGTTTATATGAGTGGATAAGCAATGTTTTATGCTGGGCTTTTGGGCAGTGGAATTTGCAGACTAAGTGGAGCATATGATGGTTGCTGAGTGCATTTGGTAGAAGGCCTGATTTGATTACTCTGTGGACATGTGAGGGTAGGGCCCAATTGATGACTGAGTGTTTGCCTGATTTAGTATTTAGTTGGGTTGGCTCATGGATCAATTGCGTTAAGTTAAGGGCCACAATGTTGTTACACAGCTTGAATAGGGAGGGATCAGGCCAGTTTTGGTTAAAGTCGCCTAGTATATAGAGTTCACCATTTGATGTGAGGGTAGAAATTTGAGAGAGAAGATTAAATGTAATAGTAGGGGAGAGGCCTGGGTGACAGTAAATCCCAGCAATGTTGATTGGTATGGAGTAAGGCATGTAGAGCCTGAGGACAAGGGCTTCGTAAGCTGTGGGGACCAATACAGATAGAACTGAGGTAGTATGAATGGAGGACTAGGTGTAAATAGCTACACTGCCGCCCCTACCTTTGCGGTCTTGCTGGGTGATAGTGTAGCCAGGGATGTATATTGGGATCAGGTGTTTTATTATTTAACCAGGTTTCGGTTATTATGAGGAGGTCAGGGGCCAGCGATAGTGCTAAGGGTTGAAGCAGGACTAGTTTAGGTAGTAGACTTCTTATGTTAAGGTGGAGGATTTTAAGACCACGAGGGAGGGTTGGCATGCTGGAGGCAGGGGATGGCGTGTGTGGGAGAGGGGCCACCTGCATGTTTGATAGAGGGGGACTAGGGTTTGGTTTATATACCCAGCGGATAGTAGGAGAAGGAAGATGATTATAAAGTGGAGCTTTGAACTTCTGTACCATGACTTAGATTTGATTGGACTATAGGGGGTAGGTGGATAGTAAGAGGAAGCAAACCAGATAGATTGGGTGCACAGGAGCGCATAGGAGTTAGGGACAAAAGAGAGGGAGGCACAGGGTAGAAAAGTATGGTGAGCCCAAAGTTGGAGGAATGGAGTGGGTGATTCAAACATGAGGATCAAAGGGGCTGAGATTAGAGGAAGAAAATAAGCAAGAAGGGTAACTGAGGGTTTATTTAGGAGATTCACATGGGTAGGTGGTTTTGGAAGAAGTGAGACAGTAAAGAGAGTAAGGAGAAGTAGGCAATTTATTTGTAAAGTCAATATTCTGTGATATGCAAGGGCCAGGCAAGAAGGTTTCTTTTTTTTTTTCAGTCGACTTGGAGTGGTTAGGGAAAGGTCATTTGGTAATGCCTAGTTAAGTGACAGGTCTAGATAAGGTGGAGTAGAAGCTGTAAGTAGAACCTAATTTAAAGTCAGGTGATGTGTCAGAAAGATAGAAAGATTCTTGCCCTTTGAGTAGTGCTGGCTTGGGAACAGTGCCCTCAAGTGGTAGAGATATATAACTTGCAAATGGAAAAGTGGGGAGATAAAAAGAAAGCCCCTGACCATATAGCCTCTCTGTTAACTCCCTGTTCCTTATAGCATAGTGTTCCTTGTCACTGTAATTTCTGTTAGTACATATGTAATTACCCTAAGGTATTGCCTTTATCACGTGACCAGGATGATTACTGTTTGCCATAAGTAAAGAGTTCCTATCGGCGACTTTCCTAAATAAGTCAGTGCCAACTCCCCACTTACCATCCTTGTATAAGATCAAGTCCAAAAAAAGTATCTAACTCTTGCTGAAGCTTATACTAAAATGTAAATTCTCATTGCTGTACTCCAGAAACTTCACAAATGAAAACAAGTTATCTTCAGTCCCTTTCCACACTATGATGGCATCATCAATAAAGTGTCTCCATAGGTCAATTTTATGTAGGAAAGAGTTGTTTTCATTTCTGACAGTTTCCGATTTCCATTTTGCCATGTAAAGATTGGTATAATTAGGTGCCAGACTGGCACCCATAGGAGTACCCCTCTTCTGCAAGTAGAAGTCATTGTTATAAAAAATGTGTTTAACTGTAACACAAACTTGGTAAGCTGTTTAAAAAATTCAGTGGGTGTTTTTTTAACTGGATATTCCTCTAAATAAAATTCCAAAGATTCTATACAATCTTTATGAAGGATATTAGAATATAATGAGGCCACGTCTAGTGTGACCAGTAGACTGTCATCCTCTATTGCTAGGTCTTGTAAGCCTCTTAAAATTTCTTCTGCATCTTTAATAAAGCATGGTATCTGTTTCACTTGATCTGAAATAAATGAATCTACATATTTTGCCAGTGGTTCTGTTGAGACAGTTATTGCCTGATACGATGGGTCTCCCAGGGGGTTCACAAAATTCTTGGGGATCTTTGGAAGGCAATAAAATGTAGCCCTAGTGGGATATTGTACTTTGAGGTATTCATAAACCAGATTATCTAGCCATCCCATTTTCTTTGCAATAAGTAAATAATTATTAATAATTTGTTTTTTAAATAGAAGTGTATTCAAAGTGTAACTTTTCATAATATCTCACATCAGATAGTTGTTTCATTACCTCTGCATCATATTTTACACAGTCCATGACAACAATAGCCCTCCTTGTCAGCTGCCATAATGGTGAAATCCTTACTGCGCCCCAGGTTTTTTAAGTGCATCTTGCTCTTTGTTGCTTAAGTTATGAAAAAACAACTATCTGTATTTGAATGTAATAATGAAATATTTTCCTAACAGCACTTAACAAACATTTGGAGAGCAGGTGACATTGGGGGGGGGGCAAAATTCAGACTTAGTTTTAAAGACATTAGGTTTAAAGACAGACTGTGTAGTTCCTTCTGTCTGCTCACCTTCATTAATATCCCATTGAGTTCCCGGTGCACTGTCATTGTAGAAAAAAGCCTTAAGACTTACATTGCCGATTAGTCTATTTAAATACAAAATTGTCTTGAAATGGTCACATTTTCTCAGCGGCATGAAAGAAAGCCCTTTATTGAATACGTTGATCTATGTCTGATTCAACGTGTAACCAGAGATGTTAATCACATTTATTGGTTGAATCTCCCCTTCCTGTGTCTCCCTCGCCAGCCTCTGTTACTGCCACTTCTTCTTAGTCCTCTTTCTGCCACCTCTCCTTGTCTGTCTTTTGTTCTGGTATTTTGTTTCATCAATGTCTGACTCCACCGCGGAACAAACGGTGTTGGGTCTGGCAAAACAACACATTGTTCCTCCTCCTCTTTGCCTAAAACACAGTCCTGATGAGCATCCAATTCCTCTGTTGTGACTACTGGTCATTCTTCTGGTTTTTCATTGCACCTTGTTTCTGGGAATTCTTGGCTATTGAGGTACTTGAGGGGCAGTCCAATCAAAAATTTGCCCTTCTTTAAAATCCCCTTTGTCTCCGTTGAACTTGATTTTCTTAATGAATTTTATTTTTTCCTCTAATTTATATAGTTTCTCTGTGAATTCCTCTAGCTGCACTGTAGTGTATTTGCAAAGCTATTGAGGTCTACTTCCTTTTTAATTAGCTCAGCTTCTGTTTCTTTTTGTATTAAAGCATTCTCTGCTAATATAAGTTCCATATACTCCCGAATGGCCATATGGCTTATTCTTCTCCACTTATCAAGGAATACGTAATGGTTTTGCCCACAGGTAATGAACTAGATTTTCAAAGATTGGCAGAAAATAATCAGAGGCCATCCCATGTAAATATGTCCACTGACGAACTCAAAAAGTCTTAGGCATTACAGATGTTCTGTCATTACAATCAAACAGGTGGACAAGGGCGGGAGTGTTGTAATGTTAAGCACTGCATACCACTTTCTGGCAGCCCAACTCTTGGCTTTAAAAGTAAGGTAGGTGTATACTTGGAGGCAGCACATTGTGCTGGCATTATCAGTGAGGAAGTGAAAGCCTTTCTGGCTGTCAATCACCCAGTTCAGTCCACAATATACATCCTGCTGAAGGTTCAAAACAGCTTAGTGACACCCCCCCCCGTCCCGATGGCAGATCATCTCAGGGATAGGGTCAATCACTGAACCCTTATCCCAATACATAGACTAATTTATCAAACATTTTGTGGGCATATTAATGTCTTATGTTAAAGATATCAGCCAGTCCCTCTTCTTACCTAATAACAGCCATGTCAAACCTGGTAACATACTAACATACTAAAATGCCAGCAGAATAGGCCTAACGGTCTTTTGTGTCTGCTCGTTTGGTCAGCCTTCACCCTGGGTGCTGATCTTGCTGCCCCCCTCGCCTCCTCTGGCTTCTCCCTTCCCAGTTCCAGATATCCTTGCTGCATTGGATTTTGCTTCCAGAACCCTTCCCCTATACCTGTCCCACCCCCTCTTGAACCCCTCCATTGTCTCTGCCTCCACCAGCCCCTCAGTGAAGTAGCACCTCCTCATTTCTCCTGAATCTTCCCCTCAGCTTCCACCCATGCCTCAGTGGCCCCTCCTCCTTCCTTTGAAGCACCCTGACTGTTCCCCCTATTTACCCCTTCATGTACCTGAAGACCCTCATCATGTCCCCCCGGTCCCTTCTCTCTTCCAAAGTGTACATATTTAGCTCTTCGAGCATCTCCTCATAGGTCCTGTCCCCCAAGCCCCAAATCATTTTGGTTGCCCTCCTCTGGACCCTCTCCAGGAGAGTAATGTCCCAAAACTGCACGCAGTACTCAAGGTGTGGCCTCACCAAGCAGTTATACAGAGGGAGTATCACTTCCCTCCTTCTGGAGGTGATCCCCCTAGCGATGCATCCCAGCATCCTGTTGGCCTTGGCTGCTGCCCTCCTACAAGTCTCCAAGTTGTTCATCTTGACATCCACCACCACCCCCAGGTCTCTCTCAGCCACCGAGACTTGTAGCATTCCCCAGGGTGTACACTTGGCCTGGGTTTCTGGCCCCAGGTGGAGTACCTTGTATTTCCCTGCATTGAACCTCAGCTTCCACTTTCTAGACCATCTTTCCAGAGCCTCCAGGTCCCCTGTAGGGCCACCTCCCCCCTCCCCATCCACCACTACCCCAGTTTTGAGTCATCCACAAAGAGACTCATCTCGCTCCTGATTCCTGTCCTTATGTCAGAGACGTAGGCGTTGAAGAGGAGGGGCCCAAGGACTGATCCCTGTGGGACCCCACTAATGACCCTCCTTGGGGATGAGACTATCTCGCCAACTACGACCCTCTGGGTCCTGTCCTGGAGCCAATTGCCTATCCATCTGATCATCTGGTTCCCCACCCCCATTTCTCCCAGCTTATCCAATAGGCCCACGTGAGGAACAGGGTCAAATGCCTTGCTGAAGTCTAGAAAGAGGACGTCCACTGGTCTACCCAGGTCCAAGGCACTCGGCACCCAGTCATAGAACTCCACAAGGTTTGTCTGACATGATTTCCCCGGGACAAATCCATGCTGTCTATTGTCCAGGCACCCTGACTTTTCCAGGTCCTCCCTTAGCCTCTCCTTGACAATACCCGCCATCACCTTGCCCACCACCGATGTCAGGCTGACAGGCCTGTAGTTCTCTGCCACCTCCCTAGATCCCCCCTTGTGGATAGGCAATATATTCACCACCTTCCAGTTCTGATACCCACCCTGTCCTCAGAGAGATGGTGAAAAGCTCCTCCGGGGTTTCGCCAGGACACCCGCAAGTTCCTTCAGCACTCTGGGATGTAATTTATCCGGCCCTGGTGCTTTCTCTGTCTTAAGGGAGCTGAGGGCTTCCCTCACTCTCTCTGCTGTGATTTCCACTTCCAGTACCTCTTCTCCCTGCTTAGCCCTCCCCCCTCCTGCCAGTGATGCCTCCCCGTCTCCCCAGACCCGCCGATCGGTAAGGGTCTCCCCCTCCTCAGTATCCTGTCTCCTCCCATGTATGATGCAGCACCCCATTTTCCTTGGTGAAACCTGAGGTGAAGTACTCATTTAGTACCTCAGCCTGTCCCCGGGTCTTGTGCCCATCTCTCCCCTGATTTAATCCTGCTAATCTGCCCCTTCACCTCTTCATTTTTCCCCAATGTATCTAAAGAACCCCTTTTTCCCTCTCCCAATTTCCTGGCCAGATTCTGCTCCTTCCTTGCCTTAGGCCTCCTCGCCAATTCTAGTGGCCCTTCTAGCCATCAGCTCATACTCCCCTCGATCCCTTTCACCCTTGAGCAGTTGAATTGCCTATAGGCTGCCTTCTTTCCCGCACCACCTCCTGGACCTCCCTGACCTCCTGGGTCCACCAGCAGGGTTTTCGGGCCCTACCGCATTTCATCTTACTTTTGCACAGGTGCTGGTAGCATCCTGTACCCCTCTCCTGATGATTTCCCACCTACTATCAGCGTCCATGTCTGACCCAATCACATCCAAATGCTCCTTAAGGATCCTTCCCATTTCCTTAAAATCTGTCCCCCTGAAGTCAGTTACCTCCATCTTTGTGCAGCCTTCTAGCCCTCCTAGGTCCAGGCAGAACCAGACTGTGGCATGGTCACTCCCCGCCAACGGGTCCCTTACCTCCAGGCCCCCAATCTGGTCACTGTCTTCCAGGACCACATCCAGTACCCACGCCTTCCTGGTCGGTTCCCCCACCTGCTGAGTTAGGAATTTGTCCTGAAAGACATCCAACAACCTCTGTTTCCTGGTCACAGAGGATGTCATAGTCTCCCAGTCTGTTCCTAGCATGTTTAAGTCCCCCAACACCACCACTGTTCCTCTGCCCAGTCTGCAGTGTCTCCCATCATCTGCCACCAAACTCTCCTCCAGCTCCTCCGCCAGGGCAGGGGGTCTATACACCACTCCTATTTTTACTCTCTTGCCACCCCTTGTTATCAAGGTGACCCAAATCGCCTCCACGGTTCCCTCTGCCTCCTCTACTCCCCCTATGCCAATGCAGTTTTTGACTATCATTGCTACCCCTCCTCCCCTTCCCTCCCCCCTGTCCTTCCTGAACATAGTGTAACCCTCCAGGTTCAGGTCCCAGTCGTGTCCTGCAGTGGCCCAGGTCTCAATAACTGCTGCCACATCCACTGCTCCCTCAGTTAGCATCGCCTGGAGCTCAGGCATTTTATTGCCCAAGCTCCTGGCATTTAGCAGGACTACCTTCCACCCTTTCCCTATACTTCCATTTCCCCTGCTTGTGTTCCCATGGGGATTCTGTTTTCCCCTGGTCTGCACTTTACCAGTCGGCCTTTTCCCACAATCCTCCAGCTCCCCAGGGGGGTGGAGACAGAGTCCCTCCTTTATCGGCACCCCCTTGACAGCCTTTTCTCCCATCCCTCCCCCCTTCACAAGCTTAAACCCCACCTTTCACCAATGAACCCTCTATTTTCAACTTAAAGATTCCCTCCTCCAAATTGAGATGGAGTCTATCTCTAGCATACAGCTCCTTATCCTCCCGGTTTCCCCATCCCCATCAACCCATACCTCTGGCCTCACACCACCCCTGAGCCACTGGTTTATCTCCCTAATCTTCCTTTGTGTTCCCCACTAGCCCTTGGCACCGCAGGATTTCTGAGAAGGAAACTCGCATCCTATGTCATGACAGACCCTGGCAAGCTCCCTGAATCTTGCCTGTATCTCTAGCTCACTATTTCCTCAATGTCATTTGTACCAGGTGATCCGTATGTCTGGGGAACTCCCACAATCCTTTGCCAGCTGATATACCTCGCTTAGCCTCTGTGCACCATTAGTCCAGGGAAGCATTTTGTTCTAACTGGCCAGGCTTCTCCCTCCCTATCCCATTTGATACCCCTGATCATAGAATCCCCTAACAGGAGCACTCTGACTGCTCCTCTTTCTCCATTTCCCCCCCTTCCATGTCTCTCATCCTTTCTGCCGGTCCCTCCACCCAGCCGGCTCCTTGTTCCTCCCCGTATCTGGGTGCCATATGCCAGCCCCTCATTTACCCTGGCTAACATGCTAACATGCTAACAGGCTAAGACTGGACATAGAATCACTGTATACCAATATGCCTTTTGATGGGGGAAAACATGGAAACATAGTAACATAGAAGTTGATGGCAGATAAGCACCGCAAGGCCCATCCAATCTGCCCATTTCTTTTTCGGCCTTATGAATGTGCCATCGGCCTTTGCTCTGTCAATGGCCTATCTAGTCAAACTCCTCTGTATTGCTACCTTATGCCTATCCCATGCCTGTTTGAAGCCCTGCACTGTATTCATAGCCACAACTTCCTGAGGTAGGCCATTCCATGCATCCACCACCCTTTCTGTGAAAAAGAACTTCCTCACATTACCCCTTAATCAGCCTTCCTCTAATCTCAAGCCGTGTCCTCTTGTCCTGCTATTTTTCTTATATTGAAACATGTTAGACTCTTTCAAATTGTTAATGCCCTTAAGGTGTTTGAATGTTTCAATCATATCACCTCTCTCTCCCTCCTTTGCTCTAGGGTATAAATATTGAGCTCCGATAATCTGTCCTCATATGTTTTCTGATGCAGTCCTTGCACCATTTTGGTTACCCTTCTCTGGACTGCCTCAATTTGGTTAATGTCCTTGTGAAGGTATGGCCTCTGGTACTGCATGCAGTACTCCAGATGGGGCATAACCAGTGTCTTGTAAACAGGGATTATTACCTCCCTCGTCCAACTTGTGATACCCCTAGTAATATACCATCAACATCCCTCTAGCCTTACCTACTGCTTTAGTGGTCTGTTTGGATGATTTCAGGTCATCGGTGATGATGATGCCCAAGTCTCTTTCTTCCCTTGTGACTGCCAGTAACTCTCCTCCCAGTCAATAGGTGGCTTCAGGATTTCTCTTCTCTGAGTGGATGATCTTGCACTTCCTTGCATTAAAGTCCAATTGCCACTCTTCAGACCTTAGAATACTATCTGAATCCAACCCACAGTTCCCTTCCTATTGAATTCTTGTTAACACTTGCCAGAGTCGCACTAGAGTGCAATGCATTCACTTTCTTGGGTGAATTTTATCTGAAGACGAGTGGCACCACCATGAGTGCTATGTTTGCACCCAGTTTTGCAAATTTGTATATGGGAAGATAGGAGGAGGAGTGATTTTATAGTGGGAATGTTAATCCCTTTCTAAGCAAGATCCCCTTGGGGAGAAGTTACATTGACAATTGCCTTATTGTCTGCAAGGCATGCTAGGGGACTGGACTTGTTTGTGAATTATCTTGAATCCTCTAATTCTCTAAACATCACCTGCAATTTACTGAATCAACAAGTTATACATATATCTCTTTCCTGGATATATGTATCATTAAAGGTGAGGACAATGCTTTATCCTCCACCCTGTCACCAACACCAGCACAACCCCCTACTCTTGCACACAAAACTCCTCCCCTACATACACAAACAAGTAAAACATTAAAGCAGCAGTGTAATGGCAAATGTTTTTATAAAAATCTAGTTTCATTTACAATAAATAACAACACTGACAGATGTGTTGGTCACCTTTTGTTTCTTGGGAAAAAATATGTAAAAAGTAATGATACAATACTCAGACTTTTGTGACAGTATACCTTTTTATCTGTGAATAAAATGGCGAGAAATAAGGTAGGGTGTGGTTTTATTTTGTCAAATTTCATAGCACTACTGGTTTAATACTTTATTTGTGTGAAAAATACATTTTTGGAAAAGACAGCAAATGATGTTACTGATTGGTTTTAAAAATATTTATAAATGTTAGTAATAATAAAAAGCATACAAAATTAAATATTTTCTGTATACAAACAAAATTATAAATTTTTATATAATTTTTTTGTGAAAGTCCACAACAGAATGATTGGGAGGTGGGTAGCTGGGTGTACTTCAAGACAACTGATCTAAATTCCTTGCTAGAGGCACAAGAAATGGAAGCTGCCAGGGATGTAGCAAGGGAAAGGATAGGTGGTTTAAGTCACCCTCATTGCCAGAGATGTACTCTGGCAACTCCTTTTGGAGGACTGGTCCCAGTGGCACAGCAATGAACTGTTGAAGCAATTTGAAGAGGATGCCCTTGTCCATCTCCTGAATGATGACCTGTGACTTCTGCATCTGCCGTGGCCCTTGATGCTATGACCACAGTGCATGCAGTACTTCACTGAGTAGGTTACAATTCTCTTTAGCGCAATAGAGTTCTAGTGAACAGCTTGTGCCAAAGTACAAAGAACCTCAGTGCAAAAGAACTGAGGAAAGGGTTATCCCAAAGAGCATTGGCAATAAAGCCAAGTTTCAAAAAATACAAAATCACACATACCCCCACAATGCATTATGCCAAATGTTCAAAGCTTCATATTCATGGACTGCATGCCACCCACCTGGCTGGACATTCTGTAAGAAAAGAAAAACAAAACAATAAATGCCCTATTAACGGCAATGTTTTTACATATCAACTCTTTGGGGTGGGGGAGAGACACCATAGGGATGGAAGATGTTGATGGCACAATAACACTAGATACATGCAGACCATACAGTTGAGTAGGCATTGCCGATGACTGAAAGAGGATGTGTTTCACTGTTGACATTTGATAGCTGCAAGAACACCATATGTGGTGGGTAGGGGTGAGGGAGAAGACATAAGCCATTAAGAGGGGGTTAAGACAAATGACATTAATTGCTACAAGACTTACAAACTGAGGGGATGGGATATGAAGCAGATACTGCTATGTCATATGAGAGAAAAGGGGTTGAAAAAGAAACAGAAGTGTAAATAATTATAGGTTATTAGGTGACAATTGTTAATATTATGCATACCTTTTCCTGGTATGAAAAAGAAGCCATTGACTTGATTAACACATGATAATTAAGAACAAAATAGTCACATGATAGATCAACGCATTTCCAGCAAGAAACAGCAATTTTACATATATGCAGACAGACAGATGCATAAGTTATAATTTCATTTTCATTTTGATTTCTGCACATCTATTATAGTGACTAAGCATTATAATAATTATTGTTCACACTAGGGCAGCCTATCTTTAAACCCACTAATTGCGATACATAAAGGTACTTTCTTATTTTAAAGACTTTTTAGCATCACATATTTTGATTTCTTAACCTATCCTAACTTGGGTTTAAAACCATAGCTATTTCAAATGTATGCACAAACACAAACAGGCAATGACTTAATTGGATTTAGTGTGTTCTGTGTTTTCTCTCAGATAAATAGTTATTCATTCTACAACTTTGACCTTGGATGTTTTCCTTTAGATAGAACTCTACCTGTTGTCTTTAATGAACCTCTACTATGTTTTATGAGTTCTTTTTAGAAGGGAGTTATCTGTTCTGTGACATTTGACCTTGGAATGCTTTTTTTATTGATAGCAGCCAGCCAGTGTCCTCTATATGGTTTTTAGTTGACCTTTAAATGTAATTTGTAGGCCAATGAGATACTTTAAAACCTTTTTGTCTGTTTTTTATGTATGATCTTGTCTTTAATAGGATGTATTCTTTCAAAACAACTGTCATTAACTTCTTATGAAGGACTGTGTATAGTCTGGAAGCTTAAGCACCTGTTTTCTTTAGTAACATCTACAGTGCCTTCAGAAAGTATTCACCCCCCCCCCTTGGATTTTGTCACATTTTGTTGTGTTACTACCAGAATTTTTAATGCATTGAAATTATTTTTCCTCCCTTGATTCACACAGCATACTCAACACTTTAAAGGGGCCAAAATAGTTTTATTGTGTAACAAAAATTTATGAAACATTAAAAACTGAAATATCTTGTTTACTTAAGTATTCACCTCTCCTGAATCAATACATTGCAGAAGCACCTTTGGCAGCAATTACAGCTTTGAGTCTTCTTGGGTATGTCTGTATCAGTTTTGCACATCTGGATTTGGGGATTTTCGCCCATTCTTCCTTGCAGATTTGCTCAAGCTCTGTCAAGTTGTATGGGGAGCGTCGGAGAACTGCAATCTTTCAGTCTTTCCACAGATTCTCAATGGATTCAAGTCTGGCTTTGGCTGGGCCACCAAGAACATTCACTTTCTTGTTCTGAAGCCACCCAGTGTTGCTTTGGCTGTATGCTTGGGGTCATTGTCCTGTTGGAACGTAAATCTTCGCCCCAGTCCAAGGTCTATTGCAGACTGATGCAGGTTCTCCTCAAGGATGTGCCTGTATTTAGCTCCATTCATTGTTCCCTCTATCCTGACAAGTGCCCCAGTCCCTGCCACTGAAAAGCATCCCCATAACATGACGCTGCCACCACCATGCTTCATGGTAGGGATGGTGTTACATGGGTGATGAGCTGTGTTCGGTTTGCAGCAGGCTTAGCGCTTTGCATTCCAGCCAAAGAGTTCAATTTTTGTTTCATCAGACCAGAGAATCTTTTGCCACATGGTCTTAGAGTCTGCCACGTGCCTTCTTGAAAACTCCAGGCATGCTATTATGTGGCCTTTTCTCAGTAGTGGCTTCTGTCTAGCCACTCTCCCATAAAGGCTACATCTGTGAAGTGGTGCAGAGATTGTTGTCCTCTGGACAGGTTCTCCCATCTCAGCAATGGAACTCTGTAGTTCTGTCAGGGTGGTCATTGGGTTTTTGGTCACTTCCCTGACCAAGGTCCTTCTTGCCCGGTTGCTCAGTTTGGGAGGACGGCCTGCTCTAGAAAGAGTCTGGGTGGTTCCGTAATCTTTCCATTTCCTAATGATGGACTTGACTGTGCTCCTGGGAACTTTCAACACCCTACAAATGTTTTTATACCCCTCCCCAGATCTATGCCTCCTCACAATTTTATCACAGAGTTCTACAGACAGCTCCTTGGTCTTCATGGTAGAGTTTCTGCTCTGACATGCACTGTCAACAGTGGGACCTTATATAGACAGGTGTATTTCCTCTGAAATCATGTCAACCATTTGAACTGACCACAGGTGGACTCCATTCAAGTTTTAGAGTGATCTCACAAGGAAATTGGATGCACCTGAGCTCAATTTGGAGTGTCATAGCAAAGGGATAAATACTTATCAAATCAAGACATTTCAGGTTTTTATTTTAAATTACATGTACAAAAAATTCCAGAACTTTCATTCCACTTTGACATTATGAAGTAATTTGTGTAGATACGTGACAAAAAAAATCCCATATAAATGTATTTTAATTTGAGTTTGCAACATCACAAAATGTGACAAAATCCAAGGGGGAGTGAATACTTTCTGAAGGCACTGTATGTTGATCCAATAAAAGGTATCAAATCTTTTTTTTCTGTAAGCATTACAAGTAGCACTGTAAGTGATTCACGGCATGCACAGAGTTCACAATTTGTGTGAAAAAGCACTCTTTCCATGCTTCTCCACACAGCGCCTAGAAATAGCCTTTGTTGCTTTAAGAAAAAAAAATCTATGGAATACAAGTTCTTCTGAGGTTATAATGTGTGCATATGATTGACAGCTGTATTAATGTAATACCTTAATGTTGCTATCCAATAGATATTATAATATCAATATTTAATGTTATTAACTTCCGTTGCTGTCACCTAGACTATGACTGTGGGCAGCATGCAGGTCTTGCTCTTAATAAAAAAAATAATCAAAGTATAACAAAATAGTGTGATGAACAGCCTGTATCACCTGTGGTCATATAAGATTTTTTTTTCTCTCTTCTCCTCTGTTAACCCCCATTGGCCCTGGGGATCCCAGAACCCCATCACCCACCATCTCTAGGACTTACCTTCAGCCATGGAATGCTCCATATATTGCCTTCCTGTGGTGGGATCATAGGGGAGTCCACCAAGCTCTCCTTCCTGTGTCATGGTCAGATCTGTGGCTGGTTCCCAGTAGGTGGTGTGAGGTATGTTGGGATCTGTGGGGTGGCATCCTGTGAACAGTTGTGTTTTTTTCCATTGCTCTTCCCCTGACCCATGGGCACTCTATAGAGGTAGCGGTTTGATGTATGCACATTGGAGGATGTGCTTACATCTCCCAACAGGGAGCGTCCCTCACCCTGAACTGCTGTCTGGCTACACCACCAACTATGGTCACCTAGATGGCAGTGTTATGGTAGCACAGTCTGCCCTCCCTCCCTCCCTCCCTAGAAGAGGTGAGCATCTACTGGGATGCTTGCTCCTCCTCCTCCCCTGACCATCCCCCAAGTGGCCCAGGATCATTCTCGATCCTGGGCCACCAGAGTAATAGCAGGTGAGGCATGGGTGCCTCTGCCCTCTTTGCCACCAGGCCGGCCCCTTGGTCATATAAGATTTAACAAAATCTATTAATTTGTTTTACAAGTTTTCACTATAATAAGCTATGAGTACATTGGAATACTTTGAGATAACATGTAAAAAAAAAGTATGAAATTCATTAACTGACATAAATAATATGAACATGCATGCAATTATTAATTCCATATATAAAGCAATATCTATTTTTATAACACTAATAAGTTATTCAATGTTTTATAAATTTCTGTTGCATCTTAATAGTCCATCACTTATTAAAATCCATATTAGAGTGGTCAAAATACACAATAATGTCTTGTTTAAGCCATGAAGGCACATATCTGTCCATAACATTGAAATTATTGGCATACAGAAATGTATCCTACACAAATTTAAGCAATACTTTAATTTTGTGAGCAGTGCCATGCTGGTATGTAAATTGTTTCATTATGTTCATACGCACTTGGACACCGTATGGCAGAATGCATGGGTTACAGTGTGCATGTGTTCGTTATGAAACTGTGTTTGTAAATGTGGAAGGAAAAAAGTGGGTGTGAGGGTTTTGCACGTGAGCTCATGCTGCCTGGGGGTGTCATGGCTTGCTGACAATGACCTCCTTACAGACTTTCTCACAGCAACATTAATTTATTTATTTCTATCTCAGATTACACACCTTTGAGCTATCAGGTCTTTATATAGGTTCCATGTCAGAATGACAGACAAGTTACAGTGAAGAACAGACTTCAATATCACAAGAGAAACAACATAAGGTGACATTGTACAATGTAGGCCAGAAATTTAGGTCAATACAAAAACTGCAGCCTGTTGAGACACAAAACAATTACTGTATGGTCAGCCCATGAGGTCTTGTTCAGGAAGGATTCAGGTGGGAGGAGAGATTGAATGTTTTGGTAGGAGGTGAGGAAGTGAGAAAAAAGGGGGAGGATGGGCAAGGTGTAGAGGTGGTGGGTGGGAAGTATACAAGTCGGTGGCAGCAAGGGCAAGCTCAGAAAGCAGGTACTAAGTGCTAATTGGGGCCTATGAGAAGGGGAAAGTAAATTTTAATGGAAGCAGTCACAGCAGGCATTAACTGCTAGGTGCTGATGGAGCGTTAGTTTGAGTGAGCCCAGTGTGGTTTGAGTGGAGACTTTATAATGTCAAGAGTTAAACCAAAAAAGGGGCTCAATAGACAAATGATCTTTGTCCTAAGGAAGTGCGGCAGTGGAGGATCAGAAAGCTCTGGTTGTCTGAGCCTCTGGTTCGATGAGGGTTACTGTTAGGGTCAAGAAGCTTCTGAACCCTCAGGGGCATGAGATCTAGGCTAACCTTTTTTGCAAGCAGGCAAGTTTGGTAGGTGATTCTACCTTTTAATTGGAGCCAGTTAGCCTGAGCATAGAGGTCACAGGCATGCATAAGGTGCGCAGATCCAGTAAGGAGTCTGCAGGCTTTGTTAAGCACCATTGCGATGTGTTGGAGGGATGGGTTGGTGGCCGAACCATACATAACCAGCCATAATCTACCAGGGAAATGATAGAGTTGTGGACAGTCAAGTTTAGGGCTTTAGGTGTCAGGCTTTGTCTGTACCTATAGAGGAGTCCAAAGCGAGTGTTGTCTTCTTTGGTAGTATTTCCTATGTGGCAAGCATATGAAAGATTGCTGTCAATGGTAACACCCAAGTATGTGAAGTGCTGTATTAGCTCCAAGGGTGAGCCTGAGCTGTTAGTGATTGTTAACAGGTAGGTTTTAAGCTTGCTTTGGGTACTATTGACGATGCATAATTTTTGTCTTTTTATAGTTTAGGACAAGCTTGCGTTCACCGAACCATTTTTCCACACTAGAAAAAACAAGCTGCAATTGGGCCTCTAGAAGTTTGGAGTCAAGATTGCTTGGGTAGATAACTGTGTCATCTGCATAAAGTTAGATATTTACTTGACATGAGGTTGGTAGTTTCTTTAGGAAGATGCTAAACAGGAGAGGGCCCAAAATGGGCCCTTGTGCAACACCCGATTAAACAAACATTTCTTCTATCAGAGAAAACATCACCAATCTTGACTTGTTGGGACTGGTTTGACAGGTAGCTTGTAAACCAGTCTGTGGTGTCCTTGGTTAGTCCTGTGCCAGATAGCTGATCAGTCAGTAAGGCATGATTAACAGTGTGGAAGGCTTTTGTCAGATCTATGAACGCTGCTCCAACCAGGTGCCCTTGATCAAGTGAATTATTAATAAAGCCAATGAATTCCAGTTGAGTTGTGGTGGTGCTATGCCCTTTCCTGAACCCATGTTGTTTTTTATGGGCATTGTATCTGGTATTTTTCCATGTATTTAATCAGCTGACCTGCCACTATGTGCTCTAGGGCTTTAGAGAGAGGAGGGAGAATGAAAATTGATCTGTAATTTCCATGTTGAGTCCTGTCAAAAATTTTATGGACAGGGGTAACCAAGGCAGATTTCCACTTATGAGGGAATTGTGATAACTTGAGAGATAGGTTAATTTTCCTGGTGAGGGGTAATAGGATTTCATCCAAGGTGAGGGAGATGAGTTTGAGATCGAGTGAGTCCCCACTAAATCTTGATTTCTCAAGTACCTTATGGAAGTACTTTGTAGTAAAAGGGCGGATGGGCACATGGCTGGTCCAGTTCCCCATTGTGATCATTGTTTGTGGTAGTGTGAAAGAAGTCGGGGGGAGGACATTACTAAGGTCTGTAAATGCATTATTAAATGTGTTTGCGATGGTTTGTGGGTCTAGTATAAGGGCATTATTGATATGGAGCATTGAAGGAGCCATTTTGGGTTCCTTCCCAGTGACATCCTGTATGTTGCTCCAGAACTTCCTTTCATCTGACCATTAGTTGGAGAGGGTATCCTTGTAAAAGCGTTTTTTTTTTCCCAGACCCAATGGCTCTAATACAATCGTTTCTTGTTTTCTTGTAACCCTGGCTATCAACTTCTTTATCCAATGCTGGAACCCTATGCCAAAAGTGATCCCTGGTTTTCATGAGGTTTATGAGATCTGATGTTATCCAGGGATTACAAGTGCCCTTGAATTTCCACTTTTTTATCAGGGCATGGATGTTGCAAATTGCACTGAATTGATTGATGAAGCAATCAAGTGCAGTGTCAGCATCACCAGCCCAGCTAACTAGTAACCAGTCTTGCATGACCATATAGTAACATATATTCTCAAGCATTTGTTTTATATTCTGAGCGTGATAGCTCCCAGTATGTGAAGCACTTCATTACTGTATGTCCAGATACAAAGTCTCAATGCACAGTAAGTGACAAGACAGGTCTTACAGTGTGCATGTGTATAGAAACATACATAGAAACATAGAATTTGATGGCGGATAAGGACCGCTTGGCCCACCCAGTCTGCCCATTTCCCTACCTAATGGATAAGCTGCAGATCCTAGTTAAGCAACAGCCTACTTCTTCTTACCCCCATCTTCTAGAATTGCCTTATGACTGTCCCATGCATTCTTAAATTCCACCACTGTTTTTTGACTCCACAACCTCCTCCAGAAGTCCGTTCCATGCATCCACAACTCTCTCTGTGAAAAAATACTTCCTTACATTACCTCTGAGCCGCCCCCCCATCTTCAAATTGTGCCCCCTTGTTCTTGCACACCTCTTTTTTGAAAGATGCTACCCTCTTGGACTTTGTTGATTCCCTTGAGGTACTTGAAAGTTTATATCATGTCCCCCCTCTCCCTCCTTTCCTAGAGGCTATACATATTAAGCTCCTTAAGTCTCTCTTCATATGTCTTCCGGTGCAGACCCTGCACCATTTTAGTTGCCCTCTTCTGAACTGCTTCCATCCTGTTTATGTCTTTGCAGAGATTAGGTCTCCAGAAGTGCATTCAGTACTCAAGATGGGGTCTCACTAGCTGTCTGTACAGAGGGATGACAACTTCCTGTTTTCTACTGGTGATGCCTCTCCCTATGCATCCCAGAATCCTCCAGCCCTCCTTACTACCCTCTCACATTGCTTGCCCACCTTTAGGTCCTCTGATATGACTACCCCCAGGTCCCTTTTTCATTATTGTTGTTGTTACTATCTCACTCCCCCACTGTGTACTCTTCACCTGGGTTTTTGTTTCCCAGTTGCAGTACCTGGCACCTCTTAGCATATTATGCTCATGATCAGATTTGTGCTTGAATATGTGCCCCTCAAGAATAGTTATATATCTTTTGGGGATCATCTGTCATACACTTTATCATAAATTTGAAATACAATGACTGTTCACTTACATGGTCCGGTCATCACAGCATCCCCAGATACAGGGCCAGCAAGTCATCCAATAGATGGAACCAGCTGAGACGGTTCCACAGGGTCACTTTCACCAGATGAAGGGGCTTCTCCAGCTGATTGTGAGCTCCCACAGGCTGTCCTCCAGCAATCTGCAGTATGGGTTTGTGGTCCTATTCATTAACTGGGCTAGATAGTCCAGCTGGTTCAGAAGATCGGCCCCCCACACCTTCTGCAGCATCCCCTTCATGCTCTTCATTGGAAAAACCTTAAGAAATCAAAATATAGTTTTTATAATATTATATAGTGTACTAAGTTAACTATCACAGTGTATGATCAATTAGCATGATCGATAAAATATATTGTTGTACTGTATGTCATTTATATATTTACTTACATTATTTAGCTACTAATTAAATTTTATACCCCTGAATTACACACAAGATTGTAATGTAAGAGCATAAGTTATATGCAGAAATAAGTATTTCACATAAATATTTCTCAGTATAACTCATTGAATTATGGCAGTTAACCTTTCATCAAAAATTATATGCAAATATACTGTATATAAATGTAAGGAATGACACCCTTTGAGGTGTCTGGGCATGCTCTGATATACAGATACTGTGGGTGCTTTGAGAGGCATGAGGGGTATGCAGAGTGACTTCAACCACCCAAATAATTCATATATTAGAGCATACCTGGACACCTCAAAGACTGTTGGTACACTTATAAAAGAGGTCCTAAATTGATTTATAAAATGTGAAGAGTCACTTACTTCAACAGTCACCCTACCTTTACAGTTTATTTTTTGCCTTGTATATTTTCATCAGTATTTAACTATTCCTTCTGGATTATGTTTACCTTTTGTCTGCTACTTTCCTCCATGGGACTTCCATGAAATTGAGATGGTGACTGTCATTGAGTTATACCTACTGGAGTAATGTCAACTAAAAAGATAAATAAATACGAAAAATAAATTTAGTTCTGAACTGCCCTGGCATGCTCCAATAATCAGACAGTCAGGTGACGCTCTTAGCCAATCAAATCAGTACCATTTCACCAACTATTTTATAAACTATAGTGACACAGTAGCACCACTACAGTTAGAGTTGAGTAGGTACTTTAATGTTAAACCACAATTTTTGTACTTTAATAGCTTTGCAAGCGTTCAACAGATTTGCATGACATTTTGCATGCGCTGTATTAAGTGATAGTTCTCTGGATGTGTTAAGTTTTGTTCTGGTCGGATGTGTGGATTCTAGATCTGGATAGTGCAAAAAGTGAATTTTCAAGGTTTTTTTGCTGTTTTTTGTGACACCTGTAATGCCCAAATTGTTTGGAATTTTGGTCTGAAATTTTTAGGGTGGAAAGGGGCTGGCCCACTTTGCCTTTTACTGGTTTGGTAAAAAATATTAATCTGTTCCAAAGTTATTAAATTTTAAAATGTTGAGTTCTGACTGAGCATGCTCAGTGAGTGCTTCAAAATAGGTGTATGACAAGAAAAAAATAATCCTTTTTAGTCTGTGCCCAATCCTTTTTGTGAGGGGAAATCCCTTTTTGTTGGCCCCAATTTTGTCTTCTGTTTTTACAAAAAAAAAAATTCAAAATCCACAAAAATGATATCCTGCAGAGAGATCAACACATGTATCCTGCTCATCTGGGGTCAGATTTATAAAACTTTGCCATGGTGCAAACCGGTTTGCATAGCGCAAACCCAGTTTTGCACCAAGTTGATATTCACAAAAACCCAGTTTGTGCCTACAAATCGGGTCTGCACTGGGCCAAAGTGTCAAGTGGGGCCACAATTCAAATGAGGGGAAGGGGACATGAATATCACTGCTGCCTGATTCACAAAACATTTGCTGTGCGCAAGGGCCTCTTGAATGGTCCCCTTGCATGGATCAGATACCACAGACAGAGACCTGGCAGTATCTCCCACAACTCTATTGGGTAGAGGAGGTACTGCAGCACCCCCCACCACTCAGTGGCCCAAATAAAATAAATTAATAGTCCTTGGTGGTAGTGGTCCCCCACTGATCACTGCCCAATATAAAAACATTAATGTCCCTGGAGGTATTAGTCCCCCCGATCACTGATCATTGCCTGATATAAAAAATGTAATTTCCTTGTTAGTAGTGATTCACCCCCTTGCATCACTGATCACAGATTGCCACTTAATATTAAAAATACAAGTGTTATATGGTGTCCTCTGGTCCCTTCCCCCACCCAATCACCTGCCCAATAGATAAAAAACATCTCCCTTGTGTCCAGTGGTCCCTCCCATCACCCGACACCCATCCTTGTAAGTATATTATATATCCATGGTGGCTAGCAGTCCCTCCCCCCACCTGAGGCCCATTCTGTTACTTATTGAATATCTCCTTGGTGGCTAGCAGCCCCCCTCATCTGACACCCATCATGTTATGTAGTGTCAACATCCCTGGTGGTGTAGCAGACCCTACCCCCACCTGACTCCCATCCTGTTATGTGTTAAAATGTCCCTGGTGATTTAGCAGTCTCTGCCCCCAATCCAACACCCAACCCATGAACTTTTTTTTTTTAATCATAGAACAATTTTTATTGTTCACAAAAACATCACATATCATATTCCAAAACAGGAAAATTCCTGCTACATTAAGGCATTACAGAGTTGTTTGCACATGCCAGTATATATCACACAAGAAAATATATCTTAGATTCAGAACTACTCCATATAACTAGTAACAACATCTTCTCCTATCTACCATTAATACACCTTATCTCACCTATAACTCATACTCATGCTTAGGTCACATAAGTGCCTCATCCTCGGTGTTGAATTTTCCAGCTACATAGCTAAGATCCAGCCTACCAAAAGAGAGTATAGTAAAATAGAATAAGTCAAACCTCAGCATAGCAGCAGCCAAAACCTCATCTGAAAGTGCACATAGAGGTCATCTCCGTGTATTTTTATTGTGAATTACATGAACAGGGGCTATCCCACTAACAGTGGCCTGGGGAGGTGGTTACCAGGGCAGGGGGAAGGGGGAACCCGGCACAATGCCGAGTTAAGATAGGCCTCCCATTTGAAAAAGTACGTGGACAGCTGCCCTCTAGCAGCATAAGTAAGCTTTTCAAAAGTAGCTAGTCTGGCAATAGCTGAGTGCCATAGCAAAATGGGCGGAGGTAGAGGTTGCCGCCAATATCTTAAAAGGAGCCGCTTAGCCTCCAACAGAACAACTAGGATCCAATTCTGATGTTGTAGTCTTAGATGTCCAAGCGGGGCCCGATCTCCCAACAGCAGCATAGGATGCAAAAGGTCTATGGGCTGCCCTAGCATCCCTGAGCAGTCCATTGCCACCACTGACCAGAAAGGGACTAAGGCTTGGCATTTCCATAGGAGATGCAAGGTGTCTGTGGGACTGTGTTCACATCTCCAGCATCATGCATGTGGGAGAGCCCCCCACTTAAATAGGACAGCAGGTGTTCTATACCATCTAAGGAGTATCTTAAGCTGAATTAACTGGCTTCTAGCATCCTTATATGTGGAGTGCACCACATGAAGGCAGCTGGACCAGGTCTCTGGACCAATATGACTTCCTATATCAGTGCTCCATGCCTTTCTGCATGTCTCCGTATGATCCGATTGCGCCTCTCGCCAAGTACTATAGAACCTACCCGCTAACCCATGAAAGGAAGGCTTTTGATGTAGTGAGGACAACTAGTGCCATTGGGATTCACCTTTAGCCATCCAGTCAATGGCCTGCAGTGCGCTACGCAGTTGCAGGAACTTTCAGAAGTCCTGTGGCTTTAATGAAAAGTGTGCTCAAAGTTGTTCAAAGGACATAAGGGTGCTAGTATTTGGTAGATAGAGGTCCTGCATGATACGGATCCCTTTCCCTTCCCATGAGGCCCAAGTCAGGGGTTTGTTGTCCACCCTAATAAGTGGGTTATGCCAGAGGTCTAAATACCTAAAGGGTAGCATAGCACCTTGTTTTGATGTCCTGGCCACCTTCATAAGGTGAAACCAGGCTCTCCTAGTAGCGTCCATGACTGGGGTGAGTTTGTCTGGGGATATAACAGTGTTAGTTAAGAGTAGGCTGAGAGGGATGGGCTGACAAATTTGCTTTTCTAATTGTATCCATGGCTGTAAAGTAATAGGAGCTGGAACAAACCATTTGACAGCTTGGGCAGCCAGGAAAGACTAGTGATACCCCCGAAACCAGGGAAGCCCTAAGCCCCACTGTGACCAATGTGCTCGTAATTTATGAACTCCCCACCTTGGTTTCTGTCCTTCCCACAGAAAGCATGAGATTAACTTGTCTAATGTTTGGAATACTTTGTTTGACAACACTATGGGGCAGCATGAGCATGCAAAGTGCTGCCACCTTCCCTAGAAAAGACAGGTTCAGCCATTTCCAGTGTGCTACTTCAATTGTCAGCTGTGCAATTAAAGGGGTAAAATTCCTAGATTCTATGTGCCCCCAGACAAAGGGGATGTGTATACCCAAGTATTGCAAGTTGTTGGGAGCCCATGACAATTCCGTCCCCTGCAGACAGTCTTTAGTTCACGCCCCATTCAGAGGGGTGACACTGGTTTTCTTTTGGTTGACATGCAACCCTGATATACTGGCAAATGATTGTAATGACTCCAGCACCGGGGTAAGGGACTCTTGTGGGCGGGAAAGAGTAAGGAGTAGATCGTCCACATACACAGTTGCCAGATAATTGCGATCACCCACCGAGATACACCGAATCACTTTGTTGGCCTGGAGTACTCATATAAGAGGATCCAAAGCCAGCAAAAAGAGTAACGGGGATAGCAGACATCCCTGACGGGTGCCCCGCTGCAAGGGAAAGGGCATAGATATGTCTTTATTGATAAGTATTCTAGACGTAGGTTTATTATACAAGACATGGACCCATTGTTTAAAATAGGTGCCAAAACCATACAATTCGAGTACCGTATGTAGATAGGGCCACTCAACCGAATCGAAAGCTTTTGAAAAGTCAACTGCTATAGCTGCCATAGGAGTGGGAGATCGAAGGGCTAGCTATTTAATGTTGAGCAAGAGGCGGATATTATCAGGAACTGCCCTACCTTTAGTGAAGCCGGCTTGGGAAGGGTGTACAATAGAGGGTAGGACCTCCATCACACGGTTGGTGAGTATTTTGGCTATGATCTTAGTGTCTACGGATATTAATGAAATAGGGCGATAGTTTGCACGATTTAGCGGGTCATCTGATTTCTTCAGAATGAGAGTGATTAGTGCCTCACGCATTGTTGGTGGGAGGGAACCAGTCAAGTGCGCTTCCCGAAGGGCAGCAAATAGAGGGGTACAAATTTCAGAGCTTAATAGTTGGTATAGCTTGGTGGTCATACCATCCGGCCCTGGAGCTTTGCCCTTAGCCAGCCGGGATAGAGCCTCGTGAATTTCTGCCTCTGTGATAGGGGCGTCCAAGGCACTTTTCATGGCTTCTAGTAGCTGGGGAATATGAGCCATCGAACAAAAGTCCCTCAAATGATCCCTCATATGATCCTTCTCCTGAGAGATCCGGGATTGATATAGCTGCTGGTAATAGCGTGCCATGCACTCATTGATTTGCTTGGGGCTCGTAACTATCTCCGCATTAGCAGCCCTGAGGGTATGGATACGGGAAGCGGTCTGCTGCTTCCTCAGTTGGTATGCTAACAGTTTCTTGCTCTTATCCCCACACTCCCAATATGCATGTTTAATCCTTTGACTTGTTGGTGGAGTATAGTGTTTATCCAGTATTTTAGCCTGAGAATCTCCCACAATTTGGTTGCGTCAGGGCCCCCGACAGTGGTTATCTTAAACTGTGACTCCTTGGCTGACAGTTCCACTTGGAGCCGATTGAGTTCCACCTTTCGCTCCCTGTTTTTTTGGGCCACAAAAGCTATAATATGCTCCCTTAACACTGCTTTGAAAGCCTCTCACACCATGGTCGCGGATGTTTCCCCCGACTTATTGTGTGCAAAGTAATCCAGAGCAACGTCCTGGACCATGTTCTGAAAGGAGGGATCTTTAATCAATAAGGGGTTGCAGCACCACCTAGTGCCATCGCCCCGATACCCTGCGAGCTGAAAGGTGCAAGAGACGGGAGCATGATCCGATACTATGATGTCCTTAATCTCGGTTGCTACAATATCCTGAGCTGCGCATCTGTTCACAAGCCAGAAGTCAATATGACTGTAAGTTGTGTGCACCGACAAGAAAAAAGAGTAGTCCCTCCCCGTGGGGTGGTCCCTCCGCCAGACGTCTATCATGACCTATTCTCTCATCATTTCCAGCAGTGTACCCACTGCTTTAGGGTGAGTTTGTGGGGTGGGTTTAGACTTATCCAAAAATATATCAGGGCCAAATTAAAATCCCCCCCCTATCAGAAGTGGGCTATTGTGATAACCCTCAGTGAGAGATTCCAATGTATGGTTAAGATCAAGGAATACCTCAGGAGAGTCCATATTTGGGCCGTAGATGTTTGCTAGCACCACATGCCCCCCGGTAGGAAAACCTAACCCCTATCCAACGACCCTGAGCATCAGTGATTGTTTTGTCAACCGTCCATGGACATGACTTCCTGACCAGAATGGCTACTCCCTTGGACTTGTTTTGAGCCGAGCTGGCAATTACAGTCCCTACCCATGCCTTTTTGAGCCAACCGACAGTCTTTGCAGTAAGATGCATCTCCTGGAGTAATGCAATGTCCGCGTGCAAAGAGTGAAGGTGTCTAAGGACAATGTTTCACTTAGTTGGGTGATTCAGCCCTTTCACATTCCAGGATATGAGCTTAAGCCCCATTCTGGAGTGTGTCACTGCTACACTGAGGTTTCCGTGAAAGAATGAAGTACTCACCTCAGGGATCCTGAGGTAATGTGATAGGATAAGTGGTCAGGGTACCTGAGGTTTGATAAAGTGTTCAGCAAAGGAAAGACCAGTAGAGTATACCAGGCAAAATGCGACACAAATGACCTAGTGGTGGAGAAGGAAACACAAACAGGAGTAAACATACCACACTCTAAACTATTGGGTATTATATAACTTTGAAGATACCTACTAAGTTATGGGTTATACAGTAATACGTTAACTATTTAATTCCTACAAGTCTCAAATACAATATATCAACAGGTAACAAGCAATAAGCTAACGAGTCTTGGTGTGCGCACAATGGTGCTATTCCCTGACCAAACGCAAGGGCAAGCACTCCGCCGTGCTAGCCAAAGGCTCGAATAGGGAAGAAAGGGGTCAAACTGTTCGGTTGCTTGCAGCTCCGACCCCAGCTGTGCCTGAATAACATACAATCACAAATACCACCCATACAATGAGATTGGGTGGGGCACCTAAGTCGGGCAAAGGGAAAAAAAAAAGAAAAAAACATTTTTTTATGGGGGGTTAGAGGACCAAGACTTTCACTTGTCTTCCGCCCTACCGCCCTGCATCCCTCTCTACCTTCACATGTTCTGAGAGGGACCCTTTAGACCCTGGGTGGTGCCAGTCATGGAAGGGGGGGAACCCCAGTCGAGAAATATTCTCGCATATCACTGGCATCAGTCCTGGGTAGTCCTTGCACACATGTCTACCCAGACAGGGTGGCTACATTTCAGCACTCCCAAACCCCCATACCCATCTTTGACTTCTACAAGTATATGCCCCCCTTTACAAAATCCCTAATAGGCAGCGATGGGGAGAGGAAAAAAGGGAAAAAAAGTAGACCCCCTGAACTCTTTAAAGATAATATCAAATAGAGTCCTTTTTATCCGTCAGTCTGGTGGGGGAGCTCCGTCATTCGATAGGAATTCCTTGTTTGCACCCTGCAGATCCTTTGATAGAACTTCCGAAAAAGATAATGCCCCTGGCTTGATGAGGGGCGAGGAGTTAGTTATGAGTTCTTCTGTATCTGGCAGATAATTAGCCCAGGACCCCATTTCCACCGCTTCCATTATGGTCTCATCTGGTATATATTCTGGGTCAGGTTGCACCTTGTGGAGGGATTCATCCTTGGTTAGCTTGGCAGGGGGCGCCATTTCTTGCCCTCCTGCAGAGTCCAAGTCACTATTGGACCGGTGCCTTATCCGAGGCGCAAAACTGGTGCCCCACCGGGGTTTTATGGAGGAGGTATCATGAGGGACCACTAACTGGTCGGCTACTCTTCCAGAGCTCTCCGTAGCTATTTGCCGAGGTTGAGAAGGGCTGGGGGATCCATTTCCTGGGGGACTCGTCTGACCTCTATTTTGGTCCCTCTGGATGTTTCTGTCTTTAACTGGGTTCCTGGTATCCTTGTCAGGGTACCAAAGCTTCCTGGGAGACAGAGTTGTTATAGGCAAATGTGGCCAGTACCTGGAGATCCAAATTTCAACCTCCAGGGGAGACTCTGCCACTATTTCATTTCCTTCCCTTCCCTTCCTTTGACACAGCCAGGTAAGCAAGCTGATGGAATCCATATTTGAAGCCATGTTGGACCAGTACTTTTTTAACAGGGGCAAAGACCTTCCTCCGAGCTGCCACCTCAGTGGAGAAATGCCTATAAAAAGAGATTTTTGCCCCGTGCCACATCACCTCTTCTAAATCCCTGGCTGCTCGCAGTACTCGCTTCTTCGTAGAGTATCTCAAGAAGTATGCAGCTATGGGACCTGGCACTGGATTCTTCAGTCGGGGCCCCCAGGAACCCGATGCACTCACTCCACATCTAATGGCCCATGCCACCTATCCTCCAGCATCTTCGGGATCTCCTCATTTAGGAATCTCTCCACATTTACCCCTTCTGATCCCTCAGGTATGCCCAAGATCCTGATGTTATTCCTTCTGCTATGATTTTCCTGGTCCTCGGCCCTCTGCCATAAAGTGGCCAACTTGCTCTCATGATCCTGGAGGCGTTGAAGGATTTTAGCTTGGCCTAGTTCCAGACTTTTGGTCCTTTGCTCCACCACATTGAATTTGTCCTTTAAAACCTGCACCTCAGCCACATTTCCAGAAAGGGTGGTCGATAAAGAATCGACTCTAGAAAGCAGAGTCTCCAGCAGAGACGTTATGTGTTGCAGGGAAAAGTGGACATCAGGTCTATGCGCAGGGGGCTCTGAGGCCATAACGAGCAAGCCCTATACAACTTGTACCGGCAAAGTTTTCAAAAAAAAGGAGCGTGCAGTCAGGGTTTACCGCGGTTTACATTCCTCCACTTCAAAGGGTGTTAGGTCTGAGTCTGAGTGTTTGTTAGCCATGGGGGGTAACAGAACAGACACCAACCAGCCTTGCAGTGATAGCGTCCTTTTCATGTGAGTGCGAGGAGTGCGCAGCCTACGTGCGCCCGACTGAGACTCATCCGGGATCACCAATTTTGTGCAGTAGCCATGCCCCGAACACTGCAATCACCTCACCGGACCAATACTAGCGGCTTCGGAAGTGTAGTGGGGTGATTACAAATATAATTGAGCTTAGATGCCAAACTATTCCCCCAAAACAGCTTGGCTGGGGCTTGAGCCGAGTGTCTATGTGGCCATACCCTCCGCCGTCCAAGCCACGCCCCCGCCCATGAACTTTTTAAACTGAACCTGGTGGTTAAGCAGTCCATCCCCCCACCAACACCAAACCTGTTATGTTTAAGTAATGTCCCTGGTGGTCAAGCAGTCCCTCTCCCCATCCAACACTCAGCACATTTGGTTTATGTAATGTCCCTGGTGGTCAAGTGGTCCTGCCACCAACTCAACTCCCAGCTTGTTATGTGTAAGTAGTGTCTCTGGTGGTCTAGCGGTCTTCCCCCCCCACCAGACACCCAGCCTGATATACAGTCAGTACGTCCCTGGGTCCCGTGGTCCTACCCCCACCCACACTCATGGCTGGCCGACAATAAATGTTCCCTGATGTCTAGGGGCCCCACCTCCCACTCGATCCCTGGCTCCGATGTCACAAGGCCCCCCCATGGTGGTTGCCTGACCACTACTGCCAACCCAGCCACAGGTAGCAAGCTTTCCCCTCAACTCAGACCAGGCCCCAGTCCAGTCAGTTAATGCGGCCCCCCCCAGCACCCCCATTGATGGTGTATAGTGGCCCCCCTCCTTCCCTCAGCCCCAACACCCAACCCCTGGTCCTTGTTACCTGCCTGTCGGTGCCACAGTCTGATGGCAAGCAACACTTCCTTTCCACACTGTTCACCTGGCTGCTCACCATCAGACTGATGCTGGGAGTGCACTGGTTATTTAGGCATAAATAAGCAACGCAGTCCCAGCATCAGTCAGATGGCAGGTGGCTGAGGTGGACTGTGATGTGGGAAGTGTCACTCACCACCTGACTGCAGCACCGACTGGCAGGTAACGTGGATCGGGGGTTGAGTGTTGGTGCTGAAGGAGGGAAGGGGAGCCGAGGTGCTAGGGGCAGGTACACAGTAATGGATTAATAAACAACCATAAGTTGGTGTAAGTTTTGGCCGTTTAGCTTGTTTTTTGTGTGCTGCTTTTTCTTTTGATTTGTGTTAACTAACTGGACTGGTGCCTTGGCTGAGTCGAGAGGGAGTTTGTTACTTATGGCCGAGTTGACAGTGGTGGTCAGGTGACCGCCATGTGGGGCCTTGTAACACTAGGGCTAGGGATCGGATGGGGGTTGGGACCACAAGACTCCAGGGAACATTTATTGTGGGTCAGCCATGGGTGTGGGGGGGCCACTGGACCCAGGGACATATTGATTGCATATTCGGCTTGGTGTCATGTGGGGAAAGGGACGACTTGACCACCAGGTTCAGTTTAAAATGTTCATGAGCAGGGTGTGTGGTGGGGGGACTGCTAAACCACCAGCGACATTAAAAGGCATAATGGGATGAATGTCAGATGGAGGGAGGGTCTGCTACACCACCAGAGATATTGACACTTCATTAGAGATGGGTGTCGGTTGGAGGGAGGGACCGCTAAACCACCTTGGACATTGAAACACATAAAGGGATGGCTGTCAGGTGGGAGGAGGGACAGCAAAACCATCAGGGACATTTCAAGACATAAAGGGATGGGTGTCAGGTGGGGGGGCACCTCTAGCTACCAGGGATAGTTACCTAGATTGTCAGGCTGGGGATCGGATGGAGGAAGGGATCAGTAGCCACCAGGAAGTACTATTTGACATGTCGGGCATGTGTGTGGGTGGGTAGGACCACTAGCCACAAGAGAAATACTGTCTGATATGTTGGACATTTGTGTGGGTGGGGGGAGGGATGGGTCCCTTGCCACCGGGGACTGGGGCTGCCTTTCAGGCAGGGCTTGGGGGGTGCTAATCTCCAGCTCAGTCTTTGCAAATGGACCCATAATGGGCATGCAAATGGCCACATGGTTCGTTTCATGCCCAATGAATCTGGCCCCTGGAGTCTGTTAGGTGGATTCTACATTTATCTGTTGGAGAAATTACACCAAAATGTGTTTTTTGGGGGATTTTAATTCCTTTTTCTTGGCTCACTTCTGATTGTTTTGTTTGGACAATCATATGAAAATGTTCATATGAAAGAAAATTTCATGAAAAATGATCATATGAATGAAAAAATCAAATGAATATTTTTCATTCATATTAACATGTTCCTGTTATAAGTTTGTTCACAAGAAAATGTTCATATAATATGTTCGTTTATATAAACATTTTCATGCAAAGTCCAAACAAAAATTATCATATGAAAATGTTCACGTGCAGAACCATCAAATGAAAATTTTCATATGAATGAAAGCATCATATGAAAATTTTCGTCTGAAGGAAAATATCACAAGAAACTTTTAGTGTTATATTTTTGTTCATAAGTCTATCAATATTTGGAGATAAGGGACAATCTATATATCAAATGATAGGTCCTGAGGGGTACTACAGGAAGAATGCAAGTCCTACCACCTAAACAATTAGGAAGAGTATATAGAAAATACTAAAAAATAATAAAATGTTTATTCTCCTAGGGTAACATTTAGTGGTTTGCTGGTATCCGCCAACCATCATGCCTAGTATTTGAGCAACCTTACAACAGACTGGTATGCCAGTGGACGATGCACAATAGCATTGAGGCAGTGGTGCTACCCCTCCTGTTATTTGAGTATGTCACAGAAGCTCTGTCCATTGACTCACTCGTCTCTCTGCCTCCCATAACCTTGGCAGCCTCCTGGTAGGTCTCTGTTAAGGGTGGTGCTCCAGCACTGTGGCATTGCAGCAGATCTTTAGGTGCCCCCCTAACACAGCGCCATGGAAGTGAGCTTAACCATTGTGTTTGGGCAGGAGTAGGGGCTTCTGTTTTCTGGTAAGTTTTTGGCTGTTTGTAATTTTGCTGAGTCTGCACATTAAGCAGTAGGAATTGCAGACATCACATTACAGGGGATTAGCTTTGTTTAAACTGATGTGTGTTTTCCTACTAGAAATTATATGGGCTTAGCCATTTTGTTTGGACAAGACTATGGGCTTTTGTTTGCTGGTAAGTTTGTGGCTGTTTGTAATTGGCTCAGTCTGTACCTTAAGCAGCAGAAAGTGCAGACATTACATTGCAGGGGATTAGCATTCTTTAAATTGCTGTGTGTTTTCCTAAGATTCAGCAGGTTTGGCCATTTTGTTTGGGTAGGAGTAGGGGCTTCTGTTTGCTGATAACATACTAACATACTAAAATGGCAGCAGAATAGGCCTTTCATGTCTGCTCGTTTGGTCAGTCCCCACCCTAGGAGCTGACCTTGCTGCCCCCCCCTTGCCTTCTTTGGCTTCTCCTTTCTCAGTTCTGGATATTCTCGCTGCACTGGATTTTGCTTCCAGAACCCTTCCCCTGTACCTGTCCCACCCCCTCTTGAACCCCTCCACCATCTCTGCCTACACCAGCCCCCTGAGCAGTGCATTCCATGGCGCCACCACCCTCTATACTCTTCCTTATTCATGTTCCCTCCCCCCACTAAGGAGGCCAGTATGCAGGTGCACTCTAAAGTTTCTGGCATTTTCAGGGATTTTACTGTGGTTGTGGCTTTATGTTTGGTTTAATTTTTTCTGATTCATAAACTGTTCTGTTACAATAAGCTGCTTGTTTTCTTTGCAGGACCCAGAGGCATACCTATCAACCTTTCTTCACCAAAATGTGTGACAAGATGTGTGACAAATGAGCAAAATGTGGGACATATCATGAAACACGGTACTGCAAGCTCAGAACACTATGGCTATCAGTGCACTAGTGTTCATGATGTTTGCTGATAATTGAACACAACAGATAATTTTGAATTTCTGCTTTGAAACCTCTGTGAGAAACGTGGAATATCACTAACTCAATGTGGGACAAAGGATTTCTGAGGGTTAAAATGAGTGACGTACCTCATAATGTGTGACAGTTGAGAGGTATGCCCAGAGGCTAAGGGCCAATGGGATCTTGGGGTGCATAGGAAGGGGTATCACTAGCAGAAGAAGGGAGGTGGTGATGCCATTGTACAAAACACTGGTGAGGCCTCATCTGGAATGTAGTGTTCAGCTCTGGAGGCTGCATCTTCGCAAAGACGTAGACAGGATGAAGGCGGTCTAGAGACGGGTGACCAAGATGGTGAAGGGCTTGCATCAGAAAGCATATGAGGACAGATTAAAAAACTTCAATATGTATACACTTGAAGAGAGGAAACAGGGGGATATGATAGAGACCTTTAAGTATCTTAAAGGCTTGAACAAAGTACAGGTGGGTGACATCTTTCAGTACAAGAGTTGTATAAGGATGAGGGGACATGATATGAGATTGGATGGGGGCTGGATAAGGGGAAATGTGAGAAAGTTTTCCTTCATGGAGAGGGTGGTGGATGCTTGGAATGGTATGGCGACAGCACGGTGAAACCCACATGGTGAAATAGCTCGCAGCGACAATCTCGACAAGTTTTGAGATTATCGTTGTGAGGGACCTGAGGGTGAAATTTCTCCCTTTCACCAACTTTTGCCCCCCATTCAAGACAACTCTGACTCAGAGTTAGTAATCAGTACAAGGCGGGCACGGGGGGTGCAGTCCCCTACATGGGGGGTTCAGAGGCCCCGCCCTCTGATAGAAAACACACCAATGTCTGACAGGCAAAATTTTGCCTGTCGACATTGAGGATCTCGCTATGCTGAACATTCACAACAGTGTTGAAACTTGGCATAGATAAACCACTTGGAATAGCCTACTCCAGGAAGTGGTGAGTGCTAACACAGTGGGGAGATTCAAACATGCATTGGATAGACATAAAGGAACCCTAGATGGGGTGAAGAGAGGTGATAACCAATGACCAAGTAGGGTCAGTGGCCATTGATACAGGTAGGGAATACTGGCAGACTAGGTGGGATTAGCAGTCCTTATCTGCCATCAGCTACCACATTACTACAGTACGTTACTCTGATACTGGTCTATTGGTAGTCTCACCATAGGTCTCTTTGGAGCACTTTGGGGTGTGGTGCTTGCATGTGGGCACTGTCTGCAACACACCAGCATAGCAGTATGCATCAGGATACCTCCTCTACACACTGGCATGGCATAGCATGTCATTGGGATCCAGTGGCAGTGCTGGTGGCACCCTTCCTGTCACTCTTCTGTGTGCCACCAGTGGACATCATGGAGACTGGTCAATGATGTGGCATGGAAGTGGACCTCATACAACTCCATTAGATGTTACCCATGCTATGAATCTGCTGTATGCCAACACCCTTGCTTATTGATGCTCCCCCCCCCCACGAAGGAGGCCAGCATGCAGGTGCTCTCTGCAACACACCACCATGCCAGTGTGCATCAGGGCACCTCCTAAACACACTGGCATAGTACCGCACCTCATACAGTTCCAGTGGGGTGTTGGTGGCACCCTTCCTCTCTCTGTTCTGTGCACCAACAATGGACATCTTGGTGCCTGCTTAACACAGTGGCATGGCAGTGGACCTCATACAACTCCATTAGGTGTTACCTATGCCGTGAAGCAGCTGTCTTCCAGCAGCACTGCCTTTCCAAGCATCCCCACACTCAAAACTTGGCAGCATGTGGGCGCTCTGAGCAACACACCGGCATGCCTGTATGCCTCAGTGCATCTCCTCAACGTTTTGCAATGGCACTTTTCCTCATATAGCTCCAGTGGGGTACTGGTAGCACTCTTCTTGTCACTGTTCTGTGTCCCACCAGTGGAGATCCTGCTGCCTCTCAACACACTGATATGTCAAAGGTCCTCATACAGCTCCATTAGTTGTTACCCATGGTGTGAACCAGCTGTGTATCAGCACCACTGCCTATTGATACCCCCCCACTCCAATGTGGCCAGCATTCGGGCACTCTCTGTAACACACTGGCATAGCAGTGTGCATCAGGGTGCCTTCTCAACAGACTGGTATTGTTCCGCACCTCATACAGGTCCAGTGGGGTGCTTGCAACATCATTGCTGTCATCAATCTACGTGCCACCAGTGGATATCCTGGTATCCGCTCAACACATAGATGTGCCAATGGACCTCGTGCAAGTGCAGTGTAGTGGAGCAGCTCCTTTGGGCTGCTGGTGCCACCCCTTCTGTGTGCCATCTGTCTCAAACCAGCTATATTCATTCACTGCCGGTCTCCCCCTGCCACTGTGGCATAAGTCCCATGGCAGTAGATCTTATGCAGCACAACTATAGTGCTGGTCTTATGCACCCCATGAACCAACTGTTTGCCAGCATCACTTGCTATTGAGGGGTCCCCCCCACTCCAAGGTGGACAGCATGGGGGTGCTCTTTTTAACACACCGGTATGGCAATGTGCATGAGGGCGGTTCCTCAACATGCAGGCATGGGACTGCAACTTATTCAGCTGCAGTGGGGTGCTGGTGGCACCCTTACCATCACTGTTCTGTGTGCCTCCAATGGACATCCTGGTGCCTGCTCAACACAGTGTTATGTCATTGGGCCTCATACAATTCCATTGGGGTGCTGCAGCTTCATTGGGTTATGGTGCCATCCCTGCCATCACTCATCTGTTACACACCACTTCTCCCCATTCAGTACCACTTCCCCCTCCTGAAGCTTCATTATGCTGGTGGTGCCACCCCTCCCATCACCCATCTTTCTCCCACCAGCCTCTCTATTGAATTATGTCTCTCCCCCTGCAGCTCCATGTAGCTGATGGTGTCACCCATCCCATCACCCATCTGTTTCCCACCAGCCCTCTCCTTTCACTGGTGGTTCCCTCTCACCCACTGTGGCATAACTCCCTGAAGCTAACACGGCTAGACATAAACAGGTGATGCATCAAATTTTGTCATAAAAATAATATTTTTACATATTTTTTTGTTAAAACAATTATAATTAACTGAACAAAATAACATAACATAAAATATAAATTCTATGTAAATAAAAAAGTCAGTATTTCTTTCATGTTAATAAATAACTCAAAATAGAATATTTAAAAAACTATACAAACATTTCTTGTTCCTTTTTTAAATAAAATAAAATATTTGTTGAAATAAGTTATGTAAAGATTTTTTTCACTTTTTTAACAGCAAATAAAGTGGTGTTAAACTTCTGTTTCATTTCAAATATTCTTTTTCAGTTTAAATTTTCTTTTTTTCTATCATGACAGTCTTCTGTTAATTAATGTCCTTTTTATTTTTTTGTGGGGGGTCTGGCTGAGGAGGTACCCATCCTGTGACATCATGATGCGTGGTGTAAGTCATTTCCTAAGTGAGACTACATGTAGAAGCAGGTGCTCACTGGTAGTGCCCATGGTGGGGACTCAGATCAGATGTGTCACAGCCCTTTATCTTCAGGTGGCAATCGAGGAAGGGGCTATGAGGAAGGATATTCTGGCTCCTGACATTCCTCGGAGATGGTCTGGTCTTTCCACTGCTGCTTTATTGTGTTGGTTTCTTCGGTTCTTTCTCTTGTCTTGTGCTGTCCCTCCGCCACCTTACGCAGCACACAGTGAGTGGCCTCCTAAGCTGTGATGTTGTCCTTGTGACTCTGCGTGTGCTCTCAGATGCTTTGAGCGAGTCCAGCATTGCTGCACTGGAGGCCACACAGGGCCTTGTAAATCTTGCATTCTGGTCTTCTGCAATGGGACATTGAGGCTAAAATTTCTCTTTGGTTCTCTAGAACCATCATGACAGAGTCCACCAGACTTTTGAAGCCCTCCAACACAGTGCTAGTGAATTGGGGGGGGAAGTCCTCCCACAGTGCTGTGATTGCTGCTGAAGATGCTATAATAGAAATCAAACGAAAATATGCTAGTATAGTTTGCATGTTCTGCTTTGTGTCCTGGGAAATGTGTTTGGTTTTGTTGTACTTGTACATATTCAACTGTGGAGAGAATGAGTAGTGTGAAGGTTACATAGAAACTGTTGGCAGATAAGGACTGCTACGCCCATCTAGTCTGCCCATAAGCCCTATACTTGTAGGCAGTCACTGACCCTAAGTTATCAATGGCTTTTCATCACTCCCTCTCCACCCAGTGTTCCCTTGTGCCTGTCCCAGGCATGTTTAAACCCCTCCACTGTGCTTGCCCCTACCACCTCTTGTGGCTGACTATTCCAAGCATCCGCCACCCACTCTGTGTAGAAAAATGCCCTCACATTACCTCTTAATCTACCCCCCTTCAATTTCATATTGTGTCCCCTCATTCTGATATATTTCCTACATTGGAAAAGATCCCCCACCTGCACCTTGTTTATGCCCTTGAGGTACTTGAAAGTTTCTGTCATGTTCCCCCTTTCTCTCCTCTCCTTCAGCGAGTACATATTGAGGTCTCTTTGTCTCTCCTCATATGTTTTGTGATGCCAGCCATGTACCATCTTTGTCGCCCTTCTCTGGATAGCCTCCACCTTGTCTATGTCCTTATGCATGTGTGGTCTCCAGTACTGCATGCAGTACTCCAGGTGAGACCTTACCAGTGTTTTACACAAAGGCATCACCATTTCCCTTCTCCTGCTAGTAATGTCTCTGCCTATGCACACCAGCATGTCACTGTCCCTCCCTGCAGCCTTTTTGCACTGCTTTCATACCTTGTTGTCCTCAGATATGATAACTCCTAGGTCACTTTCCTCTTTGGTGACAGTCAGCACCTCCCCCTCCGTTCTATAGCTCTTCCCAGGGTTCTCCCTACCCAGGTACATTTCCTTGCACTTTTTTGCATTGAACCTCAGTTGCCCCACCTCCAACCATCTTTCAGGTTTCTACAGGTCCCTCTTCATTTTCTGCACCCCTTCTGGAGTATCCACTCTGTTTCAGATCTTGGTGTGATCTGCAAATAAGCAGACCTTTCCTTCCAGCCCCTCTGCAATGTCACTAATGAAGACATAGAACAGGACTGCTCCCAGTACTGATCCCTGTGGTACTCCACTGGTCACCTCTCTTTCCCTGGATTGGATCCCATTTACCACCACCCTCTGTCTTCTGTCCATCAGCCAGTTTCTGAAACAATGTATCACCTTATGCTCCATGCCCAGACTACTCATCTTGTTAACCAGCATTCTGTGTGGGATGATATCGAAGGCTTTGCTGAAATCTAGGTAGGCGATGTCTACCGCCCCTCTCTGATTCACTTCCCTAGTCACACAATCAAAAAAATCTATCAGATATGTTTGACAAGACCTTCCTGCTATGAATCCAAGTTGCCTCAGATCTTGGGCACCATTGGATTCCAGGTGTGCCACTATCTTTTCTATCAGCAGTGTCTCCATGATTTTCCCCACTATTGAGGTGAGGCTGACTGGCCTGTAGTTCCCTGCTTCCTCCCATCTGCCACTTTTGTGCAGTGCAGCTACATGTACCCTCCTCCAGTCCTCTGGAACCATTGCTGTGTTGAGTGACTCTGTGAACAGGGCAGCCAGAGGTGCTACTAGTTCCCTTCTCAGCTCCCTTAATATCCTCAGGTGTATGTGATCTGATCCCATGTCTTTATCCACCTTCAGCTTTGTGAGCTCTTCCAAAACTCTCTCCACTGTGAATGGACTGGTGTCCACTTCTCCCACACCCATTGCCTCTGCTCCCTTACTGTGGTCCTTGACCCTCTCCCTCTTTAGTGAATACGGAGCAGAAGTATTTGTTCAGTATTTCTGCTTTGTCTAGATCCCCCTCCTTACACTCTCCATCCTCTCCTTTGAGCCTCACAATCCCCACCCCCGTTTTTTCTTCTATGGCTGATATACCTATTGAATGTCTGTGGAAAACCCTCCTCTGTTTGTGCCTTGGCTCTCCTAACAGCTTTCCCTGCTTCCCTTAGACATTCAAGGTACACCTCCCTGTCCTCCTCCTCCCTTTGAGTTATCTTATACTTCCTGAAATTTGCTCTTTTAGCCCTTACTTTGTCTGCTACCTCTTTAGAAAACCATAGTGGTTTCTTTCTTCTTTTCCCTTTGGCCACTATCCTAATGCATTGGTTAGTTACCTCCACTATGTCTCCTTTTAGTTTCCTCCACTGTTCCTCCACTCCCTCCATTACCGCTCCCTTCTCCAGGGCTGCCCTTAAACATCTACCCATTTCACTTAAATCCACCCTCCTGAAATCTAATACTTTTGCCCTTGTGTGGCTTAATTGAGTCCTGTCTCCATGCCAAACCACAACATGTGGTGGTTGCTGGATCCCAGCTGCCCTTCCACCAGGACTCCTTCGACTCTGTTTCCATTGGTCCATACCAGGTCCAGAGTCAATTTGTCTCTGTTTGGCTCATGCACCAGCTGTCTGAGTCCAACCCCTTGCAGGGATGTGGTGGATCTTCTAAGCCTTGCATCAAAGAATGTTCTCCTACACAGTTTCAGATGTCTGCAGATGCTGCTACAGCAGTTTACACAGTAGACCATGAGTGGTCTCCTAAGTTGACATGCTATCCTTGCTGCTCTTAGTGAGCTTTCAGACGGTCTGAACAAGGGTATCATTGCAGCTCCAGAGGCCATAGAGGGCCTTGTAAGTGAGCAGCCCAAGTCTCTCACAATGGTGCATGTCCTTTAAGATTTCTTTTTGATTTTCCAGTACCATTGTAAGAGACTCAACGAGACTCTGGAAGCTCTCTGCCACGGTGAATTGGTGGAGGTTATGTTGCACTGCTCTGATTGCTGTTGCAAGTGCTATGATAGAAAAGAAAACAAAAGAGACTATTATACGTTGTATGTTTTTCTGTGTGTACTGGAAAAAGTAACAGAATTTGTTGTTCTTGTATGCATCACAGTGTGGCTGCTTTGACTGGTACTGTAAATGCTATGATAAAAAATAAAGTAAAATAAAATACTATGGTTTGTATGTTCTGATGGGTGTGCTGGAAAAAATGTTTGGAGTTGTGATTTTATGTGTTGCACTGTAGAGAGAGTGAGTAGTATTAAAGGGACACTGTCAACGCCTTTAGGTCTCAAAGTGTCCCTAGTTTAAAAAAACACATTTTATGATTGCCAGTATTCTGTAAAGATTGCTGGTGTAGCTGGTAGTTTGATTCTGATTCTTTTTTATTTAAAAAAGTAAAAAAACAGACTGCCCACCATACTGGTGTTACCTCACAAAAACAGGTTTGTTTACATTCCTTGATCAGCTCCAACTGCATCTTTCCTGGACTTGGTAACACCCACAACACAGTCTAGCCACTCACAATGCAGTGGGACGAAAGGATCCTATTGATTCATGAGTGACTGCTCTGTTTGGCTGTGTTTCTGTTGCTCAGGATGTATGCAGTAAGAACAGATCCAGGACTGTAAACAAAACAAGGTTGTTTATAAATATACATTAGCATGCATTTCAGTTCTACTAAACAAGGAGACAGACAAAACAAACAGCAAGATCAATGAATTTTAGAGAAGGTAAGCGATCATAAAACGTAGGTTTTTAACTAGAAATAATATGATGAAAATCAGGTTGACAGTGTCCCTTTAAAATTCTGGTACAGTCTGTAAACCTGGAAGTGAAGAAGTTATTGTTTCATGCTGCTATACTGAAAAAACTGTTCAGAGTTGTTGTTTTTGTACCGTATGTGTCGCACTGTGGAAAGAATGAATAATTTTAAGGTTGTGGCACAGCTTCTAAACCTGAAAGTGAAGAAGTTATTGTGTTATGCTGCTATATGTCTTGTATCTGAAGGTACCATCTGCTCATTTCTGGGAAGACAATGTAGTGTGTTCTACTCCTGTAGTTTAGAAGAATATGTTAGGAAAGAACAACAAGCATTTGTCAATGCCGAATGTTTGCTTGCTGGCATTGGCATTGGTAGTGTAGGAGTTACAGAGCTGCATAATAGGAATAGCAGGGAAGTATTGAACTGAAGCCAACCCCACCTCCACTCTGCAGATACTGACAGGCATTGGGGTGTGCCTTTGGGTCATCAGGCATAACAGCCACGCCATTTCACCACACCATACCCTGCAGACACCAACAAGTGTCACGGTGTGCCTTGGGGTCTTTGGCCCTTATGTTCACCCCATTCCATCAGGAAATATGGTGAGATGGGTGCTGTATAGGAGAATGGGGTGAACTTTGGGGGAGTAGTCCAAGGCACACCGTGATGCCTCTCACTGGCTGCAGGGTATGGGTAGGGGGTGGAATGGTATAAGCATTACAGGCAACAATCCCAAGTCACACCCCTGATGCCTGTCAGTCTCTACAGGGTGGGGCATTATGGTCAGAAACCCTAACGCCTCAGACATTCGTTGGTATTTTCACTCCAAATTTTCAACATGTTTTTTTTTGTGACCCCACCTCATGAACAGTGGCAATATCAGTTTGTTAGCTAAAAGCTGATTTTGCACAGTGACTACGCCATTTGGCACCACAGGTGCGAAAACACATTTCAACAGGATGTGAAAAATGACAGCTGTACTGTTCATGGGGAGGTGTAAAAAATGGCAATGTTGAAAATCTGGACTGAAAATATTATAAATTCATGAACTTACGAAGTGCGTGGAAACTGCGCAATGCTCACTTGTGTAACACAGTCATTTTATGGACTTTTGTCCCCAAATTTTTAACATACCCATTTTAAGACCTCTGCTCATGAACAGTGTCACTGTGATTTTCTTGATCTGTCCCGAACATTGATTTTGCACACTGACTGTGCCATTGTGTGCTACATGTGCAGAAACACATTTTGGGTGAGACGTGAAAAATGACAGCTATACTGCTCATAAGGAGGTGTGGTAAAATGGCAATGTTGAAAATCTGGAGTGAAAATATGTAAAATCTGCGAACTTACGAGCGTGTGTAGGAGCTGCGAAATGCACGCTCACAAATCAGTTATTGTTGGGAATTATTTCACCAAATTTTCAACATAGGGTTTTTGAGGGCCTACCTCATGAACTGTGGCACTGTTGTTTTGCAAATCAGTCCCAAAAGGTGGTTCCAAGCAGTGACCGCAAAAATCACCTTTTGGGGCCGATTAACACCATGATAGTGCCAGAATTCATGAGGAGGGGTCCCAAAAACCCCATGTTGAAAATGTTGTGCCTTAATTCCTGAAATGCCTGAAATATGCATCAAAGTTGAAAAAACCCTATTTATTCCGTTATACAGCCTACCAGGATTTCTTTGGTTTGCAGTCAGCTTTGAAGAGTGCAGACGTGTTCCCGGTGAACCGAAGATCATCTCGCCAGACTCCGGAGGTAAGTATGGGGTGAGGTGGGAGTGTGAGGGGGTGGATGCGCAGAGGGTGGGTGCGGGTTCAGGGTCAAGACAATCAACGAGGGACCATTTTTTTTCTTTTCAGGTGTTTGTTTTCTTTTTAGGAAGACAACGCAGGACTTGTGCCATGCTGGGGTGGGCTCCCAGTGTGGCAGCTGGAAGATTTTTTGGGGGGGTCAATGGAGCTGACAGGGGATTGGGCAGCCCCACCATCCATACAGATGTGTGCCACATTGGGGTGGGCTCCCAGTGTGGCAAGTGGAAGTCTGTTTCTTTTGGGGGTTTAATTAAGCCAACGGGGGATTGGGCACCCCCTTCGCCATTCTCACTTATGCCATGCTGGGGTGGGCTCCCAGGGCGGCACCTAGAACTCTGGGGGGGATGTGGAGCCAGTGAGGAATTGGTCACCCCCATCAGCCATACTGAGTGCAGTCAGCAGGGGGAAGCGCTATTCAGAGACACTCAGAGGGTTGGGGAATATTATTACAATACTGATCAGGTATGCCAACAGATGACAACTGTGTCTACTTTTTCAGTCTCTTTGGGTTCTGTTTTCCTGCTTTTGTCAATGCCGTGCCTACCCTGAACTCTGACTCAACATTCCAAGGATGGCAGTTAGATCTTTTTTTGGAAACATTCCAAGAATGTCATTTTAGTCACTTGCCTCCTCCTGGAAAGATAGTCCTAGGAAAAGCTCACTTCAAACTGAATTTATGTTCCAGGAAGAGAAAGCAGAGACATATACAAGCAGGATTGCCAGCAATATGCTAATCAATACTATCTTATTACTGTTCACTGACGCGATCTCTCCTTTTCAACTGTACGCCACTTCATTTTCAACCGCTGTCATAGACAGCTGCAGCATTCATTGGTGAACTGTGGATGTGTACCTGCAAACACACTGACTGAATTGGAAGACAGGGTGCCACACCTACAAACTCTCGGATGATGGCACTATGTTTCTTGCACATGCGTGCAAGCAAGCATAACAAGCATTTGTCAATGCCGAATGTTTGCTTGCTGGCATTGGAATTGGTAGTGTAGGAGTTACAGAGCTGCATAATAGGAATGGCAGTGAAGTATTGAACTGAAGCCAACCCCATCACCACCCTGCAGATAGTGACAGGCATTGGGGTGTGCCTTTGGGTCATCAGGCATAACGGCCACTCCATTTCACCACACCCTACCATGCAGACACCAACAAGTGTCACAGTGTGCCTTGGGGTCTTTGGCCCTTATGCGCACCCCATTCCACAGGAAATATTATGAGATGGGTGCGGTATAGGTGAATGGGGTGAACTTTGGGGCCGAAGAGTCCAAGGCACACCTCGATGCCTCTCAGTGGCTGCAGGGTGTGGGTGGGGGTGGAATGGTATGAACATTGCAGGTGACAATCCCAAGTCACAGCCCTGATGCCTGTCATTCTCTACAGGGTGGGGTGTTATGGTCGGAAACCCTAACGCCTCAGGCATTCGTTGGTATTTTCACTTCAAATTTTCAACATGGGCTTTTTGTGACCCCCACCTCATGAACAGTGGCAATATCAGTTTGTTAGCCAAAAGCTGCTTTTGCACAGCCACTACGGCATTTGTCACCACAGGTGCAAAAACACATTCTGAACAGGATGTGAAAAATGACAGCTGTACTGTTCATGGGGAGGTGTAAAAAATGGCAATGTTGAAAATCTGCAGTGAAAATATAAAAAAAACTAGTGAAGTCACGAGCGTGCGTAGAAACTGTGCAACGTGCACCCGTAATGTAATTAGTTTGGGAATTGTTTACAGCAGATTGTCAACACAGGCATTTTGGGACCTCCGGTCATGAACAGTGTCACTGTGATTTTCTTTATCTGTCCCGAACAATGATTTCCCACAGCGACCACGCATTTCTGTGCTGAAAGTGTGAAAACACATTTCAGCCATGTTGTGAAAAATGACAGCTGTACTGTTCATAAGGAAGTGTGGAAAAATGCCACTGGTGAAAATGTGGACTGAAAATATTACAAATTCATGAACTTACGAGGGTGCGTGGAAACTGCGCAATGCTCACTCGTAACACAGTCATTTTTAGGAATTTTTCACCAAATTTTCAAAATAGACATTTTAAGACCTCTGCTCATGAACAGTGTCACTGTGATTTTCTTAATGTGTCCCATACACTGATTTTCAAGATGAACGATTGGCGCCCATTGTGCGCTACATGGGCGGAAACATATTTTGGGTGAGAAGTGAGAAATGACAGCTGTACTGCTCATAAGGAGGTGTGGTAAAATGGCAATGTTGAAAATCTGGAGTGAAAATATTGAAAATTCACGAATTTACGAGCGTGCGTAGGAACAGCGCAACGCATGCTCGTAAAATAATCATTCTTGGGAATTTTTTCACCAAATTTTTAAAATAGCCATTTTAACACCTCTGCTCATGAACAGTGCCACTGTGATTTTCTTAATGTGTCCCATACATTGAGTTTGCACACCGACTGAGCCATTGTGCGCTACATGCGCGGAAACACATTTTGGGTGAGATGTGAAAATGACAGCTGTACTACTCATAGGAAGTATGGTCAAATAGCAATGTTGAGAAAATCCAGAGTGAAAATATTGAAGTCGTGAACCCTACGACGTGCTTAGGAATAGACATGCGGTCAGAAACAGTCATTGTTGGATTTTTACAAATTAACATAGGCTTTTTGAGAGCCACCTTATGAACACTGGCACTGTCATTTCATTAATCGGTCCTGAAAGGTGATTTCACGCAGTGACTGCGATATCACCCTTCGGGCCTGATTAACGCCATGACAGTGACAGAATTCATGAGGAGGGGTCCCAAAAACCCCATGTTGAAAATTTGGTGCCAGAATTCCAAAAAATGCCCGAGATATGCAGCAAAGTTGAAATAACCCTATTCATTACATTATAGAGCTTACTAGCATTTCCTCAGTTCGCGGTCGGCTTTGAAGAGTGCAGAAGTGTTCCCAGTCCACCAAGATCATCGCGCCAGAGTCCAGAGGTAGGTATGGGATGGGTGGGTGTGGGAGGCAGGGTGCGAGTGGTGGGCGGTGGGGCAGACACAGCGAGGGACCGTTTTCTGTTGCAGGTTTATTTTTTAACAAAGGAGGAGCGGCGCGGGACATTTGCCACGCTGGGGTAGGCTCCCAGCGTGCACAAGGATCGGCTTGTGGGGGGGACATGGAGCCAATGGGGGATTGGGCACCCCAATCAGCGACAGCATCTGTTGCCACGCTGGGGTGGGCTCCCAGCGTGGCACCCTGTACTCTCGGGGGGGGAGACAGTGGAGCTGATGGGGGATTGGCCACCCCTGTCGGCTATACATGTGTAGCCATGCTGGGGTGGGCACCCAGCGTGGCATAACCTAACTCTGTTTGGGGGCCCAGCACAGCTGACGGGGATTGGGCACCCCCGTCGTCTATACAGTGCGGAGGGGGCGAGCACGCAGTATGCTTGCGTGTGTGTATGTGTGTGTGTGTGTAGGGGAAATCCCATGAGCAGGCGATATCTTATCGCTGCTGACTGAAGCATAGCTCCCCCTTTCAACTGTATGCCACTGCACTTTGGTCTGCTGTCATAGACAGCTCCAGCAGGCATTGGACAACTGGGGCCGCGCCTGCAAACACACTGACTGAATTGGAAGAGGGCTGCCACACCTCCAAAAACTCGAATGATGGTACTATGTTTCTTGCACATGCATGCAAGTGAACATAAAAATGATATTGTGTCTTCTGGTGGTATGGAAGGCAGCAGTATTGTTCAGTGTGAATTGGTAAGGAGTTTTTGATGACACCTGTACAGCTTTCTTCAAATAACAATTTAAGTTCAGTTGTGTCATGCATTAGATATGAGTTAGTACAGGTAAATACATTTGAATATAGTTATAGTTTTCATTACAGACAGTTACCATATTGATAGAGTGGTACAGAGGAGTATAAGTACTGTGTGCTGTGCATGTGAAGGTTTGCAAATAGTTCTACTATTTTGTGAAATACACCATCACCACAGGTTTTAAATGCAATATAGAGTGCAGATCATGCAGAGTGCAGTTTGAAGCAGAATAAGATACTGGTAGTAGGCTGAGGGTGGATAGAGAGGTATGCTACAAACTTGAGCTTGCAAGCTGTGTTGTGGGGGTAAGAGTGGTAGATGGTGTAGTCTAGCACTGCCAGCACTGCTACTGCTATTTATATGACACATACAGTAGAAGAGGATATATACCATGTTGTAGAGACTTGAACCATGAAACAGTCTTCAGTTTTCAAATTTATACCTGTTTACTATAACAAATATCGAAATACAAAGAAAATAGTGACACATTTCATATGAAATACTGTTATTGTAAATGAATGAGTTATTTGGGTGTATGTCAAATCTCTTACTGTGTGTGTGGAACTGTGGTGAATGCCATAGTATGCAAGGACCCTCAACTTTAACACAGTTGGACAGGAGGGCTCCAAATGGCAAACACCATCACGACGCTCAGCGTGGCCACACTGCCACTGTGCACATGAGTACAATACTGCATCTACTGTGGTGACTTCTAGCACATGTACAACATGCTTGTGCAGGCTGATGCTGACCAGGAGGAGCAGTGAACATTCGTAGGGAAGTACTGTCTAATTTCTGTGATTTCTGCTTTTCTGTGGTGCATACTTGATGGGGACAGCATAATTCTGTGTGGGTGACTATGTTTGGGGGTCTAGGGGAGATGGAAGGCCACCAACAGTGGGAAGCTAAGGGAGGGTGAAGAAGGAATGAGGACCAGATAGAACACATGACTCCAGCAAGTCAATAGGGCTGTAGAGCTATATATTTATTGCACATGGGGCCTAGCAACCCCTTGTGTGAGTGACCCTGAAATGTGAGTGTCATGAAGCAGAAGTGTAGCATCTGACTAGGGTGTCATCTGCAGGGCATCCACAGGGAGGACTGCAAGCCATGCTGGAGAAGGGTGAGAAGGAGTCAGAGCAGTTAATATTTTATGTTGGGTGGGGGGGCAGTTTATATATTTTATTGTACCTTATTTCTTTTTTTTTTTTTTGGTTTATTGACATACCCATGGACTGAACTGGATGTTATTACTGTAACTGTATTCCTTTGTTAATATTAAATAAAGTTTACTTAATTGTTTGTAGCACAGTGGGTACAGAGCAGGATTCATACTTGAAAAGGAGAACAAGGATAAGTAAGAGACCTAGGAATTGTGGCAATAAGCAGGAAAGGGGAGGGACAAGGAGATGGAGGGTATTTGCGGGCAGTACAGCAGGAGAGGAGGTGGGACGGGTGGCAAGTTGTAATGGTTGTGGGCAGCCATCTTCTTGGAGGTTGCATGGAGGGAAGGGGGTGTATGGTGTGTAGGCAGATGGGGCAGCTGAGATAGGAGCTTGAATGGTTGAGAAGGGAACTGAGTAAAAGGGGGAAGTGGGCTTGGGCGGAACAACAAGTGCCTGAGGAGGGCTTCCTCAGATGTCGCAGCAGGTGGTTAAACGGAGAGAGAGGCCAAATGGAGCAGCCACTTGGGAGCAGAGGAGAATAGGGGCTGACAACTGGTGGGTGGTCAGATATTGTTGGAAGATGGAATTGGGGCAGAGCAGGGATGTAAGTAACAGGAAAGGATGGCTGGTGTAACTTGGAAAACAAGAAATGAGTACAGGAACAGGTTCTCAGTGTTGACTACCCCAGGAGAACAGGAGGAGGGGAGGGAAGTCTCACAGAAGGTAGGGGAAGAGGGGAGCTGGACAGAGGAGACAGTAGAGAGGTGGGAGGTAAGATCAGTAGTCCAGATGGCAGAAGAGGCAGAGGGGGAGTGAAGGTAAGGGGCAAAGAATCAGCTACTGGAGGTGGGAGGGGGCAAGAGGTGAATGGGTTGGGGGCATAACAGACAGCCCAGGCAAAAAAAGTACAGGGGGGGTGCAAGGAAGGGGAAAAGCAAGGATCAGGGGGTCATATGGAGACAGTGGCAAGGGGGGATGTTATGGTAGAGGAATGGGTAGCAGACACAGGAAGAGGAGGAGAGGAAGGCAAGGAGGTGTTATGGTAGAGTAAGGGGTAGCAGATATAGGAAGGAGGGAGGAAGAGCAGATGGTGAATGGTAAGAGGGAGGAATCAGACAGAATGGGCAGGGGTGTTAGTCAGGAAAGGAGGAGGCAAAGAATAGGGGATGAGCAAGGTTCAACAGAGGTACAGTGGTCCATAGGCATGGAAGTAGAGGGGATCAAGTTGGGGGGAGGAATAGCATTCAACAAGAGGGTGATAAGGATAAAGGAGGGAGGGTCATCATTCTGGGGGACTCAATATTTAAGGGAGTTAGATGGGGAGGCAGGGGCACCAGGAAAAGCAGCATTTGGGTGGAATGTCTATTGGGCATGATGGCAGGTAGAGTGGATCAGCATATCTACAAATGTGTGGAGAGAGTATGGAAGAAACCACATATTGTGGTGCACCTGGGCATGAATGACCTAGAGGGGAGAAGGGTACAAGAGGTGCAGGAATATTTCAGGGAAGTGGGAAGACAATGCAGTAAGGGGGGAGGTCGGTTATGTTCTCTGAAATTCTTTCAGTACCAAGAGCTAGTACAGCCAGGAAGCAGAGAATCTCAGATTTCAGCAAATGGCTGGGGGAATGGTGTGAGTCCATGGGGTATGGATTGGTGGGGGAGTGGGGCAAGAAGTGGGAGAATAATGAACTGTTTGCACCAGATAGTTTGCACCTTAGCAAAGAAGGCTCACAGGTCCTAAAGCAGAGGCTGGGGGAGTTCATTCAGACTAGGTACATTTTAAACTAGGAAAGGGGGGGCTAAGAGGTGGGCAGTCACCAGAAGAGGGGGTTCTCTGGGCCTTCCCCCATAGTTGAGATAGAGAAAAATTCAAATAGAAGTGGGGATGGGGGGAGGGGAATGGTGCTGCGATGATATGATCACATTGGAGGGTGGAATCATTTAATGCTAGGAGCTTGGGTAACAAGACAGCAGAACTGCAGGCACTAATGGCTGAAGGGGAGATGAACATAGCCGCTATCACTGAGACTTGGGCAACCCAATATCATGACTGTGACCTAGCTATCCCAGGCTTCAAGCTGTACCACAGGGACAGAGAAAAAGGGAAGGTGGGTGGCCATCTATGTTAGGGAGGGGATAATGTTTAATAGGGAGGAGGGGGAGGAAGGCAGGGCGGAAGCCACATGGGTGCAACTCAATGGTTAGAAAGGTTAGATTGGGGGTTGTATACAGGCCACCAGCTCAAAAGGAGGAGATTATTTGGGAGCTGGGAGGAGCAGTTAAGGAGGCCTAGTAGCAAATGTAACACTGTGGTGTTTGGAGACTTTAACCTGCTAGAGGTAGATGGCAGCATCCCAGCTACCTCATGTGCCATGAGCAGATTCTCCTAGAGGCCTTCCAGGACTGCTTCCTGACAGAGCCAACTAGGGATGGGAATATTCTGGACCTGGTGCTGATGGTTCCATGTCATAACGGTGATCACCAAACCGTGATCTCCATTAGAGCGAGTGTACATTGCCAAAAAGAAAAATGGTGATGTACACTCCCAGCAAGGAACACAACAACACAGCAAAAAGCAGGGGCCCTTACTTAAGATTATCAGCTCCAGGGGGGTGCATGTTGGGGAGGGGGAGACACATGTAAGAAAAAATCCCACTCGTGAAAAACACAAAAAACTGTGCCCCTTCCCAACCCCGAACCCTTAACCTACTGCACTGTAGCCAGCCACCCTCACCACCACACCACATGTCCAGCTTGGCAACACCATGCTGCACTACCTCCCACATCCTTTCTTCCTTATCCCTCCCCTTCTGGGCCACATCCTATATCATCGTTCTTCATCCCTTGCTAACCCATATCCTCCCTCTTCCTTCCTCGCTAACCTTCCAGGGTAGCTCACATAACAGGTGCTGAAACTGAGTCGCTCAAATCTGAGTCACTCAATTTCAGTGGCCCATATCACAGGATACCAGTGCTAATAGCAGACCAACAAGTCCAAGATGTTGGGGTGGAGGATTCCCTGGCTGGAAGTGGTCACCACACAGTGTGGTTCTTCCTCAATCTAGGAAAGGAGGTAGCCACAACAAAGACTAAGGTCCTGGACTTCAAAAGGGCAGACTTTGGCAGGATGGGAAGTACACTGCAAGGGCACATAGTTAACATCCTCTTATATATGGATGCCAAGCATAAATGGGCAATCATCAAGCAGGGCCTGGCTGAGCCACTAGTGCATGTGTAAAGAGCCAGAGCAAGATAACCAGGATCAAGAAGCCAAGCTGGATGAACAGGAAGGTTGTGGACAGGGTGAGGGAAAAGAGGGTAGCCCTTAGGTGCTATAAAAGATCCGCCATGAGGAGGACAGGAAGGAATATGGGAGGAAATCCAGGGAGATGATTAGAATAGTAAGGGCAGCCAAGGCATTGAGAGAACTGAGGCAAGCACATGGGATCAGAGAAGGGGAAAATATTTATTCATGTATATACAGGAGAAGAGAAAGAGTAAGGATTAGATTGTAAAGATCAAGAATGGCGGTGGATGGGTGGAAAAAGGGGCAGAGCAGGCAGAAGAACTTAACAAGTACTTCTGTTCAGTATTTACCAGGGAGAGAGATGGGCCTCTGCCTAAAGGGAAGAGTGGGGTGGAAGCAGGGGGGAGGAGGTTACAGATGGGGAGATCCCAGTGGGTAGGATGATGGAGGGCCTTAAGTTCCTGACAGTGGATAAGGCACCTGGGCTGGACGGAGTTCACCATGGAGTCCTGAGAGAGTTAGCAGAAGTTCTGGTGGGGCAACTGGCAGACTTATTCAACACCTCACTGGATAATGGGTGCATACCCAGGGACTGGAGGATGGCACATGTGGTGCCTCTCTATAAGAGTCGGCCCAGGGATGAACCAGGGAACTACAGATCAGTAAGTCTTGCCACCATTGTAGGAAAGTTAATCGGGCTATCCTCAAGGAGAGGTTAATTTCTGGAGGATAATGGTCTCCAGTATGGCAAGCAGCACAGGTTTATCTCAGGCAGATCCTGCCAGACAAACCTGGTTGACTTTTTTGATTGATTAATGTGAGCAGTTGACAAGGGCCATGCAGTGGACGTCCTTTACCTGGACTACAGCAAGGCTTTTGACTATGTGCCACATGGAAGGCTGACCTGCAAGTTGAGTAATCTGGGAGTGGGTAGGAAACTGGATAGATGGACCAAGAGCTGGTTACAGGGTTGGCAGCAGAAGGTTGTCATGGTGGGGGTGCACTATCAGAACCCAGAGCTATAACGAGTGGGGTCCCGCAGGGCTCGGTGCTGGGACCACTGCTGTTTAACATTTACATTGCTGACATTTCGAATGGAGAACAAAAAGTAAGACCAGCCTCTTCGCAGACAATGCTAAGATATGTGCGGAAGTGGATGGGGGGGCTAAGGTGGTAGAGTACTGCAGCAGGATTTAGCAAGACTGGTGGGCTGGTCAAAAACATGGCAATTGGAGTTCAATGCCAAGAAGTGTAAGGTCATGCACTTGGGTATCAGAAATCCCGGGAATAGTTACTGGTTGGGTGGAGTGCAGCTATCCACGTCAATGGAGGAGAAGGATCTGGGAGTACTAGTAACAGGGGAAATGAACCACTCAGCCCAGTGCAGAAGAGCAGCAGCAAATACCAATAGAATGCTGGGGTGTACCACAAGGGGAATCACCTCTAGGAGACAGGAAGTCATCCTGCCCCAGTACAGGTCTCTGGTGATGCCACACTTGGAGTACTGCATGCAGTATTGGTGCATCTACTCGAAAAAGGCATCAAGCTACTGGAGGGGGTGCAGCATAAGGCAATGAAAATGATACTGGGATTTGGAGAGAAACCATATGAGGAGAGGCTGAGTGAGCTCAATATGTATTCTCTGAAGGATAGAAGGGAGAGAGTGGATATGATTGAGACCTTCAAGTACCTGAATGGCATGAACAGAGTAAGCACTGGGAGTATGTTTACATTAAAAGGTGGGAGGGAAACCAGGGGACACAGTCTGAAATTGAAAGGAGGAAGATTCAGGGGGAAAAAGTGGAGGCACTATTTCACGAAAAGGGTGGTTACAGGGTGGAATGTGCTGCCGGAGGAGGTGGTATCTGAGGTTGGTGAGCAGCTTCAAGATGGGGTGGGACAGGATCAAAAGAAGGGTCCAAACTGAGGGTGGAGGGGGGTGTAAAGAAAGCAGGAGGAAACACAGAGGGGGGCAAGGGGAGGTGGAACTCCTGCAGTCTAACTGGCTGAAGTGCTGCACACTCAAGCAGACTAGATAGACTGTAAGGCCAGTATCTGCTGGCAGTTTCATATGTTCATATGTTCTAAGAGCAGCATATGGGTAAAGAAAGTGCACAGCAATCAGATCCATACAGCATAGGGAACAGCTCCCAGAGCCCCCATCCCCATGCCATATGTGAGCCTGACTCCTAGGTCCTCCACCTCAACATCTTCCAATTGGTTGACCAATCAGTGCTCCAGCACATCGTACTGTGCAACACTACAAATCAAAAGATAAACACTGTTTCACTGCTCAAAGTGGACACAACTACAGTACTTTAAATTCTGTGTTGTACTGTGGTGTGTTAGATTACCCCGTGGTCTGTCTTTGTTGAAACCACATCACAACCTTAGAGCACCCACCATGCCACTGTACAAACATGTACAATGCTCCATCCAGTGCTGTGACATCCAGCCCATATACAGCATGTTCCAACAGCAGCATATGGGTAAAGATAGTGCACAGCAATCAGATGCAGACTACAGCAGCAGATATCACAGCTTCCAGATTCCCAGCCCCAGGCAGTGTGTGTGATCCAGAGTCTGAGCTCCTCCACCTCGCCATCCTCCAAATGGGTGACCAATCAGCACTTCAGCACTTTGAACTATGTCAGTATAAGAATCAAAAAATTCACACTGTTACACTGCTCAGAGTGGATACAAGTACAGGACTGTAAATTCTGTGTGGCACTGTGGTGTGTCAGGTAATCACCTCCCCCGCCCAGCCCCATGGTGTGACTTTTCTGAAAATCCTGGTTGTAAACAATGACACCTGTGGTGTCATAATAATAGGTTTTACTCTCTTTGTATCCATGATGAGCAGTATGACACTGTTTGTCCTTTGATTTCTGGTAGAACATGCCAAACACAGTGGAAAGCTGACAAATGATCTACCTTGAGACTGGCAAAGTGACAGTGCAGAGAGCCTGAATCACTAATGGGGGAAGGGCTACAAATGCAGCCTCTATTATCACAGCAAGCAACCCAAATGTAGTGAACAAAAGATAGGACATGTTTGGAGAGTGGCAAAATGAGAAGGGTGACAGGTGCAGTGATGGCTGTGACAGAGATCAGTGCTTGAGGAATGCTCGATTGTTGGGGAATCCCCAGAAAGAAAAGACCAGGCTTTTTTTTCTAAGCAAATCAAGAGTCTGTTTTGGTGTCTCTTTATGAACAGTTATGATTTACATATGTCAGCAGCAATTGTGTGGTGGCACTGGGGAGGTACATCTATGGAAAGAGAAAAAAAAGTATGTAGTTAGCGATATGTTCTCTATTTACATCTAATTGATATTGTCACAATTAATACTATTGTACCACTGATAAGTTTATGTAACATCTTCCGTGATTGTCATCTGACAACAGTTGTACCACATACCAGCTTTGCACAGTATAGTTTGCATTCAGAAAAACTACACTTTATTTCCTGCAAGAAAACAGCACTGCAGCTGCACAAGTTTTACATAATTATTACTGATATATCATCTATTCAGAATGTATAACAGAATGGCATGTTATGGTTTTTGTGTAGAATAAACAAAGATTTTATATTCTGTGAGAAAGCAGAACTGCACACACACAATGTTGTCAATAATTGTTATACATCTATTATGTGTTCATAATCTTGCAAACTGTTTCCTTTTTTTCCATATCAGTGTTTATCCTCCCAGTGGGTGAGCAACTTGTGTCAGCTGACCATACCTGACATCTGCGGTACTTTCAGGGCCACCCCCACTTCCCTGGCAGGACCACCGGAGCCAGCCTGTGGGGGTCGTCCAGCCCCGCCTCTGCTTTTTCTGCTTTTCTCATTTACTTCCCTGGAGCCTCAATCAAGGTTGGGCATGCACATGGAGGCACACGCCTTGGCTCGGCTGACTCCGATCTGTCCACCCCTGGCCCAGTGCCTGACTCCCTTGCAGCCTGTACCATCATCACACCTCCAAGTGGTGGTGGTCTTGGACCAAGACAGCTGACCTCCCCAATCCAGGAGAGGAGAGGAGAGCTGATGACTGCTCTATCCACTCCTGGCACTCCCCCCCCAGCTCATTCCCGAACATAGGTTGCCAGCGTAGTGACTGGTAAGGCGTCCAGCACCTCAGCCTCCAGCACCACTGGGCCATCTACACAGACTGTTTCTGAGACAGACACTCTAGTATGTGATGTACCGTATATGATGTACCATATCTACTGTACAATCACATAGCAGTTTGCCATATTATAAGTCGTAGTCACAAAAAGTACCAATTTAATTCATGGAAGAAATTAGAAGTGCACCTACACAAGTGTTCAATGATTATTACTGATCTGTCATCTGCTGATAATGTATAACAGATTGCTATGGTATAGGTTGTATGTAGAATTACCTAACATTTTACCTCCTGGAAAAAAAACACCACTTCACATACACAACTTTGACAGTGATTGTTATACATCTATTATGCATTCATGTTTGCAGATAGTTTCCGAGACAGATAGTGTACCACATGATGTGTTATTGTGTGCTGATCTGTGCAGAACTAACTGTAATATACAGTTGCATGGGAAACTGGCGTACTATGAATTCTATGTACAAGTATTATGGAATGGGGGGTAGTGTGGGGAGGATGGGTTAAAGTAGCACCCATGTTGCGGCATGCAATTGTTCCACAGTGATAGTGTGTCCATCCAGTTGCATGGTACACCAGGGGTATCTATGTGAATGGCATCCTGCCTTATCCCTCCACACAAGTAGCTAGAAACATACACTATATGATAGTGGTATATAGTGTAACAGGTTGCTTGCGCTATGGTGACAGGTTAGATGTCCGATGCCAATCTAAACAGTTGGTTTTCATAGCCATATTGTAGTATTGGCATGTCTGTGGTGAATGTATGGTTGTGTGTCTAGTTGCTGGGTACCTCCTGTTGTACAAAGGAGGGCAACCAAAATGGTGCAAGGCCTGCATCAGAAGCCCTATGAGGAAGGGCTTAAGGAATTAAACGTGTTCCCTAGAAAAAAGGAGGAAAAGGGGGGGATATGATAGAAACATGCAAAAACCTCACAGGTATAAACAAGGTACAGGAAGGGAGTATTTTCCAGAGAAAAATATGCTGAGGATGAGGGATCATACTATGAAGCTGGGGTGGGGGGGGGGATTCTGAGAGGAAATGTGAGAAAGTACTTCTTCACAGAAAGGGTTGGATGCTTGGAACAGCTTCCCAGCGGAGGTGATGGGGGCTGAAATGGTTATTGGATTCAAGAAAGCATGGGATAGACACAAGGGGGTCTTAGAAGTGAGGCAAAGGGGGGGCAAGTAGAGTCCAAGTATGGTCTGTGGTGGCACTGTAGGTAGGGAAAATAGGGCAGATTGGGTGGGCCAAGATGTCTTTTTCTGCTGACAGCTTCTATGTTTCCATGTTTATATGTTATGCAAGGCTACAGCATATGTTTGCTGGGACATGTCAGTAAAGTTATGGTATGCTTACTGTTGCTCCTGTAAGGTGGTCAGTGTCATGATCTGGACTGTGTACTTTTTTTTTTTTCATGGGAAGTAGTGTGCAGATGGATCTTCTTGTCCTCATACACTAGTCATGCATCTGTGTGTGGGCATTTTCTGAATGTTGGAGTGTATACTGGACCCCTGGTCTGTGTTATTGCAATGTGATGAAAATTATAGAACAGATATGACATGGAGAATGACAGTTGAGTATTAGCACAGAAATCCAAGGGTGGATACAAGATGGGGGGTATTAACATCCACCAGTCAAGAAAGGGTCCATGGGATAATCATGTCTGATGTTCTAAAGGTAACCAAATATTGAGAGAAGGCTGAGGGGAGAGCCAGTGTGATGCTAGGGTGCATAGGGAGAGGTATCACCAGCAGAAAAAAAGGAGGTGGTTATGCCACTGTACAGATCACTAGTGAGACCTCATCTGGAATACTGTGTCCAGTTCTGGAGGCCGCATCTCTGGAAGGGTGTAGACAAAATAGAGGTAGTCCAGAGAAGGGCAACAGAAATGGTGCAAGGACTGCACCAAAAGACATATGAGGAAAGACTAGAGGGCCTCAATATGTATTCCCTGGAGGAGAGGAGAGAGAAGGGGGATATGATCGAGACATTTAAAAACAGTGGCATAAACAAGGTACAGGAGGGTAGCATATTTCAGAAAAGAAGGTGTACAAGTATATGAGACCATAATATGAGGCTAGAGGGGGGTAGGCTCAGGGGCAATATGAGGAAGTACTTTTTCCCAGAAAGATTACTGGATGCTTGGAACAACCTCTCTGCGGATACGGTAGGGGCAAAAACAGTAGGGAAATTGAAGAACATATGGGATAGACATAAGAGTACTTTAGCAATAGGGAAGATAGAGTAAGCAGCAGATCAGCTAGGGTCTGCGGTAATGCATTGGGTAGGGAAAAGTGGCAGATTAGGTGGGCCACAAGGTTCTTATCTGCCGTCACCTTCTATGTATCTGTAAGAGGGAAGCATTTTTCAGAAAAAAAGATGCTCAAGAACAAGGGGACATGCTATGAAGCTAGAGGGGGTAGACTCAGGGAAAATGTAAGGAAGTACTGTACTTCTTCACAGAGAGAATAGTGGATGCCTGGAAAAGCCTTCCAGCAGAGCTGGTGGGGATAAAAGCTGTGATGGGATTCAAGAATGCATGAGATAGGCATAAGGGAACCTTAGTCATTAGGAAAGGGTGGGCTAAGCCAGCGATCAAGTAAGGTCTACAGTATTACAAGTAGATAGGCAAAATGGGCAGACTGGCTGGGCCAAGCGGTCCTTATCTGCCTTCAAATTCTTTGTTTCTGTGTTTCTGTATTTTAAGGAACTGTTTCTTAATGGACCAGGCAGAGGTTCCTTTTCAGTCTGTTCTTCAGTTGTGAAGCCACCAGTATGCAGTGGTGCCTCAGTCTGGGACACAGAGGGGCACTGTTTTTGCTCTTTGCCTCCCTCTGTGGCTGTTCTGTGGCACAGCTGGTGCCCTCTATGAGTGTCAGTTGATCTGTAGTACACAAGTAAAAGAAAAGGACATACTTCATTATGTTAATATATAGATAGTGTATTGTTGCTACAGAACCTCAATCATGTTGAATACTATACTGTATTGCAGTTCACCACCTATTGTCTGATACTGAGTAATGTAACATCTACAAATGAACATAGTTGAAGTGAAGCATGACAAAAAATTATTGACATTGTTTTATATTATGTGACAGGTCAATGCCTTACTGTTGATAGATAAGAGAGGTATGCTTTCGTGATCAGTAATGCATTAACAAAACCATGTAGTGAATGTTTAACAGTGTATAAAAAAAGATTCACATTATTTGGAGACAGCCTTTAGTAGTAGGGTAATACAGTCATATTGTGTCCTAGGTATTCAGCAAAAATTGTAGTTTACTATAAGGGCTTCCTCTATAAACATTTTCAGATGTTCATTACTGAACTATACTGCTTCTATTGGCTAGGTAGGTAACGACACACACATTACTGCTTTCAAACATACCTTTTATGTGCACTATATCCAAAATGCTATATCTGAGGTATATCATGCTGCTTACCAATGTACCTGTCATGCACTGTACACCCCAAAAAAGTCTATATCTGACCTGTATCACTGGCTGACCCAAACTTAAAGGATAAGTCCCAATCCCTAGCTCATCATAAAGTTAGTAGTCTCCCCGGAAATGAACTCCAAAGTGAGTCAGCGCTTCGCATCAGGAGGTGTACCTACTCAAATACTCTTTTCTCTTGCTGCTTGCCCTAACTTGCCCTTGACCATAACTACAGTACCTCCACCTGCCACCAGGACTTTCCTATGATAGAATGCAGAAAACCTGCTCAGTGGGAGACCAGATCTACAGCACCCCTATCTGCCCACTCCATGCAACATCCCTCCTGGACCCTTTCTGTCACTCGGATCATTGCCCCAGCCATATGCCTTTTTCCTTGACTTAACATTGCACTTGGTTCACCACACACTAAATGAGACTACCAGGATTTCTGGAGGTCAAAAGTAAAGACTACCTTCCCAAAAATATGTAGGAAACTCATCCTAATCCTGCTGCTGATCTCTGGAAACATTCACTCTAACCCTGGCCCCATTCCAACCCACACTCAGACCCCAATACCTATGGGGCAATTAAGGATTGTGGCCTTGAACATTGGCAGCCTCCTAGCCAAGCTAACACAGTTTGAGGTTTGGGTGGCACATACTCTGCCTGGTGTCATTACTCTGCCAGAGACCTTGCTCTCCCCGCGAACAACTGACTCGGCAGTCTCCATCGCCGGATACAACCTTTCTAGACAGGCCTGATCCAGAAAAAGAGGTGGTGGCTGCATAACATACACCCGAACCACCTGCAGTGCCACAGAATTCAACTGTCTACTGTCAACAATGACTGTGAATGCCTAGCAATAAAAATCCTACTAGGCAAGGGGCAAAAAGGCCTGACCGTTATGGCAGTCTACATCCCACCAGGGCAGCAGCAAGCTGGGCTAGAAACCTTTGCAAATCTTTACACCCTGGCTAGTCAACAGAAGGAAACTATTGTACTAGGGGATTTGAACTCCAACTGGCTTGCCAGCTCCGGTGCCGCACACAGAGATCTTGTATCTGGACTCTGCCTAATGCTAGCTGTCAAGAGCTGCACAAGAACAAACTACCGCACCAGTACAAGCACTCTGATCGACTTGGTACTAACAACTCACCCAGAAAGGCTAACTGATGTCAAAGTACTCCCAGATGCTCTGAGTGATCACTCACCTATCCAGTGTGAGTGGTCGAAAAAACGGGCTAATCCTCCACCCAAACTGGTGAGGAACAGAGTTATAAAAAATAGCACTAAGACCGACTTCAGGAATCACCTTTCCAGCATTGACTGGAGCTTCCTTGACTTGTGCACTTCTGCTGACACTACCCACCAACTTTTCCTCACTCTTTTCAATGCAGCTGTGGACAGGTTCTCTCCATACCGTAAGAAGATGATAAAAGGTCGTAATATGGACTGGGTCACCCCTGAGCTTCTTGGTATGATGCGACAACGGGATCTCCTTTGTCACCAGGCCAGGGCAACAGGGATAACTACGGATATCCAAAACTACAAAGCAGCCAGAAACAGGTGCACCTGAGCAATACGACAGGCCAAGGCATCATTCCACAAGAATCAGCAATCACACTGCTGGAGTAGCAGAAAGAAGTTCTGGGACTAAATTAAAAACCTCCTCAGGTCTGATAACAGGACCCCCCCCACCATGCTCTGCTACAATGACAAAATCATATTTGATGATGCTGGCATGGCCAATTTCTTTAATAAGGCTTTCTCTAACTACAGCACAGTATTGCCTCCCAGTCCTGCCACACATCCTGATGGAACACCAGCCTCCAGCCAGTTGCCCTCCTCTACCACTGCCAAGCCCAGCCCAAGCTTTTACTTCAGACAGGTGACCATAAAGGAAACAAGAAAATACCTTGCAAGTGTCCTGGGAAAACAAGTATGGGGGGTGATGGAATCAATGTGAAATTGATTTCCATTGCCTTACAAGAGGATGTCTTTCCCATCATCAAGCTGTTTAACCTGTCTCTCCACCTGCCCGCTTTCCCCTCTACTTGGAAATCCACTCTGGCCACTCCTGTGCACAAAGGATGTAATCGGGCACTAGTATCCAACTACCGACCTATCTCAATTCTGTCTCTGCTCTTCAAACCACTGGAAAGAATCATAGCAGACCAACTCACTGACCACCTGCATAAATATAAGCTCCTCTGCCCAAACAGCATGGATTCCACAAGCTGCATAGCACTAATACTGTCCTAACTGCCTTCACAGACTATGTGCACGAGGAACTTGACCGGGGCCAACTGGCTGAAGCAATCTTCATAGACCTAACCAAGGTTTTCAACCTCGTGAATCATCAGCTGCTGCTGCACAGACTAAGCTGCCTTGGACTATCTCCCAACATGGTCTGTTGGTTCTCCAGCTACCTGTCTTGGTGCTCTCAGCAGGTGAAAATCAATGGAGCCATCTCCAAGACCAGCGAAGTCATAGTGGGGGTCCCGCAGGGGACCATCCTGGGCCCAGTCCTGTTCAGCATCTTTGTGAACAACCTTCCAGAAGTGTGCCCCTCCTCCAAGGTTCTGCTCCATGCACATAACACGGTGGTGATCTCTCGAGGCTCTTGCCAAAATGCACTCACTAAGGACATGCAGTACAACTTTGACCTCCTACAGGATTGGCTCAAAGATAGCCTACTGGTGCTCAACAGCAAAAAAAACAAAGACAAACAAGTAACTGCTCTTTCCCAGAAGCTAAATGAGGAGGTTTACCACTCCCTTCTCAATTTTGTGCAACTCCCACTCCACCCTTGAGCAGGTGCCCTCATTCTAGTACCTAAGGATTACAATCGATGAGTCCATCTCCTTCAATGAACATATATGAAATATTACCACTGCTGCCAATAAGAAGTTAGGGGCCCTATACAGGCTTCAGTTCTGCCTCACACCTGAGGTTAGGGTCTAGGCAGTAAGAGGGACAGTTCTACCCATCCAGGACTATGGTAATATGGTATATGGTGCAGCCTCTGAAACCAGCCTGTACATGGTCGTACTACACTCAACAAAGCATGCTGCTTTGTTTTAGGTACAGATCACCTTACGCACACGTGCAACCTTTATATTTGGACATGATGGGTTCCTCTTATGGACCAAATCAAGCTCCACTCCTGCCTTCTAGGGAAGAAGGCTCTTCTCGGTCTTGCAACCCCCTCTCTACAAGCCTTTTTCTGTCCGGTCCAGGCTGAGCAATCCACTGCCTTGGAGAGGTGAGCCTTTGCAGTAAGGGCTCCCACCTGACTAAATGAGCTCCCCCAGGCCACTAATTAGCCTTACTCACCTTGGCCAGTTCAAATCTGAAATTCAGAAGTCCATCTCCCCTCCAGTACAATGTTGCTGTAAAGAACACACCAGCCATTTCTAGCCCTCCCAGTGCCCCCTGACACAATATGTCTTGGCTGCGGTGACCCGTGGCTCCTAGGAATCTCTCTTGCTAATCCCCACCTACCCACCTCTTGGTCCCCCATTCTCCCCAACCCCTCACCCACTTAACCCTCCTGACCCTCCATATTCCCTACCTCCACATCCACTTAGCCCCACTGACCCTTAAGCTATCTCCCACCATTGTGCTCTCCCGCTCACCCGTCTAGCCTGTAGCCTACTCTCCCTTAATGGCTGTACTTGTCGGTGATCACATTAATTGTTCCCTCCAGGAAGCTATCTAAGGTCTATAGCTGCATTCTGGGAACTCTCATACTTTGTACATAGTTGGAATCTGCACTTTATTCACCTAATATGTTATAGGACTATTTTCCTCTGTATTATGTAATTAAGTGATAGATTTTGCAATGTATTCTGTTTTTCCACATCCTTCTATTTGTAACGCTGTTTAGCCTTTTTAATGATGTATAACTGACAATACCTTCTAGCTGCTTCTGTTTTTCTCCACTGTCCATGTACTTGATGTTCTCCTACCCACTGTTCAATGAGGATCCTTTGTAAATGAGCTTTTAGCACAAAGGTTGCAATTTCCAATTTTACAACAAATAAAAAAAATAATAATATCATGAATAACCTACTTAATTCTCAAGTATATCAAGAGAAACAAATCTAACACGTGATTGTAGTGTACATGTTTGGAGACTTAAGAGAAATGGGATGGTAAATGATGACAAATGTTACTGTACATTGTACATTGTCACTGATCCTTTGCCCAATTCAGTATTAGGTAGTGTCCACCCAGTGAACCATGGTGTGTAGGTAGCCCGCTGTGTACAACATATCCATGTGATGGGCACTATGGGGTGGGCATCTGGACAGAAGTGGAATGTTTTGCAACATGTTATATAAGGGGGCCACTATGTGTACTGCACCTCAAAGGTTTGCCTACAGACCTACCCAGAGGCTAGCATGGTTGTGGGACACAGCATATTGGATAGGAAAGCTGGTGTGACACAGAAGGTGATGTGAGGAGTTGGGGACACCTGAATGTTGGCAGTGCGGGACGATGGTGCCACTCTTGGTACACTGGTCACTATGAACAGTGGTGCAATAACTATTTTATCTGACCCACATCGTGGATAAGGTACTTTCACCTAGTTATCAAGCATATGAATTGCTAGTAATTTAACAGATCATAGTACTATACCAGTTTGTAAACAAAATATATAATTAATAGTATTTAGTATTAGTCTCCAGTTGTTATATACAGACAGTCTTCAGTTGTTATAAACAGACAGGCTCGATGATCAACATCTTCTCATCAAGAGCTGGATCCTCCTTCACATGATCAGCTGGGACTGGCGCCAGCTGGACCCTTTGAGCTGCTGTGGCAGGGAAGCCTTGAGGTTCTGGTAGAAGAGAGAAGAGATCAAGACATATTATGAGGTAAGTGTGTTACAAGCACATTTTTTTTAATCTATACATTATCCTTAAGACACAAGAAGAAGCTGTAATATGTTGCACTGTATTTTAATAACAGATGGTCAAAGGCACTGGGATGTCTTTTGTGCCTCACAATGCACTTGGAATATTAAAACTTTTCATTGCTGTGCACCCTATCATTTGTTGTGTATTACTAGTTAACCTGAGGTTATTTACTACTTACTGCAGTGGGTACTTTCATAAAACTGAAAATGAAAATGTCAGTAACAGTTGCACTCAATAAATTGTGGACTGTTCTACATCACACTGAAACTACTCTCTTAACGTACTTCATTGATTATTTCTAATACATTTTTTTCACTTATTAATAGTTATTGTATTATTATACAACAGATGTAATATCCACAGCAGAAGGATTTTTTTTTACATTTTTGATTTCCTGTTGCCATTGTATTGCTGTACTTAGTTCCATAGTGACTGTCACCAAAGTCAGGCTTCCTTGTCTCTTCCCACATATCATGGGCCTGCATGTACCAGCCCTTGTCCCCATCTCAGACATTGCCAGATGCTTTCATTCAGTATAATTTTTGCCACACCTGCTTCCACTTCCAGAGGCAGGCATCATGGTCTTTCTCAATGCCCTAGTCACTCAGGAAGTGACTGATTTTGGTCAATGTTTTTGTTTGTGGTAGGTTTGTACCCTGTATCATGATGTCAGCATGCCCATGTTTTAGGATGGTCTATACCAGAGTGGGTACCTCGTCAGTCTACCAGTTCTTTGGCATTTTTCCTGTTGTGAGACAAAAACATAAAAAGAAAACATACTGTATGTCTCTGGTATTTGACTATCTGATCATGTATGAAGTATAGCTGTTATCGTCTGACTTTATGAATTGTGTAAAGTATAATAGCTGTAATAACTGTAACAGATAACAATAACACAACACAAAATTGAAGGAAGATTGATTATGAGATGTGACTGTGATGTCCTTTCCCTGTTGTGTGTTGACAGTGAGCTCTTATCATGCCTGTGCCACAAAGGCAAGAATTCTATGAACAGGTTATACTCAGTGCCACTTCTCACTGCCTTGCCCAAGCCCAAGCCCAAGCTATTACAGTCTCAGCAAAGCAGCTGCAGTCTTCTGTGACCTGTTGTGGTGCTGCTTCTGGTAATCAGTGTTCCCTCCCTCTCTTCACCCAGCAATCAGTGTGTCAATACACTCTGCAGATAGCACTTAGTGTTCCCAACATCTGTACAACCACTAAGTAGGGTAGACACCTTCACTGTATTCAGTAAGCAGGCTGCACAATTCCCTGCACTCAGTGGTCAGGGCCGCAAATGTCCCTGTACTAATCAATGAGGGTCACCACACTACTGACAGCAGTGAAGTTTACCATCATCACTTTAGCCTGCAATCATGGATCCCTCCTTCCTGTACTATGCAAATGTGGTACACACCGTGTTGCAGTCACCAATTACTGTGTTAAACCTCTATGTACCCTGTAAGGGGAGTCAAGAGTCTACCTGCAGTCAATAATTACTGCTTTCACTTTTATAGCACCAAGGCATTTGGATGCCATATCTCATTACACAAAGCATGTCTGGCCTCCAGCTACCCTGCAGCAAGCAATCAGTGTGGGTACCTACATTGCCCTCAGCAATTAGTCTCACCACCCTCTATGTGCCTAGGAATGAGCCCCCCTCCTCCTGTGCAGCTACTAAGAGTGGCATTCCTCATGTGTCTGTATCCTCAGTCCTGCAACACTCTATGCTACCTCAGGTGTCACCCCCACAAAAAAATACTAACTGTAACCTATATACTCCCTGTAGGTAGCAGTCACAGTCTACACTGTGTGTGCACCCATGAATCAAAGGCTGCACCATTCCTGCATCACAAATCAGTGTTTCTGTCTGGCCCAGTGGCACTGAGGGTTGAGGCACTGGACACCACACCTTGTGCTATGCTGGTTACCTGTGTTTGGGAATGAGTACAGGCCACCGGGGATCAGCAGGGAGGGAGAAGGACCAAGCATCCCAAGGATTGCTCTCCTTCTCAAGGGAGGGGGGTCTTCAGTGGTCCGCACATACCTGGTCCCTAGTAGAGGCTGGGAATGGCTCACCAATGCTGCTGATGTGGGTCAGAGGTGGGGCAGATGCCTGACAGAATGCACATGGGAGCATGTGTGCTACTGGCACAATTGCACGCTCCACCTCTGAGGGAGCTGCACATTGAAGGAGAAAAGAATGCTCTGGCAGGATGAAGGAGGGTGACTTGCAGGTTCCATCCCTGAATTACCACGGTGCCAGCTTACTGGATCTGGTCTTTGGTGGGGTTTGGGGTACCCTGCTGGCCCAACCAGGGGGCAAGCCCTTGGGGTATTGGTCAGCACTGCCTGGTGGACATTGAGGAATGGGACTGTGGGCTCCCTCCAAAGCTAGGGGGTGTGAGCTTGTAGTATAATGTGATAAAAAAAATCGGTGTTGTCCCCTGTCAGTATACATTCACCAATACAGTATTTTATCCCCTTCCCCTTGTTCTGCAGTAGTCAAGGCTTCAGCTGTGTTCAAAGCCTGTAGTAGCAGAGACATTACCAAAATAAGCCAAGAACAAACAAAAATAGAAAAGTTCAGGTGTATGTTGTGCAGGTGTATCTCTTCAATGTTTTTACAAAGGTATATATGGCTCTGAAAAGAGCTGTTGTGGGGTGCCATGAGGGTATTGCTGATCAATATGACAATACATCACAACTCTGTCTGGATTCCATGTTGGAGATCCCACAGAAAAATTGTATTGCCAGCATCTGAGTGGTGCACACCATCTTTTAGATAAAGCTAATTTCTGTAATGCTTAATTTCAGGGTGATATATAGTGTGCATACCCAGATCACAAAGGAAGCCAGACATTTGAATGTTTACCTTTCTCTGTAATCTTTCAAGTCCAGGTGTATGGTTGCTAACTTCATTTTATTCTCCGCTCTGTAATATCTCAATACAAAACCTTAAAGACAGGTAACATTGTTGTTAGTGCAGCCAAATCTGATTTAGCTGCTTCAATAAAGTCAGTACCCCTTTTGTGGCCCAAATTGTTACCTCCAAAATGGATGAGAAGTAAGTCTGGCTGAGGGTGATTGTCTAAAAGTTGGTGCATAGTTGGCATGAGCTGCTCCTACCTCATTACACTCTTACCAAACCAGTAGATATCATAGTTTGGCACTCACAAGTAATTGCCAAAATGATACCTCCTGGCAAACTGTGCAGCCCTCCAAGCAATTGAACTTCCAAGTATCCAAACAGTAGTACTGTAGCCTTCTGTCATGCTCAGTCTTCTCACAGACAGTGCAAATGACAGCAAATTCTAAAATGAGCCTGTCTCTTTCAACAGCCTATGTCAAGTGACTGTCTGACTTTCTGTATGTTACTGTTAAGAGGCAGACTGCTGACTGAGGCAGCAACACCATTTTTTTAGACACCTGACTGGATGTCCCCCATGTCTGGTAACCAATCACAAAAATAGTTTTTATTATTTCTACTGTGTAGATTGTTACTGGTTCATTAGTAAGAAAAGAAACATTCATTTTGGGGGGAAATGAGAACAATATGATTGGACAATATTTGTTACACAGCAATATTCTGCGATACTATTGGTGGTTGGGTGGCTATCAATAGTTCCATACAGCATGGCTTCCCTCCTTTTTGAGCAGGCATCCTAGGTGGTGGACTGTTATTTGGCTGTACTCATGATATTGCTATTTGGTTGTAAAAAAAAAAAAGCAGTTCAACATTATAAACATATGAGTAAGTTCATTATAAAATTCCTTTTTTGCAGTTGCCTTTTTTCCCTGCTTAACTATTTGTTTCACAATAAACAGTTAATTAATTTAGTACTAACAAAACATTTATATGCTTCTAAGTGTAACATTCAGATTCTGGGCTAAACATATACAATACTGTATTTATTTATTTATTTATTTAAAGTTTCGGAATTACAACCTTTGAGTCAGTGACTCCTTTGCAAAGGCTCCACATCAGGGCAAACAGATAATGACAACAAATAAATAGTATTAAGGCACAAAGGTGATTACAGGAAGACAGAAAACATAAATCCAAAGCTTGGGTAGTTACAATTTGGGATTGCTATTGCAGCCCAAGTTAGATTGATATTGCACCATTTAAGAACTAGATTACTTTGCAGAAGCATTGTACATTTTGTAGTCGAAGACCTCGTCTTCAGGTTGGATAGCAAACCTGCATCTTTGTGGCGGAATGTGTTTAGGTGCAACAACATGTTTCTGAGTCTAGTAGGTACATCTTGATGCTGGTTTTGAATTGACTAATGCTTGAGGCTTGTGCTATGGATGGGGGGAGTTCGTTGAGTCAGATGGGTGCTCGATAAGAAAATGACCTTTGGCCTTGTGAGCTCCTTCTTTGGAGGATTGCGTATTGTGTTTTAGCTTTATGTCTTGGAGTAATCCTGTGAGTGTTAAGCTTTATTAGTGGGTGGAGTCCAGTGGGAGCCAAGCCCAATTGGATTTTCTTGGCCTGGAGGCAGGTGTGGTAATTTAGCCTGCCTGAGAAAGTCAGCCAGTTAGCTTTTTTGTGGAGCTCGCAGGTATGGGTAAGCTTGTCACTATCCGTTACCAGATGGCTGGCTTTGTTTAGGGCCAGGTTGATTCATTTTAGTGCTGTGGGGTCAGCTGATCCATATATTGTTATTCCATAGTCTACAAGAGATAGGACCGAGCTATTTACTGCCAGCCAAAGGGCACGGGGCAGGAGGCATTGTCTATGCCTGAAAAGGGTCCCTAGTCTGGCATTTACTGAGGCTGACAGTTGGTCTATGTGCATGTGATAGGTCAGTGATATGTCTAGCGTGATACCCAGGTATTTGAAATGTGATATTTGGTCAATTAAGGTACCCTGATGGTTGGTTATGTTTAGTTTAGAGCTATAGTGATGGCTTTGTCTGTGCGCAAAGATCATGGATTTTGTTTTGCTGAGGTTTAGTACTAGTCATTGATTTGATAACCAATGTTCTATTTCTAGGAAATTAGTTTGTAGCTTATGCTGAAGAGCATTCAGGATGGAGTCTTTCCAAAAGATCACTGCATCATCTGCATACAGCAGGAGCTTACAGTTGCAGGCACTAGGGATGGCATTCAGGAATAGGGTGAATAGGAGCGGGCCTAGAATTGATCCTTGTGGTACGCCCGACTTAACTGCAAGTTTAGAGGATAGAGTGGTATTTATTTTTACTTCTTGTGTCCGGTTTGTGAGGAAATTCTTGAACCAGCGTATGGCGTCTGGACCTACGTTGAGTGATGGGAATTGTTGTAAAAGTAAATCGTGGTTAACAGTATCGAAGGCTTTAGTTATATCTATGAAAATTGCTCCTGCAAGGTCACCTGTGTCGAGAGCTTCCTGTAAATAAGACGTAAGAGTGAGGAGAGCCATGGTGGTGCTATGACCTGTTCTGAAGCCATGTTGTTCTTGGCAGAGTAGCGAGTGATTTGTCAGGTACTCAGTGAGTTGGTCTTCCACTATTCTTTCGAGGGCTTTTGAGAGAGGGGGAAGAATTGTGATAGGTCTATAGTTACCAGGGTCAGTTGGGTCTCCCTTTTTTAGTAAAGGACTGATGATACCCCTTTTCCAGAGAGTTGGGAATTGCCTTAAGTGAAGTGATAGGTTAAATATTTTAGTTAGGTGAGGGATAGTAACACCTAGTGTTAGCCGCAGGATCTTAAGATCTAAGCTATCACTGCTGTATCTTTTGTCTTTTAAGGCTTGTGTGATGTAGCGTTTGGTTGTATTGCATGAGATAGATTTTAACCGGAAAGGTGGGCTGCTGGTCTTGTGGGCCGGGTTGTGTGGTGGCGAGGTGGGAGGGCTAAAGAAGTTTGGAGGGAGTATGTGGCTGAGGTCTGAGAAGGAATTATTCAGCGTATTGGCTATAATGATGGGGTCTAGTGAGGAGGTGCCATTATGAGTTATTTGGGTGGGTGGTTGGCCAACGGATTTCCCACATAGTTCTTTGATGTTTCTCCAAAACTTGCTCCCTGCGCCCCAGGATTCCGTTAGGGCTTGTTTGTAGTGGTTTGCCTTAGCTTGTCGAATGGCGTTGGTACACTTATTTCTGGCCTCCCTGTAGAGCTGCCTGTCATGAGGGACTTTGGAATCAAGGGCTTTGTACCAGAGATTATCTCTATGTAACATCTGGTCTAGTAGGGGTTGTGTTATCCACGGCGTATCCCTTGCTTTTATAAACTTTTTGGCATGGGGGCATGTTTGTCACAGGCTGTATTGAATATATTTATGAAGGAGGTGAGGGCTCCATCGATGGATGTGGTGGTGTGGACCTGGGACCAGTCGCTGGAGGATAGGCTGTGGATAATCTTGGATATTGCACCCTGTTTGAGGTGTCTTTGGTAAGATAATTTAGGGTGTATGTGAGGGCTCCTGTTGGACCAGGTGCAGGAGAGAGGAGAGTGGTCACTAAGGACATCTGGGAGGAATTTGATGTCAGATATGTGTTTGGGGGAATTTGTCAGGATGAGATCAAGGAGTGTATGTGCGCCTGTTCTTGGGCCCAGACGTGTGGGGGTTAGTACAACTTGAGTCAGATTGTGTGCCGTTGCTGCATCTTTAAAGGGATCTGCTCCTTTTGATAACCAATTTACATTAAAGTCACCCATTAGTACGAGATCGTTATTTGTGGGGAGCATAGCTATATTAGCCAGTATGGAATCAAATGCTTCCTCTGGTTGTTGGGTATATAAACTGACATTATATAGAGTGGTTTCCCACAGGAGCCAATTGTAATCTTGATGGTGACTGCTTGGGCACCGAATTTTGGGTTTGGCAGAGGGATTAGTAGAGGCTTAAGTTTTGCTCTGGTGTAGATAGCGCACCCACCTCCCCTCTTTACATCCCTATCATCTCTAAATATAGTGTAGTCATTTAATGCAAGTGCGGAGTCCGGGATCTGAGTAGTTAACCAAGTTTCAGATAGGGCAAGGATGTCAGGAGAGTGTTGTGCTACCCACCCTTGGAGAAGAGTTAACTTTTTTGGTAGGCTACTTATATTCATGGAAGCCAGCTTCAGACCTGCATTGCTTGGGTTTTTTGCAGTAGTATCTGGGGGCGGCCCTGGGTTAGGGTGTATATCACCGGCCAATAGTAGTAGTATCAAGAGCGCATGCCTGAGTATAGCTAGCTGTAGCCGTTTTGAGAGTCTGTTATTGTTGCTTGTAATTGTAATTTTATTTTGAGCTATGCATGGCATGGGGAGAGCATGGATCAGTAGAGCTTTTTGAGCATGTAAAGGGAGCGGGTTGGAAAAACTGAGTTGGTTTGCGTAGGATAGTGGAGCTTGGGCTGCCTTCCTTAGTCCATTCGTGGTGTAGCTAAGGTTCAAAGTTATGTTAGAGAAGGGATGTGGGTTCATATGGCCAATGGTTGGGAGGTTGTTACTTGGATGGATAGGTGGGGATATGTAGGAGACCAAAGTTAACATAATTATTATTAGATTAAGTTTCGTCTGGTTGCTTAACATGGTTATTTTTTTTTTTTTTTTTTTAGTATTACTTTCCTCTGTTTTTGAACATGAGCCCCCTACTGTTCAGTTGATATAACCAGCAAATGGAAAGGTGAGCTGATAGGGTTTTGCGCTCACGTGTATTTATAGACATATGTGGCAGTAGATTATCAAATCCATTTCTGTGAAGTGCTTTTTGTTGTGTTACTGGAGTATTTGCAAACATATGAAAATGCCAGCAGATAAAGGCCATACAGTATATCTAGTTTGCTTGAGTGTGACCTTTTCCCTGACTTTGTTCCACACCTTCTTAAAACTGCTGACTTACTTTGATGATACCACCCCCTCTGGTAGGGCTTTTTACCCTGCACAATCCTTTCCATGAAACAGTGCCTCTTCATTTCCCTCCTGATCCTACCATCCTTCAATTTCAAACTGTGTCCCCTAGTATCCTGCCCCCCTTTTAATTTAAAATTTCCATCTGTGCCAACCTTATTTATGCCATTCATATATTTGAAGGTTTCAATCATATTCCCTCTTTCTGTCCTATCCTACAGGGAGTACATGTTTAGCTCCTTCAACCTCACCTCAAAGTGTTTGTCTTCCATCCTGAGGTTATTCTGGTTGCTCTTTGCTGGGCCCCTTCCAATAGTCTGACATTCCTCTTTAAATAGGGCAAAAATACTACACACAGTACTCCAGGTGTGGTCTCACCAGTGACCTGTACAGCGACAGGATGACCTCCTTCCTCCTGGAGGTGATCCCCCTGGCAATACACCACAGCATTTTATTAGTTTTAGTTGCTTCCCTCCTACACTGTGCTGAATGATTCATTTAATCTGTGATTAGCACCCCAAGATCCTTCTCCTCAGTAGTGGATAACTGCACCCCCCAGCTAGTAACAATTCTTAGGGTTCCTGGCCCCCAAGTGCATGACCTGGCACTTCTTCTTTACATTGAAACCCTGCTATCATGTGTCTGACCAGCTCTCAAGATTTTCAGGATCCTCTTGTGGTTCTTGCCACCCCTCTTCATTATCCACCATCACCCCAATCTTTATGTCATCTGCAAAAAGGCTGATCTTATTCCTAATCCTAACTGAGATGTTGGCAATAAAGATGCTAAACAACACTGTACCCAGTACTGAGCCCTGTGATACCCCACTGGTTACAGCTCTGGGTGCTGAGATATCACCTCCTACAATAATTTTATGCTGTCTGTCCTGCAGCAAGATCTTAACCCACCTCTCTAGTTTCTCCCCTGATCCCAGGTGTCCCAGTTTATACATAGATACATAGAATTTGTCAGCAGATAAGGACCACCTGGCCCATCTAGTTTGCCCATTTGTTCTACCTTTAACATATGCTGAAAACTGTAGTTGATCTGCAGCTTTCCTACTCTTCCCTTTTTATAGCATTCCCTTGTGTGTGTCCCCCATGCATTTTTGAATACCTTCACTATTGTTGCTCCTACCACCTCTGTCTTTGATAATCCATCTTCCATGTGGCAACAAATTGAAGGCCTTGCTGAAATCCAGACACAGGACATCTACTGCATGGCCCCTGTCGAGTGCCCTAGTCACCTATTCATAGAAGTAAATCAGGTTGGTCTGTCATCCTGAAGGTCATTGTCGACCAGAAATGCTACCAACCTTTCCTTGAGCTTAGCCTCCATTACCTTCCTCACAATGGAGGCAAAGCTGGCTGGTCTATAGTTACCTGGTTTGTCCTTGGGCCCACTCTTATTGAGGGGCACCACATGTGCCATCCTCCAGTCCTGGGGCACACAACCCATAGTTCATAGTATAACTTTATTAATTAAGCAATGTCAATGTAGTTTAATGCTTCAAAGTTTAAAATTTTCTTTCTGTGGTAAAACAAAACATGCAGCACAGCATTAATAAACATGTGAGGCAGCAGTTGAGTAATTCTTATTTTTCAAACTGCATTATTTACTGTTGTAGAATCATTAGATTTATATACTGTATATAAGTTTATTTAATTCAACACTTATAAGACTTGTTTGTTCTGTGTATGGTCTGTACTTCATACAAATCCAATATAGCATATACTCTGTGAGGTTCAGTACTGAGAAGGGCTTTCTATTGGTTGTTTCCAAGCATTTCCTGTTTTGATTGAAAATATGTTTTTGTTTTCCGTGGATCTTTTTTGTATGTGGAATATGAAAAAATAATCTCGTAACACAAAAAAAAGAAATTGTCATACGAAAATAGATTCTTTTTCATATCAGAAGCAATATATTCCAGTGGGCGTTTACCATTGACCCATATAGCTTTTGGATGTTTGCCTGTTTTAACTTAACAATTTTGGTGATTGTGTAGATCATTGGACCACTACTGTATCTACGCTATTAGTGTAGCATACTAACATATGTATTTTGTATTAGTTTAATTGAGTTGGTGGACTTCACCCCCCACACACAACCCCTTATTAAAAAGATAAGGGGGTGGAGGGACAGAGCCCCCCAACTCAAATAAACCAATAAAAAATAGTCAACAGTCTGACATGGTGTGCAGTGCACCGTAAGTGAGATTTTTTTGCGAGTGACTCACTGACTATTATAAATACTTATCCTGGGCTACTGATGGACATGGTGCTTTTTATTAGTTTATTTGAGTAGGGAGGCTTTGCCCCCCCACATCCCCCAGGTTAAAAAATCAAGGGGAGCGTGGGAGTCCTAGCCCCCCCACCTCAAACAAACTGACACAACTTTAATTAACAACAAATAACTGGTGAAAGTAGCCTAGCACAGCTATAGTACATTGCAGGAAGTACACAACAAAATCATGCTGTATTCATTATAGCTTTGCATTACACAACTAGCGGTGGTCCAATAATCTACACAATTGCCAAATTTTCAACATACCTTTCTGAGGGCCAGATGTCATGTTCACAGTTACTGGACTTCATAAATTTAATGTTTGAGATGTTTTGGGGACTCATTTGCAAAACTGATGACATTCTTTTTTCACATTCAGCATACGAGAAAAGAATCTTAAAGTATAAAAAAAGAAATCAGCATTCAAAAAAAAATTATTTTGTGTATGAGAAGCAGTGCATTTCAATAGATAATTTCAGTTTCTTGGCATATCTTTGCCATGTTTGACTGCATACCCATAAAATTTACCAGATACCTTGCTCAACAGCCTGGTTGATTGCCACTACTCCTGCAGTTTTACAAAGGCCTGTTGGGAGGTGTTTTTGGATTACTTTGACAAAACAAAATGTTTCTTTATAATATTTTAGGGTTTAAAAATATAATTCTGTGTGCAATATAAGACTTTGTTCTACTGTGTTAATATTGCCTGTCTGAAATATATGTGAATGTTTCAGTCATGATTATATTTATATATATATTTTTTCCTAAGAACAGGACATTCTACTTATTATGGCTTTTTATTTTCTGTTATTTATTTATTTAATTTATTTATTTATCCATTTATTTTTTTATTTGCAGTGTGTTCTTAATAGAACAATTGACCATTTCTTGCACTGTCTGTACAGGGTTAGTAAGTTAAGGAATGGCATACCATACCATGATCACATTGCTGTGTTACTGTGATGCTGGACATGTTCAACAGGATATTTATAAGGAGACAGGTTTGCTGCTTATTATGAAATGTGCCACTTGACAAAATATTGTAATGCAGTTCTTTTCTTATGGGTTTCAATTTTTGATTCTCACATAATCAGGTTAATTGTTTCTTTAAATGTATATAAATACCCCATTTGTTAAGGAGAATGATATGTTGCAGAGTTGTAGATATTATGGTATATCCAGCATTCTGCAGGATATGATGGGCTGTTGTTATGCAGTTGCCTGTTATTACATCCCTGTGTTGACCGAGTTAAGACTTACACTCTTGTTTAGTTTTTATTCATTACCAAATTGATAATAGTATGATTATGTTTAAGTGAAGGTGAGATATTTTTGGATTGTAATTGTTGTAAAAGAATAAGTACTATTGTTACATAAATTTGTGTACACTTCTACTGTACTTATTTTTTTAGGTAATTCACACTATACCTGGTTGGATCTTGTAGCAGCTAAATCCATCAAAAATGCCAACCAAACACAGAAAATTATGCCTTTATAAAAGACAACTCCAGTTAAGTAATCATGCTGTACATAAGAGTGCAAGCGGTGCAATATCAAGTACTGTCCATCATAGAAGTACTGATATTTAAAGCATTATTGAAGAGCCACTTATTTGCACTAGCTTTTGATTAAGTATTTTGCTGCTTTTTAAACTGTTTTTATATTTGTATTTATTGTCGATATATGTTGTTTTTGGTTATGTTCTGCACTTTGGCATTTTGAAAAATGCAATACAAATAAATATTGATTTGATTTGATTTGATGTCAGTGTCAAAAAGAGACAAAACAGAGACAGCATGTGTTGCATGCTTTGAAACGATCTTGTCACTGAGTAAGGCAGATTTATCTGTAGGTGTGAAGAAAAATAATCAAAAGTCGAAAAGAAAAACAGTTCCAAAAAAGTCTCAGCAAAAGAAAACTTCCAAGTGCGTCTGTGACCAGTAGCCATCATAGTAAGGTTAAATATTTCCACATGTTAACTTCTAAAGCTAGAATTGAGCAAATTATGTCTGCTGTTCTGAGATGACTTCATAAGAAAATCAAGAGAAAGACTGAATTGATGAAGCTACATCTCAGAGTAAAATAGTTCATGCAGATGGCTGTCAATGTTCGGGCATGTTTGTAGGCGCAAATTTTGTCTTTCATTGATGAGTTCAAGAGAACTGTTTGGACAATAAAAATAAAACTGCAAGAAGTGGAAAATCTGAACAGAGATAATCTCTGCTTCATATTTGATGGTTCTTGGCTGTGCATACAGCGCACAAAGCATATTTCTAGGTAGAAACATACTATCCACACAGTAAAGAAGTAACACTTTGTGTTGCTGCAGGGTGGGAAGCATAGAGTGTTTTATCACATGTACACCACAATGATGACACCAGAAAGAACCAAGCACTCCATGCATAAAAAACAAGCAAGCACTTCCTGGTCATACCTTGACAAAGCGTCCAGTGTGGGGTGTTGGGTGGCCTTCCTGGGCTACACCATTCTTATTACAGGAATTGCCCATAAAATGCTATAAAGCAATAAGCTATATACAAAAAAGAAGTGCTTGCTCGTTTTTTTATGCAAGGAGTGCTTTGTCCTTTCTGGTGCCATTAAAACAGCAAAATAGGACTTTAGCACTCTTCCCTTGGAGCGATCCTCTTTGTCTTTTTTACCACAATGATGACTCTGAAGTATGTGAAGACAGTGATTTGCCAAATGAGCACCACAGACCTCAGTATCTCATATGGACATGAGATGAGTTATGCAATATAAGACGGTGTTTCTTTCATGAGATTAATAATTTTATTATTCTTTTCATCATCACTAAGAGGACACATAGATACAAATTGTTTGACAGTATTGCCCACATAAGCAATACAACACAATGGGGAGTGCATAACAGTGTGATAACCACACTTCCAGGGGCATTGTTAGGCATGAGGATGCAGGCTGAGTGCCCTCTGCCCCTGTGAGTGAAGATATCACAGTGTAATGTATGACCCAGAGTATCTTATTGCGTTTATAAAATAGCATTCTATTTTTTAAAATATGGTTTAAATACAGAATGAAAGCTTTTAATATTTAAAAGTTGAAATTAATGTGTGCTTGTAAGCCAAATTAGTCCTTCTACCTAATAGAACTACATTGCATATTGTGGTTTGTTTATGTCTATTGCTCTTATGCAGCTTCCATGGTTGTAGACCACACCAGCAGCACTCTAACTCTCTGTCTGCTGACTGCCATCAATCACTCACTTGCTCACTGGACCACCCACCTGCTCAGTCGCTCGCTTTCTGGTGGTTGGTAGAAAACTGGAGAACAGAGCATCAGTAAGGTAGAAGGCAATGAGGGATAGGAAAAAAGCAATGACAATCTTGGAGGGAGAATGGTAAGAGCAGCCAGTAGCTAGTAATGTTGAAACCTGCAGGCACGCATAGTGATGTGGCAAAGAAAACGTGCATCAGAATGGACTAGCACAAGCACTTTAATAGCCTTGTAACGACAGAGGGGGGTTTAATAGGGAAAGGGAGTTGTATGTATGCAGTAGGGCCCATGCCTCACCCAGGAGCTTGCCTGGTAATGTCACTGTGAGCACACTACCATCTGCTGTAGTCTTACTGACAAAAATACTTGTGCTTTCTGTGGTGGGCAATGAAACAGATGACTGTATTGCCATGAGGTCACACAGTGCAATCAGCATGAGGTACACTGTTGCCTGTAAGCAGCACAGTATCAGCTGCTGTAGGGAAGTTGAATGTATTTTACTAATGTTTTTAAAAATTGATTTTTTAGTTTTGCCACAACAGAGACTTGGAGTGAATAACACTGGCAGAGAACAACGGAAAGTGAAAACTTTAGTGGGCTAAAAAAATTGCAGTTTCAAAGTACTGTAAGATTCTAAATAGAATGCATTTAAAATGAATCAATGAGCCATTAGATTCTGTGATCAGGCAGTTTATCTGGGATTAGTTATTTATAGTGCAACATTGTCCTATATTGCTCTATAAATAACCAAGTAGATTCCTTCATTGTTCTCTGAGATTTTATAATGTGAATTAATACCACATACTGACCTAATGGGCCAGTCTCTGGCTTGTTTACAGAGTGGAGCATGTGACAGTGTTTTTCATCACATGCATATGATTGCTGTACACAATACAGCAATGTGCAAGTTTCTCTAAAATCCATTGACTCAGGCATGCTGTTGCTAAATTTATACACTCTGAACTTTTGCTGTGTAATGGTGACATGAAAGGTGCACTTGCTTTTGTGAAGCAAGTTCAAGATGGTAAAATACATGCTGTGCCACCACAAGATAAAGGACCCGATTCCAAAAGAGTTATGCCTGGCGTAACAGCACTTGTGCCTAAAAGAAAGGCTCAAGTACCAAGTTACGCCAACAGTTGTGATGTGCAGGATTCTACAATGTGGTCTGTGACATGTCACAGACCACTTGCGCCAAAGAGCAGTTACACTAGCAGTTGCACCAAAAAAACCCTGGATATGGCACTAGGGGTGATGGAGGTAGCAGTTGTGCCCTATTCTAGTAGGGCAGCAACAAAGTCCCCAATGTCAGGAATCTACAAGAACCCCTGGAGGAGAACTGGCAACGTACATTACACCAGCATTTAAATGGCATGACTGCAAATACATCCACCGGGGGTTCTGGAGACCCACTGCACCGACTCCAGGAATTTCCACCCCATGCCCAGAACACCCTCATCGGCTCACCAAAGGGCAGCCCACAACCTCCTCAGCCCCCGGTCCTCCATAGCAGGCATGCCCAGCTGGGAAACTCACACCCCCAGAACACCCAAACCCTCAATGCCCTGCAGGGCTGCCCACACACATCATGCCTCCAAACCCCACACCATTAGTGCCCTGCAGGGCAGCTGTGTCCCCCTCCATCCAGTACCCAACCCAGTTTTGTGCCACAACTGTTTAAATATTAAACCCCCTGAGATCCCTGGTAGTCTAGTGGCCCCTCACCCACCCCACCCAGCAGTGCCAGTCTCCACCCATCCCCCAGCCCGGCAATGGGCAGCCCACCTCTCACCTCTATGGCCAGCCACCGACTGAGCTCTGCATGGACTTACTATATAGACATACTCAGAAATGAATGAGTCTTCATTCATTTCTGACCGTCAGTCTATAGTAACCCTCAGCGGAGCCTGGGCCAGTGGCTGGCCGCGGGAGGTGAGAGGTGGCTGTAAACCCAGCTGCCATCTGGGATGGGTGGGAGGATGGGAGTACTGGCACTGTTGGGTGGGGTGGGTGGGGCCACTGGACTACCAGGGAGCTTGGGAGTTTTAATATTTCAACAGTTGTGGCACATAACTGGGTCAGGAACTGATCAGGGGAGACACAGCTGCTGCAGGGGCTTTGGAGGCACTTACGCTTGCTGAGGGGTGGCTGCGACTTCAGACATGCCCTCAGGTATACCCTTAGGATGGCATACCTGTCCACATGTTGCAGTTGTTTAGACTTTGCCCTTGAGAGACCCTGTCCTTCTAGAATAGGGTGCCAGGTCCATGCTTCACGCATTCTGCATTTAGGCGAAATCGCATTTGGCGCAAGTCGCTTTTGGCAGCGGCTTGCGCCAAGCTTCTAGTATCATGCCCAAAATCTGTAACCATGTTATAGTAAGAGAAACAGAGTTGATTCAAAGGTTCAGAAATGAAATTGCTACATTTGGTTGGTTGAGAGAGAGAGAGAGAGAGAGAGAGAGATTTGATTTTGTGCATATCTCTTCTAACCAACTTTTCTTCAGAGAACAAACAGTGAAGGATGATCTCACCAATATCGAGACATTCAGTCTTATGTGAGGTAATTTGGTTGCTTACTAGTTCAAATGTATTACTTTAATTTAGACACTGAGGTTCACCTATGTCACTACTGGTTTAGGAAGATAAAAGCCACTGTACTGCATCCAAGGTCTGTGTTTAACATCATGGAGGCTGATGTTGCACCCCCTGAGATAGCTATACTAAAGTTGTTTGAATGGATGATCATACAAACAATGAAGCCATTCCAGACAATTCTAAGACTAAATACAAAGATGAAGAATATGCCACAGAATGAGCTGGCAAAATCACTAAAAGGTTCTATTATGTATCTACCACTACCATTCCAAGAGAATGTGGAGGCAATAGCTCATGGCAACAGTCTCATCATTTTGGTCAATGGTATTCCAAAAAAGTTCAAACAACTTGGCAGCAAGAAGTTAATATAGAGAAGGTGAAGAATGCTCTGAGGTATCTAAAGGGCAAAAATACTTTCCATGAGGATTTAAATATTGATCTCCTTTTTGACATTGATAAACAGTTTGAAATACTAGAGCCTAGAAAGGCAATGATTGAGAAAGTCAATTTGAATACTAATCAAAATGTGTATGAACAATACACAATTCAAGTTTTCCATGGCAGAGATCCAGTGGGTGACAACACTGACTTGTACTAGATAAAGCTAGTTGAAGGCAGTCCTGTTAGCAGCTGGGAGAGCACACTAGAATCCCATTGCTTTCCTGATTTAGTCCCACATGGTACAGGAGGGTGTTTGGATGAATGTGAGGTACATGTCCCTGGAGCAGAGTACCAAACATCTAGAGTGCTACATTGTGATGGAAAGTTCAGGCAGAAAATTCAGTACTTGTTTCACCTGCTGTGGGAGAGTGAGGTAAGCATACTGTCTGCATCAATAACGCACACTCTTCGACTGACCACATCATTAGATGGTATGACAGCTGCAGAGTTTCTACAGAAGTTAAAAAAGAAGGATGAAGCACTGCAGGTTAATCTGAGCTCCATCCTTTCTAGTATGCTTGGTACTAAAGAATACTGGTACCAAAGAAACTCTGAGGTGATGTGTATTCTGTGAGAGTATGGTGCAGCAACTTGGTTTGTAAATCTGAGCTGTTTTGAATACAGCTGGGATGAGTTGGCAGAGATATTGAACAGGGCAAATTGTGATGTAGATGACATTTTATCGCTATCCTGTGAACATGGTGACCGCAATTAAGCGCTTACAAAAATGGTGACCGAATCATGGTGCCTGTGTTCAGGGCTACCTGGCAGGGTAGCAAGGAGATACCTGGGTGGGCAAGGTAGGGTGACAGAAAGCTACACGAGGGGTGAGGAAGGGGAGGGAAGTTGTGTGGGAGGGGGTGTGGTGGGCAGCTGCCAAGCTGGTCCGCTAGTGTGGTGCGGAGGGTGGTCTTTTGGGTGGTGCAGAGTTTAGGTCCAGCATGGTGTGGGTTTTATGTTTGCCAGCAGGTGGCATTTTTTTTAAATATTTCACCCCCCTAACATGCACCCCCCCGGAGTTGAGAATTCTTTAGTGGGGGGGTATAGGGGTGAAGCCCCCCACATTAAAAATAAATCTGTAGATCTTGGATGCCCTTTTGCCTTTCACCATGAGTGTACATTGCCAAAATTCATTTTCAGTGATGTACACTCACCAAAATGGCGATCGCTATTCCATGATCATCGTTATCACATAGAAACCATTTTATCTGTGACTCTTGGAGAGATGTGCTCTCTAGGCCCTATGTCTTTTTAACAGCACTTTTACCACCATTTTCACACACTGCTATGATATATTCTGTCAAAACAAATCCACCCCTTGGACTTGTTGAACACCATTTTTGGAAATTAATGTATCAAGCATGTGGGCTCCTCATGTTCACATGCTGCTGTGGGTAAGGTATGCACCATGCATTGATGACACTAATGATGCAGAGGTTCTGAAGTTCATCATGCAGTACATTACTTGCCAGATTCCTGATAAGTATGACAACCCAATGCTATGGCGGCATGTCCAGAAGTTGCAGTACCATCTTTGCTGCAAGTACTGTTGACAAACTGTGATGAGTCATAGCAAGTGATATACTTGGTAGCTTGGCAGAAGACACCAGGAGAAAGGGCTGCTGTGTGACTGGACTTCTCTGCTGGGACTGAAGAAGTAGAACTCTTGTACTTGGACCTTCAATTTAGGGTAAAAAAAACTAACAAACAAAACAAAAAAAAGTGTGTGTTTGTCTGAGTTAACTGAACTGAATGGTTATCTGAACAGTTATCTAGGTATAAATCTCAGGTGATTGAAAGGACTTGATAGCTGTGAGGTTTAAATTACTTGTAGAAAGATCTAGTAAGTAGGGGGAGTGGCTTAGCTAGAAGTAAGCTACATTTAAAGACTGCCTTAGAAAGATTTTGCTAGTAGCTTGGCAGAAGACACCAAGAGAAAGGACTGCTGTGTGACTGGACTTCTCTGCTTGGACTAAAGAAGTAGAACTCTTGTACTTGGACCTTTAATTTAGGGTAAAAAAAAATAACAAACAAAACAAAAAAAAAGTGTGTGTTTGTCTGAGTTAATTGAACTGAATGGTTATCTGAACAGTTATCTAGGTGCAAATCTCAGGTGATTGAAAGGACTTGATAGCTGTGAGGTTTAATTACTTGTAGAAAGATCTAGTAAGTAGGGGGAGTGGCTTAGCTAGAAGGAAGCTACATTTAACGACTGCCTTAGAAAGATTCTGCTAGTAGCTTGGCAGAAGACACCAGGAGAAAGGACTGCTGTGTGACTGGACTTCTCTGCTGGGACTAAAGAAGTAGAACTCTTGTACTTGGACCTTTAATTTTGAGTAGTGACTGGACTTCTCTACTGGGACTGTATTGCAAGTAGCACACACAGTATCCTTCTTAGAGGTGCTGCCTGTCAGTGGCATGGGTGAGGCAAGGGTACTTTGCACCATGCAGTTTAATGAATGGTTGAAAAAAAGGTGTGGGGCTCAGGGATTTGGCTTCATTGGGGACTGGGGGTCCACCTGGAGTGATGCAAGCCTATACTGGCATGATGGGCTGCATATGTCCAGGAGGGGAACCAGGATCCTAGGTGATAGGTTTAAATGCTTCATTGGCAAGCATTTAAAACTAGCGGAGAAGGAGGCACTGGAAAGGAGCAGGGAAATCCTGGCCCCCAAAAATCACAATAGGTAAGTGCGGTAAACACCAACGAGAGGTGTCGAGTAGGAGAAGGGCAGGGTAAATGGAGAAAGTGACAAAGGCAAGAAGGACAGGGATGGGGCAAAAGGAGTAAGGCCATCAGGAAATGGAGGGTAATGAGTACCAATGCCATAGTCTAGGCAACAAGCTCCCTGAGCTGGTGGCCTTGATGGAAGAGGGATGCCTGGATATCATAGCAGTCACAGAAACTTGGTACACAGAGAACCATGACTGGGATGTTAACATACCAGGGTACGTAACCTACAGGATAGACAGGCAGGGGAGAAGAGGGGGAGGAGTAGCTCTCTATGTAAAGGAAAGGATAAAATCAACTGAACAAAAGAGTAAACAGGGAGGAGAGGAGGCACTGTGGGTCACCTTGGAGACTGGAAAGGGCACCACAGTCCACACAGGGGTTGTGTACAGACCCCAATGTAAGGGGGAGGGAATGGACAAGGATATGATAGAAGGCATTCTTAGAATGGCAGAGAAAGGGGAGATACTGTTGATGGGAGACCTGAATATGCTAGATGTTAACTGGAGCACATTTGCTGCAGCCACATCCAAGAGCAGGGCCATTCTTGATGCACTACAGGTGGCAGGCCTCAGACAGCTAGTTTCAGAACTCACTCCTGAGGGAGCAATCATAGACCTCATACTCTCAAACGGGGGCAGTGAGAGGATCTCAGATCTAGAAGTGGGTTGCCATCTGGGAACAAGTGACCATCAAACAGTGTGGTTCACGTTAAACTCAGCTACAGAGTCAAGACATACAAAAGTGAGGGTACTGGACTTTAGGAGGGCTGACTTTGGTAAGATGGGAGAGTGCCTTAGAAAAGCACTAGCAAACAGGCTAGAAGGAGGTGTGGAACAACAATGGGGAATCATCAAAACTGCCATCACAGAGGCAACAAGCCTTTGTGTGAAGCAAATAAACAAATCAAAATGAAAGAAAAATCCACTATGGTTCTCAAAAGAGGTGGCTGTGAAAGTCAGGAAGAAAAAAGATAGCATTCTGGAAGTATAAGGAAACACAGAAGGAGCAGGACAGAAAGCTGTACCAGTTAAGGCAGAAGGAAGCAGGGAGGGAAGTCAGAATAGCAAAGGCCCAAACTGAGGAAAAGATAGCCAACTCGGTTAAGAAGGGGGATAAAACCTTTTATAGGTACATCAAGGGCATAGAAGACGAAGGGAGGAGGATAGTGAGGCTGAATAGAAGGAGCGGTGGGTGGGCAGAAGGACAGTGAAAAAGCAGGGATACTGAGCAGATATTTCTGCTCGATATTCACAAGAGGGAGGGTAAGTGCCTAATCCAATTAACAGAAGCACTCTTAATAGGGGGGGGGTCGATCCCAGTCCTTTCACAGAAGAAAGGGTTCTGAAAGAACTCCTAAAGCTGAAGGTGAACAAAGCAATGGGGCCTGATGGAATTCACCCCAGAATTCTAAAAGAATTAAGAGGGGAACTAGTGAAACCACTGGCTACTCTTTTTAATAAATCATGGGAGGATGGTGTGGTACCCGAGGACTGGAGGAAGGAGGATGTGATTTCCCTTCACAAAAGTGGGACCAAGACAGAGGCAGGAAACTACAGACCTGTCAGTCTGACCTTTGTGGTAGGGAAAGTGATGGAGTCACTTCTGAAGGAAAGAATAGTTGAGTACATAGAGGCCAGTGGGGCACAGGACCCAAGGTAGCATGGATTCACAGCGGGAAGGTCATGTCAGACAAATCTAATAGATTTCTTTGACTGGGTGACGAAAGTAGTAGACCAGGGAGGGGCTGTGGACATGGTCTACCTAGACTTTAGCAAGGCATTTGACACAGTCCCACACAAAAGATTAATAGTCAAATTAACCTGCCTGGGAATGTGTCCCAGGGTTGTAGTCTGGGTAAAACATTGGCTGGACAACAGGACACAGAAGGTAATTGTAAATGGAGTCCACTCTGAAGAAAGAGGGGTTACTAGTGGGGTACCGCAGGGTTCAGTATTGGGTCCAGTCCTTTTTAATGTCTTCGTAAGTGACATTGCAGAGGGACTGGAAGGAAAAGTATGCCTCTTTGCAGATGACACAAAGATCTGCAACAGGGTTGATGCACAAGAAGGCATGGAAAGGATGAGAAGGGACTTGGCAAGGTTGGAGGAATGGCCAGAAGTATGGCAGCTAGGATTCAATGCAAAGAAGTGCAAAATAATGCACCTGAAACAAAAACCAGGGGACGAATACACAATGGGGGAGGTAGTAACAAGAACAAAAAGGAAAGGGACCTGGGGTAATCATATCAGATGACCTTAAGGTTAGCAAGCAATGTGAGAAGGCAGTAGGAGGGACTGGGGTATACTGGGACGCATAGGAGAGGCATCAACAGCAGAAAACAGGAAGTTATCCCTCTGTACAGACAGTTGGTGAGATCCCATCTGGAGTACTGCATCCAGTTCTGGAGACCCCATCTCCGCAAGGACATAGACAGGATAGAGGCAGTCCAGAGGAGGGCAACTAAAATGGTGCAGGGTCTGCAAGAGAAGCCATATGAGGAGAGACTAAAGGGCTTAATATATATACCCTTGAGGAAAAAAGGGAGAGGGGGGACATGATAGAAACTTTTAAGTACCTCAGTGGAATCAACAAAGTCCAAGAGGGTAGCATCTTTCAGAAAAAGAGATGCACAAGAATAAGGGGACACAATTTAAAGATAGAGGAGGGGTGGTTCAGGGGCAATGTGAGGAAGTATTATTTCAGAGAGAGGGTAGTGGATGCATGGAACAGCCTTCCTGAGGAGGTTGTGGGGTCTAAAACTGTGGGAGAATTCAAGAATGCATGGGACAGACATAAGGCAGTTCTTGTGGGGGGTAGGAAGAATAGGCTGTTGGTTAACTAGGATCTGCAGCCTATCCTGTAGGTAGGGAAATGGGCAGACTAGATGGACCAAGCGGTCCTTATCTGCTGTAAAAGTCTATGTTTCTATGTTTCTATGTTTTGGATTTCCAAGACATGTCTTTGAGAATGGTCATATGAATGAGTTATTCTCTGCAATGTGGCATCATATGAAACCACAGTCCACAAAGAGGGTGTATGAACTGCCCAGAAAGGAAAATGAGGTGGTCATTAATGATTACAGCCCCCTTCTGTTGTTGATATGGCAGACTGATACAGATGTCCAGTTCGTTGCTGACATCTCATACAGTACATGAAACTGTACATTACCAAAAATGAGCAAACCTGTTTACAGGAACTGTGGGATGAGTTGACAAATACCAGCAGATCCATCACTTCATGGTTATGATCCCTGGACTCGAAAACACTATCACATCATGAATGTGGCGTATATGAAGCTAGTAACCACCTCATCGGAACTTGCTCTGATGGAAAATCTGAAGCCATTCGCGACATCAATGTAAACTACTAGTAGAACTGGAAGCACATGCTAAAGTCTCATGAGCAGATTGAAGAGCTTGCATGTTGCTGGCCTTCTTCTACCAACATCTTGAGAAATAATTTGATTGACACATAGTACTCTCAGCAACACAGTTCCATGGAAGACTTATGTCTATTTGACTTTGCTCAATGGTATGACCACAAGGCTGGTGTTCCATCCAACACTAAAAAGAACATCTACCAAGTGACAGGCTTGGAAGGAAGTCTTGTTTAGAGACAGAGACCTTGGATGACAGATCATTGCAAACTGACACTTAAGACTGCTGTAAAAAGGAAGCACTATTATTTTGCTCTGCTTCTCCTCTTCAAACCATGGAAGGATGAAACTTCTTTAAAAGGTGAATGTGACACATACAGTATGAATAGCAGTTCAACTTGCCCTATGAGAACTTCAAGACTGAAAAGTCTGAGACATAGATTCAATGATTAGAGCTAGGGAAGGAACAGCTAGAAAAGGCTAGACAACAACTTAAAGAAGACACTCTTGTTAATTCACAGGAAAACTGTGATCCAGAAGGTTAGAGAACTCTTAGAGCACCTCTTCCTATGAATGATCCTGCAGTATTGATGGCAGAGGTGGAAAGTGCTATGGAGCATGGTTTCTGCCCTGGTGTGGATGTTTCAGTAATAAAGGACCAGTTAAGCTCACATCAGGATGGAAGCACCACAGCAGAGTGACACCCCCACAGTGACGCCACAATCCCGACTCAGAAGAGCCTGAGAGCTGCAGCTGCAACATCCCAAATAGGGCGACTTCTCCACCATAGTGTCCGCTCTGCTGGGGCTGGCAATGAATAGCGGCCACCTGGTGTGAGCACTGGGGTGCATGGGGAGGGGGGGCGTGCCGCCATCAGCACACTGTGTTTCCCCCCAGTGCCGCCACTGGTACCGTGACTGTACCGCCACTGTCTGCCCTGTTCAAGTCATGGTGCCTGGAGTCACTGCTGCAGTCAGTTGCCTACTGTCACCCTGCCTGGCATGTGCCATACACCACTGCCCAGTAGCGCTGTGGTGCTGCGCCCCTCTCTGTGTGTCTGGCCATATGGCAGTCTGCAATGGGCTGTGGTTCCCTGCCTCCTGAGTACTGCCAGTTCTGTTTGGCCCCATTCACCACTGTGCCCGCCAATACTGTCGGGTTGCCGCCCTGTGTGTCGCCCTGCTGCCCGGCAGTATCACCTTCACTGTGGGGCAGTGCACTCCTTCCGTTGGGTCGCTACCGATGGTGTCCGTCTCTGGTGCAGCGTTCTGTGTCCGGTCGCCATGGTGTCTGACATGGGCACTGTGCTGGGTGCAGTGGCACTATTATGCCTGTTGGTCTGCATTCCATCGGGGTGCTCTGTAGCGGTGTCCCAGTGTCGCTGTGGGGGAGGTCTCTGTTGTTGCTGCTGCTCTGATGTGGTGCTTCCCATCAGGATATGCTGAATTCTGCTGTCACATATGCCGTGAAGCATGGTATATTTAGTCAAAAAATAGGAGTGCAACTGTGACAGCCACAACCCAATTGCTAGTGGATCTGCTGGGACAGGCAAGGGTGTTCTGACTGAAGCTATCACTGCAGAGATTAGAAAACACACTGGGGTAACAATGAGGTCTACTGCCATGCCAGGGTGTTGGGGGAATGACAGCATGCTTGGCAGTATGTGGGGGAAGGGGCAATGTAGGCACTACACCCCAAAGTACTCCCTAGAGACCTACTGAGAGGTTTCCAGGGTCATGGGGGATAGACAAGTACATAGGGAGAGCTGCTATCAGCTATCTGTCTTCTATCATCCCTCCATATGTACTTCCCCATCCCCCACAACCCCGGCAGACTCCCAGTAGGTCTCTAGACTTATCATATGAAGGGTATCGCTCCTTTAATTGCCAGGTGGTGTGTAATGCAACAGGGTGCATCCTCAATGTCCTGGCATGGTACCCCAGCAGTCCTTATGACACCATCCTCTGCCAGATGTTTGAAGGCAGCGACATCCCTAGTGGCCATCTTATTGGTCAGTATACACCAAAGTCTCCCCTCCTCCCCATGTTGCATATAATGGCACTATCTCCTGCATCCATGCCTTGTCACACCTGTCATACAATCTGCATCTGTTGCAGAGGACAGGTACAATGCAGCACACAGTGCCACGAGCAACATCATCAGACATGTCTTTGGAATGTTCAGGATGGGATTCCAGTGCCTTGATCATTCTGGTGGTGCCCTACAGTACACCTCTTAGAAAGCCTGTGCTATATTCCTTGCCTGTTGTATACTACACAACATGGCACTCAACCATGAGATATGCATGCTAGCCCCAGAGGAACAACCATCATTGGATTCCAAGCTAGAGAACCAGGGGATACCAAATCAGCTTGACAGACATTACCCCAGAATGGCCAGGAGGGCCCAGGTGCACTAGCCTGACTCATAACAGCCATCCTTGGAAATGGATGGTTGAGTACAGACCACACAGGAGATTGTTATATGTTTACTCAAAGTATTATCACAAACAGTACACACAGAGCATGCCAGGGAGGAGGTAAACAAAAGGGAGGAAACAGAAAAGCACTGCAATCTGGCAGGGGTTAGCAGATGAGGCACACAAACAACTTAAGTCCATGTTAGCAGGGGGTCCTTAAGGGGTGTCAATATAGATACATGCCATCAAGGTGGATGGGCAAAGGGGTACTAAAGGAAATACAAGCCTTCCAGGTGGGGCAGTAGCAAATGGGGTATACACAAAGACAGGCCATGTTGGGGGGCAAAGGGCTGTACAAATAGATACCCACCAGCTAGTGGGGTTCCAGTTGTACTGGACATCAATTCCAGAGGTAGAACTGACTGGGCTAAGTCACAGGGGCAGATGGTGGTGTCACATAGGTACTTTGAGTGAAAGAGGGAGAACATGATCGCAAGTGGTTGCCATGTGCAACCTATGTGCATCCCCTACAATTTTCTCAGGTATAGACAGTATGTCTGATCTGTATTCTGTATGGTTGGGGGTATGGGGGACCTCATCCACAGTATTGGGGATGAGTGTGGGAACAGTGTTACCTACACTGGGCATGGCCCTGCAGGCTACTGACCTCAGGTTGGAGCAGGTTGTGACCTGGTGTGCATGGTGTCCTTGGTGACCTGGGAGTTCCTAGTGTGCTGGGTGGTCTTGTTCTGGTGCTGACTGGCATAGGCATATGCTGTAGTGTACGATGTGTGGTGGCATTACTCCCACTGGACAGGCCAGGGTTATGGCTGGCCTTCACAGTGCCTGCCACCATGGTTGCAGTCTCCAGCACATTGGCACACAGGTGATCCATGCAGATGGTCATGTCCCAGCACCATAGTTCCATGTCAGCTGCAAGATCCTGGCACAGATTTGGAGGGCCACCATGAGCTCTACATGACATGCCACCACCAACTCCTCAGCATGCTGTATGTCCTTATGCAGCATGTGGTGGAGGCATGTCAGTTCATGCTGCATAATCCTCTGTGCCTCCAAGGCTGTACGCAGTAGCTGACTGCTGTCAGTCACATTCAGCTGTTGTTAGGGACTGTCCATTGAGACTATCAGGTTGCATCCTTGGCTGCTGTATGGTCTGGGGCTGCAATGTAGTAGGTGCTGTGGTCTTCTATGGGTGCTGCAGGCTGGCTGTGACTGGTCCAGAGGGATTGCATGAGATGGTATGACTGTGGCCATGACTAAGGATGGATTACAGGGAGGCACAATGGTGGCTGGCCCTGTGGTATCAGCCTGGGGTGGCAGGGCAATGACTGTGCTGCAGTTGGTGTCATGGAGTGGCTCAGTAGGGGCTGTGCCAGTGGTTGTGGTGGACTGCATCACTGTGACTGCTGGGCCATGTGGGGACAGCTGCTTGGCACCATTTGTATGGGGGCTGATGGGGGGATGACCCCCCCCCAGCCTGGGGCAAACCTCTCCTGTCCTCAACTCCCAATATAGACGTAATCATCTTCTTGACCCACATCATGTTCACTGCTGTATGCTGTCTGGTACAGATGGGTGGGTGGCAGGGGCAGCTGCCAACAAGATGGTCCTGGGGCATCCTCTGTCATGTCCGCATAACGTGGTGTGTTGTTGGGAGAGGAAAGTAAGGTTATATAGCACAGAAATGTGCAGAGCTGTGTGCTAGCCAAGACAGCATGCATGCCCAGTGTACGGTGACACATTACCCATGCTATGTGTGTGGTGCACTCCTATGCCCCCTGTCTCCCTACACACCTAACCCCCTATACCGGTGAGCACACACCTCGTCACCATGGAATACACAGCCCAACACCACTGAGCACATGTCCCAACACCAGTGAGCACACTCCCCATCACGGGTGAACACACACAGCACCAGTGGGCACTCATGCTAGCTGCTGTGTGCACACACCGCATCCCAAGGGAGCTCACATCCCAGAACTAGTGAGCACACATGTAACAACACATGGGGCATAATCATGGATCTGCACACAGATGGCCACATACTGGATGACATGGAAACATTAGTGTGGCCTACACCCACTGTATCATCCAACACTGGTGTAATGTAAGCACCTATACTATATATATATATATATATATATATATATATACACACACACACACACACACACACATATATACACACATGAATGACAGAATGTCACACTGGCAGTCACTCACATGGCTGTGCAGGTCCTACTTGGCTCTTGTAGCTGCCACCAGGCATTTTCATCACCTCCATTGTCTGTAGGGTGGATGCTATGGGCTCCTCTGCAGGATGCAGAGTACATGTAGCTTCTGATGCCTGTGGACCCCCATATGTGGCATGCAGCTTCCTGCAGTGTGTTGTCATGACCTGCTTCATCCACCTTCTCACGTCCCCAAAGCACTTCCTTACTGCTTTCATGGGTCTGTTGCTGCCACCAAAAACATTGACCACATCAGTAATCTCATCCCAGGCCTGCCATATATGTGCATTTATGGCCTGCATCAGGAACAACATCTCCTCCTCCCTGGCCATGTTGGCCTATGCCTGCACTTGTAACTACTTGTGGAGAAGCAGTGGACCTGAATTCTGTCGGTGTCCTCCATGGTACCTGCTGGACAGGGGAGTATAATTCAAGTGATGGTGGAATACACATTGAAGCACACAGCTGAACAGAACTCTATTTTAGCACCCTGACCATGTAGTTGTCCCAGCATTTCATCTCCTATCACAAATATACAGAAACAGCCATTGTCAAGGTCACAGACAAACAGGGTGGACATAGGTAAGGCCCCAAAGGAACCAAAGGTCACCACCACCCATGCATGTATATGAGAGGATGACTCCGCTGTCAGCATACACCATGGACTGCAGTAAGAGGGTGCCTTCATTCAGACACAACAAAACTACCTACACTAGATGTAGATGACAGTGGCCAGCACTGTCACATGTCCAAGGTGCCACTGCACAGTATACACACAGGGATAATATTGAGTAGGAGCCACATGTACTGTACTCTGTTCCACCACCTCACTGAAACATGTAGGACAGGTCCACCACCTCTGTCATCCTGCCTCACTGAGTGCTACAGGTGAGTTCCACCACCTACATTTGACAAATCCACCACCTAGAAATCGGGATGAGGGTTCCCCACCTAAGAATTTGCAGTGTAGCAGGGCTCACAGATGTACAGGGTCTCCTGCATTGTGAAGAGTAATTGAGACATGCACAAGGAAATTGTTCCCATGGACTTACATTGGCTACACAGGACAACTGACTTCTTTGTCATTCATAGTACATAATGGAAGCCACAGAAACACTGAGAAACTTGCCCTGGAGGTACATGGAAAATGCCAATGCAATCTCAGAGCCATACTGTAGCCACTGCATACACAATGCCCACCACTCACCCATCCCTTTCTTGGCCATTCCACAGGACACCTACCTCTGTTTGCCTGCAGTTCACCTGTGAAATCTAGGTGTGCACTAGCTCCTTTATATATTCCAGGTGCAATAAGGCATGCTAATATAACCCTTGCCTCTGTGCTTTTGTGCTGAGGTTCTTTGTCTTTGTAGCTTGCTTCCTTATTTTGGGCCCACTATGATCCAAACCCATAAGACAACATTGAGGTCAGCTCATTATCCCTTGGTGTGAGATACAGATGAGTCACACTGACAAGTCCTCTGTAGCACAAAACCATCCCTGTGTCTTCGGTTCTCACCCTTTGCAGATTGTATGAGAGGCCCTTTGGCACAATGCATTCTTGATTAAAGCAGAACCAGGCTACATTTTCATGGTGATTTGAATATATATTCCATGGTGTTTTGCATTATGGGGTATGTGTGATTTTGTATTTTATGCTAATCAATGCATACCTGCCAACAATGACATGCAATGCAAATGTGATTGCTTGCCCAATAACTGCAAAATTAGCACATTTGCATACCCTTGCTAAATATCTCACCTTTGCCCTCTGTGCTAAAGTGCTTCCACTAGCACATTGCTTTGCGCTGTTTCTACACTTGCACAATGTTCAGCCATGGTGCCAGTATGACATCACTCGACAGCTATAACATCAACAGTCTGGGAAGCTCTGTGCACCAGGCCATTACATAATATCAGTGTGCGGCACTATGCAGGGCTGTGCATGCAAAACATGTGCATGTACGACCTGCCCACGTGCCACCCCATGCCTGGTGCGTACTCTCAGGTAGGCCCCCCAGATATGTGTGTTGTGCACTGCAATGCAATGCTGCACAATGCTACCTTGCCAACATTCTGCACAACACTACATGACACACTCAGACAGCTCAGAACTTGGCAAGATTGTCTGACCTGTACTAGGCCTACACAGTGGATGATAATATGTCAAGCAGGAGACACAGGGCCGTGCAGCAGCAGCACCAAAGATGGTCCACCACTGAGTTGGCAAATCTGGTTGATCCGGTGGTGGCTAGAGAGGACCAGTTCCTGGGGGAGTCAGTAGAGTCAGACAAGCCCTGGAGGGAAGTGTGGGTGTCTGTGGGATGGTGCCTCACATGCTGCACTGTGGTCACTGGCACTGGTGACCAGTGCAGGCACTGATATAGCAACCTCCAGTGGATGGAGGCACATCACCTGCAGCAGCTACAGGCAATGGTGGTTGTTGACACTGTGTCCAGGGTAGGTGAGTATGGATGGTTATATATATTGCATGTGCAATGGTCTGTGTGTAGGCATGTGTCATGGTAACATGCAACAGGGTTACTGTCACTGAGGCACCATGCACATTACTCCGATGTCCATGTTGTGCCCCTGTGTGCTATGGGACATGACCCACTGCATAGCCTGCCACTATATATGCAGGTATCTAGGCCACCTATCCCATGGGATGTCCCCATGCTCTGTGCATGGCAGTACCCACCATGGTTGCCTGAGGTATGCGTCTGCCTGGGAGCATGATTTTGGGTCACTACAGTGACACGGCAGCAGTGTCAGGGTGCATGACAGGTCCACGTATATGTCATGGCATGTTATACAGGGTCTGCTTACTGGGTACAGTGCCTTGACATGTCAATGCCTGTTACCAGGTATGATCCCAGAGGGGGTAACATATGTCCTACTTGTGATTTTACTGGTAGGAGTCCCCAACAGGATGTGGATATGGCCTCCATCTATGTCATGCGCACTGCGCACATTACCCTGCAAGGGCACTGGTAGGTGAATGCCAGGTACAGCATGGGGTACTATGTCACTGCCCATGGGGTTCTGGACATGTACTAGCCAATGTGGGGCTACACCTACTGAATCCTATCCCCCTAGCCATACTGCAGGCATGCTGTGTATGCCCTTGTCATATGGGAACTGGTGCACCAGGCATACTCATGCATACTATGTCTCGAAAGGTTCTGGAGCTGATGTATATTGGTCTGTTGTACAATTGCTGGGGGCAGGCAGGATGTGGGCACTACACACACCGGCATACACTGTGCAAGGCCATATCTACCACAGGGGTGCCATAGGTGGTCCCACAGGTACAATGCAGCCTTTTCGGACCTGTCAATCTGCATCATGCATATGTGGTGGCTGGTGAACAGCACAGGTGTATGTACTGGCATTTATACTGTATAGTGTGCACTTAACAATGCACTGTGTTCCACTGCAGGATACTGACCACACCTCCCTTTCCCTCTCCTTCAGACTTCAGTGAACAGCCGGCCCCTGCCTGGGGCACAGGTCAGATGGACCAGCCAAGCAGAGGTGAGGACCAGTCCAGTTTACCAGGCCATGATGGGGCCCAAATAAGTCAATCATGGAAGAGGCATCAACATAAGTACCTGCATTGTGTGTCACACCCAAGGTTACATTTTTACACATATAGGTGCCAGGATGGGTTGACCACTGTGGCCATGGCTCTACCACTTTCACAGGTGTTAGGACTTGGCTCAATCTGCTGTTGCAATCATGGTTATTTATTACACTAGTGGAGTGTGCCTTGACACTGCAGCATGTGCTGTAAACAGTGCTACTTACACAGCACAATCTGTGTGGCATGCAGGGTGTCAGCAGAATTGAGGACAGTGAAGGCCTTAATATTGTGGATGGGGATTTGCAGGGGTCATGCCTGCTGGAGCACAACACAGTGGAAGACTTCACCAATGTAAGCCACCGGCCCGACTGGGGCAGGAACACAGCACACCATGATGCTGTCGGTGGGTGGCGGAAGGTACACCACATTCTACACCTGATCAAGGCAGCAATATGGGTGTGGGGAGACCCAATCAAGGGGGAGGGACCTTACCCTTTACGTCCTTGGCTCTGCCACTATTTAGACTCTTCTGCCACCCATGTCCCCAATATGCTGCATGTCTCTGTGGCCACAATGGATGTCACTGTGTGGACCACCATGCAGGATGCATGACTGTGGGGGTATCAGCTCATCTGTTATGGTGGGGGACACTCACCCTGCCCTTGAGGCTTTGGCCCACCAGTGCAGCTGTGGTGTGTCATGGATTGTGCAATCCACTGTTGTGCACCTACATGCTGCTAGGACTGTGCCCTGTGTCTGTCTATCGTGCAGTGGCATGCCTTCCACTGTGCAGTTGCATGACTGCTGCATCACTGACCAGGTGTCACAGGGAGCTGGTAGGAGTGCCCATAGCCCTGCTTGTGATCCCTTCAGTGTCAGTCAGGTATGTACTGCTGTATGCTTGGGACTCTGTATGTGTGGTTGTTGTCAGGTGGTTGGCAGTGGCCAGTGTTGGGTAAGTTACTGTAATGTAAGGTATAATGCAAGGTAATATTGAGCCGTTGCTAAGGCAAGTTGGTGCAGGGGATGTTGACACCTTAGAGACTGCAATATATGCTGAGTATTCCCCAGGCAAAAGGTAATTAGAGTGTGGGACAGAAAGCAATGTACTAACCATCCAGATGGTCTTTTGAAGATTGGTCAGAACAAAGTAGAATAATAACTACACCCAAACACCTGTTTAGACTGTACCCAAATTCTTCTCATACTACAGGTTATGTGACCAAAGGGTGCAGCTTTAAGTCCCTGTATAAAAGACTGTCACAGTTAAGTGGTTGTTGAATATATTCTGGGATGCATGCATGTATACACTTAGAAACATAGAAACATAGATTTTGACGGCAGATAAGGACCGCTTGGCCCACCCAGTCTGCCCATTTCCCTACCTAATGGATAAGCTGCAGATCCTAGTTAACCAGCTGCCTACTTCTTCCTACCCCTACCCCCTAGAATTGCCTTATGACTGTCCCATGCATGCTTGAATTCCACCACTGTTTTTGACTCCACAACCTCATCTGGAAGGCGTTCCATCATCCACTACCCTATCTGTGAAAAAATACTTCCTTAAATTACCTCTGAGCCGCCCCCCTTCTATCTTCAAATTGTGCCCCCATGTTCTTGCACACCTCTCTTTTTGAAAGATGCTACCCTCTTGGACTTTGTTGATTCCCTTGAAGTACTTGAAAGTTTCTATCATGTCCCCCCTCTCCCTCCTTTCCTCGAGGCTATACATATTCAGCTCCTTAAGTCTCTCTTCATATGTCTTCCGGTGCAGACCCTGCACCATTTTAGTTGCCTTCCTCTGGACAGCCTCCATCCTGTCTATGTCTTTGCGGAGATTGGGTCTCCAGAACTGCACACAGTACTCCAGATGGGGTCTCACCAACTGTCTGTACAGAGGGATAATAACTTCCTGTTTTCTACTGGTGATGCCTCTCCCTATGCATCCCAGTATCCCCCCAGCCCTCCTTACAGCCCTCTCACATTGCTTGCCCACCTTCAGGCCATCTGATATGACTACCCCCAGGTCCCTTTCCATTTTTGTTGTTGTTAGTATCTCACCCCCCCCATTGTGTATTCTTCCCTTGGTTTTGTTTCCCAGGTGCATTACCTTGCACTTCTTAGCATTGAATCTAAGCTGCCATACATTTGACCATTCCTCTAACCTTGCCAAGTCCCTTCTCATCCTTTCCACCCCACCTTGTGCATCAACTCTGTTGCAGATCTTTGTGTCATCTGCAAAGAGACATACTTTCTTCCAGTCCCTCTGCAATGTCGCTTATAAAGACATTGAAGAGGACCGGTCCTAATACTGAACCCTGCAGTACTCCACTAGTAACCCCCCTTTCTTCAGAGTGGACTCCATTTACTATTACTCTCTGTGTTGTATTCTCCAGCCAATTCTTTACCCAGGCTGTCATCTTGGGACCCACTCCCAAGCTGGCTAACTTGTATATTAATCTTTTGTGTGGGACTGTGTCAAATGCCTTGCTAAAGTCTAGGTAGGCCATGTCCACAGCCCCTCCCTGATCTACTACTTTGGTCACCCAGTCAAAGAAATCTATCAGATTTGTCTGGCATGACCTTCCCACTGTGAATCCATGCTGCCTTGGGTCCTGAGCCCCTCTGGCCTCTAGATACTCAACAATTCTTTCCTTCAGAAGTGATTCCATCATTTTCCCTACCACTGAGGTTAAACTAACAGGTCTGTAGTTTTCTGCTTCTGCCTTGCTCCCACTTTTGTGAAGGGGAATCACATCTGCCCTTCTCCAGTCCTCGAGTACCACCCCATCCTCCTATGATTTGTTAAAGAGGGTAGTCAGTGGTGTCACTAGTTCTACCCTTAGTTCTTTTAGAATTGTGGGATGAATCCCATCAGGCCCCATTGCTTTGTCCACCTTCAGTTTTAAGAGTTCTTTCAGAACCCTTTCTTCTGTAAATGGGCTGGTATCAACTTCTGTATCCAGAGTGTTTCTACTGTTTGTTTTAGGTACTTCCCCCACTTCCTTTGTAAATACTGGGCAAAAATATTTGTTTAGTATCTCTGCCTTTTCACAGTCACCCTCTGCTCACCCTCCCTCCTCTTTATTAAGCCTCACTAACCCTCCCTTGGTCTTCCTTTGCTCCCTGATGTACCTATAAAAGGTTTTATCCCCCTTCTTAACTGAGTTGGCTATCTTTTCCTCGGTTTGGGCCTTTGCTGTTCTGACTGCCTTCCCAGCTTCCTTTTGCTTTAACTGATACAGTTCTCTGTCCTGCTCCTTCTGTGATTCCTCCTTCTGTGATTCCTTGCACTTATAACTATACCAATAAAATAAAATCATGTATAAGACATATGTGCCAGGTGTCTTATGTTACAATTTGGTGTCGTGACTCGGGTACCGATTGCTGTATATCCCTGTCATTGCTGTCAGTATTTCATGGTCTAGGTTGCTGCAGATGAAAAGCAGTATAGTTCGCTCTGCTGTCATCAGACTTATCACCCAGGATGGGGGGGGGCTCTAAAATGGCTCGGTAAATAAATGACTCCGGAGAAATCTGGGTAGGACGAGGTTGCCAGACAAGGAGTAAGTATGGAAATGATACTAAGAAATTTCACAGAGAGGTATTTAGAGGAGGATCCCTTTTGACCCCCTGATGAAGGGGAAATCTTTGTACAGTGTCTAAAGGCACAGTATGAGGAGAGAAATGAAAAATGTAAGGTAGACAAAACTAAACTTGTTAACATTTGTCAGATGTTTCTGCAAAATCAGGTAGAGATGGAAAAAAGAGTGGAAGTAATGTACCAAATGAAACAGGAGGATGAGGAAGAAAAACAACAATTAAAGAAACAGCTGAAAGAGGTCCAGGAATTATTAAAACAAAAGGAAAGTCAACTTGATAATCTCCAGGGAAAAAAGTGTCTCCTTCTGCAAGAACAGAATCATCTTAGTGAACTGTCAAAATATCATAGTAAATCTAGTCAAGAGACCCAGACTAATTTAGCTCAGGAAATTTCTCTGTTACAAGGTAAAATTACAAACTTAGAGGAGGAGCAAACCCAAAACCTTCTGTTAAAAGGAAAAGAATTGGTGGACTTAAAAGACCACTATGAGGAAAAATTAAACCAACAAAATCAGGAATATGCCCAGGACTCAGAATACAAACAACAGCAGATCATGCATCTGCAGACTGAGGTCCATCTGCAAACCCAGATTTCCTTAGAATTATGCCAACAGTTGACAGATGTTGGGGAGAGTAGGTGTAGAAAGAATAAGAAAAAGTGTAAGGTTGCAGTGGTTAAGGAGACACTTTCAGAGTTTTCATCGACTTCTACGTCCTTCGAGGTGGAGGACGATCCCGCCTCATCTGATGAAGATGGGCACCGTAAAGCTAAATATAAGTCTAAGTGAATGACTCCGTATGTCCAGAAAACTGGGACATCGGGTCCCTTAGTTAAACACAAACAAAAGGTTAGAAAATTGTCCCCAAAACTTAGGAAAAAACTTATGTCCAATATTATGGACACCTTAAAAAAGGTTGATAAGTTACGGGACCAACTGAGACGAAATCCAAAAATGGAAAAACCTAAAGTGAAAGAGATCGAAACCCAAATAGTGGAGATGCAGTAGGAGGTTAAGAAAGTGCAACAAAGAATAGACGATGATGAAAAGGCAAGGGAAGCAGCCAAACCTAAGTCAGACAAGGAACTTGAGGTTGAGGTCAAGCAAAAGGTGTTGCAAAGAGATTTGACTATACAAGAGGCTATGACTTTGGGAGAGAGGCTGGGCAAGTGGAAACCAGGACAATATCCGACCCCTTTCTGTAATAAACTAAAAAACTTGGTGAAAAGTTTTAATTTGACTAACCAGGATGCTTGTAAAATTTTGACTCTGGCTCTACCTTCAGTCCTATCAGGTAGCCTGCCAGACAATATAATGGGACTCAAGGCAGATGTAAATGACCCCGACAGTTGGTCGTTAGTGTCTGACATTTTGTCCGCCTTACAGGGGATGTATGGGGTGTCCCTGGCAGATTGGGAAAAAAGGTTTATGAGGTCCAGTGGCAGCCCGGGGAATCTCCTGTAATGTTTGTGAACAAGTTATATGCTGCCTATGCTATGTATGGGAGGGGCAGCTAGACCATCCAAGGAAGACTCCATCTTCTTGGGATTGATAGACAGGCAAGCAACTCAGATCCCTGCCTCGGTTTGGTTATTGTGCAAGCGAGCTGAGTCATGTGCCGCAAGAAAGAGATTCTCACCGACTGGTGGAGAAAGCAACAGGATGATAAGGACAATGCCAAGGACAAGGATAAAAGGAAAAAGGTTGCCAATGTAGTATGCAATGAGGGTAAGACAAAGGTGACGTGTCGAAATTGCAACAGGAAAGGTCTCTTTAGGTAAGACTATTGGGCTGGGGGGAGGACGGAAGGTAGATGAAACCAGGTCCTCCAAAAATGAAATGATGGGGGTCAGGCTATAATAAAAATGAAGACCTGACGTTGGTCTTGAAGGCCCTGACAAACCTTCTAAAAAACCAAAATGTTGTGGCTGTCAAGTTGTCCACCCCTGAAGGGGGGGAAAATAGTGACTGACAGTCCCAGGCCCCTAGAGTCCATCGAGTGCAGGGGAGTAGGGAAAACTGAAGTAAGGTGCCTGCCTGGTGCCATGGCTTGGAGGGACAGGAAGCGCATCCTTAGGATCATGAGAACAGTTGCACAGGAGTTTGAGCTGGATGTCATTGTCCACCTAGGGACACATGACTTGGCTCATCATGAGATTAGAGCAGTGCAGAAGGACTTTGTAGAGTTGGGGAGGGGCCTAAGACAAGTAGCACACACAGTATCCTTCTCAGAGGTGCTGCCTGTCAGTGGCATGGGTGAGGCGAGGGTACTTTGCACCTTGCAGTTTAATGAATGGTTGAAAAAATGGTGTGGAGCACAGGGATTTGGCTTCATTGGGGACTGGGGTTCCACTTGGAGGGACACCAGCCTACACTGGCAGGATGGTCTGCAACTGTCCAGGAAGGGAACAAGTCTTTTGGGCAATCTGTTTAAATGCTTCATTGGAAAGCTTTTAAACTAGTCAAGAGGGGAGGCACTGATGAACAGCAGGAAAATCCCAGCCTCCCCCTACAAAACAGCATACTAAATGAGAAATAGACCAAGGTAGAAAGGTCAGTGGGGGATGCTGCTACAGAAGGTAAAGCCATCAAAAAATGGAGAGCAATGAGTATCAATGCCCATAGTCTGGGTAACAAGCTTCCTGAATTAGTGGCCTTGATGGAGGAGGAACATCTGGATATCGTGGCAGTCACAGAAACATGGTACACACAGAACCATGACCGAGATGTAACATACCAGGATACACTATCTACAGGAGGGACAGGGAGGGTAAAAGAGGAGGAGGAGTAGCTCTCTACATAAGGGAAGGAATCAAAGCAACAGAACAAAAGGGTAAACAGGGAGGAGAAGAAGCATAGTGGGTCAATTTGGAGACAAGCAATGGCACCACAATCCACACAGGGGTTGTATACAGACCCCCCTCTCAGGGGGAGGAAATGGACAAGGAAATAATAGAAAGTATACTAAGAATGGCAGAAAAAGGGGAGATATTGCTGATGGGTGATCTGAATATGCCAGATGTTAACTGGAGTGCAGTTGCAGCAGCCACTTCTAGGAGTCAGGTTATTCTAGATGCCCTACAAGGGGCATGCCTTAGGACAACTAGTATTGGAACCCACTCGAGAGGGAGCAATCTTAGACCTGGTTCTCTCAAATGGAGATGGAGAGAGGATCACAGATGTAGAATTGGGTAGCCATCTGGGAACCAGCGACCATCGAACAGTATGGTTCACAATAAATACAGCAATAGAGTCAAGCCATACAAAGGCAAAAGTACTGGACTTCAGGAGGGCTGACTTTGCCAAAATGGGTGAGTGCCTAATGAATGCACTAGCAAATGAGCAGGAAGAAGGGGTGGAAGAACAATGGGGAATAATAAAAACTGCCATCACAGAGGTAACAAGCCTTTGTGTGAAGCAAATAAACAAAACAAAATGATGTAAGAAACCACTATGGTTCTCAAAGGAGGTGGCAGTGAGGGTTCAGGAGAAAAAGAAAGCATTCTGGATGTACAAGGAATCACAGAAGAAGCAAGACAGATAATTGTATCAGTTAAAGCAAAAGGAAGCTGGGAAGGCAGTCAGAACAGCAAAGGCCCGAACTGAGGAAAAGATAGTCAACTCAGTTAAGAAGGGGGATAAAACCTTTTTTAGGAACATCAGGGAGTGAAGAAAGACCAAGGGAGGGTTAGTGAGGCTTAATAAAGAGGAGGGAGGGTGGGCAGAGGGTGACGGTGAAAAGGCAGAGATACTAAACAAATATTTTTGCTCAGTATTTACAAATGAAAGGGGTACCTAAAACAAACAATAGAAACACTCTGGATACAGAAGTTGATATCAGCCATTTACAGAAAAAAGGGTTCTGAAAGAACTCTTAAAACTGAAGGTGGACAAAGCAATGGGGCCTGATGGGATTCAACCCAGAATTCTAAAAGCACTAAGGGTAGAACTAGTGACACCACTGACTACCCTTATTAACAAATCATGGGAGGATGGGGTGATACCTGAGGACTGGAGGAGGGCAGATGTGATTCCCCTTCACAAAAGTGGGAGCAGGGCAGAAGCAGGAAACTACCTGTTAGTTTAACCTCAGTGATAGAGAAAATGATGGAATCACTTCTGAAGGAAAGAATAATTGAGTACCTAGAGGCCAGAGTGGCACAGGACCCAAGGCAGCATGGATTCACAGCAGGAAGATCATGCCAGACGAATCTAATAGATTTCTTTGACTGGGTGACCAAAGTAGTGGATCAGGAGGGCTGTGGACATGGCCTACCTAGACTTTAGCAAGGCATTTGACACAGTCCCTTAAAAGATTAATATACAAGTTAGCCAGCTTGGGAGTGGGTCCCAAGATGATAGCCTGGTAAAATTGGCTGGAGAATAGGACACAGAGGGTAATAGTAAATGGAGTCCACTCTGAAGAAAGGGGGGTTACTAGTGGGTACACCTGAGGGTTCAGTATTAGGACCGGTCCTCTTCAATGTCTTTATAAGTGACATTGCAGAGGAATGGAAGAAAAGTATGTCTCTTGCAGATGACACAAAGATCTGCAACAGATTTGATGCACAAGGTGGGGTGGAAAGGATGAGAAGGGACTTGGCAAGGTTTGAGGAATGGTCAAATGTATAGCAGCAGATTCAATGCTAAGAAAGCATGAGTAATGCACCTGAAACAAAACCCAGGGAAGAGTACACAACTGGGGTGAGATACTAACAACAACAAAAATGGAAAGGGACCTGGGGTTAGTCATATCAGATGACTTAATGGTGGGCAAGCAATGTGAGAGGGCAGTAAGGAGGGCTGGGGTCTACTGGGATGCATAGGGAGAGGCATCACCAGTAGAAAACAGGAAGTTGTTATTGCTCTGTATAGACAGCTGGTGAGACCCCATCTGGAGTACTGCATGCAGTTCTGGAGACCCAATCTTCGCAAGGACATAGACAGGATGGAAGCTATCCTGAGGAGGGCAACTAAAATGGTGCAGGGTCTGCACCGGAAGACATATGAAGAGAGACTAAGGAGCTTAATATGTATAGCCTCTAGGAAAGGACGGAGAGGGGGGACATGATATAAACTTTCAAGTACCTCAAGGGAATCAACAAAGTCCAAGAGGGTAGCATCTTTCAAAAAAGAAGTGTGCAAGAACAAGGGGGCACAATTTGAAGATAGAGGGGTGGCTCTGGGGTAATGTAAGGAAGTATTTTTTCACAGAGAGGATTGTGGATGCATGGAACGGCCTTCCGGAGGAGGTTGTGGAGTCAAAAACAGTGGTTGAATTCAAGCATGCATGGGACAATCATAAGGCAATTCTAGGGGGTTGGGGTAGGAAGAACTAGGCTGCTGGTTAACTAGGATCTGCAGCTTATCCATTAGGTAGGGCAATGGGCAGACTGGGTGGGCCAAGCGGTCCTTATCTGCCATCAAATTCTATGTTTCTATGAGTGGCCTCCTCAGAGAGGATGGGGAGGGGAGACCAGTAGTATCCACTTTGGTAGGGGGCCGCCAACTTTCTGTGTTAATAGATACCGGAGCCACCATGAGCATTACTGATCTACCTCTGCCAGTGCCGAAGAACAAGACTCAAGCCATCACACTACAGGGCTTCACAGGGGGGGGAACCACAGCTTGGCTCTCGGAACCCTGTCAGGTAGTTATTGTACAAACAATCAAAGCGTGCCCATTCTGGACTTGTAATAGCCATGAGGGTACCATTCTGGGCATGGACCTAATGTCTAAGTGGTGCTGGATAGTGGATCTGAGTAATATGACTCTATGGACTGGTGATAAATAAACAATAAAGGGAAGAGTATCTGACACCCATTTAGTGTTTACCATTAAGGATCTTTCACTATGAGGCTCAGCATATGATCTTGGTACTCTGGTAGAAAATCTCCAGGAGGCGATATGGGCCATCATCACTAATCGATCTGTGGTTTAGGCCACACACTCTAACGATTGTGGAAGAGTGAGTAATCAAGTGATAAAAATTGATGGTCCGGACTCACCACCACAAAGGTAGTATCCCTTTCCTAAGGAGGCGAGGGAGCCCATTAAACAGGTTATTGATCAACTGTTGGCTCAGGGGGTGATCAGCCCTGTCTGCTCTATGGTCAATTCACCAATCTGGCCAGTGTTAAAACCCAGTCGGGCATGGTGATTAACTATAGACTACTGGGTCCTTAATAAAGTTACCCCACTAATTACACTGGTAGTGGCATGACTACTTGACCTTATCATCAGACTGACCCCATCAACATTGGTCTATACAGTTTTGGATGTGTCCAATGGGTTATAGTCAGTTCCGGTACATCTGGACTCACAATACAAGTTTGCATTTACATTCGAGGACAAACAATATACCTTTATGTGCTTGCCTCAGAGTTTTCACTCGTCCCCGATATTGTTCCACCAGTGTCTGGCAGAAATCCTTACCAGTTTTTCAGAGCTGCACTAGATAATCCAGTAGGTGGACGACATCCTACTGCAATCCGATACCCTTGCGGAACATGTGCATTACTTGGCAGAACTCCTTTCATTGTTGGCCTCGGCGGGACTAAAACTCAACTCGAAGAAGGCTCAAATTGCCCAATCACAGGTGTTGTTCTTGGGCATTCAAATAGATAAGGGAGGGTGTACCATGGACCCTCACAAAAATCAAGTTATTCAGCAGTTGCCACACCCTAAGACCAAAACTACACTCCGGCAGTTTCTGGCATGGTAGGTTTCTGTAGAGATTTTATAGAAACCTTTTTCACCAAGGCTAAACCATTGTATGATCTCCTTAAAGGGGATCATACAACAGTCTTCCATGGGATGCCCACCACCAAGTTGCTTTTACAGAATTAAAACAAGCTATGATGAGGGCACCCGCCCTTATAAACCCTTGCCCCAACCAGGATTTCGTGTTACAGGTCTGCACCACGCCCGAGGAGCTCAATGCTGTCCTATTACAGGAACGGCATGGCCAACTGCGACCAGTGAGGTATTTTTCAAGGGTGCAGTCCCCAGTGGAGCGAGACATTTGAAAATGTAATGCCAGCTCTTGGGGTATATTGGTGGTACAAGTTACAGAGCATATTGTGGGGTTCTCCCATGTTCTCTTACAAACGCCCCATTCCCCCTTAAAATTTTTGTTGGAAAATGAAGTGAAGGGTGTCTCCTCACAACATTTGGTTAAATGGACCTTGGCTCTGCAAGATCATAATCTGATGGTGCAATGGTGCACGACACCATTGCTCATAGATATGTTACAGTGGGAGGGGAGGATCATGACTGCGGACACGTCCCACTCCAAACCCTGCAACTTGTTTTCACCTGTTCCCCCTTCCCATTGGAGGTCCATCTCTATGTGAACCGCTCCTGCTATTGGGAGGATAGGCACTTTCACGTGGGCTATGCTGTGTGGGCTCCCGATATTGAGCACCAGGTCTTAGTAATGTACCCATCTTCTTTTTCGGCACCCCGTGCCGAGCTCAAAGCTGTTTGAGAAGCAGTTCTAATGTCCTGGCATTGAGCGGTTAACATTTTTACTGACTGTGCCTTTGTGGCTAATGCCCTGACAGAGCACCTGACAGTATGGGCTTGCAGGGGTATGCAAAAGCATCGGGTGAACCCATGGCATTCGCACCGGTACTTCAACACATCTGGCAGTTGGGTCCGGACAAACCCATGCAGATTGCCATTTGTAAAGTTAATGCCCACCAGCGGGACACCACTGATGTTCATCAAATCAATAATAACATTGTTGATCAATTGGCCAATAAAAGCAACCCAACATGGTAAACAGTGGACAAATCCTCTCCCAGACACACAGGATATGTCTCAATTATGGGAGATTCATGACTTCGATCAGCACCACCAAAGGTGGATTGCCTCTCTGCGTGCTCTTCCAGGTCTAAAAGATATTCAGCAAACAGACCCATTCTTAGTCACCTGTCATCAGCAGGTGGAACGAGGGTACCAGTTCAAGGACCTCGCTGGCACCTCAAGGTCCAAAATGACACCCGCATCTGGGAAAGACAGGAGGGTTTCCCTAAGTGGGTTCCCCCTATTAAGTTATGCCAAGATATTATCATGGAAAACCACCGCCTTAGAGGTCATTGTGGGCTGCATAAGACCAGTCAATTGGTCACCTCCAAATATTGGTGGCCTGCCATGGGCAGGCAAATACAAAGACAGCTACAGTCCTGTCTCATTTGCGCTCAGATGAACCCTCGCTCAAAGAGCAAGCGGGTCCTGTTAGGCAGGGTGCCATTGGCAGATGGCCCCTGGTCTAGTCTCCAAATCATTTATGTTGGTCCTCTACCAGCGGCAAAGGGAGGATATCGATATATGCTAGTCATAGTAGACACGTTTTCTAAATGGGTCGAGGCAGTTCCTCTCCACGCTGATACAGCTGGGGCCACGGCTAAAGTCCTGTGGGAGCACATTTTCTCCCGATGGGGGTTTACGGTCACATTAGAGAGTGATGGGATAACTCACTTTACCTCTCAGATCATGTCAACTCTATGCAGCATCCTAGGGATTGAGCAAAGATTGCATGTATCCTATCACCCCAGTCATCGGGAATGGTGGAAAGAATGAACAGAACACTGAAGACCGCCCTTAAAAAGGTGGTAATGGACACAGGCAAGGACTGGATAACCCACTTACCTGGGATCCTTATGGGTATAAGGGACACCATCAGTCAGAGCACAGGGTTTACGCCCTATCAGTTAATGATGGGGAGGGACATGAAAATCTATTGCCTCTCTGACCCGTGCTTATCCACCCCAGTAAATGACCATATCGGAGCTGATGTCTTCTTGCAGCAACTTCAGATGCAGCTCAATGAATATTTGCCACAAGCAGCACAAACGATGGAAATGGCACATTGGAAAAACAAACAAAGAGTGGAAAAGGACCCACTTCCACCTATTGGTTTGGGCGATCATGTAGTAGTTAAAAACTTTGCCCAAAAGGGTCCCTGGGAAGCCAGTTGTATGGGGCCATTCCGGGTTGTCCAATTACTGGGATCATGGGTGGCTAAAACTGAAAGAATCAAAGGAAAAACCAAGCAATTGCAGTGGGTTCATGTTGATCATGGTAAACTGTATCGGCCTTTATCTGATAATATCTGATACTGCATTTTTCTGTTTAAGTTAATAGATGGCCATGTTGGTACTATGGCCCAGATATTCAAACTGCACCAGGCTGTGGTGCAAGCCTGGTGCAGCTCAACTTGGCTGCACAGGGGCATGGACTGGGCGATATTCAACAGAGCTGCGCCATGGCTCAGCATCATTGAATATCGCACCCTGGCCACCCGCAGTGCGCATGGCGCAGTAGCACTGAACCAGCACCAGTGACCAGAGTGGAGCTTGGGGATGCGCTAGCGCAAGTTCCATTGCATAAGGCGCAGCAACTGTGATATTCAAAAGTTGACAGCAAATGGAGCCATAATGTATGCAAGGTGCACATGGGGCCATTTGCATGTCATTATGGCCACATTTGCATGCAGGTGTGCCGATCCCCGATGACTTGCACCTGGCACCCTGCCAGGCAGCAGCCCTCGGGGACCGACGCCCCCTGCAGCGTGGCAATGTTCCCCACAGCCCGATCGCAGGCTTCAGTAAAAAACGAGTAATCCTAAATCCCTGGTGGTCCAGTGAACCGCTGCCTGCCCGATCACAGGCTTAAGTGTGAACAAAAAGATTGCTCCAATATTCCTGGTGGTCCAGTGGACCGAAATCTGCCCAATCGTGGGCTTAAGTGTGAATATAAATATTACTTGTATATCCCTGGTGGTCCAGTGGACCAAAGTCTACCTGATCGTGGGCTTAAGTGAACTAGTACAGACCCCATATCCCTGGTGGTCCAACAGACCCCCCTCCCCACCCGCCCACTGATCCCGCACCGCCCGGCTCCCCAGGTCAGCGGTAGGCGTACCCTCACCCGCCTGCCACCCGCTGCCTGCCGACTGACACTGTCGGTAGGGCTGTACGCCATTGGTCCACAGCGTGAGACAATGGGCGGCAACCCATACCATACTACACATTCCAGATATGTGAATTGTGTGAATAGTATGGAGTTGCACGCCCATTGGCTCACGCTGTGGACCAATGGGCGACATCCCACCAACGGTCAGTCAGTGGGCAGTGGGCGGTCAGGTGGGTGGTGAAGGGGGTCCGCTGGACCACCAGGGATATTGGGGTCGGTACTAGTTCACTTAAGCCCACGATCGGGCAGACTTCAGTCCCCTGGACCACCAGAGATATAGGAGTAATATTTATATTCACACTTAAGCCCGCGATCGGGCAGATTTCGGTCCACTGGACCACCAGGGATATTGGAGTAGTATTTATATTCACACTTAAGCCCACGATCGGGCAAACTTCGGTCCACTGGACCACCAGGACTATTGGAGCAATCTTTTTATTCACACTTAAGCCTGCGATTGGGCAGACTTCGGTCCACTGGACCACCAGGGATATTGGAGCAATCTTTTTATTCACACTTAAGCCTGCGATCGGGCAGGCAGTGGTCCACTGGACCACCAGGGATATAGGAGTTATCTTTTAATTCACACTTAAGCCCGCGATCGGGTGGGCAGCAGACCACCAGGGATTTAGGATTAATCTTGTTTTACTGATGCCCGCAATCGGGAATGGGGGCCGCGCCACCACGGAGGTGCAGCCAGAGCTCGGGTGGCCACCCACAGGTGGCAGCTGCTGTGTTGCACCCTGCAATGTGACAGCTCACCTGTGGGTGGCCATCCGTTGTTCCTTTTTTTTTTTGGATCACCTTTGTGCTGGTGCAGGTAGGGGTTGCTCATGCATGGCTCCACACATCCCGGGCTGAAAATCAGGCTGTGCAGAGTATGCATGGGCACACCCCACCTATCTGCACCTGCATACATTACTGATGCGCTCCGGCGCATCGGGATTTGTGCCAGGCGAATTCCCGGTTTGAATATCTCGCCGGGGCACATCAGTGAGTTGCGCGTGTAATAACACTGTTGCGCCATGCGAAACCCTTTTGAATATCTGGGCCTCTGTCTTTTTCTGCAAATTTTAACTGTTCCAAGTGCAGACATATAATTGAAACTGGACACTTATGGTTACCAGCCAGACTCATACTCATGAAGGATAATGGGACATAAATATGTACATTATTTGTAGTAACTATTCCTATAAATGTGAAGAAAAACAATTCACTGTCCAATATTTTACAACCACTGAAAACTATGGATGGTCAGAAAAGGCCATGTCTGTGCAAAATACTGATGACTCTGTCATTAAGTATGTGGAAGCCTGGCAAAAACCAAAACAGTTACTCTTTAGTACCGATGAACTGGCTCTGTAAAATCGATCCTATTGGTGGAACTCCCGAGACAAAGTCTCAAATGTTGCTTACACTATTGGACTTGTACAATTGACATTGTTGTTACCTCATGATGCTACTTTTAATAAGGTTGTTGTATCTTTAATGCCGGGACATGTAGGCACCAAGTGTGACCCAAAGTGGTTGTATAATCAGACCCATACCCTTGCGGTGTTTAATCAAAGTAGTGTGCACAAAGGAAAGTTTTCCCCTCCTACTGATAGTTTAATTTTGACCCAAAATATATACACCCCTTGTATCATCCCTGTCGTTTAGAATATTATAACCTGTTGTTACTTGTCCCCTTCCCCAAACTGCCCCCTGTCTGTGACACTGCACAATCCTTGCTGGTGTAGAAAACCTATTACAATGAGACTTTTAGACACTACCATGCTCGTCATAGTAACTGTCTAGTGTCTGTTGACTCTCTCCCAAAGGAGCCTACCTTGTCACGGAGTAGGCGTGACATTTCTGATGCAGCTGTCTGGGCAGGCGCTGGCATGGGGCTCACCAACGGTGTTGATGGGACTGTTCTAAAGTGGCATATCAGGTCCCTGGAGGTCACCCTCAGGAGTCTCATGACCGAACCCCTGGCTCAAACCATGCAGTTATCCGGACAAAATGAATATTTAGATTGGTTGGTGTTTGGGGATACTCTTACAAATTTTAAATTGCTTGCTAATATGGTTCATATGCTTAATTTTTCTGTTGTTAAAAATTTAAATGTTGCCTTTTTGGAACTTGCATGTGCTCAAATCGCCTCAGAGGCTCACAACAATTTACGTAATGAGCTTAACCACATTGAAACTAATAGACTGCCACTAGGAATATCAAAAAATAATATTTCTACCCTGTTAGGTAGAAAAGATGTGGTACTTCCAAATCTAGATTTAATAAAGGTTTGTCCGACGCCTAATGAGTACCATCATGCATTGACACATATTATCCCTCTCCTGTTGGTTGTTCCTGTCTGCTCTGAACCACCCACCATCTCCTGGCAAATACACAATCTAGGTGTCTTGATGCAAGACCAGATTATGTGACTGCAGCCAGTGGGCGACGACACAGTTTTCACCAAACAAGGCCAGTATTACATCCTCAAACAAGATTGCTGCTTAAAGCAGGAACATTCTCTGGTATGTGGCAAGGAGACCCCAGTCTCACCCTGCTTCCTACACCAATACCCCTTTACCTTAACTAGTGCCAATGGGCACTGTGAGGTGGTGCGGGTGGAACCAATCATGATGTGTCCTTGCTGGACAACTGTGGAAGGTGTGGGAATGGAGTGATGAGACCTGGCAGGTGGTTAATTGGACACTCTTCAAGCGGTCAGCCTACTTACGGATTAATGTCGCTCAGTTGGATGGTGCTTCCCTAGAAGTTACTGGGCTTTTCCAGTTAGCGGTTTCCCCACATATGACTTGGCCTGCTTTCACACCTTTACAATTGGTGGTGCTGCAGCATAGACAGCAGACAAGGGACCTGGTCTTGAAACAACAACACTCTAGTCAACAGTTTGCACACAATGCTCAATATTTGCCGGTTATCTCCTGGTGGGATTGGGGCTCAGCTGTTTTAGGAACCAGTCCAACCCCAGTAATGGTACTGGTGTTTGTTGCCCTCCAATTGGCACATTTTATATTCTTATGCTGTCTCTATGCCAAAATTAAATGACTAATTAGGCAGCTCCGATATCTGCAGTGGCAACAGCAACCTCTACTATGAGACCATAAGTTTCTTCTGTGTTTAATGGTCTCAAAGAGGGGATTGTAATGTAAGGTATAATGCAAGGTAATATTGAGCCATTGCTAAGGCAAGTTGGTGCAGGGGATGTTAATACTTTAGAGATTGCAATATATGCTGAGTATGCCCCAGGCGAAAGGTAATTAGAGTGTGGGACAGAATGCAATGTACTAACCGTCCAGATGGTCTTTTGGAGACTGGTCAGAACAAAGTAGAATAACAACTATGCCCAAAAACCTGTTTAAACTGTACCCAAATTCTTGTCATACCACAGGTTATGTGATCAAAGGGTGCAGCTTTAAGTCCCTGTATAAAAGACTGTTGCAGTTAAGTGGTCGTTGAATATATTCTGGGATGCATGCGTGTATACACCTATAACTACACCAGTAAAATAAAATCACTTATAAGACATACGTGCCAGGTGCTTTATGTTACAGCTACTTTTTCTGTTACTTTCTATTACTTTTGGAAATGTGTTCCAGGAGGCTGTGTGCAGTCACCATCAAGGATGGAGAAGTACTAGAACAAGTAAGACACCTTACACTTACAGTTACTTGTTTCTTTGTATACAAAAGTAATACGTAACTGTAACTGATTACATTTATTTGAAAGTAACTAGTAACTAACCTATTACTTTCAAATAAATGTAATTTGTTATACTTACTTATTACTTTTGTATTGTTTTTGTATAAAAATAAACAAGTAACTGTAACCGTAAGGTGTATTATTTTTTCTAGTACTTCTCCATCCTTGCTGACAACTGCACACAGCTTCCTGGAACAAGTTTCCAAAAGTAAAAGAAAGTAATAGAAAAAGTAACTTACCCAACATTGGTAGTGGCCGCTGTGGTAACAGTACATCACCATGTCCTGCCATGCACATCATACAGCCTCTGTGGTTGGCCACCTGCAGTAGTGCCATCTCTGGTGCCATATATACTGTGTGTCATGCCTTTGCAGCTTGCCAGAGCCCCTCATATGTTACATGGGGTCGGCAGAAGGTGGGGCCATTGGTGGATGATGAATGTAGTGTATCATATGTAATTGCTATCATTATGCAGATGCAGTGGTGTGTAACTGATACAGTTCTGATTAGTGTATGAGTACTTCACTGTACATGGGCATGGACAGTCATGCAGTTTGGGCATGACCGGGCTTTGGAAGACCAATGACCTTCACAGGCTCTGTACTGGGGAACACCTTCTACTTAGGGTGGACCCAAAGCCATTTGAATGGAGGGTGCCTACAGTGCACTCTGCATCATACACCACTGTTGTGGTGACTGGGGCATAGTGTGTCAAGCACCCTCCCACATACACTACCACTGTCTTCTGTGATACCATGCCTGCTAAACACAGAGCTTCTTGATGGTGCCAGGCATGACCAGCTATATTGTGTGCACCATGTGTGTGTGCCTAAGCCCTATGCTTGCTGCCACCCTGGGTGACTCATGGATTTTTGTGTCCTGCATGCCAGTGTTGGTCTGTGTGCTAGATGCATGGGTCATGAGCACAGGGTATTTGGTTGTGACTCCTTGTCAATTCAGCAATAACACTGCATCTTGGGCTCTGGCTTGGTGCTGTGATTCAATGTGCTGCATTCCTGTATCTGTCATGCCTGCCAGTGATGTGTGTCAATTCCAAAGCCTGAGCTCACTCTGGAATAGCATGGTACACCCACTTCATGAGCAATCCTTTATTGTTAAGGGTACACAGTACTGCCTCTGGTATGCCATGACCAGTCCATTGCAGCTGTCTGACTCCATTTACCCATGTGTGTTATGGGACCCATGAGGCAGCTTGTACCTTGGTTCATGTGTTAGGCCACTCCTGTGTCTCTTGTTCTATGTGCACAGCTGACTGAATATATTTTATTTCTGTCCGTAAGTTCCCAGAGGATAGTCAGTCATCAGGTGCATATTGAAGATGGAGAGGGATGGGATGACCTGCTGTGCAGGCTGATCCACCTGAAGCACATTTTAATAAGGTAGATGGAGGAGATGAACAAGGCTGTTCAGGACATAACTGCAGCTCTCCAGCAGCAACAACAGTCACCAGCACCACCACTATAGGCAGTAGAACCCTGACATGGGACTGGCACTGGCAGGGGAATGGGTGTCTCCTTGACATTGTTCCCACCTTGTTTATGGGAGGTTGCCTCAGTGTTTTTGTTTCCTCACCCCATGTTATTATTGTTGCTGTTTAGTTATGTGTTGTATGGACTGTTGCCTTTCTTTCACATTAAAGCATATTTTTGCAACATATGCTGCTGTGTCCTGTTCCCTCCACATTCATCCACAGCCACCCCCACTGTGCAGCTCTGTACCTGGTGCTGTAGTCATTGTTGTGCCACTGCATGTCCCTTGTATTCAGCACTATCCTTACTGCTATATTCAGAGCTGTGCTGTGCTTGTTGTTTGTGTGGCATGCAAGTGGCATGCAAGCCACCCTATATTCATATGCCAAGTCTGGGTTCAGACAAAAACACAGCACCACCTCCACTTTAGCTAAAGTCACCAATGACTGGCTGACCGTGCACTATTACAAACAAGTCACAGGTGTCATATTCCTTTATTTCAGAAAGGCATTTGATACTGTCGACCATAACCTCATCCTCAGTGGTCTCAGTAAACTAGGCACAGCTGACACCACACTTCGATGGTTCTCAAGCTACCATACAGGTAGAGTTCAGAAAACCAAAGTGAGCTGTTATTTATCCGACTCCCTCCCCATGAAATGAGGTGTCCCGCAAGGCTCCATTTTAGGCCCTATACTATTTTCTATTTACATTAACTCACTGGACTCCAATATCAGCAACCCCAAAATACATCTCTTTGTGGATGAAACCATTATATATACTTCTAAGCTAATCTTATCCGAAGTACGTGATGTACTCCAAACTGACTTCGCACAGCTAGAGCACAACCTAATCAACTCCAAGCTGCTACTCAATGCAAAAAAAAAAAAAACAAGGTCCTTTATTTTGCACCTAGTAGCAATAGGCCCTCCCCTCGGCACAGTGTGTCACCTGTACCCATCATGATTATCCTAGGTGAATCACTAGACGTGGTTAATTAATTCAGATATCTGGGCATTTGGATAGACAGCAAACTTTCTTTCAGTGTGCACATTAACTACCTTTCTAGTAAGTTGAAAGCAAGACTTGGCTTTTTCTTCAGGAACAGAATGCTCTGTCTCCCTGACATTAGACATAGTACAGGCCACATTCTTGCCACTCCTAGACTACGGTGAGATCATCTACCACTGTGCCGCTGCTTCCAGCCTTCACCAGCTTGATATACTGTTCCATTGGGCTCTGCACTTCATTACTAAAGCACCTTTCAGGGTTCAGCACTGTGACTTATATAAAGAAGTCAGCTGGCAACCCCTCGTCACCCGACCGCTACTCCATTTGCGTACCTAGACCTTCAAAGGTCTACTAAGCAAATTATTCACCTATATCTCCTCACTAGCTAATATTTCCCATTGCTCCTACTCCCTTAGGAATTCTGCCTACATCCTCCTCGACGTACCCCGGATGCATACCTCCCTCGCCAAGGGTGCCATTAGTTATGCTATCCAATTGATGTGGCATCTCATCCAGATGTCACTCAGGCTCACCAGCATTGTCTCATGAAATTTCTTCAGAGCCCTCACCAACAAATTCCTCCCAGTAGTCTTTCACTGCCACAGGTCCTAGCATAGCATGCCAGTCTCTTGCCACTGCTATCAAGTGAGTACCCTCTGACTTCTTGTTTCCTTCTTCCTAGTATCCCTATCAACTCTGTCCCATGTGCCCCCCTAGTCCATCCGCACCCTTATGCCCAGGACGCCATCTATACCCTCCATCCCTGATCCCTGCCCAACTCTCTCCCATGCTCTTTCGTCCTCTTGTAACTTCTTGCACTTATCACTTGCCCCCTCAGTCAGACTCCTTCCTCAACAAAAGTAGTTATGTACTTCTCCTTACCCCCTTCCTTCCTTCCTGCACTCTCAGCCATCTTGAGAAGCTGACAGCAATCATATAAGTTCTTACTGATAATATGTTTGTTCTCCCTCTTAATATGAATTGGTTCCTGTATGCATCACTATTGTTTTTCTTTTCATTGGCCCTGTATGTATTTCCTACCAATTATTGTTTCCTTATGGTATGTCACCACAGCTTACCCTGGCACCGGATTCCTATGTTTTATTATTGTTTTTACTGACCATGTATGCACTTTTTTCTACCAATTATTGTACCTGTATGCTATGTCATCACTTTTATTGTACACTGTTGTTTAACGTTGTCCTTACAGGACCTCCTTGAAAATTAGCATGTTCAATGGAGTCTTCCTGCCAATAAACTTAAACTTAAATTTAACTTAAACTTATTGCTGGTGCAATGCTTCTGAATATGGCAAGGTCTGGGCCTGGCATAGGTGCAAATGCAGGTGCAGTGAAATGACTGTGCTTGTGCGCATTTCTGAATGTCTTGGCCAAAATGCTTAGAACCTTTAGAACTGATACGTATTTATATCTTTCTGCTGCATTATTATGTAACACTGTAATGTATAGTAGTGCCTTAAGTGTGACACTGTTTTTATAAGAGAAGTATTAGAATAGAATACATATGCACGTTTCTGCCATGTCATAGTACTAATACACATACTAACTTCAATTGCTTCCTCTTGCTCGGCCACAGGGATTGCCACTGTCCTTGAGGTGCTGGTTCACACCAGGACTGTGATCTTGCATTAGCAGGACACCAGGAATGGCTGCAACAGGAAGAGATTCTACACCACTTTAAAGTACTAATATAATGTATAATGTAATGGCTTGGTATACATTTCTGTTCATTGATAATTGCAAAATTCAAATCAGGCTTATGTGTGCTAACTTCACATCTGCTACACAAATGTAGATGTACCCAGGAAATCAGCTAATGATGCCAGCCAAGACAGAAAGGGAAGGGCTTCATGATGCCCCTCTGACCCCATTTTCCGTTTTATCCCCCTATTCCCCTGCTGTTCAACATGCTGGTGTGCATGTGGAGGCACACATGCTACACATCAGGAAAGCACCTCTGGAAGTGCTGACTGGAGCTGCACTGCCACCAGACCTGCACCTTGTAGCAGCTTAAGGCTGGGATGACAAGCCAACTTTCCTTGGGACAACAGAGCAGTCTGTTCAGATGCTTGATTCTCTTCCAAACAAGTCAAACACTGGCAACCTGTGCTCATTTCTGAACTCTGACTGTTAGAATCACATGAAGTGAATCACATATTGCCTGAACCATCTACTCCACTTGGGAGACATATTTATAATATTATTATGATTATGGTTTTTGCTGTAAATATCATAGTTTTTTTTGGACTGCATGTAATGTATGCTTACTGCTGTGATGATATTCCCTGCATCCACCCACATAATCTCTGCCCACTTGAACCAGCAACTCTCTTATTTCTTCACTGCACCCTTTCATTTTAGAGCATAGAAGCACCAGCGCAGCAGATTTCACTTCTTGTGGCATTGGAAGGCTGTCCTCATAATCTCCTTTCTAATGAACTTACTTACGGCCTACATAGAAATATAGAAACATAGAATTTGACGGCAGATAAGGACCGCTTGGCCCACCCAGTCTGCCCATTTCCCTACCTAATGAATAAGCTGCAGATCCTAGTTAACCAACAGCCTACTTCCTCCTACCCCCCACTAGAATTGCCTTATGTCTGTCCCATGCATTCTTGAATTCCACCACTGTTTTTGACTCTATGACCTCCTCAGGAAGGCTGTTCCATGTGTCCACAACCCTCTCTGTGAAGAAATACTTCCTCACATTACCTCTGAGCTGTCCCCCTCTATCTTCAAATTGTGCCCCCTTGTTTTTGCACATCTCTTTTTCTGAAAGATGCTACCCTCTTGGACTTTGTTGATTCCCTTGAGGTATTTGAAAGTTTTATCATGTCCCCCCTCTCCCTCCCTTTCCTTGAGGCTATACATCTTTAGTTCCTTTAGTCTTTCTTCATATGTCTTCTGATACAGACCCTGCATCATTTTGGTTGCCCTCCTCTGGACAGCCTCCATCTTGTCTATGTCTTTGCGGAGATGGGGTCTCCAGAACTGTACACAGCACTCCAGATGTGGTCTTGCAAACTGTCTCTACAGAGGGCCAACAACTTCCTGTTCCTTTCACAGATCTTCCATGGGAATGTGGGTCACCATGAAGTACAGCATGGTATTTCCTTGTTTTTGAATGTCACACACCAGCTGCCACACCTCCCAGTCAGTCCAAGTCTTACCCATATTCTGTAAAAACTGAAAAGAACAGTTTTGTATAACTATTTCAATAAGTGAAATCGTTTTCATTTTATCATGTTGTATTTGAACAATTATATTGAAATCATAGTAACATTTCTAACAGTTATGTAATGAATATATCAGAGATTTAACCGTGAAAAGAACCCATTAGATAGTATTATTGTGTGACAGTTTTGTGATACTACAACTGTTATACATATCAGAAAAGAATAATTTGACCTTTATTGTGACCAGTAACTTGATTCAGGATACATTTTTATATGTTAATATGACCACTGAGACCTCTATTAATTTTCTAAGAGTGGTTTCATGTGTATATTTAGGGCATGAGAACTGCAAAATGAAGGTCCTTGGTCCTGATTCGCTAAAAAGTATAACACAACCACAGCCCTCCTAGAATTCACCAACTTCCTACACTCCTTCCTAGACTCGGGCAACATAGCTGGAGCTGTGTTCATAGGCCTTTCCAAGGCCTTTGACACAGTTTGCCATCCACTCCTACTTGACTCTCTCTACCAAATCAGTTTCTCCACTGGCCCCATGGCATGGTGTGCCAGCTACCTCTCCACCTGGTCCCAATACATCAAAATAAACAGGACCCTGTCTGACACACTACCTGTCCACTCCAGGGTGCCCCAGGGTTCCATCCTGGGTCCACTACTCTTCAGCCTCTGTCTAATCATCTTGCCCAAGGCCTGCCCTGAAAAAATTCTACTGTATGTGGACAATGCAGTGCTCTACGCCTTGCACCATGAACCTGCTCCCCTCCAGGACTCCCTCCAACATGCCTTCAATCAGGCTGAAACATGGTTCAAGGACCGTAGACTGGTCATAAACCTAAAAAAGGTGAAATTGATGATTTTCTCCCATCACCAAAACAAAGCAAAGAGTGGACCTCTCCTCATCCTCTCCAGCACTCAGCACCCCCTTAAACAGGTATCCACCTACAAATACCTAGGGCTTACCCTCAACTCTGCCCTTACCTTCCATGACCACATAAATACCATAGCAGCCGCTGCAAATGCTCAGATTGGACTCCTTTATTGGCACAAGGACTGCCTCCCTCCTGATGCCCTTAAGCATGCCATTACTTCCTCTATACTATCCCTAGTTGATTATGGACTCCCTGCATATGGTGCTGCAGACAATACTGCTCTCCATAAAATTCAACTCTCCCTCAACAAGGTCTGCAGGCTCCTAACTGGTGCCCCTAGGCTCACCCACACCTGCTCCCTCTATCCCACTGCCAATCTCCTCAATTTCGAGAAAAGACTCCACTTTCAGACCTGCCTACTGACCAAAAAAATTCTGCTTGGTCTCTCCCCTCCAGGGTCTCTACCTCCCTTCAACTTGCCACCCTGTCTATCTCCACCCCGAAACTTGGACAAAGCTATCCTGGTGATACCCAGGATAAAAACCTCCCTCACCCAGAGATCATTCTGCTACAGAGCTCCTGCCTGGTTTAATGCACACCCAGCCACTGTCACCAGCACACCCAAGATTTCCCCTTTCAAAATCGCTTTCTGTGACCACCTTCTCAATACCCACTCCTGTAATTGCAACAGCTGGTGCTCTCACACCCTCTAGGGCCCAAACCCCTGACAGAGTCCATCTGGACTGCCACCACATGCAACAATGTCTAATGTGGCAATGTCCAACTGGACTGCCCTCCACCCCCCGGTCCCCTCAATTTCTGTGCAACCCTGTATACAGGGGCTCCACCTCTGTCTCATGAGTAATATGGAAAATCCTGTAACTGATGTTCTTTTATGGCAACAGTGTGTTTCTGTGCTTAATTATGTAAATTTCTGTACCAAAAAATTGTAGATAAGTATGTAAACAATGTCTGTACTCTATACATAATGGCAATTCCTTGTAACTGTACTCTCACTGTTTTCTGTCCTCCATGTGATGAGGTACCTTTGTAAATGAGCCATTGGCTCAAAGGTTGTAAATCTGATACTTCAAATAAATAAATAAATAAATAAAAGCACTCTTGCAAACATACAAGCAGTCTCATTAGCTGTATTAATATACTATTGAATGACTTTGATCAATAATATATTTGGAATTTAAAATCCATTACCTGAGCATGCCAATTTTCATAGCAGCTGTGTATGACACACTCTTGGCAAAAGAGTGTCTCACATGCAGGAGAAAGGACTGCTCCAAGTAGCCAGGAGTGCTCCCTTGAGCTATAATATATGTTGGTTCATCTATTTTTTTCACCATTGCAATGTGGCTCTGAAAAGAGACTTTTGGGTGAAAGAAGCATATGAGGACTGGAAATGTGGATTGATTTCTGTGCTTTTACAGTATGCATTACAGTACAGTTTGAATTTCATGTTTGAAGTCCCTCCAGAAAATAATATTTCCAGCATCATAAAAATGCACAGTTTTTTAGATGCACCTACGGACTATAATATTTAATTTGGGGATATCTAATCATGTGCATTCCAATATTATATCTCTCAAGAATCCAGATATTTGAATATTTATCTTTTGACATGATCTTTCAATGCTTGAAGTATATTGCTGGCCTTTCCAGATCATGCGTTATGTGATATCTGAATACAGAATTTTACAATCTTGTAATAGTATATGAATTTCAGTTAAATCAGCTTTAGCTATATCTATTAAATCTACCCCCCCCCGTAGCCTAAATCATTACCTCCAACATGGATCATCAGTATGTCTGACTTAGGGTGTGTGATCAAAAACCTACATAAAGTTGACATGAATAGCTGCAGTACATACCACCCTTACCAAACCAAAGAATATCACAGTTTTCCAGTTGCACTAGACAACTTATCTCAGTGCAGTAAAGCTACTACAAGGCAATTTTGTTTTCCAGTTGCAAATTATTACCAAAACGCCTTCTCCTGGCAAACTATGTACCACTGTGCACAAGTGAACTGCCCACTATCCAAATGGTGGTGCTGAAGGTTTGTGCTATAACTGAATCTTTTCTGAGACCTTGCCAATACCAGACAATCAGAATGTGTGTAGCTCCACAAGATTCACTGCTCCTGAATGACTGTCCTCAAGTGCACTTCTGTAAACCATGTAAAGCAGAAACACACTAGTCATGATATGACTGGAGTAGACTGACAACACTATGCAAATCCCATATTTTTGTTGTCAGTCTTATGAACATATGAACATACGAATGTTCCAGCAGAAACAGACCACCCGGTCTATCTAAATCTGCTTGAGTGTGCAGCTAGCACCCCTAATTTGTAGCTGCCCCACCCACTCCCATTTGTCATCCCACTGCCACTCCCCACCTCTCTCACCCCACCCTCACTCTCCTCTATTCCCTGTCCCATGCCCTTTTGAAACTGTTCACAGATTTACATGATACTACCCATTCAGGTAGGGTTTTCCATTTTGCTACAACCCTCTCTGTGAAAAAGATTGTGTCTCCTCATTTCCTTCCTAAATCTTCCCCCCCTCTATTCTTAGTGCATGCCCCCAGTGACAGATCCCCCTCCTTAACTTAAAGACCCTATCTGCTCCATCCTTATTGATTCCCCTCAGATACTTGAATGTCTTTATCATGTCCACCCTGTCCCTTCTATCCTCCAGGGTGTATATATTCAGGTCTCTCAGCCTGCTGTCATAGTCTGTCCCTTCCATTCCACATATCATCTTTGTTGCCCTCCTCTGCACCCTCTCCAGTAGCTTGGTATCACACTTTAGGTATGACCTCCAAAACTGCACACAATATTCTAAGTGAGGCCTTACTAGTGAGCTGTAGAGGGGCAATATCACCTCTCTTCACCTGGATGAAAACCCCTCACTATGCACCCCAGCATTTTGTTCACTTTTGTAGCCACTCTCCTGCACTGGGCAGTGTTGTCCATGGTCCCTGTTATCATTACCCTTAGGTCCTCCTCCTCCTCATTGATCCCCAGCTTAACCCCTCCCAGCCAGTAATCTCTCCTTGGGTTCTTCACCCCAAAATGCATAACCTTACACTTCTTTGCATTGAACCCCAGCTGCCACCACTCTGACCACCCTCTAGCTTGCTTAGGTCCCCCTGCAGCTGCTTCCATCTCTCCTCTCCTTTCATCACTACTCTGATTTTGGTGTTGTCAGTGAACAGACTTATCTTGCTCACCACCCCATGTGCAACAACTGATAGGAAGAGCCCAAACAATACTGGCCCCAACACAGAGCCCTGTGGCACCCCACTCATCACCAGCCATGGAGTTGAGATCTCCCCTCTCACCATCATCCATTGCAGCCTCCCACTCAGCCAGCTTGCAATCCAGTTCATCATTTTTGCCCCTACCCCTACACCAGTTAGCTTCCCCCCAAACTGCCCATGAGGCACAGAATCGAAGGCCTTGCTGAAGTCCAAGTAAAGAACATCCACTGCATGACCCTTATCCAGCTCACCTGTCACCCAGTTATAATATTGTATCAGGTTGGTTTGACAAGACTTCCCTCAAACAAACCCATGCTGCCTCACATCCTGGAGGCCACTGTCCTCCAGGTACAACACCAGTCTTTCCTTTAGTATTGTCTCCATGAGTTTGCACACTATGGAGGTGAGACTTACCAGGTGATAATTATCCAGTTCATCCCTTGGTCCACTCTTGTGTAATGGTACTACATGTGCCATCCTCCAGTCCAGTGGCATGCATCCTGACTCCATTAAGGTGCTGTACAGATCAATCAGTGGCTCCGCCAACACTTCCGCCATCTCCCTCAGCACCCTTGGGTGGATACCATCCAGCCCTGGTGCCTTGTCTACTTTCAGTGCCCTCAGTCCATCTAGGACTCTGCTTGCCTCAATTCTTCCATCTGTTACCTCCTCTCCCCTGTCCCCACCCTCCCAGCCCATTGTGGTAGTGGTCCTCCCTTTTCTTCCATGAACACTGAGCAAAAGTATTCATTCAGTGCTTCTGCCTGCTCTTCACCCTTTTCTGTCCACTTCCCACCCCTTTTTAGCCTCACTATTGTCTTCTTGCACTTCCTTTTCTCCCTGATGTATCTGAAAAAGTCTTTCTCCCCTTCCCATTAATTCCCTGAACTAATCTCAGCTCCCTCTGGGCCTTGGCTTCTCTCACTTTTCTGGTGACTTCCCTGGACTGTCTTCCATACTCCTCCCTGTCCACTTCCTTCTCTGTCCTTCTATACCTCTGGTGTGCCTCTCATTTTGCTATCACCACCTCCACTACCTCGCTGTTCAACCAGCATGTTTTTTTTGCTCTGCTCCTCTTACTCTGTGTCTGGGTGCAGGCTTCTGTTGCTTCTGTAATCCCCCTTTTAATAATATCCCTTTTCTTCTCTGCATCCATCTCCTGCCTTATGCCCTCTAGTTTCCCTTTCAGTACGTCCTGCATCTGCCCAAAGTCTGCCCCCTGAAGTTTACTACCTGAGTAACTGATTTCTCTGGCTCCCTGCACATCATGATATTAAACCACACCGTTTGGTGATCACTGTTGGCTAGTGGGTCCTCCACCTTTATTTCCCTTACTGCCTCCCCATTCAACAACACCAGATCTAAAGTTTTCTTTAGCCTAGTAGGTACACTAACCAACTGTGTCAGGATACTGTACTGGATTGCATCCAGGAGCACTTGCTCTCTAGCACTGGAGGTGACTGGAATGCTCCAGTCAATCCCTGGCAAGCTGAAATCCCCCACGATGACCAACTTCCCTTTTCTACATAACTTTCTGATTTGTACTGCTAATTCCCTGTCAAACTCCTCAGACTAGGATGGTGGCCTGTATGCCACACCAAACCTCATTTTCCTACCCTTTGAGTCTAGGAGCTGCAGCCAGATTGCCTCTGTTCTCCTTTGTTCCCCCTTGTCCCTTGTGCATTTGATCCTGTCTCTCACATAGACTGCCACCCCACCGCCCCTCCCTTCTTTACGGTCCTTCCTGTATACTTTTTATCCTGGGATTTCCAGATACCAATACCTGTGCTCAGTTGTCCATGTTTCTGTGACAGCTGCAATATCCACCCTCCACACTGCTAAGAGTCCCTGTATCTCAGCATATTTATTGCCAAAGCTTCTTACATTCAGTGAGACCACCCTCCATCCTGCCCCCTTTTCTTCATTGGCCTCCATTTCCTTTCTTCTACTCCCTCCTTTTAGAGCTGCCCTGAGTCCTTCCCTGCTAGTCTGGGGGGTAGGCTGTGACTCCATTCTATTAGATTCCTGCCTACCTGCAGTCCACTTGCCACCCCCATCTAGTTTAAATCCACCTTTTTGCAATATACCTCCCCAGTCTTTGCTTTAATACCTCCTTCCCCTCCCTACTCAGGTACAGCCTATCCCTTGAAAACAGATTGTTATTATCCCAGGTACTGCCCCAGCCACCCACAACCCCATATCCCTTAGTTTGATGCCATTCTACCAACCATGTATTCAACTCCCTAATCCTCTCCTTTCTCACTGTGCTTGTGCAAGGTACTGGGAGCATTTCAGAGAATGCCACAGACTCCTCAGTCTCCTCACACAACCTTCCCACTTCCTCAATCCTTTCCTTTGTTACTGCCACCATTTCCCCCGCTAGGTCATTTGCCCCAACATGTACCACAATGTGTGGTTTCCTTCTACCCCTCCTTACGCATTTTAGGATTGCCTGTTCTGCCTTGTCTGACTTTAATCCTGGTATGTACTTCACTAATTTCTGACTGTGCCTCACCCCCTTGTTGCCCCATCTGATCCCCTTGAGTATGGAACCCCTCAACACTAGTACACCTCCATCCTCTTTCCTTGTGCCTGTCGCTACCCCCCATCCAGGTTCTCATTTCTGGGGCCACTCAAGATGGTGCTTTTACAGTGTGTCCCAGTGTCTCCCCCTTCTCTTCTCAACTGAGACTCCACCCCCCCCTGTTTGACTGCCAACCTTCCTCTCCCTCCTCACCTCTCCAAGTATTATCCCTCCCCCTGCCATGCCATACTCAGTCTCTAGTAGTAGTCCACTAGTAATGCCCCTCTCTCCCTTCTCTTTGTGAGTAGTATCCCTTGTGCAGTCTCCTCCTGCATCCTCTTTCCCATGTGTTGCTCGTACAGCAGACATGTTCCTTCTTCCCTTTGCCTTACTGTGTGTTTCCTCCTCCCTTCTGCTTACTGCTGCTTCTCTTTTTCTAGGTTCTACTAGAGTCCACCCTTCATCAACTGGCTTCCTGTCTACTGTGCTTCCTCCCCCAACCTCTCCCTTGCCCCACTGTTCCTTCTCTGTGGTGCCCCCACAATACTCTCAGATGTCAGCCCTCTTACTGATGCAATCCTCCCCTCCTCCTTCAACCTCCCCAGCTCCATGCCAAGCCATTGAACCTCATCCTCAAGCCTCCTTAGCCTGTGGCTTATTGGGCACCCTCCCAGCCTCCACAGTATGTTTATCTGCATTGCTGCCCAACAACCATTGCACCCTACAATCCTACTTATGGTCCACACTACCTATACAGCCTCTCCACACCACTCTCCCTAAAGCAAGTAGAATTAACTAATCCTAGCCCAGCTTTTAACATAAATTATTATCCTAAATGCCCTTGCATGCAGTATAAGACAGTCAACTACAGTACTAACTGGAAACCACAATCCTACCCATAAGGACTACAGATCTACTCACTCATTTTATATATGGATATGTCCTTAAGACTTAGCTCATACTGTCTTTTCTTGTTTCATCCTTCCTGGCCTGTTCTGAGGGCTCAGATCAGTTTGCAGCTCCCCAAGCTCCTCCCTCACAGCCTTTAAACCCAACCCTCAATGGTATTTCAGTATTTAAGAAAGGCTGGTGGAAGGGGTGGGTGAAAGGGCCTTTACAGTCAATCCTGCCACAGAAGTCTTTAAGCTAAATTCTAATTTAAGCTAAATTAAAAAGAAATTAAAACAATATCAAAACTTACAAAAATCCTCTATACATTGCTCCCTCAACAGCAAGTAGAATTAACTAATCCTTCTCTCCTGTAGTTTAAAAAACAATAGCAAAACTTACAAGGGGGTGAGATACTAACAACAACAAAAATGGAAAGGGACCTGGGGGTAGTCATATCAGATGACTTAAAGGTGGGCAAGCAATGTGAGAAGGCAGTAAGGAGGGCTGTGGGGATACTGGGATGCATAGGGAGAGGCATCACCAGTAGAAAACAGGAAGTTGTTATCCCTCTGTACAAACAGCTGGTGAGACCCCATCTGAAGTACTGTGTGCAGTTCTGGAGACCCAATCTCCACAATGTCATAGACAACATGGAAGCTGTCCAGAGGAGGGCAACTAAAATGGTGCAGGGTCTGCACCAGAAGACATATGAAGAGAGACTAAAGGAGCTTAATATGTATAGCCTCGAGGAAAGGAGGGAGAGGGGGGACATGATAGAAAATTTCAAGTACCTCAAGGGAATCAACAAAGTCCAAGAGGGTAGCATCTTTCAAAAAAAGAGGTGTGCAAGAACAAGGGGCACAATTTGAAGATAGAGGGGGGTAAGGAAGTTTGAAGATAGAGGTAATGTAAGGAAGTATTTTTTCACAGAGAGGGTTGTGTATGCATGGAACGGCCTTCCAGAGGAGGCTGTGGAGTCAAAAACAGTGGTTGAATTCAAGCATGCATGGGACAGTCATAAGGCAATTCTAGGGGGTTGGGGTAGAAAGAAGTAGGCTGCTGGTTAACTAGGATCTGCAGCTTATCCATTAGGTAGGGAAATGGGCAGACTGGGTGGGCCAAGCAGTCCTTATCTGCTGTCAAATTCTATGTTTCTATATTTCTATAAATCTTCTCTACAGCCAGCAAGCAGACTTAACCAATCCTTCTCCCCTCTTGCACTCAAACAACTCATTTCATTTATTCAGTAGTTTTACCAGTGCACCTGTTATGTCTACTGTTTTGGTAAACAAATATAAATGAATACATATTTTGTAGGGAAAATATTTTAACATGATTGGGCCATCATGTATGGAAGGAAAATATAATAGATTCTAATTGGCTGGTGGCTCAGGTTTCTGTGACCATTTCCCCACTTTTTTGGGCTGGCATCCTATGTGATAAAACTCTGACCTCTATCTTTCTAATAATGCATTTATATATAGATAGAAGTAATATCAACAAGAATATAACTTACCTGTACATTGATTATATGATTTGTACAGCTATCTCGTGCCATAATAAATGTGTTTTTAGAAGTTTTGTACTTGTTGGATATCTAATAGGTTTGATTAGACAATATTTGAGAGGATAGTAAGAGGCTGAAACATTACATATCTCATAATTTGAAAATTAGTCTTGACCAAATAAATGTGATATAGTACTGTTTTTGCATATTTGTTTATGTTATTAGCAATATGGCAATGTTGAAAAAACAGTTTTTGTGCCGCAAGATGATTTTTTTCAGATTATGGGCCATTTTGAGTGGCAAATTAGACACTGCAACATGAAAAATGGATTTTGTTATTGTGACAGCAAATTTTCCCTTTTGCAATGTGTTCGTGTTGTAAATTAGGGACTGTGACACCAAAACAGCTTTGGTACTGAGACCAGTGCTGTTTGAAATATACATAGCTTATATCTCACATGGAATCCGGAATAGGATCAGTCTGTTCGCTAATGATATCAAGGTGGGAGCTGTGGTAGGCAACACTGAAGGATGGAAGGGGGCTGCAGGAGTACCTGACCAAACTACAGTAGTCATCAGAAACATGGCAGCTGGGGTTCAATGCCAAGAAGTGCAAGGTACTACATCTTGGAGCTAGGGACCAGGTAGGAACAATCAGCTGGGAGGGATGCAGCTAGAAAGCACCATGGAGGAAAAGGATCTGGGGTGCTTATAACAGGCAGCATGAACAACTCAGCTCAGTGCAGGAAGGCTGCAGCAAAAGCCAACAGGATGCTGGGGTGCATAGCAGGGGAATCTCCTCCAGAAATAGGGAGGTGATCCTTCCATTGTACAGATCTCTGGTCAGGCCACATCTGGAGTACTGTGTGCAGTACTGGCACCAGTTCCTGAAGAAGGACATCAAATTGTTGAAAGGGGTGCAACATAGGGTAACCAAGATGATCCAGGGATTGGAGGGAATGTCCTATGGGGTTAGATTAGGTGAACTGAACATGTACTCCCTAGTGGAGAGGAGGGATGGGGGATATGATTGAAACCTTTAAATACATTAAGGGGATACATAAGTCTAATACAGAAGAGCTTTTACAGCTTAGAAGATGGAGGGATATGAGAGGGCATCAGCTGAGATTGGAGGGGGAAGATTCAAGAGGGAAATCAGGAGACTTTTTTTCACTGAACAGGTGGTAGACAGGTGGAATGCTCTGCCTGAGAAGGTGGTATCCTGTAGAATGGTGGGTGACTTCAAGAGGGGTTGGGACATTGTGGAGGGGTTGTGATAAAGAGGGGTGGAGAGAGTAGGACAGCTGCAAAGTTAGGGGCTAGCTGCACAATCAAGCAGACTCAATAGACCATAAGGCCTGCTTCTGCTGGCATTTTTGTATGTTTGTATGACTATAATAAGCAAAACAGATTTTGCTGTTGCAACACCATAATTTCCCTTTCACAAGGTTGTCATATTGCAAAGTAATGACTGTGACACCAAAAAAACTTGAGATCACAAAAATGGATTTTGGTATCATGACAACAAAATGTCTCTCTTGGGAAAGTTTTGATGCTGCAAAGTAACAATTGCAAGACCAAAAGGGTTCGCAACACATGAAAATTTCAAAACTTCTGAAAAGACCCAAAACATGTACCTTTGTTGTCACCACTCTATTTCTTTATGTTGTGTGACCATTATTATCAGAACTATGACATACAAAAGTAAAATAGATTATCTGACAATCTAAAAGTACATGTTTTGGGACTGGAGTATTAAAACTCAATTAGTTGTGTTACGAGCCAATTTTTATGTTGCAGTTCTTCTAAAGCATGCAAATTGGGTCACAAAAGTAGTATTTTTAACAATAAATATACAATTTTGCAAAAATAAAAATATTAAAATATAGGATGCTGTATTTACTGAGTTCTACTTCAAAAATGCTGAAACTTAAAATGGCCCAACCTCTGACATCATCCGTGATGATTATTATTGGCTGGATACCATTTCTTTTCAAAATTTTTCAGATTGTGGGCCATTTGGGGTTGAAAATTATGCACTGCAACACCAAAATGTCATTTTGGTACTGCAACAACAAAAATTCCCCTTCTGAAGATTTTCATGTTGCAAATTAGACACTGTTTCACCAAAATGCCATTTTGCTGCTGCAATCATGTTGCAAATTAGGTACTCTGACACCAAAACAACTCAAAGTCTGAAAAACAGATTTTGCTGCCACAACACCACAATCTTGAGGTTTGTGTCACAAATTAGGCACTGTGAAACCAAAATGACTTGCAATCTGAAAAAAAAAAGATTTTCAGGCTGCAAGATGGAAATGTTGCTGTTGTCAGTTTCTTGGTGTTGCAAGTTAGGCACTGCGACCTGAAAATGACTCCTGACACATATTTCTTTTTTAACTTCTATTTTCACAATGGAAACATAAAATTATGCAATATTATTTTATAATTATAGTTTGACTCCAGTTTTTTATGGCATTTTGAAGAAAACAGTTTTGCACACTTTTACATTATGGTATGTATTTATACACACAGCTAGTAATTTATGTCTTTAAACTGTTCTGATCTGCAGACTGATATATATATGTATTGCATAAGGCATTTATAGTAAACAAATTTGTTTCTCTGTCTCTTTTTAGGTCTGGAAAACAGAATTGGTGAATAATTTTCACAAACACACTGAAGCATGCCTGGTGTGGACAGAAAGAATTATCTATGGACAAGTAACATCTACACTGGCAGAAAATACAAAGCTAGTCAGACAGTGACACATGAAACAAGGAAAGTTAAGACTGATACTAAAAGCTCAGCATTGTGTTTGAACACTAAGGAATCTGGCAAGTGTGCAAAAGATGCTGTGAATCAGGAAAAATGAAAATAAAAATTAAAAAGTAGGCAAGTGGATGATCAACATGGGAAGAAGAAGAGTACAGAATACAGAGTCATGCACACAACTGAAGAACAGACCTGCCAAAATGTGATGTGCAGACAGCACTTGATTGCTGCATTTCAAAAAGGTGCCATGTAAGGCTAGAGTTTAATGTGCAATATCATCAATAATAAGATAAAATGGAAAACAATTAAGGGAAAGGTCCAGATGATGACTTTTCATCTAAAAGTAAAATTATTTGTAACGATGGCAAGAAATGTTCCATTAATATGCACTAGACAGTGTTCTATGACAGAAGCACCTGATCTGAATAATTTATCTTGTTCAGGAACACAGATCGTCTGATGCCAAAGATAACATTGTGAACAATTTAATCAGTTCATGCTTGAAAAGGAGCAACAAACACTTGTTACACTGACACCAGTTGATGCAATTGATGGTGTTTGCTTAATGCCAGTCTTCATGGCAAATATGGTAGAATGTTTGAAAGAGATAATGTGGATGTCTTAAAGACTGCTGGTTTAGAGACAGTTCTAACACTGTGCAAGAATGTATGTGTGATGCTTTGTCACAGTCTTATGATGGAGCATGGACTAATGAATTATGCAAAAGGAAACATTGTTGATTTTCAGCACAATGTCCACAGAACAATTTCTGAAACAGTAATGGTGAAGCCTGACAACTCTGAAGACCCCAAAAGCACTGAAAGATGATCTGTGAAAGTACAGCTTGTGAAAGATTTAAATGTTACATGGAAACAGTTCCCACTGTGTGATGCTTATGCTGTCAGTATTCACAAGTTACAAGGATTATGTCTAGATGATGCTATGATTGGCACAAGAAGTTAAATCTTTAAGGACATGATGAACCATGTAGCTCTGTCATGCATCAGGGGATGGATTTCAGAAGGATTTGATGCAGATACAGTACATGCATGTTGTGTTTGAGTCTGCATCCATTTTCTTGTGTACTGGCAACACTGCCACTGTTTTTAAAAGCTGTGCCCGTTTATGACAAAAAGTCACAGATTGCTATAAATTAAGTACACAACTGTGTCCAAATTGGATGCAGGTTCAGTTGTCTCTTTTTTTGTATGCAGTTGTGTCCATTTTTTGATGTAAACTTTTGATGCTGTTAGGCCATCTAACAGTTGGTCTAACAGGTTTGGATTAATTTGTGGTATAAAAATAGCAGTGGGCACATCTGGGTCTGATCTCTTTGGAAATCCTGCCCCTGGAGTCTAGCAGGTTTCTTTGCTATTAGTGTTGCATTCAGCAAAATACATGCTGAGAAGAAATGCATCCTTGAGTACAATTGACTGTAGACTTGTACCAATCATGTATGCCTTCATTTTCTGTGGCCACCAATGTGCTCATGCCTAATGCAATGTCAGACATATAAAAAAATTGCAGAGAAAACAGTGTGCAGTGAATGCACAATTCACTTCAACTGTTGAGAAACAATGTACTTCAACATATGTTACAAGATTACCAACATCAAAAAAGTAAGAAAGGCCTATCTTTTTGAATGTGGAAGCTGCTTGGAAACAGCTGGGAGCTAGGAAGGACACACATTATTGAACTGGGAATCTACAGGAAAACACAGTCTTGCTCACATCTGAGGGAGGTGTACCTTACTTAAAATTTGACACTTGTTATTGTTTTTGTCTTTTTTTAATCAAGAAGGGGATCACAATACTGCTTATGTACTTGTAGATTGGGAGTTTACATCCAGTGAGATTGAAATACTGCATATTTATTTTGCTTGCGGACAGCTAGCTTGTTGTTTACTACTGACAATTTGCATCAAACTATTTTTTGTACAGTGAAGTACTCACTGGTGGCTGATGATTTTTCATTGTGCTGTGAGTCCTGCAGTTTAGTGAAATTCTGTATTTGACTGCTAATGTACTTGAAGATTGGGAGTTTAAATCCAGAAGTATTGAAATACTGCATACTTTTCCTTTGTGGACAGATGGCTTGTTGTTTACTAGTATTTTAGTGACATTTTGCATCAAACTATTTCTTGTACAGTGAAGTATTCACTGGTGGCTGAGGATTTTTCATTGTAGGTTCTGAGTTTAGAGCAGGTTAGTTGATTTGTGTATTTGACCCAGACATTGTCTCAGGTGGTTGAAACTGGTTTGCTTCAATTGCCTCAAAAGCACAGACCAGCAGGTTGTATAAGGTTGGGTCAGGCGACACTTACATTATAGGTATTGGGCTCAACTGCTTTATTTTTCTCTAGTTAAAACTGTTTTTTTGCAGGATATATTTTCTGTTAAATTATTGTGCATGTTGTCTTGCTGGAAGGAAGGAAAACACTCACTGGGGTGGTGGGTCAGAGCTGTATCTAATTGTTTCTAGAGGGCACTGGCTTGGTTCCACCCACCCTGGCCCTCACCCCACCCACCCCAAGGGTGTAATTTCCTTAATACCAGGGGTTCTGACATAACTTCCCCAGAAGGGCAAAGGACATACACTTGTCATATTCTTAACAGCCCAGCACACTGTGTAAGGGGTAAATGCATGCACACACTCACACACACTAACAAAACACAAAAAGAAGAAAAAAACTAACCCAGTTTCAACAGAAAGGGAGAGAGACATGTTGGGAGTGGTGTAATGCACTGTCTGTAGGGTGGCAGTCTCCTGGGAGAAATTATGAAGGCTGCAATGCTGCCCTATTTGCAAGCACCTCTCTCCTCTGAGGGGAGGAAGTTGCCCATCTCCAGGCTGACCTGTCAAGGAGTAGGGAAACCTCCTTCCCCACCCAGGGACCATCAGGGCTGCTGACGCTGCCTCAGATTTTGCCAAGAAAGAGGAGCAGTTGGACCACAGTGGACTAAAGGAGGGTGAGGTTGGTGGAACAGTGACTCATCCCTCCAGTTGAACCTCTCCACAATTCATGCACCATTCTGATGGAGCATGGTTACTCTATGGAGGCACCTGCAGTGAAGACCAAGAAGGATGCCGGGAACCTCCACAAAGGAGACTCACAGGAGGGTGGCATGGGATCCCCACAGAGGAAGGAAACAGCTCCTGGTGGGGGACTCATTTGTTAGGGGGGTAGAAATGGGGAGGGAGGGGAGATGGAGATAAGGTGCCTGCCCAGTGCCATGGCTTGGAGGGACAGGAAGTGAATCCTCAGGACAGTGGGAGCAGCTGAATGGGAGAGGGACCTGAATGTCATTGTGCACCTAGGGACAGATGACCTAACAGGAAATGAGATCAGAGCAGTGCAAGAAGGAGTTTGTGGATTTGGGGAGGGGCCTTAGACAAGTAGCACACATGGTAACCTTCTTGGAGGTGCTACCTGTCTATGGCATGGGTGAGGCTAGGATACTCTGCATCATGGGATTCAATGAATGGTTGAAAAACTGGTGTGGAGCACAGGGTTTTGGCATCATTGGGGACTGGGAGTTCACCTGGAGGGATACAGGCCTATACTGGCACGATGGTCTGCATCTGTCCGGGAGGGGAACAGGATCCTATGTGATAGGTTTAAATTCTTAATTGGCAAGCTTTTAAACTAGCTGATGGGGAGACACTGAAAAGGAGCAGGGAAATCCCAGCCTCCTCCCACTAAACGGGGTAGTTAGCGAGGTAAACATCAAGGTAGAGAGGTAGATATGAAGCAGGACAAAGGTAAATGGAGAGAAAGATAAAGGCAGTAAGGACAGGGATGTGGCAAAAAGGGGTAAGACCATGAAAAAATGGAGGGTGATGAGTACTAATGCCCATAGTCTGGGTAACAAGCTTCCTGAACTAGTGGCTTTGATGGAAGAGGGATGCCTGAATGTCATGGCAGTCACAGAAACATGGTACACAGAGAACCATGACTGGGATGTCAACATTCCAGGGTACACAATTTACAGGAGGGACAAGGAGGACAAACAAAGAGGAGAAGTTGCTCTGTACATAAGGGAAGGGGTCAGAGCAATGGAACTAAAGGGTAAACAGGAAGGAGAGGAGGCACTGTGGGTCACCTTGGAGACAGGAAATTGCACCACAATCTGCATAGGGGTTGTATACAGGAACCCATCTCATGGGGAGGAAATGGACAAGGAAATGATAGACGGCTTCCTTAGAATGGCAGAAAAATTGGAGATATTATTGATGGGGGACCTGAATATGCCAGATGTTAACTGAAGCGCATTTGCTGCAGCCACATCCAAGAGCAGAGTCATTCTCAATGCCTTACAGGGGGCATGCCTCAGACAGCTAGTGTTGTAACCCATGCTGGAGGGAGCAATCTTAGACCTGGTACTCTCAAAATGGGGATGGAGAGAGGATCTCAGATTTAGAAGTGGGTAGCCGTCTGGGAACAAGCAACCACCAAACAGTGTGGTTCATGATATACACAGCCATAGAGTCAAGCCATACAAAAGCAAGGGTATTGGACTTTAGAAGGACTTACTTTGGCAAAATGGGAGGGTGCCTAAGGAATGCACTAGCATATAGGTAGGAAGACAGAGAGGAGAAACAATGGGGAAAAATCAAAACTGTCATCACAGAGGCAACACTCCTTTGTGTGACGCAAATAAACAAAACAAAATGAAGGAAAAAACACTATGGTTTTCAAATGAGATGGCTGGGAAGATTAAGGATAGACAGAGAGAGATAGCATTCAGGAAGTATAAGGAATCACAGAATGAGCAGGACAAAGAGCTGTATCATTTGAAGCAGAAGGAAGCAGGGAAGGCAGTCAGAATAGCAAGGGCCCAAACCAAGGAAAAGATAGCCACCTCAGTTAAGAAGGGGATAAAACCTTTTAATTGGTACATTAGGGAGCAAAAAAAGACCAAGGAATGGATAGTGAGGCTTAATAAAGAGGAGGGGGGTGGGCAGAGGGTGACAGTGAAAAGGCAGAGATACTGAACAAATAGGTTTGTTCAGTATTCACAACAGATGAGGAGAGGGAGGTACCTAAACCAAAAAATAGAAGCACTCTGGATAGAGGGCTCAATACCAGTCCATTCACAGAAGAAAGGGTCCTGAAAGAACTCCTAAAACTCAAGGTGCACAAAGCAATGGGGCCTGACAGGATTCACTCCAGAATTCTAAAAGAACTAAGGGGAGAACTAATGACACAATTGACTACCCTTTCTAACAAATTATCTGAGGATAATGTGGTACCTGAGGACTGGAGGAAGGTGGATGTGATTCCCCTTCACAAAAGTGGGAGCAAGGCAGAGACAGGAAACTACTGACCAGTTAGTTTGACCTCATTTGTAGGGAAAATTATAAAATCACTTTTAAGAGAAAGAAAGAATTTTTGAGAACCTAGAGGCCAGCAGGGCACAGGACCCAAGGCAGCATGGATTCGCAGTGGGAAGGTCATGTCAGATGAATCTAATAGATCTCTTTGACTGGGTGACCAAAGTAGTAGACCAGGAAGGGGCTGTAGATATGGCCTGCCTAGACTTTAGCAAGTCATTTGACATAGTGCCACAAAAAGAGTAATAAACAAGTCAGCCAACCTGGTAGTGGGTCCCAGGGTGGTAGCAAGGGTAAAATATTGGCTGGACAACATGATGCAGAGGGTAATAGTAAACAGAGTCCACTCCAAAGAAAGAAGGGTTACTAGCAGAGTACCGCAGTATTCAGTACTGGGACCTGTCCTCTTTATTGTCTTTATAGGTGACATTGCTGAGGGACTGGAAGGAAAAGAATGCCTCTTTGCAGATGACACAATGATATGCAACAGGGCTGATACACAAGGGATGGTGGAAAGGAGAAGAAGGGACTTGGCAAGGTTGGAGGAATGATCAAAAGTATGGCAACTTTGATTCAATACAAATAAGTGCAAAGTAATGCACCTAGGTAACAAAAACCCAGGGGAAGAGTACACAATGGGGGAGGAGGTACTAACAACAACAAAAATAGAATGGGACCTGGTGGTAGTCATATCAGATGACCTAAAGGTAGGCAAGCAATGTGAGGAGGCAGTAAGGAGGGCTGGAGGGATACTGTGATGCATAGGGAGAGGCGTCACCATTAGAAAACTGGAAGTTGTTGTCCCTCTGTACAGACAGTTGGTGAGACCCTATCTGGAGTACTGCGTGCAGTTCTGGAGACACTATCTCTGCAAGGACATAGACAGGAAGGAGGCAGTTCAGAGCAGGGCAACTAAAATGGTACAGGGTCTGCACCAGAAGCCTTATGAACAGTGATTAAAGGAGCTTAACATGTATACGTTCGAGGAAGGGAGGGAGAGGAGACATGATAGAAACTTTCAAGTACCTCAAGGGAATCAACAAAGTCCAAGAGGGTAGCACCTTTCAGAAAAAGAGATGTGCAAAAACAAGGGGGCACAATTTGAAGATAGAGGAGGACAGTTCTGGGGCAATGACAGAGGCTATACTGGACGTAGTAGCCATTAGCGAGACATGGTTCACCAGTAACCACACTAGGGAGACTTCAGAACCCAGCTATATATTGTACAGAAGAGACTGACGTGCAAAAGGGGGAGTGGCCCTTTATGTCAATGAAAATATCAAAGCTACTGAAATTCAGAATACACATTAGGAGCCAGAAGAAATGTGGATCACCCTGGAAACAGGAAATTGGACAGCCATACAAATGGGGGTTGTCTACAGGCCTCTGGGCCAGGGGAGGACATAGACACATTACTATTAGAAGATATACCAAACATGACAACTAAAGGGGAGGTTCTGATAATGGGAGACTTCTACGTGCCTGATGCAGATTGGTAAATACCAGCAGGAACATCCACAAGAACTAGACACATAGTGGATTCCCTGCATTGGGAGGGCCTCAAACAACTAGTACAACAACCCACAAGAGACAAGGCTATCCTGGATCTAGTACTGACCAATGGGGAAAGGATCACAGATCTCCAGGTAGAAGGTGACCTGGGGCTAGTGACCATCACATGTTATGGTTCAATTTTGCCACTAGAACTAAATCATCCCATTCCAAGGCAAAAATATGGGACTTCAGAGGAGCCGACTTTGATAAGATGGGCAACAGAGTTAAGCTAGCCCTGGCAAGAAGAAATACAGGTGAAGGGGTACAGGCAAAATGGGCAAGCGTTAAGGATGCAATACTTGAAGCAATGTCCCATTGTGTTAGGGAGAAAAGCAAGAGCAAAAGAAGGAGGAAATCACTTTTGTTCTCAAAAACAGTAGCAGAAAAGATCAGAGCCAAAAGGCTGGCCTTCAGGATATATAAGGAAAAGCAGGGGGACAAAGATCGGGAGGTATACCAAACTTCCCTTAGGGAAGCTGGGAAGGCAGTAAGGCAGGCAAAGGCCCAAACTGTGGAAACAATAGCACAAACAGTAAAAGAAGAGGACAAGACTTTCTATAGATACATTAGTGAAAGGAGAACGTCCAAAGGGGGTATTGCTAAGATCAGCTGGAATAAGGGGGAGTTTGTGCAGGAGGACCAAGGAAAAGCATCTATCCTAGATAGATAGATGCTTCTGCTCAGTATTTACTGAGGAGAAGGTAGGGCAGGGCCCAAAGCTTAGTACCATGGACACAGGGGGGGAGGGAGGTGTGCACAAGTCCCTTCATAAAAGAAAGGGTCCTACAAGAGCTCGCTAAGCTCAGGGTGGACAAGGCAATAGGATCTGATGGCATACTTCCCAGGGTACTAAAAGAGCTAAGGGTGAAACTAGCAGAGCCATTATCAGAACTGTTTAGTGAGTCACTGAACACAGAAGAGGTCCCAGGAGACTAGAGAAGGGTTCATGTGATCCCACTCCACAAGAGTGGCAGCAGGGAGGAGGCAGGGAACTACAGTCCAGTCAATCTTACCTCAGTAGTTGGCAAGATTATGGAGGCACTCCTTAAGGAAAGAATAGTGCAACACCTGCAATCCATAGGAGCATAAGATCCAATACAGCATGGGTTTACAACAGGAAGGTCCTGTCAAACTAATCTCATAGATTTCTTTGACTGGGTAACCAGAGTGGTGGACCAAGGGGGTGCAGTTCATGTCACCTACCTTGACTTCAGCATAGCTTTTGATACTGTTCCACATAGAAGATTGATTAATAAGCTAGGTAGGCTCGAGGTGGGTCATAGGTTGGTAAACTGGGTGGCAAACTGGTTGACAAGCAGACAACAGAGTGGTGGTAAACCATACAGTCAGAAGAGATGTAAGTCACAAGAGGGGTACCTCAGGGATCAATTCTGGGGCCAGTCCTCTTAAATATCTTCATCAGTGACATTGCAGATGGACTGGAGGGTAAGGTTTGTCTGTTTGCAGATGACACCAAGATCTGTAACAGAGTAGATGATCCAGATGGGGTGGGCTGAATAAGAAGTGATCTGGATAAACTGGCAAAATGGTTGGAAGAGTGACAACTGGGATTTAACACAAAGAAGTGATAGATCATGCACATACAGAAGAGAAACCTGAAGCTACCAATAGGTTGGGAAGGGAGTTGCCGGCAGTCACAAGGGAAGAAAGAGACTTGGGCATCATCATCACAGATGACCTGAAATCATCCAAGCAGACCACTAAAGAAGTAGGCAAGGCTAGAGGGATGTTGGGGTGTATTAGTAGGGGAAACCACAAGTCATAGGAAGGAGGCAATAATCCCTGTTTACAAGACACTGGTTAGGCCCCATCTGGAGTACTGCGTGCAGTACTGGAGGCCGCACCTGCACAAGGGCATTAACGAAATGGAGGCAGTCCAGAGAAGGGCAACAAAATGGTGCAGGAACTACATAAGAAAACATATGAGGACAGATTATTGGAGCTCAATATGTATACCGTAGAACAAAGGAGGGAAAGAGGTGATATGATTGAAACATTCAAACATCTTAAGGGCATTAACAAGGTGAAAGGGTCTAACATGTTTCAATGTAAGAAAAATAGCAGGACAAGAGAACACAGCATGAGAGGCAGATTAAGGGGTAATGTGAGGAAGTTCTTTTTCACAGAAAGGGTGGTGAATGCATGGAATGGCCTACCTCAGGAAGTTGTGGACATGAATGCAGTGCAGGGCTTCAAACAGACATGGGACAGGCATAAGGGAGCAATATAGATGAGTATGAATATGTAGGCCATTGACAGAATAAAGGCCTATGGCACATTCATAAGGTTGAAAAAATGGGCAGACTAGATGGGCCTTGCTATCCTTATCTACCATCAACTTCTATGTTTCTATGTTTCTATGAAGAATTTTTTTCACAGAGAAGGTGGTGGATGCATGGACCTGCCTTTCTGAGGATGTAGTGGGGTCAAAAACATTGGGGGATTTCAAGAATGCATGGGACAGAAATAAGGCAGTTCTAGAGGAGGGAGGTAGGAGGAAGTAGGCTGTTGGTTAACTCAGATCTGCAGCTTATCCATTAGGTAGGGAAATGGGCAGACTGGGAGGGCCAAACGGTCCTTATTTGACATCAAAGTCTATGTTTCTATGTAGTAGTAGATTTTACAGCAATGGTTGCATTTGACAACAGCATAGTAGTTAATTGCTATGCAAATGCTGCAATGCTGACACTCAAAAATTTACACGCTTTTGTTGTGGCAGTGAGTGCTTCAAAATCTACACTTCTCAGTGATGCCTAAAGCAAGTCTTAACTGTTAGTTAGCAACAGCAAAACACTGTCCAGTCTTTCATGCCATTAAGATGCACTCCTAATGGCATAAGTGTACATTTTAATGGTATAGAGACAGGATACAGTGGCGTGAAAAAGTATTTGGCCCCTTCCTGATTTTCTCTGTTATTGCATATTTGTCACACTGGATGTTTTCAGGTCTTTAGACAAAATATAATATTAGATAAAGGGAACCTGAGTGAACAAATAACACTTTTTTTTTTTACTTATTTCATTTATTTAATGAAAAAAGTTAACCAACACCAACGGGCACTGTGTGAAAGTAATTGCCCCTAGTTAAATCAACCCAATTAAAGGGATAATTAGAGTCAGCTGATTGAACACAGCCAGGCTTGATTACAGCCAGCCCTGCTCAATATAAATCTCACTTATTTTGACCCTTACCATCAGAGTCACGTTGCCAACACAAAGATTCAACAGGCACATTATGCCATGATCAAAGGAAGTTCCTGAAAAGATCAGAAAAAAATTTGTTGCCCTCTATCAGTCTGGAAAGGGTTACAAAGCTATTTCTAAGGCTCTGGGACTCCATCGAACCACAGTGAGAGCCATAATCTCTAAATGGAGAACACTTGGAACAGTAGTGAATCTTCCCAGGAGTGGGCGGCCTGCCAAAATTACTCCAAGGACTCAGCGTAAAATCATTCAGGAAGTCTCAAAGGATCCTAAAACAACATCCAAAGAACTGCAGGCTTCTCTTGCCTCAGCTAAGGTCAGTGTTCACTACTCCACAATCAGAAAGAGACTGGGCAAAATGGGCTTCATGTGAGAGTAGCAAGGCGGAAACCACTGCTAACCAAGAAGAACATAAATGCTCATCTCTCATTTGCCAAGAAGCACCTGGATGATCCACAAGCCTTTTGGGAAAATGTTCTATGGACAGATGAGTCCAAAGTGGAACTTTTGGATGACATGGATCCCATAATGTCGCGTAAGCAAACACAGCATTCCACAGTAAGAACACCATACCAACAGTCAAACATCGTGGTGGTAGTGTGATGGTGTGGGATGCTTTGCTGCCTAAGGACCTGGATGACTTGCCATAATTAAAGGAACCATGAATTCTGCTCTGTACCAGAAAATTCTTAAGGAGAATGTCCGGTCATCCTTCCGTCAGCTGAAGCTGAAGCGTAGTTGGGCCATGCAGCAAGACAATGATCAAAATACAAAAGCAAGTCCACATCAGAATGGCTAAAAAGAAGTAAAATTAAAGTTTTGGAGTGGCCTAGTCAAAGTCCAGACTTAAACCCAATAGAGATGCTGTGGCAGGACCTGAAACGAGCAGGTCATGCTCAAAAACCTACCAAATGTTATTGAATTAAAGCAGTTCTGCGAGGAAGAGTGGGTTAAAATTCCTCCACAGTGATGTGAAAGACTGATATTGAATTATAGGAAGTGTTTGGTTGCAGTCATTGCAGCTAAATGTGGCATAACCAGTTATTAAGTGTAAGGGGGCAATTACTTTTTCACACAGTGCCAGTTGGTGTTGGTTAACTTTTTTTCATTAAATAAGTGAAATTAAAAAAAAAAAAACAAGTGTTATTTGTTCACTCAGGTTCCCTTTATCTAATATTACATTTTCTCTAAAGACCTGAAAACATCCAGTGTGACAAATATGCAATACTAGAGAAAATCAGGAAGGGGGCAAAAACTTTTTCACGCCACTGTATTAAGATGTAGATAAGCTCCTCAGGTGGCACACTGGATGTGTGATTTACAAGCAAAGGGTCAGAGGGTTCAATTCGAGGTGAGGGAATGTATTTTGAGACCCCATCTCTGCAAGGACATAGAAAGGATGGACTCAGTGCAGAGGAGGGCAAATAAAATTGTGCAGGGTCTGCACCAGAAGACATATATAACCTCAAGAAAAGTAGGGAGAGGGGGACATGATAGAAACTTTCAAGGACCTCAAGGAAATCATCAAAGACCAAGAGGGTAGCATCTTTCAGAAAAAGAGATGTGCAAGAACAAGGGGGCACAATTTGACGATAGAGGGGGGACAGCTCAGGGGCAATGTGATAAGTATTTTTTCATGGAGAGGGTGGTGAACACATGGAACGGCCATCTTGAAGAGGTTGTGGGGTCAAAAACAGTGGGGGAATTCAAGAATGCCTGCGACAGACATAAGGCAATTCCAGTGGGGTGGGGGTAGGAGGAAGTAGGCTGTTGGTTAACTAGGATCTGCAGCCAATCCAAAGGTAGGGAAATGGACAGACTGGGTTGGCCAAGCGGTCCTTATCTGCCATCAATGTCTATGTTTCTATGTACTCTTGTGTCCTATCAGTCACAAAGTATACCTCATGACAACCTCCTGCAAGACGTTAATGAGTTCATAATGGCCATAATTAACTCATTGGAATCAGATGGCATCTCATTCAGACATCAGTTCACGCTGAAAATTCAGAATACATGTACATGTCTTTCTTGTGCTAATATTCATAAATAAGATATTCATGACAAGCTATGGATTTCACTATATTTCCCACACAAATCCTCTGTTAAATTCAAACAGCTGTACACTAATTCAAAGTCTGGATGAGAGTGCACAAAATGTTGTGGCCAGAGTAAACCAATGAGGATAGTAAGATGCTCTGCAAATTACCTCCTGTTACTCATCCAGTGCTTTACACTCATGGAGTCAGAACAGAGATCTCTATAACAGAGTTCATGACATGCAAACTTATTCAGTCATAACAGCACTTTGAGACTCAGGCAATCACTTTCCAGCATGTTACTACTGTGAATTCTGGTCATTATACCACTTTGCTCAGACACAGCAGTGGTTGGATTGAGTGCAATGATACAATATGCACCTTCAGATAGAGGTTGCTCAAGAACCTCAAGGATACATATGTGCTGGTGTTGAGAAATACACAGTTTGAGAGACATGAAGAAGAAGAATATGCACATATAACAAATGGCTCTTGCATTAGCTAAATGAGAAAACAGTACACAATGTTACAGCAGCATGTTAGTTCACCTCACTTTCTACACAGTTGCAGTCACTTATTGCTGAGATTGTGCTTATACTTTCAGTAAAAAGCAAAAAACAAAATTCTTTATAATGCATACAAAAGTATTCTGGTTACTGTACAATTACTGATTATGTTACAGTTCAAGTAGGCTCTTAATAGGGTGCTGAACTACTGGCATATTCAGTTTACAGACTGAATCCTTTACATGTACTTTAATCCCCAACACAGACAAACATACAACCACATTCGCAAAAGACATAGAGACATTCTGCTTATGCATATACATTGTGGTATGGACTGCCACGTGCAATTAAAGTGTAAGTTTTGTATATATGTTATGTGTGACAGCATAATGTTACTATTTTGATACTCTAAAAGAGTATTACTATTTGCTAAATACTTTTAAATTAGTTTATATGTGATTTTACATATGTACATATGTATATATTTTTTGAGCACACAGACATATTATCATGACTTTTAGACGTCTGGGGCCCAATATTCAAATTAGCATAAAGCGGAATGCAAACATTTGCACAGCACCTTGCAATTGCCTGGTTGCCTGTAGATGCTATATTCACTCAAATAGCACAGCAACACTATTCAACTGAATATAGGGCCTTGTCAGCCCAGTGTTAAGCTACTTAGCGCTGCTCTGACAGAGCTCCCAAAGTTCGCCTCCAAAGCTCTTAACAATATTCAGAGGGACCATGCAAATGAGCCCATTGTACATGCAAGATACTATGTGGCCATTTGTATGCCCATTATGGGGTCATTTGTATTGGTAGTGAGGCAGGTTAGCGCAGTGCCATCCCCACAATTGCCCCTTTCCAGATGTGTAGATATCCCTGGTGCTAATGGTTCCCCAATGCTGATCGCCAGCCCATACTGTAAAAGACCATATCTCCGGTGCTAGTGGTCACTCCTCCCTCTAATAACTGGCCCATAATGTAAAAAACTATATCCCTCGTGCTAGTGGTCCCCCCAATCAATTGCTGGCATCGCCTGTATAAAGTAATATCACTGGTGCTAGTGCTACTCCCTGTCTCCAATCACCAGTCTGTTCTGTATGAAATAATATCCATTGTGCTAGTGATTCCCCCTTCCTTTGATTGCTGGCCTATACTGTCAAAACTATATCCCTATTGCTAGTGGTCCCCCCACCAATCACTGGCCCATTTAAGCAATAATGCCCGACAGGGTGGGCGGTATTGGGCAATACCGGACCGGCCAGGTGTGATGAGGCCCGACCGCTGCAGGCGGAGGGCCTTATAGCCTTTTGGTCGTCCTGGTATTGCCTATACCGCCCACCCTGGAGGGCATTATTGCGTTTAGAAAATGGGCTAACTGTTGAAAAATAAAGACACAGAGTATTAATTTAGTCGTGAATAAATGAAGTTTTATTTTTACTTTTTTTTTAAATTTGAGAAAAAATAGTCCGTTTTTTATATGTTTAAATAAGACTGTTAAACATTTAAAATGTATTTTAAATAATTAAAATGTAATAGTTTAAGACAGTGTTAAATATTTAAAAGATTTTTTTAACATTTTTAGGGTACAATTTCATTTTAAATATATTTAAATAGTGTAAAACATGTAATACTGTTACATTTGTTTACAATCTCTGTGACTGTTGTTCAGGGTAGCATTTCATTTCTTTCATTTCTTTCATTTCTGGTAAGTAATAAATTAATTGAGTGAATTAAATGTGCAATTAGTAGGCTGAAAAATGTTTTGGTTGCAGTTTGTGTGACATCAGTAGGTGGCAGGCTTGTTTTACAGATGCTGTTGTGGTGCTCATTATCTGTGTTCTGCTGTGCTGTCTTAGCTGAGGTTTTCGGTTCTTGATTTTCTTTGCCTGCTAGTATGGAGCTCCATGTCTTCTGTCTGCAGTTGAAGGGGCCCAGTATGAAGTCAAGCTTTGCTGGGAGCGGTGGCCTGTGACTGCGATTATTTCTTTGTCCGTAAGTCCTGCTCTATATAGTAGCTGCACTGAAGTAGCCCGAATACTGTGATTTGTGTAGCGTTTTGATAAATCAGCTTCTTTGCTTAGTCGTGGCATGAGGGAGCCCAAGTAATTTTTGCCCATGGGTTCCATGCTGTACCAGTATTCTTGATGATCTAGGATTTCTTGTGGCAATTTTTTGGGATGGAGGTAGAAAGCTGTAGCAGTTGGTGGGCATTTTTTGATATATTTAATAAAGGAATGAACAGGGCAGAGCCGGTCGTTTGGTTGCTCTGAGATGTGACCTCGTGTGTTTTCTTTGTTCAGCTCCCGTGGATCTTTGTGATTTTTTGTATCTGGGTTGTAAGTTAGTGTAATATATTTATGCCCACTTTCGTCTTGCTTTACTTCAAAACTTTCTTTTTTTAGCTCTCGGATGCCCTCCCGACCGCGCCTGGCCATGTGAAGCTGAATGTCAAACCAAACTTTACGGACTAAGCCAGGCGCGGTATCGGGATTTAGTGCTGCACTGAGTCTTAGTTTTGAAGATCCGCTTGGTTTATTGGTGGATGATGGCTTGCTTGGTCTTTTGGGACTTTCGAGACGCTTTAGGAGTGCTGATAGGACGTTGGAAGAGGGTGAAAGCTGGGTTTCCAATTATGCTAATAGGCCTACGGACATCTGTAGCTTGCTAGGTGTGTTGATGCCGCACACAAAGCACAGTAGCCAGCTGCTGAATACTGTGTCCCGTGCTTGTTCGCAGCTCTCCGTAAAAACGCCTCAAGCAGATCGCTTAGATTTTCTAATGTTATGCTTTCCCAGGAAATTGTTATTTCTTTGTGAGTTAGCCATTGCTGAAAGACGGAGACTGCCCATTTTGTGTTTTTTACAGTGTTTTCTTCTTGTCTTTCATTTTCTATTTGGTCTAACTGTAGATCGCTGATTGAGAGAAAGCGTTCACTTACTTGTGCTTTTTCTATTTCTTTTTTTACAGGACAACTTCTTTTGATTTTCTGTGGTGGCTGGTCATCTTCTGTAAGTATGTTGTGCTGCTTTAAGATATTTATTAGGTCGAAGTTTGTTGATATTTGGTCTGACATACTTATTTTTTTTAAACTGCTGTGAAGTGCTTGATTGAAGTGGTCAGCTGGGCTGCAGGATATGGGCAAGTACAGTGGTCAGCTGACTGGCACTTCTTACTTGCTGGTCATCTATTGAAACTTAATGTACCCCTAGCTTGAGGGTACTGACCAATCAGATGGCAGCAAGTAAGAAGCCCATTTTCTAAACTGTGATAACATAAAGTCCCTCATGTCCAGTAGCCCCTCATGACACTGAAATGCCCCACCCCCCAAGTCACCTTTCCAGTCTCCTTGGTGCTGCAGGTGCATATGGTGAGCAGCACAGCCCTCCCTACACCTCATTGGCTGGCCACTGTATGTCCAGACAGGGAGTGCATCCCTTACTTATAGGGCACGTTGACGTGATCGGGGGGGGGACAATACCACCAGGGATATTATTTTATACAGAACAGGCAGATGATCAGAGGGAAGGGAGACCACTAGCACCAGGGACATTATTTTATACAGAATGGGCCAGTGATCACGGGGGGGGGCACTAGCACCAGTGATATTATTTTTTACAGAATGGGCTGGTGATCAGAGGGAGGGGGAACCACTAGCACCAAGGATATTATTTTATGCAGAATGGGCCAGCGTTCAGCAGGGGTGCCAAGGACCACAGGGGTTGGTTGTGCTCCCCCAGCAGCCAACTGGCTAGGTGGCTGCATTACCGCTGGTAGCCACTAGGGTTGCCCCAGAGATAATTGGGGTTTTGCTCGGCAGTATTTGTGCTGCACAAAAGACCGATGCTAAACTCTTTTGCGCAGCGCAAAGGCACTGAATATGGGGTAGTGTGGCTATTCATGGCCATGCCCCTCTCCTTGCCCGGATGCATACATTATGTTTTGCATGGGAGCTAACCCTCTTTGCCCATGCAACAGCCCCTTCTGAATATGAAGATCCAGCGTAAATTCCAGTTTATGCAGGCAAAGACCCATTAGCGCCCGCATAAACTTTTGAATATCAGGCCCCTTATGTATTCTGTCAATTTATTTATTACAAACTTATAGACATATGGGTTTTCATTGAAATATTTACTATGTGCAGGTATACATCATAGATAACCTAGTATTCTAGTTCTGCATGGTTTCTGTTGTCTCATAGGAATGCCTTAATTAATGGGTTGAGTAAGGACTTTTCCTAGTTCCCAATATACATGGTTATATTTAGCACTTAGGAATAGTAAAACTTTTACCTGTCTTTATATATTTTCCAGATGACTGTATTTTTTTTAGTTCCTTTGGTACTTGGTTTTATGCCTTTTCCTGGAACAGCTGTTAATTTTTGCTTTGTACTTGGTTTCAATTTAATTAACATTTTTATAAATAAATTTCTTGAATAAGTATTTACTGTGTTCTGTTTTACTTTTCTGTTATGTTGCCATTATGTTCTTAATGTCCAACTGTGGTACAACAGGTTTTTTATTTAGCTTTTTTTACAGGATAAGCACACTAGACATAAAATGTCTATTTTCAGTTGCAACCAGGGAGGTTACAAAGGTAAAAATACAGAACAACATGAAGGTACAACAAATAAAAGGATAGGTTAATAACATTCATATATTGTATGGAGGAATGTTTGGCGAAAAAGGTAGCAAACGGTTAGGCAAAAAAGGGGGGAAGTTTGAAACACCCTATCTGTGGCAAGGGTAAGGATTTCTTTTAATTTCGAGTCAGTGTAGGAACAGGAATGTCAGGAGTGGTATAGTGAAGTGGCTGTGGAGCAGCAGTTTTCAGATAGACCTTCTGGAGGCTCAGGTGCTGCCCCATGTACATGCATCTCTCTGGGCTGTGGGAGGAGGTCTCGAGACTATGGACTAGAATTCAGGGGCCTTCTTCCACACCCAGAGCCCACCAAGACTGCCACCACTGCCACAGAGGTGCCAGGGAAAAGGAATGGCTGCACTGTGGTGGGCTCCAGGAGAGTGCAGCTGGTGGGAGAGGGGCACATTCTTCAGCTAGTGTTAAGTATGGAATTTATTTACAGCACTGGTAGGACAGGACTGCCAAGACGAGGCACCTGTGGTAGTGGCCATGGAGGTTGTGGTGGCCTCCATAATGTTGGTCCCAAGGATAGTGGTAGAGGACCCCAATTGAGGAGGGAACAACTTCTGGTGGGGGACTTGATTATAAGGGAGGGATTTTGGAATATGAAGGGTAAGAGCAAGGGAGGTAAGGTGCATACCTGGTGTCATGGCTCAGAGGGATGGAAAACAGATCTTAAGGGTCACTAGGGCAGCAGGCAGGAGGGGTAGTTGGATGTCATGCCAACCTGGGGACTAATGAACTAGCTAGAGATGGGGCAGAGGTTATGCTAGGGGAGTTCAGGGAGCTGGGGAGAGTTCTTAGACATGCATTGCATGGAGTGGTGTTCGGAGAGGCAATGCTTGTCCATGACAGTGGGGAGGTTAGGGATCTATGCACCAGGAGCTTCAACTCATGGTTGAAGAAATGGTGCAGAGTGGAGGGGTTCAGCTGTATTGGGGACTGTAGACCACCATGGGGGGATAAAGGTGATGGGCTGCATCTATCTTGGGGAGGAATTGTGGTCCTCAGCAGATGGTGTAAATGGTTTCTTGATTAACATCCTAATTGAAATATAAATTAGGCTGCTTCACTGTTTTGCCTGCTGTGTAAACCTGTTTTAATCCATTGCAATTGTACTAACCCCACTCATGCAAGGCATCATGGGAGCTGATAATGCATACCTACACAAGCCAGCAGAAGTCATAGTCTCAGCCAGTTCTGTTACATGTCTTGTGAAGTCCCTGCATTCTCGAAAAGCATTTTTTTAAACTCAGATACAATTTAAACTACTGAAAACAGCAGGGCACTTACTATACCTTAAAAAGATTCCTGGCCAACATAAGACAGTAACATAGGGACTGCAGAGGACAGCAATAGTACTGAATGATACAGTAAAACTACTGCAGGTTTTAGAAACAAAACATCTTAAAATTCCAGGAATGCCTTTCATGAGATGGGTCATGACCTTTGCAATGGAGTCAAGCAGGTTTTCACACTAGACAAAAGTAACTTCATTTACATTTAAATCCTGATGAAATTAGGAGGTACAATAGAGGCCATCACTATTCATGCCTACAAACTAGACAGGTAAACAGAGTAAAAGGCTGAGGAGACCTTCCCTTTGAGGAGGGAAAGGGGGATTGTGCAAAGGAGGATCAGGAAAAGGTTGATATCCTGAACAAATACTTCTGTTCAGTGTTCACGGAGGAAGGAGATGGGCCACATAAAATCAACAGGAGCACTGGAGGAATGGAGGAAGGCACTAGTCCTTTCTGAGAGGAGAGAGTCCTGAAGGGACTTGCAAATCTGAAAGTGGACAAAGCTATGAGGCCAGATGGGGTACATCCAAGGGTATTGAGGGAGTTCAGGAAGGTACTGGCTTCACCTCTAACAGTCCTATTTTACAGATCACTGGAAACAGGAAAGGTTCCAGAGGACTGGAGGAGGGCAAATGTAGTCCTGTTTCTCAAAAGCAGTAACAGGTAGGAGGCTAACAACTGAAGGCCTGCTGACCTGACATCTGTGGTGGGGAAATTAAAGGAGGCACTCTTAAAGGAAGTTTTTTTTTTTGAGTATCTTGAATCCAGTGGGTTACAAGACCAAAGACAGCATGGATTAATGGGGGATTATGTCAAACAATTCAGACTGATTTCTTTGACTGGGCAATAGATAAGGGTAGGGTGGCAGATGTGACCTACCTATAATTCAGTATGGATTTCAGCACTGTTCCACATAGGAGACTCCAAAGGTAACTGGGCAGCTTAGGGTTTTTTTCCTAAGGTGGTAATTTGGGTAAGAAATTGGTTAAGGGACAGGCAATAGAGGCTGGTGATAAACAGAGTTCACTCTGGAGAAGGAAGGGTGATCAGCGGGATGCCTCAGGGCTCAGTACTCGGACCAAACTTAGAAACATAGAATTTGATGGCAGATAAGGACCACTTGGCCCACCTAGTCTGCTCATTTCTCTACCTAACGGATAAGCTGCAGATCCTAGTTAACCAACAGCCTACTTCCTCCTACCCCACACTAGAATTGCCTTATGTCCGTCCCATGCATTCTTGAATTCCTCAACTGTTTTTGACTCTGCGACCTCCTCAGGAAGGCTGTTCCATGCATCAACAACCATTTCTGTGAAGAAATACTTCCTCACATTACCTCTGAGCCATCCCCCCATTATCTTCAAATTGTGCCCTTGTTCTTGCACATATCTTTTTCTGAAAGATGCTACCCTCTTGGACTTTGTTGATTCCCTTGGGGTATTTGAAAGTTTCTATCATGTCCCCCCTCTCCCTCCTTTCCTCAAGGCTATAAATCTTAAGCTCCTTTAGTCTTTCTTCATATGTGTTCTGGTGCAGACCCTGCACTATTTTGGTTGCCCTCCTCTGGACAGCCTCCACCCTATGTCTATGCCCACTTTAATGTCTGTAAGTGACATTGCAGATGAAATGGAAGGGAAGGTCTGCCTTTTTGTGGATGACTCCAAAATGTTCAATACGGTGGACACTCAAGGAGAGGATGGAATGAATGTGCAGAGACTTGAGAAACTTGAGGAGTGGTCAAGAGAATAGCAGCAGGGTTTCAATGTGAAAAAGGGCAAAATCATGCACTCAGGGCACAAAAATCCAGAGGCGGAGTACAAAATGGAAGAAAAGCAATTAACAGTCCCCAAACAGGAAACAGACCTGGTGATAATACTATCTGATTTCCTAAATGTGACCAGGCAGTGTGATATGGCAGTTGGTAGAGCCAGTAAGATACTGGGGTGTAGAGGGAAGGGTATCACCAGTAGAAGAAGGAAGGTGGTGTTGCCACTGTATAGATCACTGATGAGACCCTACTGAAGTGCTGTGTCCAGTTCTGGAGACCACATCTATGGAAGGACTTTGACAGAGTGCAGGGAGTCCAGAGGAGGGCTACTAAAATGGTGCATGGTCTGTATCAGAAACCCTATGAGGAGAGACCAAAGGACCTCAATATATACACATTGAAAGACAGGAGGAAGCGGTGAGTTATGGTAGAGATTTATAAATACCTAACAGGGTAAATAAGGTACAGGAGGGAATATTTTTCAGAAGAAAAGGAACATGCAATGAAGCTGAAGGGAGGTAAATCCTGGAGAGATGTGAGGAAGTACTTCTTCATGGAAAGAGTGGTGATTGTCTGGAATAGTCTTCCAGTGGAGGTGGTGGGGTGTGAAAACAGTGGTAAGATTAAAGAATGTGTGGGACAGGCATGAGGGAATCTTAGTGGAAAGTGTGTGGGTTGGGGCTGGAAATCAATAGGGTATGTGGTGACACTATAGTCAGTGAGAAATTAGGCAGACTGGGTGGACCTAGCAGCCCTTATCTGATGCCAAATTCCATGTTTCTAGGTATCTAAGCTGTAAAACCAAAAAGATGATGATGGGTATGAAGAAGCATAGGAGGAGTGAATGAGCTGAGGTGTCCTCAAGTGGGGATTCATTAATAGGGCATTGTAAGACAGCTATAAGGTGACAAAGCTGGGAGAAGGAGAAAGAGACATCTGTGGAAAATGAAAATAGATAGCACACATAGCTGGAATGCTTTTATTTGTATGCCTTAAGAGTAACTTTCATGCATACACTTGTGTGTTAAAATCTGAATGTGGATGTGAATGAAAGGGATAAGGGACTGTGATTTAGTTATTCCAGGATACCAATTTTTCATATAGAAACATAGAAGCATAGACTTTGATGGCAGATAAGGACTGCTTGGCTCACCTAGTTTGCCCATTTCCCTACCAATTGAATAAGCTGCAGATCCTAGTTAACCAACAGTCTACTTCCTCCTACTCTCCACTAGAATTGCCTTATCTGTCCCATGCATTCTTGAATTCCCCTACTGTTTGTGACCCCACAACCTCTCCAGGAAGGCTGTTCCATGTGTCCACCACTCTCTCCATGAAAAAATACTTTCTCACATTGCCCCTGAGCCATCCCCCTTTATCTTTGAATTGTGCCTCCTTGTTCTTACACATCACTTTTTCTTTGTCATTAAATAAATTGTATTGATAATTTATCTAAATTGCACAGTCTACAGTCACACATTGTCAAGTCCATAAAGAAACATAACCATCTCAACCATCCCACCCCCCCCAGAGAAAATTACATAACTATAATGATGGCTGAGACAGAACATACTGTAGACTGATCAGATTTCTCAACATTTATCTCCTTCCCTTACCCCCCCAAGTCCTCAAGACTTCAACTCCTAACCCCTACCCCCAAAAAAAACATATTCTATGTACCCAATATAATCAGGAAAGGTAAAAAAGGAATGAAAAAGAAAAATTGCTATATAGGAACCATTAACCAAATAACACTAATATATGTCTTGATAAGGGGAAAAGAATAGGTATAATCCAGCCCTGACCTTTCACCCCCCTTGCAAGATACCATAAAAGGGGCTCCCATAAAACCTGAAATGTTATCAGAGCATCATGTTGAATAGCGATGGCCCTCTCTGCATTAATTGCCGAAAACATATCTTGAATCCTTTCCCTCCTTGTGGGGAAGGGGTCATTAATCTAATATCTGAGTATGAGAAGTTTGGCCACCGCTGAAATAACAGCCATATATGCTCTATGGTGTGATGACCGAATAGCTGAATAGTTACCAATGATGCATATTTCCAGTGAAAAATAATTGGTCTGACCAAAAAGTGTAGAAAGAAAATCTCTAATCATACACCAAAAGGCCACACCCACACAGGTCCATACCATATGTACCAGGGAACCAGTCTCCTGGTGACATTTGTGTCAAACTGTATCAGCCCGGCTGCCCATACGATGCAATCTAAGTGGAGTATAATACAAATTGTGGAGTATGTTAAATTCTATAAGATGTAGTCTATCTTGTTTTATATATTTGTATCCGTCAGACCAAATCAATTTCCACCTGGTCGCATCGTATGACAGATTAGCTGCCAACTGCCAATAGTAAGCCAAAGGAGAGCAGTGTTTCCAAAGCTGGGTTCCCAATTCCTTATACGTCTTTGAAATTGGCTTATCCTGATTTGCTAAAGATGCTACTGATGAAAACATTGTGGAAGCCCCCTCAGGCCATGGGGTGGTCCCAAAATGGAATAAAGGCAATGTTTAAACTGAACATACCCAAAAGCAGGAAAAGCAGCAAGGTGAAAAATATCTCTAAATTGTGTTAAGGATAAAAAATGCATCTCCTCTAAGAAAATCTGATAAAGACAACACATTTAAACCTTTCCAAGTGGAATGTTGGATCACTTTATTCCCAGTCTTAACTTTAAATTATTAAAGAATGGCTGTCCAGAATCTTTTTGAGTATTAAGTTTAAAGAAGTGGCACAATTGCTGGTGAGCCCATATAGACCAACCAATCAGTGTGTGTTTCAGTTGGGCAGGAAGTTTACTAGTGGGGTATATAGGAGTGCTGGTAAAGAAACAAATTTAGCACTAAAGTTTTCAATGTTCCACCACACTAAGGAAGAAGATTCCTCCATTGGCGCCTTCAACTACTTAAAATGCTTGCAGCCCTGAAAGGCAAAATAGTGCAAGAGTGGCTGCGGAACTTGTAAACCCCCAATCCTTTTAGGTCTACATAATTTTTCTAAAGCTCTTCTTGGATGCTTTCCCAACCACAGAAAAGATGACCATGTTGCATTAATTCTTTGAAACCATGTTCTTGGGAGAGGAATGTTTAGCATTGAAAGTGGATACATAAAATGTGGAAACACCACCATCTTCAAAATATTAGCCCTACCTCAGAGGCTAAGGGGAAGGTGTTAACGCCGGGAGAGATCTTGTTCTACTTGTCTCACCACTGTGTCTAAGTTTATGGCTTTCAGGGATTGTAGATGTGAAGTGAGGTTTATTCCCAAAAAGAAATAGAATGAGAAGCACATTTGAGCCGATTTTTCTTCTGCTACCCCAGAACAGGAATGTGACAATGCTAGTACAGTGGTCTTATGGTGGTTCAATTTATATCCTGCCAGCTTACCATAGTCTGCAATTATATGCAAAGCATTAGGAAGGGATGAAACCCAATTAGACAGTTGCAAAAGTATATAATATGCAAACATCAATAATTTACATTCATAGGGTCCCACTTTAATTCCCCTTACCCTGGATGAGCTAATAATTTTTCTAGGCAAAGGCTCAATGTATAGATTAAATATCACTGGCAAAAGGGGACACCCTTGGCACATCTCCTGAGTCAAAAAGAAAAGTGAGGATAGCACACCATTACTCATATGTTTTGCTGAAGGACAGAGATATAATATTTGAATCCATTGGATAAATTCTGATGGTAGTCCATAGCAGGGCAGGATATCAAACAAAAAAGTCCATGCCACCCTGGCAAAGGCTTTCCTTGCATCTAGGGAGATGAGCACCCTATCCGTGCTCCCCTCCCCAGAGGAGGAGAGAAGATGAAAAATCTTATGAAAGTGTTCACTAGAGTGCCGTCCCACTACAAACCCTACCTGATCAGACCCAATTAATTCTTCCCACATCTGTTTAAGTTGAAATACCAGAATACTTGTTAATAATTTAATATCTGTATTTAATAAAGATATGGGTCTATAATTATCTGGTAGATTTCAATCTCTTCCTGGTTTTGATAATCCCACAATATGGGCTTCAAACAGGTCTGTTTCTCTAATGCCGTGAAGGAATAAATAATTAAAAAGCTCACACAAAATGGGGGCTAGCTCTGACTTAAAGGATCTGTAGAATGAAGGTGGAAACCCATCAGGGCCTGGGACCTTGTCAACTGAAAGGCAGTCAATAGCCTCTAAGATTTCTCTCTGAGTTATCGAGCCTTTCAGTGATTGCTGCTGTGTAGCATCCAACTGTGGCAGGTCTACTCCCTGTAGAAAATCACTCAGAGATTTTAAGTAATTATCCACCAAAGGAGGGGCAGAATATAAAGACTGATATACATTTTTGAAGATTTCCACAATTTTAGAGGGATCTGAGGTTGGTGATCCAGAATCAGGATCTACCAACACAGTGATCCAGTGAGATGCCTTCTGCTGCTTCAATCTTGCAGTAAGAAGTTTCCCTGCCTTTTCCCCTTGTCCAATGTAAGTTGCCTTCATCCATGATGTGAAACGTATGACTTGTCAAGAAGAAATGCCAAATATTTGGCCCACAAGGACTGCAGTTCTGACCAAAGGGCTTCAACCGACCCTCTGGACAGGCTAGACTACAGGTCCCTGATTCTGGACAGCCATTCTACAACGTGTAAGTTTGTTTCTTTCTTCCATACTGAGGCTAGACATATAAATTCTCCTCGCCATAAGGCTTTTAGTGAACCTCAGAACACATCTAGATATTGTATAGAATGTGAGTTTTCTTGCCATGAAGTCCAGATAAAATTTTTCATGTGGCCAATAATATACCTATCCGTCAATAGTGAAGTGTAGAGGGACCAAGTGCCAGTCCTGGGAGAATGTGGTGATAGTGTCGGACTGAGCCAAATAGAGGAATGATCTGAAGTCACCCTAGGATGACTACCCACCCCATCCACCTCTTTCATGTTTGAAATACTAAGAAGAGAAAAGTCAATGTGTGAATAAACATGGTGAGGTGGAGTGTAATATGTGTAGTCCCTCACATTTTAATGGAATACCCTCAATTTGACGTGAATTCCCATAGTCCTCGTTGGGCAGGAAAAAGTCCATCTCGATTATGAAAGGACCTGTTCAGATCATTGGAAACAACAAGATTCCAGTCCCTCTCCCCCCAGGAGACATGGAACTTCCCATAATAAAGCTAGTATAATGGCCAAAGGTGGAAAAAATGAAGAGGTATCCACATTTGGGCCATACATTGAATCAAGGACAACTTCCCCATTGGCAAGCCTTCCATGTACAAATAATATACCAGCCATCTGTGTCATACTACTCTTTAAGCACTGTAAATGGGGTTGGCTTATGTATCAAAAGTGCTACTCCTCCACACCTGGCACTTGATCCCGCACCAAACCCTTGACCCACCCAAAGCTTTTTTAAATTATTAACCTGATACCGTGGAATATGAGTTTCTTGTAACATTACTACATGAGGTTGATAATGATTTAAATGTCTCAACAAACAATATTTTTTAGCATTATCCTCTCCCCCTTTAACATTCTGTGAAAGGATGTTAAATCTACCTATTATGGTAATAATGCAGTATAGCTCATTTTAGTATACCTTTCCTGAATAATCAAAAGAGTGGCCACTTCCCCTTCCTCATACCCCCCTCCCCTGTCCCCATATACTTCCCATAACTAGTTTGTTCCTCCCTATCCTCCCCCCTCCTACTTACCCACTGGGTCAAATGCCCACTCCTATATGTTTGGATCATGATGCCCAAGGAGGTGCAGATGCTGCCCAGCTCACCATACATGTAAAATCCATAATACCTTCCCACTACATTTTTAAGGCCCCCCCCCCAGTCTGTAAAAGAAAAAAAGGAAACACTTAAAAAGAGCTCAGGAAGTAAAAGCATAAAGTATCTAGTTTATAATCCCTTCTTCGTTCTCAGATAGAGGATCAGCTCCTGAAGTCGAAGTACACCCCCAGACGTTTAAGTCACTCTATCTGATATATCTCATCCCCCACTTCCTAAACTCTAGAAAAGGTGTGTGGGGAGGGTAAAATAAGAGTTTTCGACAACAGTATAGAAAAGCTACAGACAAGCATCCCCCATACTCCCCAAAAAATCTTAAACCCAAAATTGTTTTAAATATCTAGCTCCTTAAATCCAAATAAAGCTCACTCCCAATCTCTTCTCTCATCATTCCAAAATATAACAGTAAACTGTTTTTTAAACAAATACAAACATTTGAAAATCTGAGTAGGAGATCTCCCCCTTTGCTGTCTGGTAGTATAATATAATACATCTTAAATGAAGAGAAAGTAAGAGAAGTAACACCAAAATTATTTTATACACTGTTTTGCAAGAAATTGGTCCCAGGCGACTATATATACCCTTTCCAAACATGATCTCTTATGCGATCACTAGCTCGGATTAACAGCTACATAATGATAGGGCATTAAATAACCAGGTACCAAATATTATAAGAAAAAGCTGAAAGGCCCTCTTAAAGAGAAAAACCAACATATAATAAAAACATTGTTGCTAAGTCCGTAAATCAATGTTTTGCAGAATGCTTGGACCACTTCAATTGCTGGTCTTCTCTGCTTTGTGATATTAGAAATGTTAAAATCCCATCATGCTGGGAAGCCACAGACAGCTAAAGTCTGAATTTAAGTCAGTCTATCAACATTAAACACAAATATTATGAGTCCTCTCCTCCCCGGATTACTGCTCCAACATATCCCATCACCTGTCCGGTATGTTCGGTGCTTCACAGTTCTATAACCACAGATTAATTTAACTTACTGCCCCAATGTAAATTGTCACAGTCTATGAGTCAGTCCCAGATTGGCAAATTAAAGCACCAACTTTAATACAAATGGAGTAAATTAACCAGTCAACCACTGCCTTTAACTCTTCTCTGGTTCCTCACTCCACTTTTCCAAAAAGATCTGGTAATAGCTTACCCAACTCCATAGCTGCTTGAGTGGCTGAATCAAATTGGTACATCCCTGAGGTAGTTGTTACTTCTAGCCATGAGGGATAGAGCATGCGGTGCTTGATTTTTGCAGCCCACAGCTTGGATTGTAAGGGCCTATATGTGGCACATTCTTGATGGACCTTGAGGGTAAGAGCTGGAACCAAACACAATCTTCTCCTGTTCCATTCCAGCTTATCAGTGTTAAAAGTGGCTTTCAGGAGGTGTTACCTTCTAAATAATTCAGAACTTTAAATATTATAGGGCAAGGTGGATCTCCTGGAGTTGGTTTGGGATGAATGAAATGATGGGACCTCTCTATGATGTACGTCGGGCCATTTGGGGAGGGTCCCACTACATGAGTGCAGAATTTCTGTAAAAAAGTTGTGGGTAATGTACCTTCATCTCCTTTGGGGAGCCCCAAGAGAACAAGATTATTCCTCCTGGAGTGTCCCTCTAAATCATTGACTTTTTCTTCTAGTTTCTTGATGTAGCGGTGAAGAACTACCACTTCTGACCCTTCTTTACTTAACCTGTTTTTCGTCAACGAGATGCACACCTCTGTGTCAGCTACTCGCCAAGCCAGCTCCGAAACGGTAGGCTTCTAATCTCTAAACTTGGCAATAAGAGTAAACAGAGCTGTTTTGATCATTTGAATATCCATATGCATTTGTTCTGGGGTATTGTTTAGAGGTGCATCCTGAGTCATCTCGGTAGGCGAGCTGCTCATGTGGGGACGTTTTGCTTCTAGTTCCACTGTGGCCTCCAGATCACTCTCAGAATTTTCCAGGGTAAGACCCATTTCGGGAGGATTTTCTTCTGGTTCTGCTGCCATTTCACCCTGTATTTGGTAATATTGGTGCTGGGAGGTAGAAGACAGTGAAAAATACACTAAATTTTTCAGTTAGGAAGATTTTATTCACAATCTCAACGGGGCTCCTCAGAAGGCGTCACTTGACTCTCGCACATCACTTTTTCTGAAAGATGCTACCCTCTTGGACTTTGTTGATTTCCTAGAGCTACTTGAAAGTTTCTATCATGTTCCCCCTCTTCCTGCTTTCCTTGAGGGTATACATAATAAGCTCCTTTAGTATCTCTTCATATGGCTTCTGGTGCAGACCCTGCACCATTTTAGTGGCCTTCCTCTGGACTGTCTCCATCCTGTCTGTGTCCTTGCGGAGATGGGATCTCCAGAACTGCAAGCAGTACTCCAGATGGGAGTCTCACCAATTGTCTGTACAGAGGGATAACAACTTCTTGTTTTCTACTGGTGATGCCGCTCCCAATGCATCCCAGTATTCCCCCAGCCCTCCTTACTGCCTTTTCACAATGCTTGCCTACCTTTAGGTCATCAGATACGACTACTACCAGGTCTCTTTCCATTTTAGTTGTTGTTAGTACCCCCCCCCATTGTGTTCTCTTCCCCTGGGTTATTGTTTCTCAGGTGCATTACTTTGCACTTCTTTGTATTGAATCAGATCTACCAAGCCGTGGTGAAATAAATTTCACTCACCTCCACCAAAGCGACAGATTGTTGCCAATATCTCCAATACCACCTGGTTCCAACAATGATCGAAAACACACTGGCACCCCCTGGACATAAGGATTCTCAACTCTGGGGAGTGAGGGGATGTCGGTGGAGAGCAGCTAACACCAGGCATCTCATTCATTCATTTTATTGAATAGCTTAAAAGCTTTTTATGAAAATACAGTACATACATTAAAACAAAATAAAATCATGTCAGGTATAAAAATACCCATAAAAACAGTGCATTATAAAACAAGGTGCTTAAGTGACAATCATCTTCTTCTTGATTTTGAAGGCAGCACAGACATATTTTTCCAACCTCTCTAGTGACCATGGGTCTTCTGTATTCACCAGTGTGTTAGTCAAACTATCTTTATCCATCTCATACATATTGTTTACAAAGGGTGCTAGCCAATATACTCTTTCTTTAACACACCAAGTACAATGCCACATGACATGCATGAGATTCTCTACTCCCCCATGTGTGCAGTTACAATTTCCAGATTCAATACCTGTTTTTTTTTTTTATATCTACGTAGTAGTACACTGCTGGGAAATTGTTCAAGTTTGTAAATACTAAAGATTACACTGGGTTTCAGATCTGTTAGGACCTCCAAGTATGGGTTGAATCCGAAGTAATAATAACGTTTAGCAAACCATTTGGAGTAATGTGAATTTGCTATATGCTCCAACTCTAATGTGTTCCAATGATTGATAACTTTTTTAGTTGTGTACTTGTTATACTTAATACCCAATAAGATACCCTTATCAGTGGCAGATTTTAGACTGACTGGTTTATGTTTTTTAATAAGGTTGTTCAGAGTGGAATACCAATAACCATCCCAAAAATTCAAATTAAACCATACTTCTTTTCCTTTGCAGCACTGTTTAACCAAAGAGTTACTCCCAGGCCTTAGTAATCTAATACAATACTTTAACTTTCTTGATTCTATAAGAGCATTAATGTTGGGAAGACCAAGTTATGCTCTTAAATAAGGAGCAGGACAAGCAAGTCCTACTCTTAGAATATTGTGTAATGCATTATATAGAGGTGACATCCTTTTGTTCATGTTCTTATACTCCCATACATCTGCTCCATACAGTAACTGAGACTCAAACTTAGCTCCAATGGTTTCAATGAAGGGGCAGAGCATGAAGCTTCAATATTTCGCATTGAATCTTATTAATCCTCTGAATGTTTTTTTAAGTTTCTCAATGATAGTTGACATATGGATGGACCAGCCACAATTTGCTTGAAATGTAATATCTAGGTATATATAACTAGGAACCACCTCTGTTTTATCTTTCCCAGTATACCAAGTTCATGTTTTTTTTGTTACCTCCAAAGATTAGAGCTTTTGTTTTCTTTAAATTTATTCTTAATTTTAATTTTTCAGATCTGCTATATATAAAATCTAATTTTGTTTGCAAGCCCATTTGGGACAATGAAAGTAAAACAACATCATCAACATAAGCAAGCAGAGGACAGGCCAAATAATTAATCTTGGGAATCATATCTGATTCTTCACAGTCTTTTAACATCTTATCCATATATAATTAAAACAATTACTGTGCTAATACACACCCTTGTCTAATCCCACAATTAATGATAAATGAATAGGATATATGTCCACTTTTCCCTAGTCTGATCTTAGTCCAGGATCCACTGTATAATTGTGCTATAATGGATACCAAATTACTATATATACCTCCTGTTGAGTAGAATTTCCCAGAGTAATTTACGTGAGATCGTATCAAAAGCAGTTGAATAATCTATAAAAATTGCATATACCTTTTTGTGTCTTAATTTGACATATTTTTCAATACAGTGTCTGAGTACAAAGACATTACCTATTGTGGAATAATTTGGCCTGAACCCTGCTTGGAAAACTGATATGCCTCCAGTTCTTGTAACTTTGACCATTAGTCTTACAAGTAATATTTTTGAAAATATCTTCAAATTAATATCTAATAGACTGCTAGATCTATACATAGCAAGATCTGCTATATTACCTTTTTTATGGATGAGCACAATGTTGGCCCCTTTCCAAGTCTCAGGGTAACTGTCATTTAATATACATTATACAAAATAGTTAAAAAGTTTGTCCATAAAGGGGTCTCACAGAGGTATACCTCTGCCGGGATACCATCAGGTCCTGCAGGTTTTATTTTCTTTAGAGAGTATATTTTATTTATTTATTTATTGAATTTTGATGACCGAGTAGGCCCACTGGGCCCCAAAAGTCCCTTTTTCAGGGGCGACCCGGGAATACTAATACAGACATATGTGAACTTCGTGCAGTATCACAACATAGGTAATCATGAGTATACAGTATTCGGCTGTTTACACATAGCAGTAGTTATTAGGCTATTGTAGAGCATTATGATAAGTTGTAATTAGAGCATTAAACAATTGTCAAGCAGGTATGTGAACAACATTAGGATACCATAGGTAGGCCCAAAGCAGGCATTCGGGTGGTTAATTGTAGAGGTAGGAGGAGAAAAAAGAAAAGAAGAGAAAAGAAAGTTAGTACTACCTTGTTGGGGTGGGGGTGGAATTATAGGTCGTGGTGGTAGTGTCAGGTGCAGTGGCACTGGCATACACTTTTAGCTAGGAGATGAACTTTGAGTCTGGTGTGGAAGCACTGCACTGTAGGGGTTTCTCTCACCTCCAGTGGGAGGTGGTTCCATAAGGACGGGGCAGTGAGAGAGAAGGATTTCTGGCCTGCCTTTGTCCTAGCCTTGGGAACCTCTAGCAACATTTGGCCTGAAGACCTAAGGCTGCACTGGTTACTCTTTACTATGAGGAGTCCTTCGAGGCTAGGGGGAGGGGAAGGGCTAATTATCTTTTTGCCAGACAGAGCAAGGGGTAGCTAAAGCGTGCTTCGAAGGATGGCCAGTTAAGTTTTACAAGCGCCTCACAATGGTGTCTCCTAGAGTGGGATAGGGTGGCAAAGTGGGTCACTTTATTGTATAGGACCTGTAGTTTACTAAATTCCCACTTTGAGATGCCCTGTGTGACCTGAGCAGCAAAAGTCAATGTGGGAAGTAGGACACTCGCTGCTATAGCAGTGCTAGCTTCAAGGGTTAGCAGTTCCTTAACCTGGTATAGTAGCCCAAGTTTGGAGTGAATTACTTTTGTGACTTGGTCCATGTGTTGTTTGAACATGAGGCCTTGATCAAGGATGAGGCCGAGGTATTTTGTGGTAGGAACAACTTCTAGCTTGTTGCCATCGAGAGATGAGAGTTGGAGAAGTTGCGATCTGTCTTGTCCTAAGGCCCTTAGACCGAACAGCATAACTTTAGTTTTTTTGGTGTTAAGGACCATTTTGTTGTTAATGAGCCACCTCTCCATGATATATATATCTTTTTGGAGAGAGCTGGATAGGTCACCCAGGTTATTGGAGGATATGTAAATAACAGCATCATCCGCGTATTGGATTAAATTGCTGCATCCACAGTGCTTGTACAGTTAATTGACGAACAACGAGAACATAAGGGGCCCGAGTATGGACCCTTGTGGCACTCCCTCCATTAGTGACTGACATTTGGAGAGTCTGTCCTGCCACCTGACTGTCTGAGTCCAACCTGTGAGGTAGCTTTTTATCCAACTGAGGGCGTGGGCATCTAGGCCTAAATGGAGGAGTTTTTGGAGGAGTAGTTTGTGATCCACCCAGTTGAATGCCTTGGAGAGGTCTATGAAAACCGCCCCTGTGCTGGATCCAGCATCCAGGTCTTTGAGTACATCCGAGGAGAGTTTGGTTAGGGCAGTGTCAGTCCCATGCTTGGCTCTAAAGCCATATTGCGATGGGGACAGAAGCATATGGAGCTTCCAAGTACTCCTTGATTTGGGCATACACTATTTTCTCCTGTACTTTTGCCAGGGTGCAGAGCAGGGAGATAGGCCTGTAGTTTTCAATAGGTTCTGCAGGCCCTCCCTTATGGATTGGAACCACGTGCACCTGTTTCCACAATTCAGGGACATAACCCTCGAGTAGGGACCTATTGATCAGCCAGGTGAGTGGCTGCGCGAGCGCGGGGGCACCCTCCTTTAGCAGTCTTGCTTTAAGTCCGTCTGGGCCTCCTGAACCTGTCATTTTCAAGGTTTTTAGGATGGCCAGGACCTCTTTTACTTTGGCAAGCCTCAAGTGAAAGAGTGGGTGGTCAGGCGATTGAGTATATAGCAAGATATATCTCATCTTTAGTTATTTTTTTATAATTTCCACTAACGATATATGGAACATTACAGCCCACATCTGCTTTATCATAGATTATATTCGAGAAGAACTGTATCTATCTAGTTTCAGAAATGTGAGTGTCAACTTCAGTTTTTTTGTTTATTAGTACCTTTTGTGACTAAGGTCCAAAACATTTTGTTGTCTTTATGCTGTACTGCACTTTTCATCAGTTGCCATTGCTTTTTATGAAAGTTATTTTTTTTCTTTCAACATATTTCTGTACTGCTGCTTAGTGGTATTTAATTCACCCAAGGTTTGTCTGCTACATGACTTCTTATATAGTTTATGGAATTTTCTAGGAGAAGATTTAAATATTTTACATTCATTATCAAACCAGCCATTTTGAATCACACCAGAAGGGTGTTTAGTAGAAGTGGCTAACTTATTTTTAATTTCTCCAAACAGTAAGTATGTCTGTTGTAACAGATAGTGTATATCTTTATGCATTAATTCTTGTACCTCATTCAAAAGCAGGTAATTTATCAGTATTGGTACCAGATTATGCAATGTTTTTAAATTCCAGACACTTTTCTTAACTGGCTCAAATTTCAGGAAAAAAGTACTGGTGAGATGACCATATCATGGGGAGCATCCAGAATATCAGATGATTTAAGTATTAAAGGGGAATGGTCACGTTCAGCCCTGGTAGAAATTACCAAGCTTTCCCAGAATTCTGTTGAGCCAGACCACAAAGCATAGTCTATTACTGAAGCTCCTCTAGTGAAGACATACGTGTATTCTCCCTCTCTATCGCCTGATATTCTGACATTTAACAGAATTAACGTAAATTCCATTATTACATTAATTGTTTCCCAGCATTATTCATTCTTTTATCCTTCTAGTTTCTCATCTCCACCTTGTCTAGAAGATATGGATACATACTGACAGACCTATAACATAACCCATCATAATTACTAATATAAGCATTAAATTCTCTTAACAAAAGCAAATCCAATTGTGGACATTCACAGACAATGGTCATGAGTAATTCTGCAAAGTTCTTCCATATTCCATTATGATGGAATTTAGAATTCTCTGGGGGGATATAGCAATTGACAACCATAAGCTCTTCATGTTTTGTCTTTAGGTGAGCTACAATGAAATTATCTAAGTTTTTCCAACAAACAATTCCTGAGAAACTTCCGATTTTTGTAAAGAATATCAGACCTCCAGATTGTCTTCCAAATTTTCCCACCCTAATCCCAGAGGTGTGACAACATTCATGCCCATTTAACTGAACCTCATCTTCATCAGTATGCCATGTCTCCTGTAGGCAAATTACATCAAATCTCTTAAGAAAGCCAAGACAACCTTTATCAGAGTTTAGTGACCTACCCAGCAATATTCCAAAACATATATAAAGGACTTTCAGAAAAATCTTTTTTCTCAAAGCTTATACAGTCATTCTTTATAGATAATCATATTTCATTATTATATCCAGCTAACATCATAAATTTATTTCTCAAGGGAATTGGTGATGATATTCTTTCTTGAGTTTCACTTGCTTATCTTTTAATATCCAAAGCATTAGAGTCAACAATATATAATCCCAGCAAATCCAATTTTGCTGTTTGCTTTTAATCAGATCTGCAGTTTTGCTATTTGAAACCCAAAGATCCACTTGACTATCAGAATTGGCTCTATGTTCTGATATTGAGGTCAATTTATCCAGTGGAACATTAAAAAAATTCTGTTACAGAATTCTGATAGTTTCTGTTAGATTTTGATCATTTTCATATTCTATCATGTTGATTACAAACATGCTCAACATTTTCTGCTCATTTGTTTGAGTACAATCATTGCCAATAACCTTATTGAACTGCTTTCTATTGGGGAACACACAAATCAGTTCTCTATCTTAAAATAACCAACTATTCATCCATACATAGTTAACTGTCCTAGGTGAGACAAACCAAATATTTATAAGTGTAGCTGCAGTAATCGTGATATTTTTGATTTCAATTATATCATTTTCAGTTAAATTTGCATCTAAGATAGCATGCAAATATTGTAAAACCTGTAATTCAAAATTAGCTGGATGAAAATTACCCCAGCTTTCTGGGCCATAAAACCTAATCAATCGATATGTCTCTCACCAATTTTCCTTATGAGGTGCATGGCCAACCATAGGAAATGTATAATAGGTATCAGATTTCTCATACCTCTTAACTCCTCCTTTATACTACTCTCTTCCACTTATCTCAATGCTTAATTTCTCAGAGACAAGTCCATTAATCAGTGTTGCCAGTACAGGAGTCACTTTTTGTATAGCAACACATAATTCAGTCAGCTTGTTAACCTCATTTCCCAACGTTTCAAGTTTTATAAATATTTCATCATCATTTCTTTTACTAGATTGTATAGTCCCCCTTGTCTGATCATTCATTGAATTTCCCTGTGTCCCTTTACTTTCAGTATTACCGTCTTCATCACTGTTTTCTCTATGTTTGAAAATATTTCTCTGGTTCTTATTACTAATTCACTTTTTAACTTTCTCCCCAGCCTCTTTTGTCCTTATGTTTTCTTTTGATTTTTGCTTATCTTTACTATTGTTTGCAACTTTATTCTTTTCCTCTTTTTTACCCTTTTTATTATTATTTTTTCCGTAAGCGTTCTCCTCTTTCTTTAAGTTTTCTGTGGTGAATCTGTGATGATTCAGGTAGAAAAATCATGTCTTATATTTCCTATTTCCTTATTTAGTACCCCCTTAGAGGCTTCTTCCTCAATAAGGGGGACTGATGAGGATTCCTTAGGGGTGGATTTCATTTAGAATTCTTAATGCATCATCATGGTAGAACCCATTAATGGCATTATTTTCCTTTAGGATATCTAATTCACTTCTAAACACTGTCATTTGTTCTACCAGAACAAGGCTAGCAGCATGCTGTTTTTTCATAATATTGGCTATATCTTCAGTTACAGTGGTTGGGTAATACATAAGGGAGCCCTCCTTGTCTGCTATTTTATTATTCTGAGAGAGTAGGCCGTTCTCCAAGGGGTCCAATATTACTAGCTTTGATTCATTGGTGTCTTTAATGCATTTTTTTTTCCTTTTCTATATTTTTTTGGGCTTTGAATAGTGGTCTGAAAATCTGTAAGAATGGACTTGATTTCTTGTTGCACATAGTTTGTTTTATTAGTTACATCTTGATCTATCCTAGTCATAGATGCTGGTGGGATATATGTGGTGGTATTTATTTCATTATTTTCCAAAGTATCTTAGCCTTCTATGTATAAACTGATTTCCTGTCTATGCATGGACTCAGTTAATCTTTCATCAAAGGGACTTTTAGAGATTTTGTTGGAAGCCATATTGGGGTCAAGGCAGTAAATATTGACAGCTTCTCGTTATCAGGTATCTTATCAATTGCTTGTCTCAGAGGGGGTTTGTTTAACTTTTCTCTTAATAATAGGGACATTCTTGTCTGTTTTAGGTCTACTGGTTTTATTTTTAGAGTTTTTATTCTTTTTTGTTTTTGTTAAATGTACTATAGTCTTCTTTTTTGTAGACTTAATTCCTTTAGCTTTTGTGCTTTTTTTGCTTCTAATTTGCTAGTCCCCTTTTTAGTTTTCTTTTGCTCCATATTATTCTCTAGTATGTTTTCTAACTACCCCTGACAGCATTCTATTTCATTTGGAACCTCCTTTTCATTTTCTGGATGTTGGCTAATGTGCTCTCCAGAAAAATCATGCAATTGGGTATTTGTTAACTTGCCTAATAGGGCTGTTTTTCCCCTTGTTAGCACCATTATGGAATAGCAGTAATTAAGTAATAGCAGCAATTAAGGAAAAATCTTTTCAATAAATACATACTATTAAGTATAAATTGCACTAATTAATGTATTCTACAGATGCAGTGTCACGTAAGCTATGATAACGAAATATTGTTCCAAAAGCACCATAAATATCCAAATAAAATGATAAGTCTTAAAGTTCTAAGAGGGTTTAAAGTGCACAGTATTTATTAGTCCCAAATTCCAAATTCAAGAAGTTTGAAAGGTTAGTATTAATGTTATCGCTAATCTGCTGAGACAGTTCAGGCCATCCAAGTAACCATGCTGCATTTAGTTACTTCATTTCAGATAATCAATCAATCAACTTTATTTTAAAAGCTCCTTTCCAGAGATCAAAGCACTGTACAAACACATTTATAAACACAAAAACTGACTAAAATCAAAAATAATAAAATCATATATAAAATGTGTAATTTACAGGAGTATTAAATAATAAGATCCCATCAATTAGATTCATCCAGGAACACTAAGCTAAACAAATGAGTTTTGAAGGCTGATTTAAAACTCTGGACAGTCAGGCAGTCTCTTACCTGATGAGGTAAAGAATTTCACAGGGTAAGGGGCTACGAATGCAAAAGATCTGGTTCCAGATGTCTTTAATCACATCCTGGGAATCTCTAGCAATCCCTCATCAGTGGATCAGAGGGGACAGGAGAGGTAGTAGAGAGAAATGAAATCTTGTATGTAGTGGGGTCCCGGATCATGTAGAGCTTTATAGGTCAGCAAACTGACCTAGAAGGTGATAGGCCACTATACAGGCAGCCAGTGCAGTCTGCAGAGCACAGGCATAATGTGACTGGTCCTAAAAGTACCAGTCACAAGCCTGGCCACTGCATTCTGCACCAGCTGAAAGCAGTGTATATCAACCCCCAGTAGTCCCAGGTATAGGGCATTGCAGTAGTCAAGGCAGGAACTCACAAAGACATGGACCAATGTTAAACCAAGTATTTCACCCAGGTGATATTCCTCAGATGGTAAAATGAGGTCTTGACAATGGCAGACACCTGAGATTTCAGGGTTAAACCATCATCAAGAATAACACCCAGGTTTTGTACCCAGTCTGAGGTAGCCAGCTGAATGCCCACAAGCCAAAGCCCAGAAGGCTGTCCAGCTGACAAACCTGCCTCCTGCCGATCTGGGTCCACCACCAACTCCTCAGTTTAAACTGGGTTTAACCTCAGCCAGCTGGCACTCATCCAGTCCAGGATCTCAGTGAGGTAGTTGTTAAATACTGAGATAACATTATCCTGCCTGGGTACAAAGGACATGTACAGCTGGGTATCATCTGCATAACAGTGATACCTCAAACTGTACCACCTAATAATGCCTCCCAACAGCAGCATATACACCAAAAACAGCATGGGTGCCAAGATGGAGCCCTGTGGAATCCCGCAGGATGGGGGAGAGCATCAGAGGAAAAAATCCCAGTGACCACTCTTTGAGTTCTACCCTTGAGGAATGATTGAAACCATCTGAGGACCATACCTGACAGTCCACATATGAACCCCAGGTGCTCCAACAGCACACCATTGTACATGGTGTCAAATGCTGCAGAGAGAGATCAAGGAGGACCAAGATAGAATAACTCCTCTGATCTCTCACTATTAGGAGATCATTATGCACCAGAACAAGGGCCATACCAGTACTATGCCTCTTCCAAAATTCAGACTGGAGAGAATCATAAATATTGTAGGTGGAAAGATGATCATCCAACTGCAGCACAACCACCTTCTCAATAACCTTGCCCACAAAAGGCAACTTAGAGACAGATCTGTAGTTAGATGAACAGTCTGGGTCAAGGGAGGGTTTTTTTAAGGAACAGTTGTACAACCGCTTCCTTTAGTGGCTCTGGAAAGTTTCCCCTTTCCAATGAACTACAGACTATCTCGGCCAGGACTGGGCTGATGTCATCAATGCAACCCACGAGGTTGCACTGGGCCTGGGTCCAAACTACAGCTGGTTGGCCACAGCATCTGGATAATCCTTATGATGTCCATGAATTCCAGCCAGTCAAAGTCGGACCAAGCAATCCAGGTGCTCACAACCTCCTGCCAACCTCTGCAACTCCCATTAGGGAGAGCTGGGCCAATGCCAGACCTGATGGTGGCAACCTTATCCGTGAAAAACCGAGCAAACTCATCACACTTCACTTGTGAAAAAGCTCTCTCAGGCTGAAAACAGATTGGATTGCCCAGTATGTCAATGGTCTGAAAGAGTTGAGCTGCTCGATATTACACAGCGGCAATCTCCCTGAATGGGAACTCTGCCTTCTTACTGGAGATTGTTGATTGATAGACTGTATAATGGTCCATCAATCTAAGCCTGTCAACCTCCAGTCCCAATTTCCGCCAAGCCCTCTGTAGCCTTCAACCCACTCTCCTCAACTCCTTCAAGGCCCCATCAAACTGTGGAGACCTTGGTTGAAGAGTGAGGGGACCAACACAAACTGAAGCAATAGAATCCAGGGCCTCTGTTACTGCCTCATTATAGGCAAGTACCAGATCCTCTGGATCCATGCATTTACTCAGCAAACTCAATAGGTCCAGCACCACCATAGGCCCTCTGGGGTCATGCCCCTTAAAGGGCAGTACTGGACCATCTCTATAGGGGCTGGCCTATTTGGGAAGCAACAAAACTGAACCCTATAGTGTGATGCTCAGACACCCTGACTGGTTCCACCACCAGATCGGAGATCTCCATCCCCAGAAGGAACACCACTCCAATGAGTGACCACAAATGTGGGTTGTGGAGGTAACTACCTGTGTGAGGCCCAATGAAGTCATAAGTTGGAGGCAGTCCTGACCAAAATGCAAGAGTTCATTGTTGATTCAGACATTGAAATCCCCCTTTTAAATTATTCTTGTGGTTCATCTCCACTTTGACCACACTCTATCCACATATTATTCTCATGAATGGCTTTACTGTCCTTTCTTGAAAATTGTTATTCAACTTCAGTTTCTTTCCAGAATATTTCAAATACAGTCACAGTTCTGCTCGTTAGCCAAAACATATCCTTTTCTTTAAGGTATATTGTTCAGCCTCCTGTTTTGGACCCTTTTCCACATCCACCCTCCTTGTTAATAAATTAAACTGATTCCCTTGTGTTTTTAGTTCAGGAGCAATATTTCAATACACCTTGTGTTCACCCCTTTAGGAACAGACACAAAGGAATACTGTAAAAGTGATTCTGAATGAAAATGAAATCAATCAATACAATTAATGTAAGCCACTGTAATGTTATTGAAGCTAAAAACTTAAACCCTTTGTGTTCCTAAAAGAACAGGATGGATTTAATTGTGCTATACATTTAGTAAGATCCAATTATACTAGTTCTATTTAAAACATTCTATTCTGTTTTAAATTTAGATTCCCTTAATAATATCCACTGATTTTCCAGATGCAATGCCCCAGCTGTCCTAACCTATATTAATTCAGAGTACAGACTAATGAGTAAATGTATAAGTTGTAAGTTTAAAATACTCACATCCTAGTTGTAAAATGTATTAAAATCTCTGTAGTTGCAAACTGTGGACCGGAAGCAGAAAGCTGATCACCAAATGCCGTAGAAGTTAAATATTTAACTCAGCACAACTAAAACATTCTTCGGCCATAGGTACTACCCCTGCTTTATCCATCAGGGCCCACAAAACATTTCAGTGTAGATGGAACTGCAAAGAGCTAAAGCAAAGGAGCAGATATTAGAAGAAAAGAGCATTCTTAGCTCAAATCCTCTGCTCCTCTCAGTTGAAAAGGCGGTTGTAGTAAAACAAATGGTTTCAAGCAGGTCAACATCTGGAAATGGCTGAAAGAATGCTAACACCTGTGCAGTTTAAAAGGGAGCTTGAACTACCATGTCTGACATCATGTGTTGGTTGGGTCAAGCTCATCTTTGATTTGTTATTCAGGGATTTGAATAATAAAAGTCATGCAAAGAATAAATGAAAGAGGCAAAGTGGATTTTTTATAAAAAAAAACAACTAAAATTCAAGAGCTTCAAGGAGAAGGAGTTCAAGAAGCACTTGTTTTTAGCAGCTGACACAAAAGAAAAAAGAACCAGGGACTGTGGTAATAAATCAGTGCTATAAATGTTCTGTGTGCTGAAAAAAAGGAAAAAACTAGAGCAGAAAAAACAAACGCTCCCTTCTGTCCTTTGTGCAGCACACTAGGCACTAGGCACTGAACTCCGAAGATGGAATCACTGAGCACCAAACCCGCAACAGAGAACACAGGTAAAGATATACATAAAAACTGGCAAAAAATAAAAAAAAAATGAAAACATATTAAAAGAAATAGATAAAAAGAGCAAGTACTCCCCTTTTGATATAATAATAGAGTATTCCAGGACAAAAGGCCACAAGGACCATCAGCATAAATTTGCTTGGGCTTTTTCCTCTGACAACCCCCTGTGGGGGTTTCTGATATACCCACTCATTGGGCTGGTTCCTATTGCCACCTCAGGACTCCAGCACCTAGGGGAATGAGAGGGTAGATGGAAAGAAAAAGGCAAAGCTCTATAAGGTAGCTCAAACAAGATAATCTGGAAAGGCTGCTAGACCTCTAGCTATATTTTGTAGGCAACGGTGGCATACCATACATTAGTTAGAGTAGCGCATTCTAGCAACTGTTCTGCAACACTTCTCCTCAGCAATCACAGAGTGCAAGGTCTCCTGGGAATGAGTCAGAACCAAACTGGGACTGTGGAAGATAAGGAATCAGTGTGTCGGCACATCAATGCAACAACCCATTCGACACTGTGGATGTTGAACTGGTTGTTGTCACTGCTGGTTTCACTGTGGGGGGCTTGCGGTAACAATGGTATATGAATTGAATCTAAGCTGCCATACTTTTGACCATTCCGCCAATCTTGCCAAGTCTCTTCTCATCCTTTCCAACCCCTTGAGTATCATCCCTGTTGCAGATCTTTGTGTCATCTGAAAAGAGGCATACTTTTCCTTCCAGTCCCTAGGCAATGTCACCATAAAGACATTAAAGAGGACTGATTCCATTACTGAACCCTGCGGTACCCTACTAGTAACCCTCCTTTCTTCGTTACCCTCTGCGTCCTGTTGTCCAGCCAATTGTTTACCCAGGCTACCAACCTGGGACCCAATCCCAGGCTGGCTAACTTGTTTATTAATCTTTTGTGTGGGACTGTGTCAAATGCCTTGCTATAGTCTAGGTAGACCATGACTAGAGCCCCTCCCTGGTCTACTACTTTGGTCACCCAGTCAAAGAAATCTATTAGATTCATCTGACATGACCTTCCCACTGTGAATCTGTGCTGCCTTGTGTTCTGTGCCCCGCTGGCCTCTAGGTAATAAACAATTCTTTCTTTCATAAGTGATTTCATTATTTTCCCTACCACTGAGGTCAAACTAACAGGTCTGTAGTTTCCTGTCTCTGCCTTGCTCCCACTTTTGTGAAGGGGAATGACATCCATTCTCCTGCAGTCCTCAGGTACCACACCATCATCCCATGATTTGTTAAAAAGGGTAATCAGTGGTGTCACAAGTTCACCCATTAGTTCTTTTAATATACTGGGGTGAATACCATCAGGCCCCATTGCTTTGTCCACCTTCAGTTTTAGGAGTTCTTTCAGGACCCTTTCTTCTGTGAATGGGCTGGTATCAACCCCCCTATCCAAAGTGCTTCAGTTGTTTGGTTTAGGTACCTCCCCTCCTCTTCTTTTGTGAATACTGATCAGAAGTATTCATTAAGTAGCTCTGCTTTTTCACTATCACCCTCTGCCCACCCCTCCCCTTTATTAAGCCTCACTATCACTCCCTTGTTCTTTCTTCGCTCCCTAGTGTACCTATAAAAGGTTTTATCCCCCTTCTTTTTTTTATTTATTATGCTTTTTGTCACCTTACCACCTGCATCAGCTCATACCCCTCACCTGCCTTGCATTCCCGATTGCCATACACCTGCTGATACCCACCAACTTACCCCTCAGGGTGGGGCCACCACTTCAACCCAGCCCCTCTATGCCAGGGGAAGGTGTTGGCAAGTATCGACATTACTTCCCTGGATTTCTCCCCCCCAGGGCAGGGTTCAGGACTGGTCATCACAGTGAAACAGTGATATGTTGATGGAGAGGTGAGGAGCAATGAGGGCCAGGTGGGTGAGCTTCATTATGACAGCCAGCAAGATTTTACCCCATTAACAGGGACGGGGACATGCAATGATGTCCAGCATCTGCCCCACCCCTCTTATTTTGAGGAGCTGGTCACATGTGGATCCCCCAGCCTCTGCCAGGAGTCCGTCAATCGCTGGGAAGCACACAAGCCCTCCCTCCCCCCAGAGAAGGACAGCAATCCACAGGACACTCGATTCTTCTCCCCCCAGCTGGCCCTAAATTTCCCTGGGTCTATTCCAGAACCCCGGTCATCGGCGTCGCGAGCGGAAATCCAACCACTGCGCCGGTGGGCCAGCCTTTTATCCCCCTTCTTAACTAAGCTGGCTATCCTTTCCTCAGTTTGGGCCTTTGCTATTCTGACTGCCTTCCCCACTTCCTTCTGCTTTAACTGGCACAGTTCTCTGTCCTACTCCTCCTGTGTTTCCTTATACTTCCTGAATGTTATCTTCTCCCTAACCTTCCCCGCCACCTCTTTTGAGAACCATAGTGTTTTTTTCTTCATTTTGTTTTCTTTATTTGTTTCACACAAAGGTTTGTTGCCTCTGTGATGGAAGTTTTGATTTTCCCCCATTGTTCCTCCACCCCTCCTTCTTGCCCATTTGCTAGTGATTTTCTGAGACACTGTCCCATTTTGCCTAAGTCAGCCATCCTAAAGTCCAGTACCCTCACTTTTGTATGGCTTGACTCTACAGCTGTGTTTATCATGAACCACTTGTTTGGTGGTCACATGTTCCCAGATGACTACTCACTTCTAAATCTGAGAACTTGTCTCTGTCTCCATTTGAGAGTATCAGGTCTAAGATTACTCCCTCCTGAGTGCATTCCAATGCTACCTGTCTGATGCATGCCCCCTGTAGGATATCAAGAATTACCCTGGTCTTATATGTGGCTGCAGCAAAGGTGCTCCAGTTAACATCTGGCATATTCAGGTCCCCCGTCAACAATATCTCCCATTTTTCTGCCATTTTAAAGATGCCTTCTATCATTTTCTTTTCCATTCCCTCCCCCTGAGACGGGGGTCTGTATACAACCCCTGTGCAGATTGTGGTGCCATTTCCTGTCTCCAGGGTGACTCACAGTGCCTCCTCTCCTCCCTGTTTTCCCTTTAGTTCCATTTCTTTGATCCCGTCCCATACATAGAGAGCTACCCCTCCTTCTCTTTTATCCTCCATGTCCCTCCTGTAGATTGTGTAACCTGATATGTTGACATCCTAGTCATGTTTCTCTGCATACCATGTTTCTGTGACTGCCACGATATCTTGCTGTCCCTCTTCCATCAAGGCCACTAGCTCAGGGAGCTTGTTACACAGGCTATGGGCATTGGTACTCATCACCCTCCATTTTTGTATGGCCTTACCTCTTTTAGCCCCATCTCTGTCCTTACAGCCTTTGCCTTTTTCTCCATTTACCACCATCCTGCTCCTTATTGACTTCCCTACTCTGGTGTTTACTTTGCTAGCTACCCTGTTTCATATGGGGGGGGGCTGGGAGTTCCCTGCTCCTTTTCTATGCCTCCCCCCTTGGCTAGTTTAAATGCTTTCCAATGAATCATTTAAGCCTATCACATAGGATTCTGGTTTCCCTCCTGGACAGATGCAGACCATCTCCCCAGTATAGGCCTGTATCCCTCCAGGTGGACCCCCAGTCCTCAATGAAGCCAAAACCCTGAGCTCCACACCAGTTTTTCAGTCATTCATTGAATCCCATGGTGTGGAGTACCCTAGCCTCACCCATGCCATAGACAGGCAGCACCTCTGAGAAGATTACCATGTGTGCTATTTGTCTAAGACCCCTCTCCAACTCCACAAACTCCTGCACTGCTCTGATCACATTCCCAGCCAGGTCATTTGTCCCTAGGTGGACAATGACATCCAGCTCCCTCTCCTGTACAGCTGCTCCCACAATCCTGAGGATTCACGTCCTGTCCTTCCAAGCCATGGTGCCAGGCAGGCACATTATCTTCCTCTCCCCTCCCTCCCCCGGTTCTACCCCCTAACGATTGAGTTCCCCACCAGGAATTGTTTCCTTCCCCTGTGGGGTCCCATGCCACCCTCCTGTATGTCTCATTTGTGAAGGTTCCAGCATCCTCCTTGGTCTCCAATGTAAGTGCCTCCATAGAGGAAGCATGCACTGCTGCAGCAACATATGAATTGTGGAGAGGTACAACTCGAGGGGTGCACCTCTGTTCCACCACCCTCACCCTCCCTGAGCCCACCATGGTCCAACTGCTCATCTTTCCTGGCAAACTCTGAGGCAGCAGCACTGGCCCTAGTGGTCCCTGGGTGGGGGAGGAGGTTTCCCAAATCCTCACTAGGTCAGCCTGGAGATGGGCAACCTCCTTGCTTAGGTAAAGGAGGATGTGGGTTTAATATTTGAAGCACTTCCTATGCCACTAAACTTGAGATTTCTTTAAAGAACCCAAGCTGAGAATTTGTTGCACTTAAATTGACTCTTAGTAGACAGAAAAATTGATTGTAGCAACCGTATATCTCATTCCTGATACTCATGAAATTGGATTTACTCAATTTTTTAACTGTTACAATGAAGTAAGTAGAAATCACAAAAACAATGTATTTAGTTACCTTACTATTGATTGGCCATCAAAAAATTGAAAACACTACAGAAATGCAATAAACAATTTGTACTTAAAATAATTACTTTATTAGCCTACCCAAATTTACCATGCCACTGGAACCAACACAACAACTAGCTTGATATTAACTACTAAAGCTGAAAGAAGACAAAATGTTCTTATCTTACTGGATTTTTGTCTGTGGCCATATACCACTAAAATGTCTATGATCTTGTAAACTTCCAAAATTACCTCTGACCATGGCAACAGTTAGGGGATTACCCAAACACAGGATAAGTGATTTTAAGTGTGCTCTAAGCAATGCTGACTGGTCCTTTGTGGACTGTATACCCTGTGTTGATTTGGAATTTGAGTTTTTTTCAAACTGGATTTAAAAAAAAATTGATACTTATATCCCATACAGAAATTTAAGATTGAGTGGCAACACAAATAGATAGATTACTTCTGAAATAAGGTAGATTGCCAGCTTAAGGTAGGTAAAATTTTTAATTTTATACAGGATATCACCTGTCATTAGGGATGAAATCCCTGTTTACAGGACAATTCCTGTTTGATGTTACAAAAATAAAACTCAGGAACTATTGTCAGGGATCTCCTGACATAAAAAGCAGGGTGTTCAGGAGTCTGTAACATAGGAGTGGGGAGGGGTAAAAGGAGGGAGGTTGGAGAGAGGGGTTATGGGAGGAAAGGCAAGAGGGAATTGTGGAAGGAAGGATGGAACAAAAAGGGGAAGAGTATGGGAGCTAGATCAGGGAATGGTGGAAGTGACAAGGGAAAGGACTGGCAAAGAGGGGTATTTAAGCAGAAGCAAGAGTGGAAGCTCCCTTCTTCATTTGCTAGACAGCAGTTTGTTTGGAGACACACTCTAGCACATCAGTTGGCAGGAATTTTTGCCCTGGGCAAGAACTCCTTGAGCAGATTTGGAGAATATAGGCAAGGTGTTTCTATGGTTGTGGGAGACAGGGCAGGCCAAAAAAAAAAAGTTGGAAAGAAGGAAAGGAGTGGAATGTGCAAGAGGAGGTGGCCTGCAAAAACTTTTGTGTGGAAAGTGACCTTGTGGTGAAAAAGAGAATTTGTGCATGGTTTGTGCATTGGTTTTATGCATAAAAGGAGAATAACAGTCAAAGGATAAGGGAAGGTAGCGTTTCTAATGTTTTAGCATTTCTGATGTTGGGTACTTTAAAATGCATGTAGATATGGCGAAAGGTGGCTTGTTTAAAAAACAATGGGCAGGGAATTCAGGTAAGGACAACACTTTAAATGGGCAAGTTTAAAATAAAATAACAGAGAAACAGTAGGTGGCCAGGTGACTAGCATACGGGAGGTAAACAAGCCAGGGCAGATCTAGAGGCTTCAAGGGGAAGAAGGTTTGTATCGCAGTAAAATTTTATTATGTTTGCAGGTTAATGGCACCACACTGAAGGGAGGCTAAGGAAAGGAGCCAGGCGGGGGGGTGGGGGCTCAGGGAGTTGGGTACAATGGCGTGAAGTGGGGGGGAGGGTGGAATGGTACTCAAATAGAAAAAACAGGAGTGAAATCCTTCCTGAAGGTGCTAGACACCAATGGGTAAAGAAAATAAGGTGGGGAGTGAGGCAGAGAAGTCACAATACACTCGAGGGTAGATGCGAAAGGGCAGGATAAGAGAACTAGAGGGGAACAAAGATGGTGGAGGAGCCATGTGGTCAGCCTGTTTTGTGTAGAGAAAGATGCTTGGAAAGCCAACTTGAAGCAAATGGGCAAGAGGGGATGGGACCACACTACACATGTATGCTAGGGAAAAGGAAAAGGGAGCAAGTAAAGAGGGCAGGTAGATAGTGTGGTAGGTGTCACACAGGGGCACATGTGTCTGTTAACTAGGAACAGTAGAGGAGGGATACATAAGGTAAAATATACTTAAGAAGTACTTATCAACAGAGGTGCCCCAAACCCACACTGGCTCACAAAACATTTTTGTTGGTGCCCCATCGCTCTGGGGTAACATAACTTTAAGATTTTGTGAGACATTGAACTGCATTGGTACCGTCAGCTGGAATTTTGCTTGTTAGTCAAATTCAGAGGTACTGTAGAACAGGAAAATTGCAGGTTTTTTGTAATTCGTTATGTTCGCTGACTGAATGTTACACGTGATATGAAAAGAACAGTGAAGTTAAGAATTAGCCCTGATTTTCAAGCCTCACACACAATACATGCTAGTACTGTTTGTTGTATGCTTATTGCTGTCTTTCTGATACCCCACTGTAAATCATCACTCGCTCCCTCTCCAACACGACACTGTATTGCAGTTAAGTGGAAAATCAACTTACATAAAAGAAAATTAAGTATGTGTATGATGCAGTCTGTAATATTCTCCTTTTAAAAACAAAAAGCAATATTCCAATGTTTTGAATGGCAAGCGAGCTGGTTACTATGCTGTACTTGTTGCTGTGCTACAGTTACCTAGTTACCCAGTACAGTATCATGTGGTGCAAGTATGTAGGGATGCCACTACACATTCAATTGAGTTAAGTGATTCCTTTATTAAACAACAACAGAAATTAAAACAAAAATAAAAATTGAAGATACAGTAGTACTGCTGTATTACAACAGATACTGAGGCTGTGAATGAAAACATCGGGTACACATTATTTTTCGACTGTGGATACTGTATTGATTGTTTCTTTCTGCTGGGGATTATCCAGGTATTGCACCTAAAAAGGAAAATGTCTATTAGTAGAGTACTGTATTTTACACATAAACTTAATGTAGCGATTTTAAATTGGCTGTACATTTACTTTAGGGATCCATGTTCAGCTGTCGGTAGTTGTCAAGACAGTGTGCACATGCTTCTGCTATACCTGCTAGTTCAAAACCCCTCTGACAATCCTTCTTTCTCTCTGCAAATTCATAAATTTGGTAACTAACCACTGGGCATGAAGAGCCTTAAAGCTGGACATTCTGAAGTCAACATTAACAGAACAGGCAGGTACACCTCTGGCAAGCTTCTCCGAAATGATTCCAGAGTACCACGCTGTAAACTGGGCTTTCATTTCATCCTTGAACAGTTTATTCATTGTGATATCCAAAGGTTGCAGCAGGTCTGTGCAACATGGGGGCACAAACACAGGGATAATGTACTCCTCCTCTAGCTTTGCAAACACATTAGTAGTGCTATGTGCTTTAAACTAGTCCAAAATCAGAATTGCTCTCTGTTCGTCTGGCAAATCTTTTTTGCATTTAACTGATGAAATGTAGGGTTTTAACACTGCATTGACATGAAATTAATGTGCCTTGATTGGTCTAGTGGTTAGTACTGTGTGTGATATGCCAGTCAGAGGAGAAACTGGTGGCAGGGTGGCAAGCTGCTGTTTTCCCTTGGTAGATCACTTGGGAGTAGTATGTTGCCAGCTAACGTCCACCCCAGGTTAAGGGACACTTGCTATTTGTCTCCAAGGCCTGTCACCTCCACTTGTTTGGACCCCATTTCTGCCATTGTCTGTTGAGAGCAGGGCACTAAATTAACCCCTGTCTCATCAGTGTTTATTATAAGCTCCTTGGGGATCAGCTCATTTGCAGAGGCAGTTTGAATCTTTGCTAGGAAAGCATTCTTTAGTTGTTGAAAGTCAGTTGGCATTTTTCTGGCTACATTTGTGCCCTTTCTTTTGCAGTACTCCATTCGATTTAAAAAGGTCTATGCCCATTACTTACTATATACTATAGGACCACCATACTCTACCAGTTGCCCTGGATTGCTGCACTTCACTATGCCACAAGCAATCGCCTCAACAACCCTTGTGTTCTCAACTGCATCCTCTGAATGCAGGCACCTGATAACTTCTTTCAGTTCTGCTTCCACATCACCTAGCAGCAAAAGTGGTTTACCTTGTGGCTTGGTAGGGAGTTGGGGGTGATAGACTGGTAGAGTCTGGAACAATTTGATGTTTTGCCATGTAGTCAGCTTTAAATTTGTGAATGATACTCTCATTCACTTCAAAATCATACTTGGACTTAAAAATCTTGCAGCTTTCATAACACTGTTTTCTACTGTGTATTTACCAGCTTCAAAAAGTTGTTCTGCTATATAAACATGGTACATGGAATGATGTTTTTTAGAAGATGGAGACTGGCATTGTAGCTCGCTTACAACACTCTCAGCCATTTGCAATTGAACACATGCAGATGTAGACAGGCCATCTGCTGTCACCTCTTCTAGAGAAGTGAAAGGACTTTTCTGTGCCTTCCCATGATCAAGCCATTTCAACAGAGACATGACTGTTGTGCTCAGACTCAGGTGGAACAGTAAATGCTGTTGGACAGCATTTCACAAAGAGATCAGACATGTTCATTAACAGTAGATTTTAAAACACTTAATTGACCTCAGGTTATCCAGCAAGAAGGGGAACTGTACTTCAGTGACTGGGGATCAGCTGTTCAGCTACCAATTACTGGAATGAACTGTCAATTGAGTGAGACAGCAAACTGTCAGCATGAATGAAATAAAGGAGTTGGACAGCAGGAACGAATAGACTGATAATGGTTTATAAATGTTGCAAGAGATTTCTTTATAAATTTCTAATTGATTTACTTTGTGGTGCAATGTTACAAATGAACTGTCAGCTGTCAGCAGCCAGGCTTGAAATTGTAGTGAAACTGTAGTGGAACTATAAGCATGAATGAAATAACCGACTTGCCATTTGACTTTAAAGATACAGTTTGTTACTTTTATCTGCATGCTTGTATCTGTAGTCCATAGAACGTGAAAAATGAAGGACCACGATGATGTGGACAATGCGATAGTGCTTAATATAATGTACACATTTCTTTTTTGTATTCTACAGTAACTGCTGATAGGAGATTCTGTACCGTAACATATATTTCGTTAGCTAGTACATTTATCATAGTCATGAAGATTTTTGTAAGATTTTTAGGTGCTTGCTTTGGGTTATCCTGGGCAGTACATGGACAAAAACATAGGTAATATGGATTACCATGCAGGTAATACTCGCAATACATCCATTTGGCTATCCTGGGTAGGAAATAGGAAACAAATTCCATCCACATGATGCTGATTATTTGGTGAGCAGGTGAATATAATCCATAAGGTTTCAAAGCTGTCAGCTAGATAGCTAGACTAACCTTGGTGGCATGGAAATATAATTGTTCACTACCATTAAGGTGATCAAGAATTATTGAAACAACTCTACATAACATATGCCATGTAATCAATAGCAAGATAACAACACCTATATCACTTGACAAAATATTTCATTTAATCAAGGAACACTGTAATTGATAACAGATTTCATTTAGTCAAGTAACAAAAAAAATGAGTACAGACAGAAAACAGGTTCAGGTGGTAGGATTTAGCAGACAAACTCAATGTGGCAAAAAATGGGCACGTGTTCTATTGGGGGTTATAGGAAATATTTAGATATGGGGTTGGAAGGAGCTGGGTGAACAAACATTTCTATGTATTTCAAAGGAGTCAGTCCAGAATTAATACTCCCAGGTAATAAAGACCACAGTTTAAAAGCTTAGCTAGGGAAATGGTAGATGTTATGGTATGGACCTTCTACCTGGGAGTAGACAAGGTAGGTAAACAGGTCACAATCATTTGGGGAACATGTGAACAAAAAGTAAATAAATGTATATAATAAAGAGCACTACATATACATATGCCACTAGGAAATCTAGGTACTAACTCTGGAGTATGGAGTATACTGATACTGTAGTGTTTTCTGAGTTTGGCAGGCATGGTATCTAGGTAAAAGAAGATCACTGGTGTTATAGGTCTGGCACATGGGAGGATCCAAAGCAATCAGCAAGGGAGGAGATTGATGGCGGTGGTGACTTTGATGTGGAACAGCAATTAGCCCCGCTCCAGGATTCAGTAGTCCAGGAAGGAAAGAGATTCTTGGGAAATGGAGGCTTCAAAGACTGATGGACATAAGGGGTTGACTGAAATGCTGAGGCAAACCTGATAACTGAGTGTGATTTTGTTTGTTGGCAAACTAGAAAGGTTTCTCCCTAAGGTTATGTTCAGCAGTCAGTGGTTTAAACAAAAACAAAGGTAAATGATTTGAGAAGAATTGGTAAGGCAATATTACTGTTTTTTTTCAGGAGGTTTCAACTGCTGAAGAGGGACAGCAATTGAGACCAGTAGTAGAAGGAAAAGTGGGACCATGGGGGGCTGCTGAGGGTGGACAGCAGGTGGATTCCAGGATAAGATGGGAAAAAGAGCCAAGGTGGACCATGGGGGGACATTAGTTGGGTGGCTGGGATGTGACGGTAAGGTAGGGGCCACTGTGGGCTGTGGGGAAATGGACAGCAGTGGAGGTCAGGTGGTCTGCTGAAGGTGGACAGCAGTTTGGACAGACAAGATAGAATGGGAAGTGGGTGCCACAGGGGGTGGCTGTAGGTGGACAGCAGAGGGTGGCCAGGTGGATGGCGGAAGGTGGGTTGCAGGGGGTAGACAGAATAGGATGGGAAGTTGGGGCCAAGGAGGACAACAGTTAGGTGACCAAGGTTGGGGCTGCACCCAGTGCATTTGGTAATTCATGGAGTTTGCATCCTAACAGACCAGAGGTGGCCACTGGCTATGCATCCAAGACCAGAGTGTTGTTACCATTGGGATCAACTGTGGAATGGGGATAGCAGAAGTGACCAGGTTTCGGATGTAAACATGGGGCCACAGGGACTGCTGAAGGTGGACAGCAGTTGGGGTCAAGAAAAGAAGAGAAGGAAATCTGAGGCCACAAGTGCTGCTGAAGGTGCACAGCAGTAGGGTAGCCAGGTTGAGATGAAAGTTGGGCATTGGCTATGCACCCAAATCCAGAGTGCAGATGCTATTGGAGACAGCTGCTGAAGGTGGTCAGCAGTAGTGATCAGACTGGAAGGAAGCATGGGGCCATGAGGACTGCTGAAGGTGAATAGCAATCAGGTGGCTGGGGACTGCTGGAGGTGGACAGCAGTTGGTGTCATGAATGGAAGGAAATTTGGCACCACAAGGACTGCTGAAGGTGGACAGCAGTGGGTGGCCAGGGGAGACAAATGGTGGGTGTCGGGTATGCACCCAAGTCCAGAGGGTTGTTAATATGGGGGTCAGCTGCTGAAGATGGACAGTAGTAGTCAGGAGGTATGGTTGGAAGCAGGGGGCCACAGTGAGTGCTGAAGGTGGACAGCAGTCGAGTGGCCGAGGACTGCTAAATGGGGACAGCAGTTGAGGGGCAAGACAGGAAGGAAAGTGGGGGCCACAAGGGCTGCCAAAGGTGGACAACAGTGGAGTAGCCAAGTGGAGCCAAATGTGGGCATCAGGTATGCACCTGAGTCTGGAGTGCTGTCACTATTGGGGTCAGCTACAGCAGCAGTGGCCAGGTAGGAATGAAGGCATGGGGACACAGGGGACTGCAGAAGGGGACAGCAGTCAGCTGGCAAGAGACCACTGAAGGGAGTAGCAGTTGGGATAAATAAAAGAAAGAAGGCAGGGCTGCATGGGCTGCTGAAGGTAGACAGCAGTGGGGTGGTCAGGAGAAGGTTTTGTTGGCATGAATGAGCCAAAGGAGTTACTGAAGGGGGAAAATAGGAGGATCAGGTAAGTAAGGGGATATGAGAGACACAGGAAGAGGATATGGAGATCAGGGTCAATTGGTAAGGAAACCAGAACAGGGCAGGGTGTGCACCCAGCTGGGCCAGGCTTTTGTGGAGTGCATCCCAGAGGGCTGAAGGAGAGCCTCAGGTATGCACCTGAGGGCAGAGTGCTGTTAGAATGGAACACTGGAGGTATTTGGGAGGCAGTATAGCTCAAGGGTTTAAGGCTCTGAGCTGCAAATCTGGAGACCTGGGTTTGAATCCCACAGTCCCCACTTGCATACTGTGTGACCTTGAGCAAGTCACTTAACTTCTCTGTGCTCCCAGGTCGCACCTGTAATCAAGCTTTCAGCTTAGTGTGTTATTCCTGGTAAAACAATTGGAAAAAAAATATATAAGGTGCCATAACACATAAGGACATTTCCTATGAATGTTCTGGGTTGTACAGTTGGGGGGGGTACACTTAATAGATGTAGGACTAGATATGTTTAACCATAGCTGAGGGGGCAGTGGAGGAATGGAGTAGGAAAGGGAACCCAAGGGGGAACCCATCATCCTGCACAATAGGTGGAGATGGGCTAGTGGAAAGAAGAGAAAAAAGAGGAGGAGGGAGACACAGGAGAAGGATATTCAAGGCCCAGGGGGTACTGGGCCAGGAAAACAGGACATGGGCTGGGTGTGCACCCAGCCATATTGGGGCTCTTGTGGGGTTTGTACCCCAGAGGGCTGAAGGTGAATGTTGGGTTTTCACTTGAGCCCAGACGAATGGAATATGAACAGAGAACAAGGGATATACTGTATATAATGGACGTAAATAATTGATGTTGGGTTGTAATTCCTAGACCATCAATAAATAAATAAATGTATATAATGGATGTATAACAAATGCAGGAAAGTGAGCCTATTCTGTCTCTGCTCCTTCTCATTGGAATAATTTACTGTAAAGCATGCAACAGGCGAGTCATTAAATTTTTTAAACATCTCTTAAGAAATGTTATGCTTATACTCATATCTAATTGTTAATGTAGTGCAAGTATTGTGTCCTGACATGTGTGTATGTTTTTTATGATTTTTTTTTTCTTTCTGTATCATCATGACTATATTTTATGGTCATGGGTCATGTTTGAAAAAGGGTCTTGGCTCATAACACTTACCTGGTCAACAAAAGTTTAAATAAAATAAAATAATGTAAATATATGGCAAGAAATGATTAGTGAAATGTACTAAAGTGGGTGGATTTATGAATTATTAATAAAACAAGGACAACTGAGCAACCAGTAAGTTTGTGTGATGTGGTTGTTTTGGGAAGGGGATCCCCTGACAAGGTGGATTGCCAGCTTAAAGGGCAAGCCCTATTGTCGGGGTCTCCTGTCCAAAATAGCAGGGGTGTTCAAGAGTAGGTAACATAGGAGTGGGGGAGGCTGGCAAGAAGGGTTATGGGAGGAAGTGCAGGGGAGAATTACTGGAAGAAGGATAGAACATAAAGGGGAGGAGTTTGGGAGATAGGGCAGGGATTGGTGGAAGAGACAAGGGGAAGGACTGGCAAGGACAGGGTATTAAAGCAGAAGTAAGACTGGGAGCTCCCTTCTTCATTTGCTAGAAAGCAGTTTGCCCATCTGCCCATCCTTTAATTCAGGGGTGAAGGGAGAACGGGGGTCAGCTGCTGAAGGTGGACAGCAGGTTGGCTGGTGGTGGAGATATGGGGCCACAGAGACTGTATGAAGATGGACAGCAGTCAGCTGGCTGGGACTTCTGAAGGTGGACAGCAGAGGAGATCAAGAAAATCTTGGGGTCACAGTGACTGTCTGAAGGTGGACAGCAATCGGTTGTCCAGGACTGCTGAAGGTGGACAACAGTGGTAGCTTAAGGAAATGTGGAGTGCCGAAAGGGCTGCTGAAGGTGGACAGGAGAAGGTTATCCAGGTGTAGCTTTGCACAAGTGGAGAAGGGAATAGGGGTTGGAAGTAAGAGAAAAAATAGGGGATGGGGAAAAGGTGGGAATAAGAGACACAGGAGAAGGATATTCAAGGCCCAGGTGGTACTTGGCTGGGATAACAGGACACATGCTGGGTGTGTACCTACTCATGTTGGGGCCCTTGTGAGGTTTGCACACCAGAGGGCCAAAGGTGAGTGTTGGGTTTGCACCCATCCCTGGGTGTCAGGTTTGCACCCAAGCCCAGAAGAATGGAATATGAACAAAGAACAAGGGATGTACAGTATATAATTGAAGTACAGTGTATGGAAAGAAATGATTAAGGAAATGTAATAAAGTAGAACGATTTATGAATTATTAATTAAATAAGTTCAGCTGAGTACTCAATAAGTTTGTGTGGTGTGGTTGTTTTGGGAAGGGAATCACCTGACAATACAGATGATAAAGGAAAGGGAACAGGTTTGGCACAAATAAAAGAAGACTAGAGAGAATATGTTTTCAAAGAAGTGCAGAGGAGGGGAGAGTTAAATGAATGCATCAACCAGACTATAATACAGAAGTCAACATACTGTATTTTGTGAAACACAATCCTCTTCAATCAAAGATTTACATTTATTTGGGAGAGTTATTAGTGAACTGTCAGGAGAAAATTGTAACATCTCTCCAAACTGTAATAATGTTAATGGATTCCATTGTAGCGGCCCAGTTGATATATCTAATGTCTTTAATCACATTTTACAAGTGTAGTTGACAAGATTGTTGCCTCTATTATTCCATGTGAGATAAGTTCATCAATTCTACTTGCACTGACATGAATAATGCCCAACCATTCTTCTTCTTCAAGGTAATTAATGAAAAAAAAAACTGTTTCAAGTATTCACAAAAATTAAAACTTAAAACCAGAGTAGGGTCGGATTGAAGTGTCTTAAAATAGTTGAAGGTTGCATTATAGAAGTTTGTGGTACCATACCAAAATTGAGAAATTGCTCATTCTCTCATGGAGAGAAACCTTATATCTGGAAACTTGCCTTTGTTGGCACTTATTTTTGAAAGTGTGTGCAGCCCTGAAGCATCGAACTACAGACCAATATCAGTTTTATCAGCATTAGCCAAGGTGTTTGAAAGAATTTTACATGATCAGGTTATAGATCATTTCAAAAATAAAACAGTCACTCTTTAGAATAGCATGGTTTCAGAAAGAACCATAGCACAATCACATTAGCAGAATTTACCAATTATATACATGAGGCATTGGAAAGTGGTGAACAAGTACTGTAAGTTCAATTTATATAAACTTATAGAAGTCATTTAATCTTACATAGAAACAGAAATTGCCAGCAGATAAGGACCACTAGGCCAATCTAACCTGCCTGTAAGCCCCCCCACCTTGTTTGCTGCCCCTGACTGTACTAGAGCAATGGCTTTCTCCTCTCCTTCCCACTTCTAATGTTCCCTTATGTCTGTCCCATGCATGTTTGAATCCCTCCACTGTGCTTGCTCCCACCACCTCCTGTGGCAGACTATTCCATGTGTTCACCACCCTCTCCATGAAGAAAAACTTCCTCACATTTCCATCATGCCCCTTTGTTCCTGTACTCCTGCTATATTGGAAGATGTCACCCCCCCCCGCACCTTATTTATGCCTTTAAGGTACTTGAATGTTTCTATCATGTCACCCCAATACCTCCTCTCCTCTAACGAGTACATATTGAGGTCCTGTAATCTCTCCTCGTATGTTTTCTGGTATAAGCCCTGTATCATCTTTGTCACCCATCTCTGGACTGCCTCCACCCAGTCTATGTCCTTACCAAGATGTGGCATCCTGAATTCTAGAACTTTAGTACTACTTTTAAATTTATTTCTCGATGATCTTGCCATCACTTGTAATTCCTATAAGATTCTGTTGTATGTGAATGATGCTACAATCTTCTCCCAATGTAAAAATTCATCTAATTTAGAGAACTCATTACAGTCTGACCTTGATTCTGTTCAAAATTAGTAACAAATTAAGTTTATACTAAAAAAATGCTTTTCAGTCCTAAGATATACAATGGTCCCCAACTTTCACTGTAAATAAAACATTGGATGGAACTATCTTGGATCAAGTTGACACATATAAACATCTTGGCTTGACTCTAGATCGTTGCCTCACATTTCAACAACACACTGGAAAGCTTGATAAAAGTGTTAATCAGAAACTCTTTTTCTTGTGTGTAGAAAGAGATCTAATGTCTCATCTAATGCAAAAAAGCTGGTTATGCTGAACCATATCATCCCTATAATTGACTATGGTTTAGTTATGATGTATACTCTTCAGCAGGTAAAACACTTACATAGAGACATAGACAATGATGGCAGAAAAATACCAATGGTCCATCAAGTCTGCCCACAGTTACCTATCAAACCCCAGAACCCTATAGGGTACTAGCCCTCACTATACTCTGCATATCCTTAATTCCCTCATTGCCATCTACCCCCCCAAAGAGTTTGGTGTCATCTGTGAAGAGACACAGCTTGCCCTGGATTCCTTCTCAAATGTTGCTGATGAACATATTGAGGATAGAAACATAAACAATGATGGCAGAAATGTATGTGTGTGGTCAATACACTACAGTATTGGGTTTTTATCCTGATGTGGGGCTAGAGTCTACAAACTTCTGTTTCCAGAAGAAGGCATGCTACCTTCAGAGCCACTAACAAAATGCTCAGAATTTTTGGGGGGAATCGGGATTCAAACTGACACTTCCTGGATCAGACCTTTCTGCACTAACCACCATGCTATGCTGACATAAAATTAAACTACTTATGGATAAACCATGCTGATTTTCTTTTGACTTTCCATTTGACCAAATTGTACTTTGTATAGTACTTCTGCATGGCAAACTTTAAACAAAAAAAAAATCAGTACCAGCTTGAATGTTGGTCCTGGAAACTAGCATGTGAAGAAGTTACATTAAAGCAGCAGTACTAGATAAAAAATTGGATCTTTTGCAACAATTTATTTCCTGTGCTCTTTTGAGCAGTTACTTGATAATCTTTTTTGGTTTTGCTGTACTATCACTCTGTAACAGCTAAGAGAATCTTCATGGCAGCCTCTGACTTCAGTTTACCCTAGTACATCTCCTTTTGATGCATGTCAGATACCACTGTCAGACATGGCCATAGCTTCCTCTTACAGTAATGATAGACTCCTAGCCACGTCAGTATCTTAATTGACAAAGAAAAGCTCTCAGAATAAAATTGCTAAAATGTCTCTCACTGAAGAAACTACTTTTACACCCTGAGAACTCCCATACGAGGTTCATAAATCCAAACATCTACTGATACCAGTCGGTCCATGGAGTGAGTACTTCTGGCAGCAGGCTGGGAGTTAACAAGTCCCAGTGGTTCCTGGATATCAGGGGCATCTCCCACCAGAATCCCTAAAGTCAGGGACCTGCATATAATGACTCCAGAACAGGAGTCTTTTCAACCTTTCCCTATCGGTTTTTCACCTACCATTGATCTAACACAAAACCCTAAGCTCTAGGCCTTACAAGTGGTGGAACTAGCAAATATATCTGGCACAGTTTCTGCCCCACCCCCCTAACAGCTTACCCAGAATTCAGTTTCCAGAAAAGATGGTAACAATGATTTATAGTCAGGGGTCAGATATTCAAAACTTTGCCCAGGGGCTAAATTAGCACTGCCCAGCATGCTAAATTTGCCTGAAACCAATAGCCCGCTATATTCAGAAGGGATAGCTCGGTGCTAAATCTGCTGAATATAATGTGTTAAGGAAGCCGGGCAAACTGGTCTGGAAGTGCAGTGGAAAAATAGACCAGGAAATAAGGCAGCTCTGAATATAGTAGGAGTGGGTGGATGTCAAACATTTGCCGGATATCAGATCTGGATAATCACAAGGCGCTATAAGACCATGTCAAGTATTTATCGTGTCAGATAGCAGAGGTACGAGTGCCCTTTAATTATAACATTCCTCACCCCATATCTGTCTGATCGTGACCTGCCCCATCAAAACCAGCACTAAGACTAAGTTAACTAAAAAGCTGATAAAATAGAATTCCGTTATGGACTCGCACATGTTTAGTTTAAAATGAAGTGCCTTTATGTCTATGTCATTTGTTGCATAGCAACCTGAGTCTCGGGTGGCTGCTACACAAGGTTCTTTCTGCCCAGTGGAGCTTTGTGGCTTTATGTAGTTATGAGACTGAACATAGAGGTAGGATAAAAAAAAAAAAAAACATACCAGTGTGGGTAGGTGTTCTTACGATGAGACGGTGACTGGGGGAGGGGGCACAACCCTGACAGGGGAGTGTCATAGAGGTGAAAGTTCATAAAGATGCCGTAGACAGTCTGGCTAGCCCTGTGCATGTGAAGAGAGTAATCTGTGTTTCAGGAACTGTGAGTGCTGCTCGACTTCTAAGAAGTCTAGTCAGGGACTTCACACGATATGATGATCAGTACAAAATAGACTGGCTGCGCCCCCCCCCCCCATCTCCATCACTGTCATGTTTCAATAATGTGTTGTTAGCAGATGTGTACAAGTTTTATAATGGTTCCACTTGCTTTGTGAGGTGTTTTCTGCTCCATATAATGTATTAAATTAATACATTAAAAATATCCAACTCCCCTCTCCCTCTGTATAACTGTACAAAAGTAAGTTTTGCCAGGAGGAGAAAGAGGCTCTAGTCAGGACTTAAAATTGAATATCTGAACTGATATACAGTGCAGTATCTATTCAGATTGGATCAGGTCAGAAAGTGTAAAATCCAAGCAGATTTATTTATCAGATCAGATATCCACCTATCCCTAGAATAAGCAACCAGGAAGTACAAACCGCAACAGCAGCCCAGTGCACAGCAAACTTGAAGGAAGGTAAAGGTGAACTATGTGGCCAATGTGTGTGCTAGCAAAGGAGTGGATTCATTAAAGCTGCAAGCACCAGTGCATGTGAAATTCTACAGAAATGTACAATGTTTCTGAAACATTTCTGCGGCACAGACACATTTGTGCAGGTTTTGCGTGGAGCTAAGACATTTGCTCGGCACTATCACATTTGCCCTGGGCAAACATTTGCTATATTCAAAAGTGACATGCAAATGAGCCTACTTAGGCAGTCTGTGGGCAAATATCCAGATTAGCATCTCATTATGTCCTGATCTGCATACAGTTTGCCCTGTGCTAGTGCAGGGTCCCACAGCTCCACCTGTAGATCAGTCTGGAAGTACACGGGCTGGCTGGGTTTGCCCACAGTTCCACCTGTAGGTCAGACTGAAAGTGGATGGTGGTAGCTGCAGGCCACATTTGTACAGAACTGCATAGAATATTGTGCCCCCTGGGACTACACAGCACAGGCACAGGTGGTGGTGGTGCTGCATGCAGTAGTCAAACTGTAGTTCCTATTACAGTACACAGCAGACACTACAGCAACAAGGAGCCAGTAGTGTGATGGACACAGCAGTGCCTATGGTGTGTAGGGTATTAATGACTGCTGCACTTTATACAGTGATAGGCCCATCTTGCAGGTGTGTACAGACAATGGACATTACTGTTATGCTGCTGTGCGACCCACAGACGCTGCACCACTGGCATGGAATACTCACAGTGACATATACATGGCTGGCTATGTGTGCTGTGATGTCTGTACAGATGTGCAGTATGTGGCTGGGGGGCACATACCATCAGACAGGCATACTGGGGTTAGGGTACTCCCTACACTGGACCATTTGCACTGCATGGATTGCCCCGACCTTCTGGTAGCACCCAGTATGTGGTTCAGACTGGCCACCTGTATAACCTCCCCTCAATACCCTCCATGCCCCCAGTGCTGCATGTGTGTGTGCTGGATTCTGTTGGTGTCCACCAAAGGGTGGTCTGCAGGTGTGCTGTATGGACACACTGCCATGGTGTCCACTGAGTGCCAGGTCACCAATTAATGCCTGGCATGGTTGGCATTGGTGACAGATGGTGGCAACATAGGAGGTGCCATTTGTGTGCAGCATGTGTCTTCCATGTCTGATTTCTTTCTAAATTTAATATTTACTGGTTAAGGTAAAAAAAAAACACTGTTGGCAGACCCTTGCGAACTCCATAATTCACCCTTGTGAATTACAAAGTTCCATAAACCATGGTTCTATGTCGTGCTATGTCATGCAAAGTCACGCAAAGCCACACAAAGCTGAACAAAGCCACAAAGACATGCAAAGCTAGTTTGCCCAGAGTTAAGACTACCTTTTCCTGAGCAGTAATCTGCACAGCGCTAAGTGTCATGCTAAGTAGTGCAAAAACACTTTGCATGGCACTAATGCACTGAATATAGCATTGTGCCTGTATTCATATACACACACCCTCTTTTCGACCCTTGCATACATTATACTTTTGCCCAGTGCTAATGCAGTTTGCCAGTGCTATTTGGCCTTTTGAATATAATAGACCAGAGCAAACCAGGCACAAACAGTTTGTGAAGTTTTGAATATCTGGCCCCAGAAGTGTTACACAAGAGGGTGTTTTTAACAATAATGATGCTGGGGATTCTACAAGCAGGGGTGATACATTGCCAGGGGCCACTGCACCTCACAAAGCCAGCACATAAAACTTTGACCATCCTTTTTCAGAAACGAGGGGGTTCACTTACTGACAACATATTTTGGCTGAAAAAATGCACTGTAGAGGGAGACCTAGAGGCTATCAGATTTGGAAGTCATTTGGACTGGCGGCTGGAGAGTTTTTTGGGGAGGGAGAGACAAAAGAGTTCTTTTTTAGGTAGGCAGGGCAGCCTAAGGTCTGTTATTGGTGTTGCTCTAAAAGACATTTGAGTGGAGCCTGTGATAGTGTTAAGTACAGCCTCTGTGGTGAAGTAGGTCATGAAAGCTTTTATTGTGTAAATGAACTGAAATACAATCTTTATGATGAGACAGGTCACTCCTATCTCAGTTGGCCGTGGGTTGAGCATAATCAGCTGAGTCAAGATAACCAACTAGAACAAAATGTATGCATCACTCTAGCCCAAATGCCACCAAGGTCTGCTACTAGACATGAACTTTCTAGGCCACAGAACATTTTGAACCCCCCACAGGAAGAAGTACTTCCCCCAGCACTTCAGATGATCCTATGCAGTCCACTCCTTTTCCTCAAGTGTCAACAACTGCTTTGGGTGTTCCTCCTACAGAACTTCCCTCACAAGTCCCCCAGGAGAGGGAAGAACAGCCAAGTACCAGAGGATGTTTCTTAAATGGATGTCATGCCTGCCCCCCCCCCCATCTTCCCCTAATACAAATAGATTACAGATGATAACTAGACAGAGAAAAGCATGGACATTTAAAAAACTGATCCAGTTTCTTTGTCTAACTGGTATGAAGCCTTATAGACACAAAAGTAATGGGGAGGGGGGACTGAAGATGATTCATATGCCTCATCAATATCCTCATCCCAATATGACCCATCCTCAGAGGTGGAAAGACAAGCCTCTGAAAGTTCAGAAGAAAAAAGGACAACTACAGTGGCGTGAAAAAGTATTTGCCCCCTTCCTGATTTTCTCTATTATTGCATATTTGTCACACTGGATGTTTTCAGGTCTTTAGAGAAAATGTAATATTAGATAAAGGGAACCTGAGTGAACAAATAACACTTGTTTTTTTTTTTAATTTCACTTATTTAATGAAAAAAGTTAACCAACACCAACTGGCACTGTGTGAAAAAGTAATTGCCCCTTACACTTAATAACTGGTTACGCACATTTAGCTGTAATGACTGCAACCAAACACTTCCTATAATTCAATATCAGTCTTTCACATTGCTGTGGAGGAATTTTAACCCACTCTTCCTCGCAGAACTGCTTTAATTCAGTAACATTTGGTAGGTTTTCGAGCATGAACTGCTCGTTTCAGGTCCTGCCACAGTATCTCTATTGGGTTTAAGTCTGGACTTTGACTTGGCCACTCCAAAACTTTAATTTTACTTCTTTTTAGCCATTCTGATGTGGACTTGCTTTTGTGTTTTGGATCATTGTCTTGCTGCATGACCCAACTACGCTTCAGCTTCAGCTGATGGAAGGATAACGGACATTCTCCTTAAGAATTTTCTGGTACAGAGCAGAATTCATGGTTCCTTTAATTATGGCAAGTCATCCAGGTCCTTAGGCAGCAAAGCATCCCACACCATCACACTACCACCACCATGTTTGACTGTTGGTATGGTGTTCTTACTGTGGAATGCTGTGTTTGCTTTCTGCGAGACATTATGGGATCCATGTCATCCAAAAAGTTCCACTTTAGACTCATCTGTCCATAGAACATTTTCCCAAAAGGCTTGTGGATCATCCAGGTGCTTCTTGGCAAATGAGAGACGAGCATTTATGTTCTTCTTGGTTAGCAGTGGTTTCCGCCTTGCTACTCTCACATGAAGCCATTTTGCCCAGTCTCTTTCTGATTGTGGAGTCATGAACACTGACCTTAGCTGAGGCAAGAGAAGCCTGCAGTTCTTTGGATGTTGTTTTAGGATCCTTTGAGACTTCCTGAATGATTTACGCGCCCTTGGAGTAATTTTGGCAGGCCATACTCCTGGGAAGATTCACTACTGTTCAAGTGTTCTCCATTTGGAGATTATGGCTCTCACTGTGGTTCGATGGAGTCCCAGAGCCTTAGAAATAGCTTTGTAACCCTTTCCAGACTGATAGGGGCAACAAATTTTTTCTGATCTTTTCAGGAACTTCCTTTGATCATGGCATAATGTGCTTGTTGAATCTTTGTGCTGGCAATGTGACTCTGATGGTAAGGGTCAAAATAAGTGAGATTTATATTGAGCAGGGCTGGCTGTAATCAAGCCTGGCTGTGTTCAATCAGCTGACTCTAATTATCCCTTTAATTGGGTTGATTTAACTAGGGGCAATTACTTTTCACACAGTGCCAGTTGGTGTTGGTTAACTTTTTTCATTAAATGAATGAAATAAGTAAAAAAAAAAAGTGTTATTTGTTCACTCAGGTTCCCTTTATCTAATAGTATATTTTGTCTAAAGACCTGAAAACATCCAGTGTGACAAATATGCAATAATAGAGAAAATCAGGAAGGGGGCAAATACTTTTTCACACCACTGTAAGACTAAAAAGTGATACTACTGTGGGGAACTTTGCATGGTCTCATCCAGCTGTGATGTCTGTCTATAATATTACATTTACTACTGTGAATGTTAACAGCATTATGAATCAAAATGGATGTCTTGCAGCATTTTTTTTTCACCTGTTAAATGGTGCAGTTATGTTTATACAAGATATCAGACTAACACACCCTACAAGATGTCCAGCTAACCTAAAAAGCTTGGCAAAAGGTCCCTCGTTTTAATCTATGGATACAGATACCCGCTCTGCAGTGGCTTCTTTGTTTCATTTTCATGATATTGAGGTACTCTTTTGAACTGATTTACGTCCTGGATGTGTTATAATGCTGGATATACAAATACATAGAACAACATTTCAGTTAATTAATCTTTATGCACTGCAGACAAAAAGCAGCAGAACTGAACTTATGCAAAGTCCTCAACCTTATCTTTTTACATCCTCCTCTGTAACTTTGAGAGGTGACTTAAACTGTGGCCCAACTACCTTAGACCATGGTGCACAATCAAAAACCAAAAAAAAAATATTTTGTGATACGGCTTTTCTATCAAACATGGTTTCAACTAAAGGGCTATGAGATGTATATTTTAAAGTAAATAAGAGATGAAACCTCACATATTTCTATGGAAATTTGGCTAGATGGATAGATTATTTCTTCTTAATATATGGATCTTGAATTTAATAGGTCTGTAAAGCATACAAAAAAAATCTGGTAATACCCTCAAAGGTTCAGTGATAATACTTTTGTCAATCACTGATAATAGTTTTGTCAATCACTTTTAATACTATAGTTTTGTGCTGCTAATAGTATCGTTGCAAGCTTTAGAAAATATACCTTCTGCCCCCACATCCTAAGCGTGCCTCCTCACTGGCCGCTTTTCCTATGTGAGCGGGCAGAACAGTTTAAAAAACATGGCAGTCCTTCTGCCGCTTACCGACAGCAAACTCGGTCATCGCGCTTCTCCGTTTTTTATTTTCCTTTCCCCACAAGCAAATGAAAATATCTGGTTGATCCTGCCATTCCAGTGATGAAGAGCAGGTAGGATCTGAATTTTTTGAAAAAAACAGGCATGTGCCGGGAACCATCAGGAGCGAGCAGACAGCTCAGGACACAGCGCCAGACAGTGCGGCGGTTCACCATGACCCAGACAGTCCTTAACTGAACTGGTGAACCGCTCATCTGAAAAGACCCCAAAACATACTCAGATCCATATACTAAAAAAACAATGTATGGTTCCATGTGTATTACCGGTCAGCAATACCATCTCACGGTTCTGGACATGTAGGAACCTCTCAATGGTATTACTGACCAGTAATACACACGGAACTATACATTATTCTCTTTATCTTAAATTCATTTCAAATACAGTTTGCTTCCTCTTGCCCAGCAGAATTTTTTGATTATAGAGTAGTTTCATTTACTTTAGGACCAACTAATGCAAATAAACTAAGACCAGGGTATTGGAAGTTAAATTCCACTTTGTTAGATAATAAAGAAATTCAGGAAAGGTTAGGAGAATTTAGAGCTGCAAGGAAATCTGCTCTAGTGTATTATGATAACCCCTTGCATTGGTGGGAAGACACCAAGAAAGTTTTGAAATTATTTTTTCAAAAGTGTGGTAAAAATCATGGTAGATCGCCTTATTTTCAGTATTTAACAGATAGGGCCAATTTGCAGCATCTTGCATCACTGGGCCAAGACCTGGGGTTACTTTTAACACTCAAGTCTCACAAATTAAATGGCAAATGATTTCCTACCACTTAAATAGATTCTGAGCCCTGCAAAAAGAGCAAATGTTTGGGACTCGGGAGGGTAGAATGACCCTGTTATACCCTCTTCAAACCTGCACAAAAAGAATAGGTAAAAAACTATTTTCAAGAATTATTAATGAAAATGGAATATTACAGACAGATACAAAGAGTATGCTAAAAGCAGCATTGGGCCATTTACACAAATTATTTGGGCCTGAGTTTACATCTCCTTCAGGCAAAGAAATATTTTTTGCCCACTTTCCTATGGCCCAAGTACCTCTAAACTTACTCCCAGAACTTTCAGCAGATGTCTAGTGAAATTTTAGCAAAACAAAATGGTAACATTATATGCATGCTGAAAACAGAAAATAGAGTTAGAGTCAAGGTTTCAACCATAGGTCTTCTTCATGAGTTATCCAAAAGAGGAAAAGCAAGGTTAGTGGAGAGGTAAGGGGAAATGAGGTATAAATATGCGAGAAAAGAAATAAGGGGAGGCTCCAGGAGAAAAAGAGATAACAGGCAAGGTAAGAAAAGAATCTGGAACTCAAAAAGGTGATGATGGGTATGAATGGTGAATGAGCAGAGCAGCCCTCAAATGGGGATTAATTAACAGGGCCTAATAAGAAGGCTGAAAGGTGGCAAATTTCGGGGAAGGAGACAGAGGTAGAGGTATCTGTGGGAAATTAAAATAGATGTGCATACATAACTGGAATGTCCATGTGAGCATGCTCCCCCCCCCCACACACACACACACTGGAGGGAAATGTATGCAAGCATACCCACACATGCAAACATATCATGCACACATGCAAGCAAATATACGATGGAGGTGGGGGTAAACCATAAAGTGGCTAAAAGATGTTAATAGAAAATAAGACTGTCATAAGCCTGTCATTAAAATCAGAGGGCTGGTGGGAGCCTAACTAGATGATCAGCTGGGTTGCTATGTTTTTTCTTTGGCCAGCATCCCAGAAACCCTGCTGAAGGACACAGACATAAAGATCATTGACACTGTGGTCCCAGGGGGCGAAGTAGGATACAATGGGTTCATCAGTGTCTCCATATCTGACTGCACTGTAACACTCCCTGAACTGGTCAGCCAGGTGTCTGCCAGTTTCTCCAATGTAGATAGCTGCATACTTCCTGCAAGGAATACACTATATCACATTACTAGAAGTGCATGAGAACTCTTTGGTGATGTGAAAAACACTGGTGGTATTTTAATTTCAGTGACACTAGAAATGCATTTGCAGATGTACTGTAATAGTAAGTTATTTTGCAAGCTTTGGTACCTAGTAGGGAGAAATTTTTAGGACTATGTAGGCTGCTTTGTACAAGGAAATTCCACAGCTTGGGTGTTCAATGGTAGGAGACAATTGGTGACTCTGTAAAGGAAGCTTCGATATTAGGGCCAATTAAGTGTCAATTTCATCTTTATATCCCAAAATCTAATGGTACAACATGTAACTTTTGTTCCTATAGAAAACTTTTATCACTTATTGTTAGGAGAAAAGCCAGGGAGATTGACAATTTTGAAACAAGCAGATGCATATGGAGAATAAATAATATGTTATTAGGTAAATCAGGAATAGACACAATTTTACATGATCTACTATATACCAACTAACAGTGATTTGTATGTATGACAATGTCAGTACATGGTGGGAAGACACAAATGTAGACATAATGTAACAGCTACAGAACATAGCAGGGAAAATAAAACAGAAAGAAGATCTTAAGTGTTTGACTCTTCAAGCACAATCAGCAAACTTTATTATCTTTTGTACATAAGGGACTCGAGAGTGGGATCCTACACAACCCAAATTCAAAATATGAAATAAGAAATGCAATACATACAGTATAACAGAGCAACATCACTTTTGATGGAGCATAGAAGTGGGAAACAAGAAAAGACTGGGTGGAATATTTTTGAAAGCTGTAAGGAAAGAGTGAGAAGAAGAACATGGGAGAAATTCAAAGATGCATTTGGGAATATTAAATCAAAAAAGTAGAAGTAATGGAAGCTGTGCAAGGTTATCTTTGAAATATGTTTGGTACAGAAGCAGGAAAGACATAGACATCTCAATTATTTCTTTTTTTTAAATTGAACTTTTTATTGGTATAATATGCATCATTTACAACAAACCTTTCATAAGTAGCATCAAGTCATCTTACATTGTAACTTCACTGTAACAGTAGGCAATCTCTATTCTCATGTATGTCATAAACATTCTACCAGTCGACTTTAACTATGTGAACACAGAGTTATTGATGAGGTTATAAATTAGGACATATCAGGATTGGATAAAAGTCGCTGTTACAATCCAAAAAGAATGGGCAGACTAGGTGGGCCAAAGCGGTCCTTATCTGCCATCAGAGTCTATATGTTTCTATGAAGGGTTCCCAATATCCACTTTGTCGAGTATGCAAGCTTACAACCTTAAGTCAAGGAAAAAGGTGGACATCGTACAGATTTGGTTGCTAATAAGAAGAAGAGAGAAAGAAAACCAAAAAGCAAGACTTAAAAGAACAAAAGTGGAGGGAAAAAAGGGGGGAAAGTAAGGGAGAGGGTCACCCCCAAGGCTAATGCACCCCTTGTACTTCATGATTTTACTAGTTAGACATGTGTACAAATAAAGTCCCTCTATTTTTCTCACAGGATCCTTCTTCAAGGAACTCATGGTATAAACTCTGGGTGTTGCTCCAGCTGATGAAGAACTCACTTGTGCCATCTGGTGTCAAAGGAGGTCAGGTGTGACTGTAGCCTAGCTGATAGCCTTTCCAAAGTATATACTTTATATGTCAGAGTCCTCCATTTTTCTTTTATGGGGAGGGTTTTTGTATGCCAAAGCCTGGTAATTACCTGTTTTGGTATTAGTATAAGGAGTGCCATATGTCTATATACAGTTTTATTAGCCTTGACCTCCCCCTTGGCACCACAGTTGTTGGGATATATGTAGGTGTGAGAAGTTCAGGGCATTCATATACTGCATTTATTTTGTTCATAACCTCTCATCAATACTTTGTGAGGAGGTTACAGGACCATATAATATGTTCTGTGACTGCCGGGGCAAACCCCCAACATTTCCCCTGCTCAGGGTCTGTGTACCTGGCTACAACCACCGGAGTTCAAAAGAACTGAATTCTAGTTTTCCACACATACTCTTTCCAATACATGGTTGTTGAAAGTTTTAGAGATGGAAGGGCAGACATTGCCCAGACCTCCAAGTTGAGCTCCTCTTTCAATTCTTTAGACCAGCATGACTGTACATGACCTGTACTGTCCAAGGAAATCTGCCTCAGGGCCTTATAGAGTGCACTAATAAGGTTGTCCTTAACATTATCTCTCAGGTTGAAGGTAATGAGAGCCACACATTAGTTGGGACTCTCTTTCTGGTCACTCTTGTGCCGAGAAGGGATTAAAAGAGGTGATAACCAACACTGGGTTACAGCAATTTATTACTAAACCCACTAGAGGTTCTAACATTTTGGATTTATTGCTTACAAATATAGAAACACAAATTAGCAATCTCCATACTTGGGACCCACTTGGAACCAGTGATCATTCTTCTATCTTTTTTGAAATTCAACAAATTAAAATCACACAAAGTAAGTTAATATATACAAAAAATTATAATAAAGCTCATTTTTCTGAAATCAACAAATCCTTAGAAATCATAAAATGGGAATCTCTCCTCCTAAACTGCACAACATAACAAGCATGGGATATTTTTAAAAACATTGTGCACTATCTTGAGAACATATTCATTCCATTCAAAAGAAAGTTTAATAACAAGGGAAAAATTTCCCCATGGTTTAACAGGTCCAATAAAAATCAGATCAAAAGGAAAATTAAACTCTTTAGGAAATTTAAAAAAAGCTCTATCCCATATAAAACTACTCTGCAATACAAATATAGATTATCTGTTAAAAACTTGAAAAATTCTATTAAATTAGCTAAAAACAAGTTAGAATTCAAATTAGCACATACTAAGGACTGCCATAAATCACTTTTTTCTTATATTAATAATAAAAAGGGTACATCGAGGATCATCGGTCCCATTATAAAATGGTTCTCATTTATCAGATATAGATACATCTAATTTCTTTAATAAGTACTTCTGTTCTGTTTTTTCTCAACAATCATTTATTAACATAATTCAATCTCAACAAACAGATATCTATAGATTTAATCCAGTTGATATTTTACAAGCTATAAAGAAATTAAAAAAGATTACTAGTTCAGGTCCTGATGACATTCATCCCTGGTTTCTGATTGAAACCTCAACAAATATTTCTATACCCTTGTCAATTATTTATAACAAATCCCTACAAGAAACTACTGTACCTGATGACTGGCGCTCAGCAACAGTTACTCCAATATTCAAAAAAGGCAATAGAAGTTCTTTGCAGAATTATTGCCCTATCAGTCTGACTTCAGTGGCCAGTAAACTAATGGAATGGGTAATGAAGACCCTTATCAAACAAGCATGTAAAAAATTAGGTATTCACGATTCATTTCAGCATGGGTGCATTCCTGAACATTCTTGCACCACTAACTTGATATCTTTCTATAAAGATGCAAGTGCTTTACTGGATGCAGGTATCCCTTCTGATGTTATTCTTTTGGATTTTAGTAGAGCATTCGATAAAGTATCACATGAAAAACTGATCACAAAAATGTATAATCTAGGCTTGTCATCTTACATTGTCAACTGGACTTCTAACTGGTTGACAGATAGAACCCAGAGAGTTAGAATAAATGACACCTTGTCCGACCTGGGTAGAGTGATGAGTGGTGTACCACAGGGGTCAGTTCTGGGACCAACATTAATCTCTTCATTAGTGATTTACAGCCTGGGTCTAACAATTTCATGGTTAAATTTGCAGATGATTCTAAACTAGGGGCAAGGTTAACAATCATGTCAACATCTCCTCATTGAAGGAGGATTTAGAAAAATTAATACATTGGGCTAACCATAATCATATGCAGTTCAGCCATGACAAAAGTATGGTACTACACGTTGGTAAAACAAATCCTAGTATGGTATATTACATTAATGGCTTTACACTTCACTCATCAAATTGTGAAAAAAAATTAGGTGTCTATATTAACAACAAACTAACGTCAAGGGATCATTGTATTAAAACTGCTTGTATGACCAATAGACTCTTGAGGCAAATAAAGCGATCTTTCATTAATCACACTGACAATGCCTTATCCCACTCTACAGGGTCAATATTAGACCCTATTTTGATTATGGTTCCCTTTTCTGGAACCCAGGCCTAAAAAAAGACATTGCCATATTAGAACAAGTCCAAAGGAGAGCTACTAAAATGATTCCTAGACTGACTGAACTGGACTACCAAGCCAGACTGCAAGCTACCGATCTCTTTTCTCTTCGAAATAGAAGATTAAGAGGCGATATGCTCCAGGTTTTTAATTTACTAAAATCACTAGGCCTTATGGAACAATGTGGTTTAACTTTTTCCAAAAGGAGACATATTCCTAGACTGCATAATAAACAACTTGAGGTTAGAAGTTATAGAACAAGTAAAAGGGGAAACTTTTTTTCAGTAAGAGCTCCCTGTATGGAACATCTTGCCACAAGATTTAGTCAAGGCGCCTAACACTATTATTTTCAAAAATAAACTAGATGTTTGGATTCAGGGTAACTATTAAACAATGACCCACACTGTATGGGGAACAGTCACAATGGGCTTCGGCATTCTTCTGTTCTATTGTACCAAGTAATACCAATTGGGAAGGGGTTTCTACTATTTTCGTTAGGGCTTCCTCATATGGCTGCAAGAAGTATCTCAGTCATAGAAAGGTATGAAACTCAACGGGTGATAATTCATATGTAGCCTGAAGTGAAGCAAATGATTGTATGCCGGTAGGCCCCAAAAGTTGATATACAAACTTAATGCACTAATTGTTCCTCCCTTGTAAAGATTTAACAAGTTTATTTGGTAAGAGGACATATAATTAGCTAATACCCTTAAATATAACCTTTTGGCTCGTGTAAGGAGATTGTCCAGAATGTACCGCCATTTCCACAAGGGTTCAGCTATATAGGGAGGGAATTTACTGAAGGAGATGAATGTAGGCAGATTTCCCAGTATGTATGGGTGTATAAGTCAAATATGTCATTAAGAGTTTGCTCAATCAATTTCTAGTGAGTCTGATATGCTGATGCAAGCCAGCACATTATGATATATATTTGTGAGGCTTGAGCATATACACACATATTCGGCAAGTTTAATCCTACTTTATCTCTAGGGAGTTGTAGATTAGTGCATCTTACCCTGGGGGGGCTTACCTCCCCATATAAAGCAGAAGATTAGCCTATCCCATGCTTGGAAATACATACTAGAAGGCATGATTGGGAGGGTCTGTAAATAGAAAAGGAGCTGTGGCAGTACATTTTGTTGCATAGTTTCAATTCTATTCAAGAATCCAAATGGTTGCTGTATTTGATGAGCTAGATCAGTGACCAGCTGCTGAGTGAATGGCTCGTAGATCATCAACGCTAGGTGAATCAAGTTGGCTGGTAGTTTGATGCATAATTAGCACATTTCTACCCTTTTCCATCCTAGCGGAAATTGGCATTTTAATGTAGGAGAGGGGGAAAAAGTGGTATATCAAAACTTCCATTTTGTGGCTATTCAACTTATACCCCAACAGTTGACCAAAAAGTTATATTTGTTCCCATACTGCTGGTATAGAAATGTCAGCAAAGGTCAGTGTTAGAAGTATATCATCGGCAAATAATGTTATTTTGTGTGAGCATCCCCCACTGGGTAAGCCTTCAATGGAGGCTTGGTTTCTAATGGCTAGTGCTAAGGGTTCTAGATATAGGGCAAATAGGATGGGAAACATAGGGCACCCCTATCTAGTACCCTCAAGAGTGGGAATAGGTGGGAGAGTGAGCCATCAAGTTTAAGATGAGCTAAGGGGGATTGATACATGTGTTGTAGTTGTGTGATAAACTTTTCCGGAGTTCCAAAATGCTTTAGGGTAGCCCAGAGAAATGGCCTGGCCACCCTGTCAAAGGCCTTCTCGGCATCTAAGCCAGGAAGGACCGGGTATCTCTCTCTTTGAGAGGCATACTCTACCAAAAGCAGAGCACGACGAACCACGTCATGCACTTGACATTTTCTAATAAATCCTACCTGGTCAGCATCCACAAATAAAGAAAGAAGCATGTCCAGTCTATGTGCTAGCACCGACATAAATAGTTTATAATCATAGTTTAACATTGAGATAGGGCAGTACGAGGCCAGGTATCTCGGGTCTTTCTGTGGCTTAGGTATTGTGGCTATCTCAGAATATCACCACAAAGAAGGGGGTTGTTTTCCTTTTTGAATGTTGGCAAAGGCTGACACCAAGGTTGGGAGGAGTGTGTCTTGGAACTGTTTATAAAATTTGTCAGGGTAGCTGTCTGGACAGTGCTCCTTTAACATCTTTGAATTATTAAGGATAGCAACTATCTCTCCACCCGTAATTAGGGTCAGCAGCATCTGGGCTTGGGATTTGGTCAGTTTAGGTAGGGGCAGGTTACTTAAATATGTTTCTTTTCATTGGGGCGAGAGGTGAATATCATCTGTGTATAAGGCCCCGTAATATTTTGCCATCATCTGTCTGATATCTCTAGGATGGTGTAGGAGACGACCGTCCCTCGGATCAAACAAGCAAGTGACATTAGTTTTCATTTTTGCTCCCCGGAGCCATCGGGCTAAGTTTCGGGCTCCTCACAGTCCCCCCTCATAATTGTTAAGTTTCAGGTAAAGCAATTGTTGCTCTATTTTCTGGTCAATGAGATTTTGTAACTTTTGTTTGCTCTGTTGTAGATGAGATTTCACCGAGGTGTTCCCTTGGTATAGGAAGCTTTTTAGCATTTGGAGTTACATAGATACATAGATACAAAGATGTTGTCAGCAGATAAGGGCCTTGTGGCCCATCCAGTCTGCCCTATCCCTCTTTCTAATGCATAAGGCACCCTAGATGTTACAAGCCCCCCCCCCACTTTCACCCAAGCTTGATAATTCCCAAGTGCCTATCCCACCCATTCTTAAATTCCTGAACCTTGGCCACCCCCACCACTTCCTGGGGGAGACTATTCCATCTCTTCACCACCCTTTCAGTGAAATGGAAATTCCTCAAATTCCCCCTAAGTTTTCCCCCTTTTAGTCTCACGCTGTGTCCCCTTGTTCTGCTGTTTCCTTTCATGTGAAAGATGCTCCCCTCTGGTACCCTGTTGATCCCCTTTAGATACCTGAAGGTCTCTATCATGTCCCCCCTCTCTCTCCTTTCCTCCAGGGAGTACATATTTAGAGCTCTGAGTCTCTCCTCATAAGACTTATGCTGCATCCCTGACACCATTTTTTTTCACCCTCCTCTGTACCGTCTACATCCTGTCTATGTCTTTTTGGAGATGGGGCCTCCAGAACTGAACACAGTATTTCAGATGAGGTCTTACTAGGAAGTTGTACAACGGTAACACCACTTCCCTCCTTCTTCTTGTTATACCCCTCCCTATGCACCCTAGCATTCTGTTAGGCTTTCCAGCTCTTTTGTCACACTGTTTAACCACTTTGAGGTTATCTTCTATGACTACCCCTAGATCACTTTCCTCTGTGGTGGCCTCCAGTGTTACCTCATCTAGTTCATACTCAGCCATAGGATTCCCTCTTCATAAGGGCATAATCTTGCCCTTTTTTTGCATTGAAACCTGACTGCCATTCCTTGGACCAGTTTTCTAGCCTCTTCAGATCCCTTCTCATTTTTTTCGATACCTCCCTGTGTATCTATCTTGTTACATAGCTTTGTATCATCCGCGAACAGGCAAACCCTCCCTTCTGGACCTTCTGCAATATAGCTTATGAAGACATTGAAGAGCACTGGTCCCTTCATTGATCCCTGGGGTATGCCACTTGATACCAGTCCCTCCTGTGAGCTAACCCCATTTACCACCACTCTTCATGTTCTGTTACTCAACCAGTTTCTAACCCACGTGACCACTTCTGTCCCCATACCCAGATTTTCCAGCTTGTAGATTAGTCTCCTGTGTGGGACTGTGTCGAAGGCCTTCCTGAAGTCCAGTTGGGACTAAAACTCAAGGTGGACAAAGCAATTGGGCCTGACTGGATTTACCCTAGAATCCTAAAAGAAGTAAGGGAGGACCTAGTGACACCACTGACCACACTTTTTAACAAATCATGGGAGGATGGTGTGGTACCTGAGGACTGGAGGAGGGCAGATGTGATTCCCCTTCACAAAAGTGGAAGAAAGGCAGAAGCAGGAAACTACAGACCTGTAAGTTTGACCTCAGTGGTAGGGAAAATAATGGAATCATTTCTGAAAGAAAGAATTGTTGAGTACCTAGAGGCCAACGGGGCACAGGACCCAAAGCAGCATGGATTTACAGCAGGAAGGTCATGTCAGATGAATCTAATAGATTTCTTTGACTGGGTGACCAAAGTAATAGACCAGGGAGGGGCTGTGGATATGGCCTACCTAGGCGTTAGCAAGGCATTTGACACAGTCCCACATAAAAGATTGATAATCAAGTTAGCCAGCCTGGGAGTGGGTCCCAGGGTGGTAGCCTGTTAAGCAAACTGCCTGTACAATAGGACACAAAAGGTAATAGTGAATGGAACACATTCCAAAGAAAGGGGGGTCACTAGTGGAGTACCTCAGGGCTCAGTACTAGGTCCAGTCCTCTTTAACATCTTTATCGTTGACATTGCAGAGGGTCTGGAGGGAAAGGTATGCCTCTTTGCAGATGGCACAAAGATCTGTAACAGAGTTGATACACAAGGGGGTAGAAAGGATGAGAAGGGACTTGGCAAGGTTGGAGGAATGGTCAGACATATGGCGACTTAGATTCAATGCAAAGAAGTGCAAAGTAATGCACCTGGGAAACAAAAACCCAGGAGAAGAGTACACAATAGCAGGGGAGGTACTAACAACAACAAAAATGGAAAGGAACCTGGGGGTAGTCATATCAGATGATCTAAAGGTGGGTAAGCAATGTGAGAAGTCAGTAAGGAGAGCCAGGGGGATATTGGGATGCATAGGAAGGAGCATCACAAGCAGAAAAAGGGAAGTGGTTATCCCTCTGTACAGACAGTTGGTGAGACCCCATCTGGAGTACTGTGTGCAGTTTTGGAGACCTCATCTACTCAAGGACATAGACAGGATGGAAGCAGTCCAGAGGAGGGCAACTAAAATGTTGCAGGGTCTGCATCAGAAACCATATGAAGAAAGACTGAGAGAGCTTAATATGTATACCCTTGATGAAAGGAGGGATGGGGGGACATGATAGAAATGTTCAAGTACCTCAAGGGAATCAACCAAGTCCAGGAAGGTAGCATCTTTCAGAAAAAGAGATGTGTAAGAACAAGGGGGCACAATTTAAAGATAGAGGGGGACGGCTTAGGGGTAATGTGAGGAAATTTGTTTTCAAGGAGAGAGTGGTGGATGTATGGAACTGCCTTCCTGGGGAGGTTTTTGGGGCTAAAACAGTGGGGGAATTCAAACAAGCATGGGACAGACATAAAGCAATTGTAGTGGGGGGTGGCAGGAAGTAGGCTGTTGATTAACTAGAATCTGCAGCTTATCCAGTAGGTAGGGAAATGGGCAGACTGGGTGGGCCAAGTAGTCCTTATCTACCATCAACGTCTGTTTCTATGTTTCAGATAGACCACATCTACTGCTCTGCCCAGGTCTTTTTCCTTTGTCACCCACTCGAAGAAGTCAATCATGTTGGTCTGGCATGACCTTCCTGTCATGAATCCATGTTGTCTTGGGTCCATCAGCTCCCTTGTCTCTAGGTAGTCAACCATCCTTTACTTAAGCAGGGTTTCCATCATTTTACCTACTATTGAGGTCAAACTGACCAGGTGGTAGTTTCGTGCCTCCTTCTTGCTACCACTTTTGTGCAGAGGTACCACTTGTGCCCTCCTCCACAACCATGCCTGTTTCTAGTGATCCACTGAACAGCTTAGCCAGAGGTTTAGCCAGTTCCTCCAGGAGCTCCTTTAGGATCCTTGGGTGTATCCCATCAGGCCCCATAGCTTTATCCACCCTAAGCTGTTCTAGTGCTCTTTTTACTCTGTCCTCTGAAAAAGGTCTAACATCCACTCCTTCTCCTTGTTTGCCCTTCACCATTAATGGGGGACCATCCCCAGTGTCTTCTTCTGTGGATAAGAAGCAGAAATATTTGCTGAGGACGGTCACCTTGTCAATGTCTTTCTCCACTACCATGTCTCCCTCTTCCTTAAGTATCACAGTCCCTCCCACATCTCTCTTCTCTCACTAATATACCTAAAGAATGACTTCCTTCCTTCCTTCACTGATTTAGCTTGTTTTTCCTTGGTTTCAGCCTTTGCTGCCCTTACTGCCTTGTTTGCTTCCTTTCATTTTTCCAAGTATTCTTGCCTGTCCTCCTTGCTTTGTGTTGTCTTGTACCTCAGAAATGCCATCTTTTTTCCTCTTACTACCTCTGCTACTCCCCTCGAGAACCACAGCGGTTTCCACTTTCTTTTGCTGTTGCTGCAGGTCCTGGCACAATGGTTTGCTACCAAGTGCAGGGCTTCCCTTATCTTATCCCACTGTTCCATTACTCCCCTTATGTCATCGTATCCCTGCATAGACTTCCTAAATTCATCCTTCATCTTACCAAAGTCTATCCTCCTGAAATACAGGATTCTAGTCCTTGTGTGGCTAGCCTCCTGTGACATCCTTATGGTGAACCCCATAGCTCGATGATCAATAGTGCCTAGGGTCTCCCCCACTGTGACTTCCTTTTTCCTGTCCCCATTGCTTAGGACAAGATTCAGAATTGCATTCTCCCTTGTAGGCTCCCTCACTAGCTGTGTGAGATCTTTCCCTTGCAGGGATTGCAGGAATTCCTTACTTCTGGCTGAAGCTGCTGCCAGGATGCTCCATTCCACACCTGGCAAGTTGAAGTAACCCATTAGCAGCAATTTATCCTTTGTTGCTATGTTCTCTATAGTCTCCAGCAGTTCTCTGTCTACAGCCTCTGCCTGCACTGAGGGCCTGTATATCACTCCCATTCTAAGTACTGTTCCCCTCACCACCTCTGGGGTTACCCACAGTGCTTCTGCGTTTCCCCCCTTGTCTTGTGGAAATATAGAAACATAGAGAAACAGAATTTGATGGCAGATAAGGACTACTTGGCTCACCTAGTCTGCCCATTTTCCTACCTGATGAATAAGCTGCAGATCCAAGTTAACCAACAGCCTACTTCCTTCTGCCCCCCACTAGAATTGCCTTACAGTAGCAGCCACAGACACCACCTGCTATTCCCTGAAATTTCTGTGATATTTCTAGAGAAATCTCTTGCTTTCTGCATTGCCACAGTAGGGGCAGCAGAAACTCTTTAGAAATCTCACAAAATATCTGGAAATAGCTGGCAATGTCTGTGACTACTACCGTATGTCTGTCCCATGCACTCTTGAATTCCCCCACTGTTCTTGACTCCACAAACTCCTCTGGAAGGCTGTTCCATGCATCCATAACCCTCTCTCTGTGAAAAAATACTTCATCACATTACCTCTGAGCTGCCCTCCCTCTATCTTCAGATTGTGCCCCCTTGTTCTTGCACATCTCTTTCTCTGAAAGATGCTACTCTCTTGGACTTTATTGATTCTCTTTGGGTACTTGAAAGTTTCTATCATATCACCCTATCTCTCTTTTCCTTGAGGGTATACATATTATGCTCCTTTAGTCTCTCTCTTTGTATGTCTTCTGGTGCAGACCCTGCACCATTTTGGTGTTGCCCTCCTCTGGACAGCATCCACTCTATCTATGTCTTTGCAGAGATGGGGTCTCCAAAACTGCATGCAGTACTCCAGATGGGGTCTCACCCATTGTCTGTACAGAGGGATAACAACTTCCTGTTTTCTACTGTTGATGCTTCTCCCAATGCATCCCAGTATCCCCTCCAGCCCTCCTTACTGCCTTCTCACATTGCTTGCCCACCTTTAGGTCATCTGATATAATTACCCCTAGGTCCTTTTCCATTTTTGTTGTTGTTAGTATCTCACCCCCATTGTATACACTTCCCCTGGGTTTTTTGTTTCCCAGGTGCATTAGCTTGCACTTCTTTGCATTGAATCTGAGCTGCCATACATTTGACCATTCCTCCAAACTTGCCAAGTCCCTTCTCATCTTTTCCACCCCACCTTGTGTATCAACCCTGCTGCAGGTCTTTGTGTCACCTGCAAAGAGACAAAATTTTCCCTCCAGTTCCTCTGCAATGTCACTTATAAAGATATCAAAGAAGACCAGTCCCATTACTGAATCCTGTGGTACTCTGCTAGCAACCCTCCTTTCTTTACCATGGACTCCATTTACTATTACCCTTTGTGTCCTGTTGTCCAGCCAATTTTTTATCCAGGCTACCACCTTGGGACCCACTCCAAGGCAGGCTAACTTGTATATTAATCTTGTGTGTGTTACTGTGCCAAATGTCTTCCCAAAATCTAGGTAAGCAATGTCCACAGCATCTCCCTTGTGTACTACTTTGGTCACCCAGGCAAAAAAATCTATTAGATTCGTCTGACATGACCTTCCCGCTGTGAATCCATGCTGCCTGGGGTCCTCTAGGTTCTCAACAATTCTTTACTTCAGAAGTGATTCCATCATTTTCTCTACCACTGAGGTCAAACTAACTGGTCTGTAGTTTCCTGCATCTGTTCTGCTGCCACTTTTGTGAAGTGGAATCACATCCGCCCTCCTCCAGTCCTCATGTACCATTCCATCCTCCCATGATTTGTGAAAGAGAGTAGTCAGTGGTGTCACTAGTTCTACCCTTAGTTCTTTTAGAATTCTGGGGTGAATCTCACCAGGCCTCATTTCTTTGTCCACCTTCAGTTTTAAGAGTTCTTTCAGAACCCTTTCTTCTGTGAATGGACTGGTATCAACTCCCCTATCCAGAGTGTTTCTCTTGTTTGGTTTAGGTACCTCCCCCTCATCTTCCTTTGTGAATGCTGAGGAGAAATATTTGTTCAATATCTCTACTTTTTCACTGTCACCCTCTGCCCACATTCCCTTCCTTTATTAAGCCTCAATATCTCTTCCATGTTTTTTTTCTTCTCTCCTTAATGTACCTATAAAAGGTTTTATCCCCCTTCTTAACAGAGTTGGCTATCTTTTCCTTGGTTTGGGCCTTTGCTATTCTGACTGCCTTCCCTGCGTCCTTATGCTTTAACTGATACAGTTCTCCATCCTGCTCCTTCTGTATTTCCTTATATTTTCTGAATGCTATCCTTTTCTCTTTAACCTTCCCTGACATCTCTTTTCAGAACCATTGTGGTTTTTTCCTTCATTTTGTTTTGTTAATTTTCTTGACACAAAGGCTTGTTGCCTCTGTGAAGGCTGTTTTGATTATTCCCCATTGTTTCTCCACCCCTCCTTCTTGCCTGTTTGCTAGTGCTTTTCTGAGGCACACTCTCATTTTCCCAAAGTCAGCCATCCTAAAGTCCAATACTCTTGCTTTTGTATGGCTTGACTCTATGGCTGTGTTTATCATGAACCACACTGTTTCATGGTCATTTGTTCACAGATGGTTACCCACTTCTAAATCTGAGATCCTTTCTCTGTCCCCATTTGAGAGTACCAGGTCTTAGATTGCTCCCTCCTGAGTGGGTTCCAATACTAGCTGTCTGAGGGATGCCCCTTGAAGGGTATCAAGAATGACCCTGCTTTTGGATGTGCCTACAGCAAAGGTGTTCCAGTTAACATCTGGCATATTCAGGTCCCCCATCAACAATATCTCCCCTTTTTCTGCCATTCTAAGGATGCCTTCTATCACTTCCTTGTCCATTCCCTCCCCCTGAGATGGGGGTCTATATACAACCCTCATGTGGATTGTAGTGCCATTTTCTGTCTCCTGGGCAACTCAGAGTGCCTCATCTACTCCCTGTTTACTCTTTAGTTCTGTTGCTTTTATCCCTTCCCTTACAGAGAGAGCTACTCCTCCTCCTCTTTTACCCTCCCTGACCCTCCTATAAATAGAGATGCAGTGAGGTTAAATTTCACCAGTGAAATTGTGGTGATATCAGCAATTTCACCATGTGAAATGTTTCATGAAAATGCAGCAGAATTTCACAATTTTGCCAGCTCACCAGTCCACCACCAGTAGAGAAATTTCACCTGTAAGTGGTGAAATTTCGTCCATAGGTGGTGAAATTTCACCAAAAGTGGTGGAATTTCTCCCGTAGTGGTGAAATTTCAGCCACAGGTGAAATTCTGCTGGCTTAGGGGTAAAATTTCACTCACAGCTGTGGGCAAAATTTTGCATTTCTCCCTGCAAAATATTCTGCGTAATGCATTAATTATGAGAAATATTTCATTGGGTGAAATATTCTAATTACGCACAACACTACCTATAGATTGTGTATCCTGGAATGCTGACATCCCAGTCATGGTTCTCTGTGTACCACATTTCTGTGACTACCACAATATCCAGGCATCCCTCTTCCATCAAGGCCACTAGTTCAGGGAGCTTGTTACACAGACTATGGGCATTGGTACTCATCACCTTCAATTTTTTGATGGCCTTACTCCTTTTAGCCCAATCCCTGTCCTTACTGCCTTTGCCTTTTTTTGCATTTACACCTGTTCTGCTCCCTAATGACTTCTCTACCTTGGTGTTTACCTCACTAATTACCATGTTTTCTTGGCAGGAGGCTGGAATTTTCCTGCTCCTTTTCAGTGCCTTCCCCTTGGCTAGTTTAAATGATTGTCAATGAAGCATTTAAACCTATCACCTAGGATCCTAATTCCCACCCGGACAGATACAGACCATTGCGCCAGTATAGGCCTGTACCCAGGTGGCTTCCCAGTCCCCAGTGAAGCCAAAACCCTGAGCGCCTCACCAGTTTTTCAACCATTCATTGAATACCATTGTGCAGAGTACCCTAGCATCACCCTTGCCATAGACAGGCAGCATGTCCGAGAAGATTACCGTATATACTACTTGTCTAAGGCCCCTCCCCAACTCTACAAACTCCTTTTTCACTGCTCTGATGCCATTCCCAGCCAGGTTATTTGTCCCTAGATGGACAATGACATCCAGCTCCCTCCCTTGTGCAGCTGCTCCCACGATCCTGAGGATTCGCTTCCTGTCCTGGCAAGCTGTGGCATGAAGAAGGCACATTACCTCCCTCTCCCCTTCCTCTCCCACTTCTACCCCCTAATGATTGAGTCCCCCAACAGGAGTTATTTTCTTTCCCTTTGGGGTCTCTTGCCACCCTCCTGTGGGTCTCCATTGTGGAAGTTCCCAACATCCTCCTTGGTCTCCACTGCAGGTGCCTCCATAGAGGAACCACTCTCCACCAGAACAGCATATGAATTGTGGAGAGGTACAGCTGGAGGGGTGCGCCTCTGTTCTGCCACCCTCTTCCTCCCTGAGCCCACCTTGGTCCAACCACTCCTCTTTCTTAGCAAGCTCTGAGGTAACGGTGGTGGCCCTGGTGGTCTGTGGGTGGGGAGGAGGTTTCATGAATCCTAGCCAGGTCATCCTGGAGATGGGCAACCTCCTCCGTTAGACAGGAGAGGTGCCTGCAAATAACGCAGCATCACAGCCTTCAGAATGTCTCCTGAACACTGCTACCCCACAGCCATTGCACTGCACCACTCCCATGTCTTATTTTGTGTCCCCTCTCCTGTTGCTTTGTATGCTTACTTACTCCTCCCTCTATTTACTTTTTCACCTACTTTCTACTGCCTATGTGCCCTTATAACTCTTGCCCTTCCTGTTCTGGGACAGGAACTTCCTGTATTCTTCAGTAGTCTCCTTCTTCCTTGCTCAGAGTCAGACATCCAGCAGCTAGGGGGGAGAAAGAGCTACTTTTTCCTTCAAGATCGATGAAACTAATGTGTCTCAGTGACCCTTCCCTTCCTATTGCCAAACAGGAAGTTTCTGTTGTCAGTCAAATCTGGTGGCTATAAAAGTAGAACTGGCCTAGGGTGGGAGGGAGGACAATTACTAAGAAAAGTTGCAGCTTTTTTAGTCATCTGCTTCTTGCTCTGAAAGCAAGATTCATCTCTGCCAAAAGCTAGCACAGGAAGCTGTAATTGGAGACACCTGCTTTTCTACTGCCTAAGCCACACCCTCAGTTAACTTCTCTCCTCTCCCCCTGATTTAGCAAACTAAGTTGATACAATCCCCTTCTCCAACACAGAAACACACACTGACTTTCTTGTTTTTCCCCAAATGAGACCCCCTACTTCTAATAAAGTATATATTTGCTTAATCCCAACAGGCACTGACTCCTGCTGAGATAGAAGTGTTCTATTAGTAAGAAAATCTGTAGCGTTTTTAGTCAGCTGCTTCTTGTTCTGAAAGCAAGATTCCTCTTTGCCATAAGCTAGCAGCAGGAAGCTGTAATTGGGGACACCTGCTTTTCTACTGCCTAAGCCACACCCCCAATTAACTTCGGTCCTCTCCTCCTGATTTAGCAAACTAAGTTGATACAGTCCCCTACCCCAACACAGAAACACACACTGACTTCTTTTTTCCCCAAATGAGACCCCCTCCCTACTTCTAATAAAGTATCTGTTTGCTTAATCCCAACAGACACTGACTCCTGTGGAGATAGAAGTGTTCTATTAGTCAGAAAAGTTATAACTCTTTTAGTCAGCTGTTCTTGTTCTGAAACCAAGATTCCTCTCTGCCAAAAGCTAATTGTAGGAACTGTTGCTTTTATCCCTTTCTTGATGTACAATGCCACCCTTCCCCTTTCTTGCCTTCCCTGTCCCATCTGTGCAGCGTGTACCCTGGAATGGCTATCTCGCAGGCATGGCTGTTATGGCACCATGTCTCTGTGACTGCCATGATATCCAGGTTCTCAGATGCCATTAATGCCACAAGTTCTGGGATTTTGTTATCCAGACTGCGGGCATTGGTGCACATAGCCTTCCAATCATGCTCCCCCGCTATAACTCCAGTACCATCCCTCTTATTCTGTGTCTGCCCCTCCTCTACTTTATGAGGTCCCTCTTTTTACCTATGGCCACTCCTTGGTCATGGCCATGCATATTTCCTTTAGTCTGACATTGCCTTACATTCCCCTGGGTTCCCTTACATTCACTGATCATCTTACCTTTGTATCTTTCTGCTGCATCCCTATTTAGGTCTTCCTCTCTGTGCTGGAGACCTCCCAGTTTAAACCCTCCATGAAGACCTCCAACTTCTGCCTTAGTGCTCTTGCTCCTTCTCTGGTGAGATGCAAACCACCATGCTTGAAGAGCTTCCTGTCCCAGAAGGTCCCCTAGTCTCCAATGTAGTGCATCTCATTGTCTGCACACCAACCCTGGGGCCACCAGTTAAATTCCCTGATCTCATCATTCCTGATCTTGTCCTCACTTCCTCCCTTCCTCCAAACTGGCAACACCTCTGAGAAGGTGTTTTGTGAACATCTTTAGGCTCTCTCCTAGGGTCTTCATGTCTGCCTTGGCTTCTTCCACAGTCCTATTTGCTATGTCATTTGTCCAATGTGGACAATGATCCCTGCAAAATCCTGATCTCTTCTCACCAGCCATCCAACTCTGTCCTTAGATCTTCTTGCAGATGCTCCTGGCATGCATTTCACCATGGTTTCAGCTCTCTTTGCACTGATGGACTGTGCCTTCACTCCTCACAACATAGAGTCTCCCATGACCAGAATCCTCCTGTTGCTCTGTGTAATCTTCTTCTCCATCCTTTTGCCTCCTTCCTCCTTTCTTGAATTAGGATTGTCCTGCTCAATTCTTCTTTCTTCCACACCTGGTTTCTGTCCCCTGGCTAGGGAGGCAAAACAATTCTGCATGTGGATAGCATGTGACTGATGGTGCCCCATCTTAGCTCTAGAAGCACCACTGCACCCTCCCACCACCCTCCATCCCCCAAGACCCATGGGCCTTTGGGGGAGTGGGTGGGTAAGAGGGGGTGGGCATCCCCAATCCAATCTCCTCTGCAGCCTTGTGATCTATTTTCTTGCCTGCCATAGCTCTCTCCATAGTTCCACAACTGTCCTGCATAAGGGGCACCCCAGTCTCCAGAGTGTCTGTCTTACTACCAGCCCTCTGCAGCTCTGGCAGATCTGGATGTCCATGTCTGTATTCCTCCTGACCTGTAGGTGTCACTGTTTCTTTCTCACTTCACTGTGTCTTCTCTGTCCTCTCTTCCTGTTCTCACTGGTGTCTTCTCTTAAAGCCCTGCAGGAAGTTCCCTTGGGCTTCTATAAATGTAGAAAGACCCTGGGTGGTTGGGAAGGTAGTTCTATTACCACCCCTTAGCAGCAGCTGTTAGCAGTTAAGTGATGGGGGAAGGGGGAGATTTAGCTAATTCCCCTCTTCCTCTCCAAAATGAGGTACTCTTAAAAACAAATACTAGCTCCTTTTAAGTTGCTAGCTTCCCTCACCAAAATGAGATGCTTTTAAAAGTAAATGTTAGCTCCTTTTCAGTTGCTAGCTGTTGTTTCCAAAAGCTGAAGCAGAAGAAAATACTAGCTCCCTTTCAGCTGCTAGCTGCTGCTTCTAAAAGCTGAAGCAAAATGAAGCTGAGGCAAAACTGACTTTGCTATTCACAGGTCACAGGCCCCTCCCACTTAGCAGTAGCTGTTAGCAGTTAAGTGATGGGGCAGGGGGAGATTTAGCTGATTCCCCTCTTCCTCTCCAAAATGAGGTGCTTTTAAAAGTAAATGCTAGCTCCTTTTCAGTTGCTAGCTGGTGTTTCTAAAAGTTGAAGCAGAAGTAAATACTAGCTCCCTTTCAGCTGCTAGCTGCTGCTTCTAAAAGCTGAAGTTTTGAAGTTTGGTGATAGTGGCTTCCTGCTGTCTTTTGTCATGGGTGGAATATTTTATAATTTCTCCCCTTAGGACAGCTTTATGGGTGTCCCAGAGCAGAGTAGGGGTGGTCTCTGGTGAGGCACTATCTACTGGTATTCTAGGAAGTGCATCCTTAACCCACTGACAGAATTCAGGGTCACGCAGATGCATTATATTCAAATGCCAGAAGGACCTCTGTGTGGGTTTTCTGAGATCTAATTTTGCATACACCAGCAAGTAATCTGAAAGAATTGTTACTCCATGGTAAATGTTATGTATGGAGTCTAAATGTTAGATGGTGCTAAAGAAATAGTCTAATCTAGAGGAGCTATTTGTTTTCCGGGAATTGTAAGTATATGCTTTTATAGATGGATAAAAATGCCTCCAGAAGTCTGTCAATCCCATTGAGAGTAGGGTAGAATGAAGATACTTTTGAATAGCGGTAGCCCTGTGTCTGGATAGCAGGGCCACATCAAGGGTTGGGCCTAATGTTACATTGAGGTCTACCCCCATAATTAGTTGTCCTTGTAAAATCGAAAGAAGGTCATCTAGAAATCTCTGGGCTACCACCTTAGTGGAGCCCAGAGGAAAAGACACTGAGGCTGGTGTCACCTGAGGAAGAAAAGATTCACCTGGTGGCAATTACATACCATCCTTCCATGTCAACAGTTTAATTGTGGAGCATGAATTGGACCCCCTGGGTATTAGTATGGCAGTCCTCTGTCTCCTAGTGGAGCTGTGCGAGGAGGTCAACACAATTTGGTACCAAAAATATTGAAATTTAGCATGTTTTGCAGGGCATAGGTGCATTTCCTGTAAATAAACCAGGTCTGGCTTATCATTTTTAAGTAATTTTAAAAGCCTAGCTTATTTTATGGGGTTGTGTATCCCATTCACATTTAGGGAAAGAACTAAGGATATATTAGCCATCAAAAATGAATAAGTCTGTGCTCCTGTTAGATGGTGACCCCACCCCCTTAAGTAAGGTAAAGACTGGTAATAGGAAAGGAAAAGTATAATAGATCTGGCCAAAGAAAGTGCAAGTATCCAGAGAACTACCAAATATGACATAAATAGCATAGTGGGACTCAGAGTACTAAGAGCCTTCAGATGTAAGTTAACTCTAGTTAGGTGCAGGTTAAGGTGTTGAAGCCCGAGTTCCCCTGTCATAACCAACTAAGTTTTGGCTAATTGTAATTTAATTATAGTATTCACAGGTAGAGTATTTTCAGTGTATAAATCAAACTTAGAAATCATTCAGCAGTGAGGTAATGATGCAAACATGAAATCTTGCATGGCCAATAGGGTCCAACAGTAACCATATAACCGTGATAACAACATTACACTGTATAACATCATATAACAGCTTTGATGTAGTTTACCATCATCTGTCACATCACAATGGTGTGATTGTGCATAGATCAAGCCATCATGGACTTCCAAGGTAGAGGAGGTAATAGTAAGCCTCCCTGTTCCTTCCAAGTGGAAAAAGGGATTAGCATCCATCCAAATGGGAGCGGAGGAGTATCCAGTGCCCATAGTGCTCCAGGCCTCCTTGGGGCCAAACTGACCCCAAACAAATATTGGAAGTAGGTAAAAAAAGAAAATTAGATAAGGTGTATATAAACCAGGGGGTAGGCTTGTCATGTTGGTATTCAGCGGAACCGCTCACACCCCCCCTTGATCACTTTAGCAGTGTCGAGCTGAAACTTTGAGTTAGGATTCAGGTCCTTTGCTGAGACCGGGTTAAACCAACATAATAGAAATTCTCCTGTGATACACAGGCAGAGGGCTTATTGTTGAAATGGAGTTATATAGGCCCCCCTCCCTCAAGGGATAACTGTCTAAAGCCATGCCTCTACAGTGTAGAGATGAAGCATTCTCCCCCACCTCCCTCCAACCCCCAGAAAGGAGGTACAGCATGGGCTTCTCCGCATGTCCTAGTCCACAAGAAACCAGGTAAAGTCCACCCTTGTATGCTATCTCCCTGATACAATGAAAGTTGGGGGGGAAGCATTGCATTAAGTCATAAGATCCTTTCTACTGTAATATTATAGTTCAGTTAAAAAAAAAAAAAACAATTCATATGCAAATAAAAACTTCACACATTTAGGGCATTACATCATGCAACCTGTATGTTCCATAACCTGTAACCATTGTTCATTAGCATTAAGCAGTCTTCTTTTAAATTATTTAATACATTTTATTTTTATTTATTTATTTACTTATTTATTTATTTATTGAAATCTCGGAATTACATCACCTTTGAGCCATACGCTCATTTCCAAAGGCTCCACGTCAAGGAGGGAAGGAACACAGGGACAGTTTAAATGGTAAATGGGCAAAGCAGGTAAACAAAATTACTAACAATACATAATACAAAGAGATAGCCTGAAAATTACATTGCAAGTGCTTAGTAAGTGCAACTAGGTTACATGAGTTATAGGGTTACAGTTATTTTACATATAGTAGGAGTGGTCAGAGGGGAATGATCTTGTCAGTAGAACACAGAGGTCAAGGAAAAGAGAGTTGAAAAGTAGAGGTAGTTATAAGACAAGTCCAGAGTAAGGTTGAGAGCAGGTTGGCATCGAATAAAGGGAATCATGTCAACCAAACTAAACTACTTATGAGCAAGGAATAGGGCAAAACGAAATAGGAGTACCACATATGAGGTATGCATAGAAAGGGGGGGATTATCAAGGTGTAGTGCAGGAGGGGTGAGGAAAGAGGGTGTAGTGAATTATTTTTTGGGGGGCTAAGAAGGCAATGTTAAAGGGTAATAAAGATGTGATAATTGCCTAAGAGGGGGATGGAATCAAATTGCTGAGGTGTGGTGAAAGTGAATATAATCAGAAAGAAAAGGGGATAGGGTAGGGGTAGTAAGGGAGCAGAGAGGTCAAGTAAGTAACTAGTGCAGGGTAGGGTGGGTGGAGGTAATCAGTGTCAGGTCAGACATTCACACCTACTACATTTCATTAGATGCTGCCTAAGTTTGGTCTTGAAGGATCCAATTTTATTGTCTGATAGGAGGTCTGGTGGCAGGTTATTTAACCAGGAAGGTGCCCTAGACATGAAGGAGCACTGTGCCTGTGCAGTCTGGCAGAAAGGGACTTTAAAGGTGGGGTTGGATGAGCTTCTAGTATAATGACATTTATTGGTCCTGTTGAATAGCTTCAACAGTGTGGGGGGGGGGCTAGTCGAAGGCTAATTTTCTTTGAAAAGAGGCAGGTTTGGTAGGAGATTCTGCCCTGAAGATTCAGCAAGTTCGTTGAGGTGTAGAGGTCACAGTTGTGGGTGTAAAGGTGGGTGTCTGTGACAAGGTAACAGGCCTTGTTAAGGGCCATAGTTAACCTCTTAAGTGTGGTATCGGTGGCAGAGCCATAGACTATTAGACCAAAATCAATAATTGAAAGGATGGAACTGGAGATGGCTAGGAGGAGCGCTTCTTGTGACATGCTTCTCCTGTATCTGTACAGAAGCCCTACCCTGATGTTTAGGGCTCTGGAGATCAAGTTTACATTCTCATTGTAGGACAGGTGACTGTCACGTGTTATGCCTAGATATTTAAGTAGAGTTGTTCAAGGAGTGAGCTGTGGTTGTTAGAGATTAGAAGCTGGGCATTTTTATACTTGTGATGGCTGGCAAAGAGCATCACTTCAGTTTTTTTATAGTTCGTTATTAATTTATGTTTGGTGAACCAGGATTCAACTGCTGTGGTGCTATCTTGCAGACTGTGGATGAGAGGCAAGGAATCAGGCTGGCTTGTGAAGAGCACAGCATCATCCACATAGAGGTTTGTAGAGCAGACTTGGAGAAGAGTATTCAGGTGGAGGCTAAATAAGAGGGGACCCAGGATAGAGCCTTGGGGGACTCAAGCATACGGGGTGGCTGGTTGAGAGAATATCTTGTATTTTCACTCTTTGTGTTCTGTCCTCTAGGTAACTTTTAAACCATGCAGTAATGTCAGGGGATAGACCAAGAGAAGGTAGGGACCTGAGTAATAGGGTGTGGTTAATGGTATCAAATGCCTTTGTGAGGTCATTGTAGATTGATCCCACAAGTTGTCCACAATCCAATGACTTATGTTTTCAAGAAGGGCAGTGGTGGTGCTATGCCCTTTTCTGAATCTGTGTGATGATAATTAGAACAAGTGATCCTATCACCACTCTTGTGAAAGGATATCACACTGCCGCTTTCCAGACCAAGGGGAATTGACCAAGAGAGAGGGATAAGTTGATTATCTTGGTAAGGGGTGACAGAACAGAGTCAAGGGTTAGATGTGGCAATTTTAGCTCTAGGGTGTCATTACTAAATCTGGATTTGCTAAGGACATGTTGTAAGTATGTTTTAGCTGTCATGGTACTTATTGTCTTGAAGTGGAAAGGGGGTGCATTTGGGGGAGGGTTCACTTTACTAACATTGTTCAAGCAGAGAGGATCATCAAAGAAGTTGGAGGGTAGTACTCCACTCAGGTCCATAAAAGTAATATTAAAAGCATCTGTAATTTCTTTGGGGTCCTGAGTGGTAATACCCTTAATACTGAGCACAGAGGGAGGGGATTTATTGGGCTTGCCAGTGAGGTTTTTGATGTTCTCCCAGAATGTTTTGCTATTTCCCCGGGAGTTTGCAAATTGGTCATGGAAGTGGGAAATTTTAGCAAGGCATACTGCTCAGGTGCAGGCATTCCTAGCCTCCTTGTAGCATTACCTGTCTCTAGGTTTTTTGTGGCCTGTGCTACGTGCCACAGATGATCATGAGTAGTCATGAGGCTTAAGAGGGGTGCAGTAATCTAAGGGTTGCTGGACTTTTTGCTCTTCTGTTTTATAAAAGGGGCAAAGATATCACATGCCTTGTTAAACAGAGAGGTGAATTGTCCTAGCACTAGGTCAACACTTGTTGCTGTGTCAATTAATGACCAATTACACATGCAAAGGTAATCTTGAAATTGCCCAAGTTGCCCATGCCTAAGTGCACGTTGGTAGGATGGTTTGTTAGGGAGTTTGGAATGCTGGCTTAACCACTGACACATGTATGGGGAGTGGTCACTATGGAAATCGGTTAGAACCTGAGTGCCCTTAATACTTTCCAGCCGGATAGTGAGAATGAGGTCTAACAGGGTGTGGGTACCAGTTCTATAGTTAAGTCTGGTGGGGGATTGTACCAGTTGTGAGAGGCCAGCAGCTGCAGAGGCATCCTCAAAGGGCCAGCCTCAGACACTAGCCAGTTGATATTGAAATCACTTACTGCGGTAACCTCAGAGGATGATGAGTGATTTCCCTTTGTGTCCCAAGATGACTTTAACTGCGATAACCTGGGCATTATTCCCGGCTGACAAGGTTGGAAGGACATGTCCCTTTAGAGTGTCCGAGAGGTAAATGGTACAGCATCCACCTTTTTTACCAACCCAATCAGCTCTGGGTGAGGAAGAAGGAAAGAAAAACAAGGTTACAAAGGAGTGTAACCAGCGAGAGTAGTGGCGAAGTCTGGTGTTTTGGGAGAGAACCATGTTTCAGCAACTGCCAGGATATCAGACTTGTGCTGTTGAACCCAGAACTGCAGCTGATCCAATTTTGAAAGTAGACTGCGGATGATGAGGAAAACAATCTTTAGCCCGATAGAGTTAGAATGTTTATTAGGTGTTTACTGTGGAGGGCCACAGTTGGGGTGAACATTTTCACAGAGATCCAGGTGTTGTAGGGCCCGACAGATTAGCATAAGTTTTAGGAGTTTAGGTTTGAAGATAACTGGATGTTTGTGAGTAGCTATAGATGACAGGGACACTGGGAATGTGGCAAGGAGTGATACTAGAGAGAGAGTTGAGGTGGGCCATATGCACGTATTGACATAGTCAGGCAGCTAGGGCACTGGAAGGTGGGTTGTGTGTTCGGTTAAGGTGCATGAAGACCATGTTGTGTCCAGTCAGATTGGAGAGGTGAGTGTATTTGTGACTGTAGGACATAGAGGGTCATGGGGGATAATTAGTAACAATATGATGGCAGGAGGGAGCAGGTATTCAGTGGGCCACATCTTTGACTCAAAGTTCTGTAAAAGGATTTAGGGAATTCAGTGAGCAAGTTGTGTTTGTGGGGGTCGGGGCATGGATGGATAAAGCTGTCACGAGTGTTGTCAGTAGTGAGGAGGAAGGAGGGATGGAGTAGGAATAGGGGTGAAGGCTGAAGGGCAGGTGAATGAGGTGGGTAAGACAGATAATTTCACACTTTCTTTGTACCTACCAGGTAGTGCAGATTTGCTCATCCTTCTTATCCCTCTTCTATAAGTTCTTATTTTCCAAAAGTAAATGTCCTTACTAGAAGAAAGCAAAAGCCAACAAAGGCCCAGGCCAGCAATAATTGGTGAGGAAAAATAAATAAGCCTTGCAGTTCATGGATGAGGAAAAATAAATAAGCCTTCCAGTTCATGGAGTGGGGCTGTTTCTTTAAATAATGGAGTCCCTTTTGTTATTTGCTTCTATATTTTACCAATTCAGAGCTATAGAAACCTCTTGGTAGGGCTCCATTTGTTAGGCATTTTAGCTTCTCTATACTGTTCCTCTCACTACTTTTTGAGGAAGAAGGGAAGAAAAACAAGGTTACAAAGGAGGAGAAGCAAATCAAAACAAAGAAAGCCTTCCTAAGCCTTCTCATTTGTGTATTCACACATATAAGTGTGAGTTCAATAACTGAATCGTATATGGGTCCTTCACAACAGCAGTAAAACTCCTGTAGTCTGTTCCTAACTGACCTTCAAGGTCCGGGTAGGCAGATTATGGTATGCATGACCCAGAGTCCAAGAGAAGGAGGGCCAGGGGGAGGCAAGGGCACACACACATTTCAACCTTGGCAAATGACCGCACTATACCCAAAGGAATAGACAGAAGGTAAGTTGTGTTAGTTGTGCAGTCTAGAGTAAGGGTAGATCATGCATGCCCCCAAGGAGGCCCCATCAAAACTCAGTTATGCCTCTCAACCTCCCACCCAGAACTGTCCCTCCACAGTACCTGCCAATAAGCAAAGCATCCAGAGAAATCAGGCCAGTGACTCTTCAAGTCATCATGAGGGTATCCGTTCTTTTTTTTTTTTTTTTAACTCTTTATAAATTTTAGTACCAGATATACAACGTCATTTGATATCATAAGGGCTAAAGGTACATACAAAAGAGAACAAATAAACCCAGAAACAACAACAAAAAAAAAATATATAAAACTATCCCTCACCCTCCCCAGCCCCCCTTCCCTAGGCTGCGCAATACTACAGACCACGTATCTACGATTAAATGAAATATGTTTATATGCCTGGAGATTTCCATGTCGAGATAACAGCCTCTAGACTACCCCAACGAGTAGAGAATGCGTTAATTCTGTCTCGCATGGCCGCTATGTGTTTCTCCTCCAGTTTACAGACAGGTATCAACTCTTTCATTTTGTTTCCCCGCTTCATCATCCTTTTTGTGCAGATTTGTTAAATGTGCCTGTCAGAGGGTTTTTCCAGGGAGGATGTAGAGAGCCTCTTGTTTAAGCAGCCATTTCCCTGGGGGTGGAGCTGGAAGTTTCAATTATTTCTAAACAAAATAGAAACCCCAAAAGTCCCACAAGAAGAGCTGGATAAAGTAATTGGTCTTTTATAAGTGGAAGAAGTCTAAACAGCCGTCAAAGGTTTGCATAACAATACAGCTCCAGGGTTAGAGGGGTTTAACTACAGAATTCTATAAAAAAATATATGGAACAACTGTCAGAAATTTGGCAGATGTTATATAATTGGACTTTAGCAGATGAGCAACCTCAAGACTCTTTTGGAACTGCAACAGAAATATTTTTGCATACAAAAGGAGAAGTATAAGAATTAAAAGATCTGGAGGCCTTTATGTCTGATGAATACAGATTTTAAATTCTTATGAAAATACTAAGTGTATGATTAGTGTCAATAGCCCTCATCTTATAATGCCATTTCAGTCCTGCTCAGTGGTAGGAAGAAGTATCCACTATACTCTCATTCTTCTAAGGGAATTAACAGAGCAGAGTGAATAGATAAATGCTGCATGATATACAGTATACTGTCAGTAGACCAAGAAAAAGCATTTGACAGGGTGTCTTATTCCTGTCTGTTTGAAGTTTTGCAGAAATATGGACTTCCTTTAAAATGTTATGGCTGGGTAAGGAAACCATATGCACTGGCAAATATTATTCCAAATATAAATGGGTACTGTACATCAGAAATGTTATGAGAATTAAAAGAAGAGTAAGGCAGGGCTAATCTTCTAGGCTATGCTCTGGAGGATGGCCCACTGCCCCATATGTTGGACATTCCTGGAGCTTCAGGCACAGCTGGTAGCAACATGGAAAGAGTTATTCATGCTCTGCTACCAGCTGAGCTGGTGCTAATAGGCACACCCTGCACCCCAACTCTCCCAGAGGCTAATTGGCCCAGGGGGCTGGAGGGTAGTGGGAGGGAGAGGATATTGTCCAAACTCACCAAATCTTGACTGCAAATCACTTTGTGCCACTGGAGGGGATGTAGGTACCAGCCTTCTTTAGTTGGGGTCTGAGCCAGTAGTAAAACTTGAACAGGATGACCTAATGGCTGCCACAGGAGAGAACAAGATGAAAGCAGCAAGGAGTATCCTAGTAGTAGGGGACTTTATGGTAACATGGTGGGAGAGGGGAATGTGGAGGGGATGGTCAGATGCCTTCTAGATACAACAGCAATCAGGGATATGGATAGGATTAGGAGGATGCTAAAGGAGGGAGAAGTGGCCTTCACCTTAGAAGAGAGGGGGCCAGTTCACTTGGGTAGAGGTTTGATGTCTACAGTACATAGTTGAACATTTACACTGTGTGATAAAAAGACCAAGTCTTGGGAAAGCACAGAGAACATACAGCATAAGGAGAACCTAGCTGGGACTTCCCCAGAACTGGGGTGGGGGTGAGGAGCAGTGAGAATAAAAGGAACAAAGCAGTGGTGCATAATAATGTGAGTAAGGATGCCAGGTGGGCTCACAAAGTCAGCAGGGATTAGTAAAAACAGGAAGGAGGAAGGAGGAAGGAGGAATGAGAGGGCAAAGGGAGATGAGCTGACAGCACAGGAAAAGGGATAGGCACAAACTGGAAGGCAGTCTGCCTGAGTGCCAGGAATCTGGGATGCAAAATTAGTAAGCTCGAAGTGATTGTGGTGGTGGATTGGGGATTAGACCTCATTGTCATTATACAAACATGAACTCCCAGGAATAATAACTGTGAACTGGCAGTACCATGATATATCGGGCAGGATTCACAAAGCACTTGTGCTTGGCGCATCTCGGATGCCCTGGCGCAAATGAGATGTGCTGAGCACCAAATGTGGTATTCACAGAAGATGCACTGGGAAATGCTCCCAGCACATCCCCTCTGTGAATACAACAATTGTGCCCAGCCTGGGATGCACCAGCAAAACCCCCTGGTCAAGCTGGGAAACCAATGGGGCAGCACATCTCCAGATGCACCACACCCAAATGTGCCATTCACAGCTACACACACGAAAATGGGGTCATTAGACATGCAAGGTGCAATGGGGCCATTTGCATGTCATTGTGGCCCCATTTGCATGCATCTTGCTGGGCTGTGCCCAGCAGAATGCTCCGGGTACACTGCAAGGGCTATGAGCCAGACACATAGAGCACTGCAGACCTGCGGTACCCCTACACTTTCCTGGCCTGATTGCATTCCGTGATGATACCTCACAGTATCCCTGGTGGTCCAGTGGTCCCCCCCTGCCTGAATCCCCATTTGTGCATTACACCACCCGGTAACATCCCTGGTGTTATAGTGCTCCCCCTCTCATCCCATACCCATCGCATAGGAAAGTACATCCAAAATAAAACCTGGTGGTGCAGTGGACTTCCACCACCACCCACCACTCAGGCACCCACCTGCTCCCCATCCCAGCATGGATAGAAGGTCATTGGGGAGCTCAGCCCACCCACACACTGCCACAGCTGCACGCTAACTGTGCAGTCCATGAATGACAGCGTACTGTACAACTGTAAAGCGCATTGGAGACCTTGTCGACAAATGGGCTTGCAGTGTATTGTACACTGTCATTCACAATTTTATGAATGTGTCATTCACAAAGTTGTGAATGACAGCGAACAGTACACGCTGCAAGCCCATTGGTTGACAAGGTCTACCAATGCACTTGCAGTTGTACAATATGCTGTCATTCACAGACAGCACAGTTGGCGCGCAGCCATGGTGGTGTGCAGATGGGTTGAGCTGCCCGCCGACCTTCTACCCATGCTGGGATGGGGGGAGTGGAGTGGGGGTGCCTCAGTGGGTGGGGGGTCCACTGGACCACCAGGGTTATTTTGGATGTACTTTCACAATGTGATTAGGTAGGAGGTAGGAGGGGGTACCACTATACCACAGGGAACATACCGGGAATTTTCAGACAGGATCGGTGATACGGCTAGGGAGGGTAGGGACCTGGAATGCTAGGGTGATCAGGCTGCTGTGCTGCCATCTGCAGTACAGCAGCCTGCCTGTGGGTGGACACCTACTTAAGTCGATTTGTTGTAGCCTTATCTTTTGGGGGTGCATCTCTGGGCTTGCTCCAGAGATGCACCTACAAGTTGGATTGTGAATGGGGCTGTGCACCATTGTTTGGGCATGCTCTCTGCACAACCCTCCAGATGCAATCGCATAACATTATAGGCAGTGTGAGGCATTGGTCCCCTTACCGAATCACGCTAGCGTGCAAGTCGGTGATGCGCAGGCGCATCTTGGATGCTCTGGGTGCATCCCTTTTGTGAATCCTACCAATCATGTATAGGACAGATGGGGGTAAGGGAAAATGAGGTGAGGTCTATATACCACTAGGACAGGGAGACAAGGGGGATATGGTATTAGTGGCAGAAATTGAGAAGGGGATGCAAAGGGGGAAGAAGTGGTTGTAGGGAATCTCAATCTACCAGACATATATTAGGAAATTCCAGCAGCTAAGAGAACCAGAAATTAGGCCCTGCTGAATATGTTGCAGGACTGCCTTCTGATACTGCAGGTTATTCTGAAACCAACAAGAAATGCCACCATTCTAGATGTAGCACTCAGCAACTCAGAAATTGTAGGTGGGGTGTGGGTTGGGGAACAACTAGGACCAGTGACCATAGTACCATATGGTTTGAACTGGCCATGGGTACTAGTATACCCTCATCAAAGGCTATGGTTCTGGATTTTAGATTAGCAGACTCTGACCAGATGAGAGAATTAGTCAAGGGTAAATTGGTTGGAATGCACAAAGTTGGGGTGGGGGGCTAGAGGAAGCATGGGGAGAAATCAAAGAGGACGATCTGAAAACAGCAAAAACTTGTTTGAGAATGGTTAGCTAGGGTAACAGGCCCAAGAGACCAATTTGGTTCTCTAATAAGGTCAGGGAGGGAGAGAGTGGGGATAAAAATAATGGCCTTTATTATCTAGAATGAGAAACAAAGGGATGAGGAATGGAGCAAATACAAGATAAAGATGGAGCAGGCCAAGAAGACAGTCAGGAACATCAAAGCAGACACAGAGTAGTGCACTGTGTGTGGAGGGAGGGTTCAAGGGAGGAGAAAAGCAGTTCTTCAGGTACATCATGGAAAAAAGATGGGATTGTTTGACTGATGAATGGGGCTGGGTATTAGAGGAGGATACACAGAAGGCAGCTGATTTTAATGACTGTGTCTGTTCACTATTCTCAGTGAAGGACTGTGGGCCTCTGCCAGAAATGGACATAAAGGCCACAGATAGAAAGGTATCAGAAATGGCGCAGGTGTAAATTCCAAAAGAAAGGGTTAGAATATGGTTTGCAGCAATGAAAATAGATAAAGCTCCAGAGCCAGATGTGATGCACCCAAGGAATGCTCACAGAATTTCTATTGGAAATGGATGAACCCTGGCAGAACTGCTTAGTAGTTCACTACAGTCAGGGGTGGTTCAGACAGCATAAAGGATAAAGGAGATGATACTGCTCTATAAGGGAGGTGTCAGTGAGGACATGAGAAATTACAGTCCAGTCAGTCTTATATCAGTTGTAGATAAACTGATGGAGGCCTTAGTGAAAAAAGGAGGAGCAACAAAGCAGCTCCAGGCACAATGGCCCCTATGCACTGTTGGGGTGGGGGTACGTGGAATCCAAGCATACCCCACCCAAGTAGCTGCACACCTGCAAACAAGTGCACACCGGCAGCATCACGACCTCTGGCCACCTGTCCACAGTCCACCCCCCCGGTACGCGGGACTCCGCAGGGTGATTGGGGGTGGAGATGAGGACCCGGCTGGGCATCCAATCAGATGCCTGGACCAGGGCACAGAGTGGATCACTTCCGTGGCAGGGTGCATGTTGGCAGCATGCCCTATGGAAGACCAACAGCCAGTGGCCAAGGTGGTAAAAGGAGGGCAATGCCGCTGGCCCTCCCACGATGTGGCCCAGGAGTGGGTTGCAGGGACAGGATGGGGGGGGTCCATTGGCAGTGTGGGGGGCACTGTACCCCACATCATGCCTGGATGGCCCAGGGCAGGGGTTGACCAGTTATGGGGGGCAGCATCCATGTGCCAGTGACCATGTGAGTATTGTGGGAGGGGTGCCAGGTAGATGCCATGCACTGATGTGTGCTGTATGGTGCCAGGAGGCCATGGGATGGTCCCGCAGCAGTGGTGCCATTGGCATAGTAGGCTAACCACCCCATCCAAGTGGAGCACAGTAGTGTGGGTGGGGCATGTAGGAACTTATGGCAGGGTTCTCCCTGTCATACCCTGCACCCTCCTCTGCACTCCCATGGCCAGCACTACATGCCTTGGTGCATAGCGCATAGTGCCAGCCCATCCCTCACCAGCACCCTGTGTGTTGCTCTTTGCGCAGCCAGGGGATTGGGTACATAGGTGCTGCGTGCCCCCTTAGTGCATCCATGCAGGGGAGCGCTTAGGGTGCGAAGTGGCTGCACGCCTCAGATATGAGCACATAGCCACTCCGCTCTAATAGCGTATAAGGTTGAATGTGTGCAAGATTCAGAATGCTGAGAAGCTAGGCAACAAAAGCCTGCACCAACCACCACCAGCTTCCAGCTGAAAAAGTTATGCTGGAAACTGGTAGGAACTAGGACTTAACTTGAAACTCTTACCATGTTTGAGGGCCAATTGCAAGTGTTTGTGGCACAGTAAATAAACTTTTTCCTACTTTTGAAAATTGTGTGGTTGGTGCAGACTAGTCAAAGAGGACCTACAGTAGTAGACTACCTGGAGAGAAATTAGTTCCAGGATAGTAGGCAGCATGTGTTCTGGCTAGGAGGTCTTGTCAGACCAACTTAACTGTATTCTTTGACGGGGTTAAAAGGGCCGTAAGAATAAGGGACAGGCAGTTGATTTACTCTACTTCAAACTCAGGAAAGTATTCAACTTGGTGCCACACAGAAAGTTGCTGAACAAATTAGACGATCTGGGGGCTGTGAAGGACATAGTTAGATGGCTGGGAAGTTGGTTATGGGAAGGCAGCACAAAGTGGTGGTAAATGTGGTCAAACTGGGAGAAAAAGTGGTCATGGGTGGGGTACCACAGGGGTCAGTCCTAGTACTGGTCCTTTCCAATATGTTCATCAGTGACATAGGAGAAGGAATACAGGGCATGATGTGTCTCTTTGCAAATGAACTTACGGTAAGCTCTGTGGCAGTGTAGAGAGTGAGGAAGGGGTTAATGCGCTACAGAGGGACCTGCAAAGGTAAGAAAGGTAGTCCAATGTTTACCAGTTGAAATTCAGTGCCTGAAAGTTCAAGGTTATGCACATAGGGAAAAAGAACCTCAGGACTGAATACTGGATGGGAGGGGTTAAGCTGAGCACATCAGAGGAAAGGGACCTGGGAGTCATCATAAGTGACTCCATAAAACATTCTAGCGTATGTAACATATGAACATACGAACACACGAAATTGCCAGCAAATTCAAACTCATTGGTCTAGCTAATCTGCTCAAGTGTGCAGCACTTCAGTCTTTCAGACTATAGCTCCCCCGTCCTCTTGCCCCCCCCATTGATTTTGCCCGTGAATCCTTCACTTCCACCCCCTGCCCCCCACGGTTTGAACCCTCCCTCTGAAACTGTTCCTCCCCCTGTGGAAGCTGCCCACTGTCCACAGTGATATCACCCCATCCACAGTGCATTCCACCCTGCCACCACCCTTTTGGTGTAATATTGCTTCCTCATTTCCCTCCTGAATCTGCCTCCTTCCAACTTCAGACTGTGCCCCTTGGTTTCCCTTCCATCCTTTAATTTGAAAATACTTCCAGTGCTTACTCTGTTCATACACTTCAGGTACTTAAAGGTCTTAATCATATACCCTCTCTCCCTTCTATCCTCCTGGGAATTCATATTGAGCTCAATTTTTGTGAGGATCAGCACAGGGAACTGATTATGTACTTGCTGAAGGCCAGAAGAGAGAGGGTTGTCATGTTCGAGACCTTCAAGTTCCTGAAGGAATAAGCAAGGTAAATTGAGAGGAACTATTCAGCAGGAATAGCAGGTTGAAAACAAGGGGGATGTGTGGAAGTTATTGGGGGAATTAAGGAGAAACACAGGAAAGTTTTACTGAATGGAGAGAGTGGATGAGCTGTGGAGCAGCCTACTGGCAGAAGTGTTGGGGCAAAAACGTTAATAGATTCAAGCATGGTTGTGACACAGAATAGGACTTAATAGTTCCTCACAGGAGAGTAAGGTTGGGGAGACAAAAGCAAACAACCCCTCTAGACAATAGGGATGGGGTAGGGTAAGACAAAGCTGAGCAGACTAGATGGACTAATGGTCTATTACTGCAGATATTGTCTGTGTTTCTATAGAAAAAAATAGTAATAATAAATACTGTAGGTAAGTAAATAAAAATAGATAACATGACAGTGTAAGTTAACCTAGTAGAAACAGCAACAATTTCTATCCCCAGTTTGCAAATATGTTCAGATGCTGTGCGCATAGACCAAATGAAATAGAAGTAATTTTAGCTTCCACTTTAATGCCTCCACTGATTGTGACTCCAATTTGTGGCCAAGGAGAGGATTCCAAACAGATAGTGTAGCCATCTCAATAGCTCTATCTCTTGCCTGCATTAGGTGGAAGTGGGATAGAGGGACCAGCAGTAAACCTACCTCAGTGGACCAGAAAAAATGGTCCACAGAATATAGAGCTAAGAGGCCTTTCATTTAGCCAGAGTCCAAACTGTGCAGAGCCTTGTATATTACAGGATAATCTTGAACGTGACGCATCACTGCATTGGCAACCAATGCAATTCACACAACACTGGAGTGATATACTCAGAAATGCTTGTTACCTCTATCAGCAAAGCTGTACCATTTTGCACCGGCTACAGGTGATGCATGCACCCCTTCCCGAAGATAATCTTAGGTAAAGAAAACAGCAGTAGTCTAATCTGGCTGTCACAAAGCATGTTATCAGCATAAAGAGGTCCCCATGCACAAGACAGGATTTCTACCAAGTAATGCTTCACAGATAGAAAAAAATATTGGCACATCCTCCATCCCTTGGTGTTCTAGTGTGAGCTTGCTGTTCACAATGCAACCTGGATTCTTGATGCCACCGTAGGCAGGTTTTGAGCTTGGTGCCATTTATGAAGATGTAGATGATTTTAAATAAGGAAATACTGTTTTTGAAGACCACAACAATGGATGCAAAATGTAATCATTCCCTCATTTGTACTCGGAGTCATAGAAATGGAACAAGGGGACTTGTTGAGGAATCAGATTTCCGGGATTGGTACTGTAAGAGTCTACAGGAGTTATCCAAGCCTAAATAATATCAAACTGTTTTTAAATTGTCATCTACTGTAGCTTTCCACGTTATGATAACTCTGATCACAAGTTAGTGGCACATAAAAAAAGCATTACAGGTGGACAGTTGCATAATACAATTTTTTTGTGAAACTTACAGTAAAATACTGTATAGTGTGGGTGGCAAAGTATTTGGTAACGTTACGCTATTTTTACATTAGTCTCTGCAGTACTGCTATGATAGTACTTACAGTACCATCCACAAAGATGAAGGACTCTTATAGTTTCTTACAGTAATATTCTGCAGGATATTGAAGTAACACAATGTACAGTAATTCAAAGGCAATAACTCCAATTTGTCACAGGAATGTGTGACATCTTTATCACAAAATACTGCAGCCTGGTGGGTAAGACTATAAGTAGAAGGACTCAACACATTTAGAATTTTATGATTCAAGACCAGAATTCAATTATCATTCTCTACTTTTTAGATAGCCAGTACAGTTTACAGAAGAGAGGCATAATAATATATCACAGCCCAGAGGATATCAAGAATCTGTCAGCCATGTGCCAAACTAGCTGCAGCTGCCATATTCGATGTTTAAGTAACAGGTGAGAGGCTGTGAAGGCCAGTGAAACAGTTTAAAGCTTATCTGGAATCAAGATGGGTCAGAAACTTGTGATGTCCTTTAGATGATAATAGTTGCTGATGACTACTATCATTTGAGAGTCCAGTGCCTACAAGCAATCATGTTTCATACCAGATCCCACTTTCTCTGCCTTTCCAAAAACACTCCAAGAAAGGACAGTCTCAGGTTTTCAGTTATTGCTGAAAATTGGTTAACAAATTAGAGTACCAGTAGTTGGGTTTTAGTTGGGTTTAGTTCAAGTCATCTTGTGGTCATCCAGTTTTTACTTTTACTAAGCATTGCTCTGTCTTAGTCAGAACAGGCCAAGAGGTTAATGGGAGTTTTGGATACACAGCTGCATGCTAGAGAGGCTGAGGAGAAGCACTCCAGCAAGAGCACCAGAAATGCTAGCCATAGTTCTACAGCAGGTATGTCACTGTTGCCTGAGTAGACTACTCAGAAGGACTCCTAACAATTGAGTGCCTGAAGAAATCTGCACAAACCTGTAGAACTATGAGAGGTTGCTGTAGCGCCTTAGACCTGGTGCCTTTCCAGTCCTACTTGTGCTGTGGGTCTATATAGCTTTTTTTGAGGAGTCCAACCCACTACCCCCGATATCTAGAGTCCGGTGAGGAGCCATACCAGAGAAAATGGTGTTTGGAGCAGTCCAGTGGAGGATCGGGATCCCCGAGGAAAAACTGTATTAGTAATCTGTGGGTGAATCTGCAGTTGCTGCTTGTTCGGTGCTTTTTGTTCCATTTTTATCCAAAACTCAAAAACCCATAAATACAGACTGGTATTACTTATTACAAAGCCTGATTTTTTTTCAGATATTTGTTTAAGATATTCATTTCAGGTATTCTACTTAGATGTTTGTAAGAAGTCTAAGTTTAGGCTTTTAGACTGAGGCTTTGGATTTTAGCTTTGGTTTTAGCCCTGCTACTTGGCACTATTTTGGCATAAGGTTTTAGTGTTATTATCAGTTCATTACTGTGCGTTGTTACTTTTTGTTACATTTGTTACATTGCTTGATATTTGTCTACTCGTTCTCATTCTTGCCTTATTTGCTGATGCCTTTACTGTATTATTGACTTTTGAGCAGTTTACATCCTACGAATGCTGGTTTCCCAAGAGCCTCATTATTTATACTTCGCTTTTAATCCTTTTTGAATACATACTTCATTTAAATTTTTAGGAAAATATTTTAATTACTCAACTTATTTGATTTAACTTTGAATTTGAGTTTTTACAAATTGCATTCTACTCAATTAAGTAATTGGTTGGCTGAAAAACTGAATAATCGATAAACTAGATAATTTCTATTAGGTGAAGGTGTATGTCAAGGTACTTCTCACCTTACTATCAGTAAACTAATTACAGCTGTTGCGTTTTTGACTAATCATGGACTGATAGATTGTAAGACTGACAGATCTTCGTTGATTTTTATTGAGTCATTGGATCATTTTATTGAGTCATTGGATTCTAACGGACAAATTCTCTACTGCGCATATACAGCACTTCAGGACACTGAGTGAAGCAGTAGCTGAAGCAAGCAGTACAAGAACTCTGGAGCCCCCATTGAAATGTTATTAAACTCTAACCTCTTGCTGCTTTTATTATATTATACTTGAGCATTGTGTTGCACTTTTGAGAAACATGCTTTTATAAAAAACTAACCTTCCCTAATCTAGCCTAAGAATTTGGAATTCAGAAGCCAGTGTCTGGTTAGCTTTTTTCTCCTTTTCGCACTTACTAGCACTGGATGTGTTTAGACACAAACTACACAAATGAAATAAGGAATCGCGAGTGCATTGAAGCACTTTAAAGCACTCCATTGTAGTCTCTTTCCTATAGATATTTTTACAAAACGGGCTCTGAGCATCACGCCTTTGCTTTGGCTGGTATTTTTGGCATCCCTTTAGAATCAAGCCTAGGATCAATATTAGAGTGAAGTCTAAGGATCCTCTGAAGGTTCCAGAAATACATGAGGCACTTGGGTTACTAATAGAGACAACTTCGAAAGTGAGTAGTGTTTTAAATCTAGTTTTCAGTATTTAGCATTTAGCATTTAGTATCTTTAAAACTGCTAAAATCTGGTATGCATTTTTGTCTTTGTACCTTATTACTGACTCAATATTTATATACTGTATCAACTTTAAACTGTTGGACATCTCCACTAAAACTAAAAGGCATTGTATTGGATGTTGATAGATTTCCTTGACCTTTTTAGTTTTATATTTTTCTTCTTTTAGTGGAGAAAGACGAGACGTCTACGAGCCAAGACTATCCTATTTTAAGAAGCCTACTGTTCCAAAGCTTCATCTTAAAGGGGCACATAAAGACATTGCAATTCCAGAAATGGTACAAAATGGTACAAAACTTGCTGAGCTTGTTGGAACTTATTAGTCATTGGCCATACTCTAGTTGAGCTTTACCTCATCTGGGTGAATAAAACCACTACTGGTGAAGCCATCATAAGCATTTAAATGCAATTTCCAGCTGTGATTTGTATTTTGTGGTTTGTGGCGCTATAACTGCTCTGAAATTGTGAAACTTTCTAAATTCTTATTGACTGCTACCAGCTCTGCTTGTGGATTCCATAAGACTTTTAACTTAGAGATGCAGATACTTTGGAGTATTAAGCCCCAATTAGTGCTTGATAACCCCAATTTTGGGATTGGAACACTTGAATTTTGAACTGATAATAATTAACAGGATATTTTTATCTAGTAATTAGGTACTGAAAACCACTGAGCTTTTGAATCTCTAAATATTGGTTTTATTATAGTCAGAAATGTTTATAGGAATATTAATTTGATTTTCTCTAAAGCTCTTGAAGAAAATCATTGGATTTCACTGTTTTATTTTATTGTATCACTTTAGTAATGTTAACTGTGTTAGTGGTGTCACAGTTTATTAAGTTTCATTGCAGACTAACTTCTAGCTCTATCATGGTACAAACCAGAAGTGGTAAAGGAAATTCTATCCTGGTGGTAACACCAATAGAAGCTAACACCAGGAATTCTATCAAGGATGGTGGTGCTCTGTGCCAAAAACTGAAATTAGTCCCGGGATGTCCACATATTTAAAAGAAATAATAAAGAAAAGAAACTTGGTAAAAAAATCAGGCAAAAATCCAAAAAATGGTAATAGATTACATGTAAGTTCGAAGAACTCTTTAACTGATACCCTTATACTTAAAAATCCTTTTGAAAATTTGAAGGAAAATAAAACTGATAGTGGTGCAACAAAAAAACAACTAAAGATAACGGATTTATGGGCTAAAGGAAAAAAGACCAAAAATATCTCTCCACGCCAAAATGTGCTGCCTCCCCAAATCAAAATTGAGGAAACAGTCCTGGGAAAAATCAGTTTCCGATAGCTAGTAGATATCCTTCCAATAATCCTTCTGGTTATCCTGAAGAAATCTCTTTTGACAACTATGAATGGGAAACTTTCTCAGAAAGAAAGAGAGGAAGAAAGTGATAATAATAGTTTAAATTACTTGTATTTAGCTTTTTCCCCTGACTCTTTCTTTAATGTTTCTCATATGGATAACTGTGGTACACCTAGAATGCAAAGTGACCTTGATTTGAGACCTGAAGGATCACTTTTGAATTCTCCAACCCTTGTCACGCCGAATAAAGGGAATAAGGAAAATGCAGAACTGAGGGGTCTCATTCAGGAACTCAGTACAACAATAGAAGGTCTAAAAAAGATGGCTAAAATAAATAGTGATACACCCATGGAAAGCTACTGTACTATTTCTAATACATCAGAAACATTGAGTGCTCCCCAGACTGGTACTATTAATTACGATGAAGAATTTTTCCGTAACAAAGGAAATGTTACAGTTAGCTCTTCTTTAACTAAAACAATGTTAGAAATAATCAAGAACAGATACTATGCTGACATAGTTGTCCTTGAGAATATTGCAGTTTTAAAAGAAGAGCTGAACAGTCTCAGGGCAGATGTTTTTCATAATCAGGTGCTTTTGCAAAATCTTACTAAACACAGGGGAACACAAGAAGAAAACTCAAGTGAAGATAATCTGTCACTAAAAGCCAAAAAGGAGAATAAAGGGATTCAAGTGAAATTGCCCCCCCCTCGACCCAAATAAAAATAAATTTGTTTCTGCCAAGTTGAAACAACAGACCAAATTAAAACAGGAATTCAAAAGCCCTCAAAAGACAGAGTAGACAGTGGGAGAAAGGAGGAAAGAAAGTTAAGATCATAGAACAAAGTAGAGAGGATTTAAAGAAAGGGAAAACTATGTCAGCACCAAAGGCAGATAATGGATTTTTAGGAAGAGGAAAAGCAGAATCAAAACAAGAATTAAATAATTCAGGCTCAAATGAGATGACTAGATTGACTTATGAGGAAGTTTCAAGTTCAGAGGTACTGATATCAGTTGGAGGTGGGGATACTGAGGCCAACAACAAATTATCTCCAAATATCATCACATCAGACACAGAAACACAGTCTAAACAAGAAAATGGAGAAGTAGAATACCTGATAGAAATAAATGGAATACCTAGACTTGTAACTGAGAGCAGGGAGGAATTAACTGGGAAAATGATACACTTGCTTGGGATAATGCCGAATTCAATAAAAGAAGAGATATTTGTTATGGGGCCACCAAATATGGATTTTTATGATACTGTACTTTTATACTGCCAAACTGATAATACAGCCAAACTAATTATTAATTAAAAAAACCACTGGAGAAAAGGGAAATTGAAATTATGATACCTCTTTTAGTTCCCAGAATTAGATTCTCGGAATCTGTGACAGATAAAAATAAAACTAATACTGTTGAAATAGATTACTGACATCAAATCCAAAAAGAGCAGAAAAAAAAAGATGCAGAAAATCTAGCTAGAGTGATTGAAGTAATTGATGAATATGGAAGAAAACAAAATAAAGGTTGGCTTTTTAGGACAATCACAATATTTCGAAAGGAAATGACTAAACAGGACTCTGAGCTTAGCATAAGAGAAGATCTGCTCTCCTTTCTTACTAGAATTGCAGGCCTTAAAATATCCAGGAATATGGTGGAATATGGTGGAATACATCAAAACATATAGATACAAACTTATGTCTAATCAAATAGATGTTACTTTCAAAAATCCAGAGATGGCCAAAATATTCTTGGATATGGCAGAAAATCTTGATAAATTGGGTGTATACATTATACACCCTCAAGATTTTGGAAGTGGGGTTGGAGAAGCATGTTCCAAAGAACCCATTAGGGATGAAGATCACCCCTTAATAGATTTTGAGAACTGGAGAGATATAAATAATTTTGAGATTCTTATAAATTTAGAATCAGACTGACATCAAGAGATCAAAACATTTGCTAGGGAAGACAATTATAATGGGAGGAAATTGACTATCTTATCATGGAACATTAAGGGTCTACACTTGAAAATTGTAGATTTAATATAATAAGCCTCCAGGAGACCTGGTGCATGGAAGAAATAATTCCTAGACTTCCTGGTTATGCACCTTATGTTTATCCAGCCATAAGAGAAAAGAACTTTGGAAGGTTTAGGGAGGCTTAATATTTTATGTCAAAACAGGTTTGAATCTGAAGGTGAAAGAATATTGCCCTACAACTCATAACATCTTAGTTCTTGAACTTATAGAAGGCACCAAAAGAATAATATTGTGTAATACTCATTTTCCCCTTGGGTCCAATAATACAGATATAGAGGATTTTTACATCTCAAACCTCAAATTACAATTGAACACAATTAGTGAGGAAGAAGGAAACTGACCCATTTTTATTCTTGGAGATTTTAATAAAGAATTATGGGTGGTAACCTGGAAAGTACATATTCAACTCTTGCTGATTATATGGAATTATAAATCCTAGACTGACTTCTTTAAGGTTGACTTTAGAAAGAGAGACTAATCGTAGGAGAAGAGAATTACTCTGTATGTTAGTTAATAAAAACTTCTGCATTCTGAATGGAGGAACCAGTGGAGATAGCTTGGGAAAACTAACCTTCATGGGTCCCTTGAGCTCCTTACTTGATTTTATCTGGGCAAATTTGGAGGCACTCAAAATAACCCATCAGTTGGAAATTATTGATCGCACAGAATCAGCTCATTTTCCATTGTCTCTTATAATAGATGATAATCTTGCCAGGGTAATCCAAAATGAGGAGAAAAGGACAGAGCCTGTGGAAATCATAAATGAAAAAAGAAGTAGGTGGAGTCCAATGTATTATGCCCAGTTGGAGGAAATACTTTGTTATGAAGAAATACTTAGAATTCTTCTCAAGACACAGATAATTTTTCTAATTATGATATTTAAGATATCTGGGAAAATACTCGTGTAGTCTTAAGTAATCTTTGTAGAAAGACTCGAGTAATCAAACAAGGGCTAAAACTTGCTTTAACCAAAAATGCAGGGAAGCTAAAGCTATTTTTACCAGGACACTAAGACAGCATAGGTGGAAAATAATCAAAAATAATATGGATCATCTGATTTCAAGGAAGGAAAGGGAGAAATACAAAAAAGTATTAGAAGAAGAAAAGAATAAATACTCCTTCCAATTATGGGGAAAAATTAAGACAGGCCATACTTGAAAGGGATTGTAAACAATTCTGGAAAATAGTAGCACAAGGCTATAATAAATATCAAGAAAAAATAGAATGTTATGTTATTCCACGAACTTGGACTGACTATTTTTCAGAACTGTACTTCACAAAAGATGAAGAAGAAATGGAATTTGACATCAGATATGATGTTAACTCCCCAAAGCCTATCTTGATTATAGAGAGATAAATTCTTAGTTCTCTAAATTCCTTAAAATCAAAAGAAGCACCTGGTCTGACAAAATCATTGGAGATGTTTACAAATCATTTAAAGATTGGTAGGTACCATTTCATTTTCATATATTTAATGGATTTGTACAAAACCTGAAATTTCTAAGGAGCTGGTCAGGCAGCATTATATTTCCGATTTACAAAAAAGATAACCCAAAAGATCCTAAGATGTACAGACCCATCAGTCTGTTAGATGTGTACCAGAAAGTCTTCTCAAAAATTATACTCAGCAGATTATTGGCTTGGCTGGAAGGGAATTCAATTTTGGATGAGGCTTAAAATGGATTTCGAGGGAACAGGTCTACAGTCCATCATTGCTATGTTCTGCATCATTTAGCCTGGAAATATACCAAAATATGGAGAACAAAATTATGTTGTTTTTTCGTGGACTTCTCTGCAGCTTTTGATAGCATAAACAGAAAAATCCTTTGGTCCACTTTGAAAAACTAAAAATTGAGAAGACTCTCTTGGATATTATTATTAAATTACATGAATATACAGGGGCAAAGATTCACTACAATCAGTATGGACATACCACTGATGCATTTCCGAATAATACTGGGGTTAGACAGGGCTGTAATTTAGTCCCTACCCTCTTCAATATTTATATAAATCCCATCGTACTGCAAATCAAAAACTGGAGCTTCATGCACCCAAAATTATTGAGTTCAGAATAGACAGTTTAGCGTATGCAGATGATTTGGTTTTATTGTCAACCTCTGCACTGGGTTTGTGGAGGAAATTGATGTTTTTTGAAACTCTTTGTAGAGATAGAAAACTAAAGATAAATTTAAGCAAAACAAAAGTTCTAATTTTTGGTAAAAAATCCCAACATGAACTGAAATTTGAAATAGATGGTAACAAAATAGAGGTAGTAAACACCTGTGACTACTTGGGTGTGCGTTTCTCCCATAATCTAAATTGGAATAAGCATATAGAATATATTAAAATCAAAATGACCTTGGCAGTCAATGCATTTAAAATATTCCATGCCAAAATGGGGAAGACCTCGATTGAAGGGATTTTGAAGGTCTTAAATGCTAAAATAAAAACTAGCATATTATATGCATGTGAAGTATGGGGTTTTACTAATATTAATCCATTAGAAACCTTACTCAATAAACTATACCGCTATATCTTTATGTTGCCACCAGGGACTCCAAATTGTATCCTTACAGGGAAACCATGGATATTCCCGATTGATGCAATACAGTGCTTTCAGTATCACATTACTACCACTACCTAGCCCTTATGTAATTTTCTAAACAGTGAAAGCACTTTTTTGAGTGGTTTCTGTTGCATTCTGGGCCGCACCATTCTCTGTCTGAGTGCCGCTTACTTCTCGCTCCTAGTATGTTAATTTTCGTAACCCTGTGAGAGACATTCTCACTCCACCATTGTGCAGTCAAGCCTGGACAAAGAATTAAAACGTCACTCACAACACACTAGATCTTTCTTTACTGCTCCAGCAAATGTGCCAGTGATCCATTGAGAGTCCTTTTGCTAGTCACTCAAATAAAATGTTAAATAATTGCTTACTTTGAGTGTCGCCTTCTTTATTTGCTTCTGTGTCTGGTCTTCATCCCTTGCTGTGTGTGGCACCATTACTGTTGTTCTTCTTGACCTTTCGTGCATGGGGGAGCATGTTTCAAAAAGAGATCACTGCTGTGTGTACCCTAGCAACCCTGCGTTGCTATGTTAACTCTTAAAGAAACAGCACTCCCACTAAACCTGCCAGATGCTCCAATACAGCACAGTCTGTATGAATTTGTGGTTTAGCAAAGGGCTGCATCCTCACCTGTGATCATGTAGGACTCAGTGCATGTGTGATTGAGTTGATCCAGGACAGATTGGGGGAAGGAGACAGCAGCTGATTGCAGTAAATATAACTATGAATTGCTACAAAGTGCATCTTAAGTACGACCCTGTTCTGTCTGTGATCGCACATTGAGCATTAAAAAGGGGGGGTTTCAATATCAAAACTTGCTTTTTTTTCCCTCAAAAACTGGCACGATCACAATATATTAGCTGCTGGATTACATAAGTTGAAAAATTAATAAATCATTCAGGATACTTACAGACTTTGCTGAAAGGAAATGGCAGTTTTTATGACTGAATCCTCTGCTGCCAATCAGAAACTGAAATTCACTTTGTACCAGATATCTCAGTTTATAAATATGTAAAATAAGTCCAAATTAAAGTCTGTTTGTCATAACAATTTCTTACATACAGTCCTTATATAGATACACAGTATTTTATTGTATTATTATTTTTGACGGAGTGGATTCAAACCTGGTGTTGTGTTTTATTACAAAATATTTGTTTCAGAACCAGTTTGAAGAAAGGTTGAAAAATTATGATCACAATTGTAGCAGTTTGAGCTCTGTTCAACAATAAAACAAATCAATTCATTAACAAAAAAAAAAACATGCACACATTAAAATAGGTGTTTTATTCTACTGGATGAACCTAGAGTGGATAAGTGTTTTAAAAATGAGCTGCACTATTCAGCACTGCCATATACAGTAGATCTTTAACTTACTCTGTTTAAGTGTCAAGCTCCCTATCCTGCTTCTGGAGTGATATCTCTTGCCCAGTACCATGATGGTCCCTGTCTTATTTTGCTTTGCAGTGGCCCTGGGTTCCTCTGCTGTAGCAGAAACAACTTCGCTGCAGAATTGCCACAGAATCATCAGTTGTTTTGCAGCAACAACCTTGAGGTCTTGCCACAAAATGTAGGTCCACTTTGCCTCAGTGAGCAAAGGGCTGTACTAATGATGACACCCAGGTCTCTCTCCTTAGTTGTCTGACCCAACTTTCATTCCCCCACCCACTTCTTTTATCCATTTTTAATCCAGTCTGTTGCACTTATTTGCATTTAACTTTAGTTGCCTGGACACTTTTCCAGTTTTTTCAGCAACTCCTTTCATTTCTCTAACTCCCTCCTCAGTGTCCAGTCTGCTGAAGATCTTAGTTTTATCAGCAAAGAGACGCACCTTATTCTGGATTTCCTCTTCTGTATAACAAATGAAGACATTGTAGAGCACCGGTCCCAGAAACTATCCCTGCCGTACCATACTCATGACTCCCCTGGGCTCTGGGTGCATTCTATTGGCAACCACCTTCTGCTTACTGCTCCACAGTTCCCTATCTATCTGGTCAATTTCCCCCTAACTCCCAGTTTTTTTTTTAATTAACCATCTGTGTAGGATAGAATGTAAGGTATTTCTGGAGTCCCAGTACAACACATCCACTGCTTGGCCCCTGTCCACCGTCTTTCTGAACCAATCAAAGAGCTTGAGTAGGTTAGTTTGGCAAGGTCTGCCTGCTACAAACCTGTGCCATTCCTGTTGCACATTCAATTTACTGCTCTGTTAGGGTCTGGCTGCAATTTGGTGAGGACAGCTTCATTAACTGCTGGCAGTTATGAAGGGTCACTCACATGGGTGCACGGTCCTTAACTGAGTATCACGTCCCCCGTTGTGTCAAGCTTCCATGTACTGTTCCCCAGTTATAGCTCTAGGCACAGTGTTGCAGTACATGTGGCAGTCCTTATGTGTGCCTGTGACATGTGTCCTCCGGATGTAAGAGAGAGACTGCCAGGGTGGTGGCTAAGCTGCAGTGAGCTGCTGGAGTGTAGGTGTGTGTGCCCAGCTGTGTTTAGGGAGGGCTCATTGTCTGTCTGTTCTGTGGGAACTGGAGTTGAGGGGAGGGAGTTTCTGCATTTTGAGCTCACTTCAATGTGGCTGTGTGTAGCATCAGGCTGGTGACATACCTCTTTGACCTGTGTCATCCTGAGGTGAGAGAGAGGCCCATTTTCAAATGTAACCAAGCAGTGTTTTTTTTGCTCATCTTCGCCCCTCCACCCCTGAAACTACTTAGCAAGGGGTGGTGGCTAAGCTGCTGTGAGTTGCTGGTCTGTGTGTGTATGTGTGGTCATTGGTTAGCTGTGTGCAGGGGTGGCTCATCGGTTGTCTGTTCGGGGAAGGGGGCAGTTGCCTGCAAGAGGTGCTGTGCATTGGGTGGTTTCTGCAACATGGCAGGGACGCACAACAAATCACTTCAGGCAGAGGTGTCTGCTGGAGGAGGGTGGCTGGGTGGTTGCAATTCAGGGATGGACACAGCCAGTCAAGGACTGACCCTCTGGGAAGAGGAGGATCCAGCTGTGATGTCTGTGGGTTGCCCACTGCCCCCATAATCCACTACCTTTACAGTCCATGTAACTGCCTTTGCTAATATTCCTATTGGATGGATGTGTCCAGCCTGTAGACATTGTGTTCCAGCTTTTTAGACAAGGCACATATGGCTAGTCTGCTCACTGGTGGAGGGGTGGATCTGCTGCAAGGGGTTGGCTTGTTTGTTGGAAGGAAGGTTATGCTAGGAGATGAACAGAGCTGGAGGTGAAGATGGGAAGGTGGTTTTCAGCTGGGAGTGGGTGTGGCTTGTCCAGTGCTTGGAGTCATTGGTGTCCACTGCCTTTACAGCAACTAAACCCCCCTCCTGGAAGGAGTGATTCCAGCTGAGAGGTGGGAGCATAGTCAATATGTTCTTTGGGAGTGGGTGTCCAGCTGCAGGAAGAATTTATGGTCAGTATGGGGTTCCAGCTGTGTGTGTGGCATGTCTGGTCCACTTCTGTCCTATCATGTGAAGCAGGAGGGGGTTACATTTAGGAGGGATGTGAGGAAGTAATTTTTCGCAGAAAGCACGGTGGAAACATGGAATATCCTTCCACTGGTGATAGTGGGGTGAAAACAGTGGCTGGTTCAGAAATGTCTGGGACAGTCACAAGAGAATCATGGAGTTAAGGTAGTGGGGGAAGCAATTGCACCTTTGATCAAGTAGGGTCTGCAATAATGATATGTAGATAGAAAAGCAACACACAAATGGATAGACATGGAGAGAGAGAGAGAGAGAGAGAGACAGAGAGAGAGATACAGCACAGGTACACATGACACATTTCAGTGGTTGCCGTTTGTGCTGGACTGAGTGTGTGTTGGATATGTGTCTGTGCCAAGGGGAGTGTGTGTGTGTGTGTGTGTGTGTGTGTGTGTATGTGTGTGTGTGTGTGACAGAGACAGATGGGGTGGGGGTGTGACATGTCACATTCCCCTTAATCTCTGATAAATGTGTATTTCATTGCTACAGTACACCTCTGTATTCAGGTCAAGGGCAGCAGGATGGTAAAATAAATCATACGTGTTTGGGTGAAAGAAAGGTGGGCCAGCAAGATGGAGATAGAGTGTGTCTGAGTGTGTGTGTGCTTGAGTGCACGTGTGTACATGCTTGAGTGCGAGTGTATGCATGCCTGAGTGTGAGTGTGTGCAAGTGTGTGCGTGCGTGTGTGAGGTGGGAGGGATGCAATGTATCATTCCCAGAAATCAAAATTAAATGATTTTCTGGTTTCAGTATGCCTCTGTGTACATGGCAGGGGCATTATGATGGCAACATAAATCTCTGCCGTCCATAGAGGTTGATGAGAGAGATGGGCCCAGATGCATAGAGAAGGCGTCCAAGGGAGTGAGAGACTGCACAGGCTCACATGACACAATTCAGTATTTGCCGTGTGTGTGTGTGTGTGTGTGTGTGTGTGTGTGTAGGGGTGGGTCGGTGCCAAGAGGTGTGTGTGTGTGTGTGTGTGTCTGTGTGTGTGTAAGAGAGGGGTCGGGAGGGTGAGCACAGCTCCTGACATTGCAAAAACATTTTCTTTTTCTGGTCTATCTGTGTCTCTGTGATGTGCAAGGTCAGTGGTATGACAAAATGCATCTTTCCCCCCTGTGTTGTCCATGGGGGGGCAGAGAGAGAGAAAGAGAGGGAGGGAGGGAGAGAGAGAGAGAGAGATAGAGAGACAGAGACTGCAGTGCGGGTCACTTAACATGTAACATTCCCAGAAGTCACAAACAAAATTTTCTGTTCTGGCTTCAGTGTCACTGTGTATGCACAGGTCAAGGTCATCCAGGGGGTGGTGGGGGTGGAGATGAAATGTCAGAGTTCCTGAATTCCTGGGAGCTTGGCCGAGATCCGATAGCAATGGCGACATGAAGTGCGAGCTCCGTTCGTATCTGGTGAAAAAATGGCTTAAAATCTGATATCATGCTGGGTTGACTGTTAAACAAAACCACTGGAAATCCCTCCCATAATATCGCCACTCCATGAGTGGAGCTTTGGGGGAAGAAGAGCAATGCCTGAGATAGATATCCGAGGAACTGATCTGGTCGCAGAGGCCACAGGCACCTGTGCAACTAACAGCTTAAACAGCTAGATACCCATCCACACCGCTCTGCTAATCACGGTGTTTCTTAGTGTCCATAGAAAACGAGCGGGTTGTGTTGAGCTGTGTACCGCAATCTTTAAATGGAGACCGGGGAAGACTGCAATTGCTCTCACTGCTAGCTATCTTTTTGCTCTGTACTCCTGATGGCAGGCTCAGCTGGATCAATACCAAAGGTTTGCGATGCACAGACCCCACTGCCTCTTGACAATGTGCAACTTAGTGAAGCCCTTACGAATATAACCAAAATGCTAGAAGCTGTGCTCACTAGAGTAGATAATATTGGAAACTCAATGGCTGGGAATGTAGAAGATGTCCGCAGACTTGAGGATAGATAAAAATGTGTTGGAACAGCGGATGGTGGACTTAGAGCAGCTGCATCTGACCATATTGCAGCATCTAAGAGAGCACAAAATGAAGCTGTCTCGGCTCTGGTACCACGCTGAAGACCAGGAAAACAGAAGCCGCAGGAATAATATGCACATATTGGGAGTCCCAGAAGGAATAGAAGGACCTAATATGGAGCATTTTCTGAATGAATGCTTACCTCAATTATTGGGAGATAGGTGGAAAGACCCAACTGGGGTGGAAAGGGCACACAGGATTCTGGGCAGAGCTGATTCTAAATCACCAAGAACAACTGTGGCATATATTCTAAAGTATTCCATTAAAGAGAAGCTCCTGCTGGCAGCCAGGGATATGGGGGACATCACCTGTAAAGTGGCCACAATCTCGTTCTATAGAGATTTTTCTGCAGAAGTTGCTGCAAGTAGAAGAGAATTCGGGCCAATTAAAAAGTTTCTACAAGGTAATGCCTTCCAATACAGATTCCAGAAACTCACCACTCTTCACATCTACAAAAATGGAAAGGCTTTCCTGTCGGAGTCCCCGAGAGAGGCCGAGGCCTGGATCTCGCAGTAGTGGCCAAACTTAGCTCCTCGAACTACTTCTCCCAGATGCCTCTGGGCTCCTGGGGGCCAAATGCACAAGGGAACAACATACAGAGGGAAGCGCTCACCAAGGAATGAATTAAGCAAGCGGTCAGGTCCCTCAAGAACCAAATCCCCCAGTCGCACTGGTCAAGCCTCATGGTGTGCCTCAGGCAGTAACACTGAGACTCGGATCCTCCCCACTCAGCAGAAATTTAGCAGGTCTCCTATGATACATCTCAAGCAACAGGATGCAATGGATGACTCGACACGTTCAGTCGCAGTCCGAAGTCAACAAAGGTCGAGCAGCCCCACTCAGCAGAAGGTTACAAATGGCTCTTTCTCTCCCCCTGCTTAGCTCTCCCGGGCAGAAGCAGCACAGATAGATGACTGGCAAAGTCCAGAACTAGCAGATGGAGACCTGATGGGTAGTGCTACCCTCGAGATTGGGCTACAAAGGTCAAGGAGGAAGAAGCTAAAAGAGCAGCAGAAATGGGAATTTTACATCCTGGACTTAAAACATTCGTAGAGGTGTTGGGAGCTTCTAACGGATCCAGTGGAGTTGCACCATCTGGGACTAATAGCTGAAAATTTGGACAGTTTTGCTAGTCAAGCACTGTATACTTACTGGAGGGCTAGTGCATCTCAATGGGGGGTAACTCTTTTAGTCCCCCCTTCCTCGTGCTGGTCATATTGTGACATTGCACTGCCATTGACCTGTGACTCCTTATTCAGTCCCAGGAGAACTCTAATGTCTGCATAAGATATCTTAGAGCTAGGGATCAGTTCTGAGAACTATGATCTCCCTTGTTTGCTCAAGGGCCATCTAACCTATCTAAGGCCTCAGACAATGAGTCGATGAAACTCCCCCCATGATAGGAGTTGGGTGGGCCAACCCAGACAAGCCTATTTTACTGTAATCCTGTATTTAATGGATGGCATTAAGGAAACCCCTTTCATCCCTCCTTTTCCCTTCCCCCTCCCTTCCAGATGGTTAATGTATGCCTCTATAGGGAGGCAGAAGCCCGGAATAATGGCGTATTGATGTCATAGGCCAGATGGGGATGGCACACCTTTGGTGGCACCGGCTCATCCCCGATATTTGATGCTAGACACAGTGTGGCACAGAGCTCATCTAGCTCTTTCGCACGAGAACGTTAGCACCATTAAATTGTGCAATACCTATTTTGGGTGCAGGTATTAGTATCTGTTAGTAGATAAGTGTTTGTACTTTAAAGTGTTTAACCCAGTTTAGGTAAATAAGGATATTTGTGTTTTTCTCTTTAGAAAGCCTACACTGATGAAGCAGAATATGTTACAGCAGTCCGATTCTGACGTACAAGTTTATACTTTCCACTACTTAAGCCCACCAGAGGATTAGAGACCTGTTAAACTTGATCTAGTGCTGGGATATCCTTCTCTCCTTATACTACTTTCTGCTCCCACTCTGCTGACTGAGGTGTACAGACGCATCTGACCTAACTTGAAGCAGTGGTAAGGCAGCTCCTGTCTCCTTTGTTGATTCTGTTCAGTATCTCTGCTTGGAGGGTGAGTACCCTTGTTTTTTCTTCTTTCTTTCTGGTGGTAGTGAACATTGATGGCAGCTCACCTTAACGTGCAGGGAGACTGGAAGTGCGTCTCCTGGAATGTCAAGGGCCTGAACCACCCGGCTAAAAGAACTAAGGTTCTGCAATATCTGTGCACCTTGGGGGCAGATATAGCCCTACTCCAGGAGATGCACCTCACAAGCCGTACGGTAAGTTGGTTAAAGAAACTATGGGTGGGAATGGTTTTGACCAGCTGTGCCACTACAAAGACCAAAGGAGTGGCCATCCTACTGAGTAAGAGGGGACCATGGCCAGTCGAGACTAACCGGTCCGACTCCCTTGGGAGATGAATAGCTGCCAAACTCTCTTACCCAGGTTGTAAAACCATAATAGCCAATGTGTATGGACACAATTCCAACATAGGTCAAATCTATGCAGAGCTTAGTCAGGCCTTCACAGAACTGACAGAGGGAGAGGTGGATTTGCGCATTCTTATAGGAGGGGATCATAATCTGGTTTGAGATATATTCCTGGATAAATCCCTTCCTACCCCGCAAACCCATCCCAAAGCCTTGGAAGCCCTAAATGATTTGACCACAGAATGGGCCCTAGGGGATCCCTGGAGGATGAACCACCCAAAAGGAAGAGATTATACATTTTACTCTGCCGTGCATGGTACCTATAGCTGTTTAGACTTTTGGCTGGCCAATAGCACAGCTCTGTCAGGGATAGGAGGAGCAGACATTAGGAACATAATTATTTCGGATCATGCCCCGGTCACGATCACCTTCTCCCCACCAGGGCAAAGCCCTTCCTCCACCAGATGGAGATGCAAACCTTCCTTACACCAGGATGAGGCCTTTTGAGAGTATATCAAGAGAGAGGCACAATATTATTTCTCTGTTACTACCCCGGGAGAGACAAGTCCAACCACTGTTTGGGAAGCATTTAAGGCGGTTCTGCGGGGAAAAATTATCTCGTACTCCACAGCTAAAAATAGAGAACGGGAAAAACAGATACAAGACTTACAGGACTCAATCACTAAGCTGGTGCATCAGTTTAAAGCATCCTCTAAGAATCCATTCAATTCTCCATTTTTAGCTCAGATCACAGGCCTGATATATCAGCTAAATGTGCTGCTGAACAAGAAAGCAGAGTGGCAACTGATTCAAGCTAAACATAGAGTTTCAGAGGGTGGGGGAAAGGGCGGGAAGCTCCTAGCCTACTGGCTATGGAAGCAACAGGCATCTTCTAGGATTTTGGCCCTTAAGAATAGACAGGGCAAATTACTGGTGACACCAAAGGACATTAACGAAGAGATGTTCAGCTTCTATCAGGAGCTCTATCAAGCCCAGAACATGATATCCGAAGAGGTGCTTTCACAGCAGCTGAGGGTCTTCTCACAGACCACCCCACTCCCTCAACTATCAGTAGACTACTGCAAGGATTTGGACACCCCGCTCAACTGAAGAGTTAAGCTCTGCTATGTCTCAGATGGTGAAAAGGAAAGCCCCTGGACCAGATGGGATGTCGGTGGAACTTTACCAAACCCTTAAAGACGAAGTCGTTGCTCCACTGTTAGAGGCTTTATAGGAGGCCCAAAAAGATTGTATCCCACCACCCACTATGCGTGAGGCCCCCATTACCCTAATCCCAAAAAAAGCTTCAGATGTGTTACTTTGCGCAAATTTCAGACCCATATCTTTGATATCTGTAGACACTAAGATACTTGCAAAAGTCTTGGCGAACAGGCTATCGGGAATTCTGCCTTCCCTACTTCACCCATCACAAAGTGGATTTCAGAAAGGAAAATCCAGCACAGTTAACATCTGCCTAGTTTTAAATCTCAAATGGCTAGCATTATAGTCTAAAACCCCAGCAGCTTCCCTTGCCATAGACTTCACCAAGGCGTTTGACTCAGTGGAATGGGGGCATCTCCATAATGTTCTTAAACTATATGGGTTTGGGGATTCCTTTTGCTCCTGGGTCTCCACATAGTACCATTCACCCTCAGCTCTCACTGTGACCAATAAGGACACTTCTTGCCCATTTAGGTTACAATGAGGAACCAGGCAGGGATGTCCTCTCTCTCTCCCTTATTGTTTTTAATCATTCTGAACCCACTAATTAAAAAAATTACACACACACCACAAATCATCGGTATCCCTGTAAAGACATCATCCTACCTGGTTAATGCATACGTGGTTGATATGCTCTTGACCCTTTCTAATCCCTAAAGCTCCCTACCCACTATTTTGACTGTCTTGCAGGAGTTTGCCTCTCTGTCAGGTTTAACAATAAATCAAAAGAAAACAACCCTGTCCCCCCTAAATGGAGCATGCACCAGGCATTGTCTAGCCGGCATGGACATTACCTGGGCTCCCCTGGGATTCCCGTATTTAGGAAGACATATCCCCTCATCCTGGAAGGACATAGAGTGAGCTAATTTCTCCCCTCTTTTGGCATCACTAGCAGCTGAGGTCCAGCGATGGAGAAAGCTTAATTTAACTCTGAAAGGTAAGATTGAGGTCGTTCGAATGTTTTTTTTTCTAGAGTCTCCTATTTGCTAAACAACCTCTCCATTCCACTCCTGGCAAAGCCATTTAAAGACCTAGACAAATTAGTCTCCCTCTTCTTGTGGGAGGGTAAGGCCTCAAGATGGGGCGTATAAAGCTACAATCCCATCGGTCCAAGGGTGGGCTCAGGCTACCATGGTTTACAGGCTACCACTTGGCCTTTAGAATGGCTCAGGCCGCCACTTGGTTCCTCCCCCGGACTAACCCCCACCTCAATGGGTTACCCTGGAGGCAGCCTTATCAATGGATAGGCCACTGCACTCCCTATCAGCCAAAAGAAAGCCTAGGGTGCACCATTTTACACCGGTCATGATAGAAACATGCAGGGCCTGACGTAGGGAGATGGCACTTACTGGGACCCCAAGCTCAGACTATCTCCCCCCATTGGTGTCATCGTGGCTCAGTTGGTAGCACATCCGCCTCTGGACCAGAAGGTCATGGGTTCTCGTCCCACACCGGGATGGACCTGCACCTAAAAATCGCTGGCATCCGAGTGCAGTATTGGGGGGTGCTGTACTGCTAGGGTGTGCCTCCCTTCGGATGAGACGTTAAACCGAGGTCCCTTCATCCCATCCTGGTGTTGTCCTGGTGGGTGTCCAGGTGGAAGTAAAAGAACCCAGGGTACTCTTCGTAAAGAGCAGGGAGCATTCCCAGTGTTCTGGCCAACATTCCCCTTCCCATAAACCGGTTCATGCAATTTTCCAGGCTGTGTGTGGGTGATGATGTGTGATATGGCCACCACCTGATGTGTGATATGGCTGCCACCACACATTCAGTCACTTCAGTACCAGTCTAGCATTGCTTGTAGGTGCTTTGGGATACTGTGTATGAAAAGCGCTATATAAATGCTGATTCTTCTTCTTCTTTTTCTAATATATACGCCCCATTATGGGATAACCCTCTCATCACAATAGATCATAAAGTACTTAAATGGCCCCTGTGGTCTGCCAAAGGTATTCATATAGTGGAACATCGTCTCCTTCCACGCACTAGGACACTACTCTCTTTTGAGCAGATCTGTGAGCAATATGGGCTACCCCAAATGGACTTTTGAAAATTTCTACAGATTAGGAGCACCTTAATCCCATTGTTAAAGGCACCTGCAGACCATTCCCCTTGGCATGAAGTAACCACTTCCTCTAACTGCAGGAGAGGCCAAGGCCTGGTAAGTTTATTCTACAAGACCCTTAGGGATGTACGACCTGACACTACTTTATTGAGTAAAGCCGCCTGGGAACGTGAGTTGCAATACCACATATCCCTTCAACTGTGGTCAATATGCCTTAGGGATGCCCAAGTAGCATAGGTAGATGCCAGGAGTCAATTAATTCAATTGAAAATCTTGCTTAGGTGATACAGAACCCCTTCTGTCCTCTATAGTTTAAAAATAACTCCCTCTGATAGTTGCTGGAGATGTCATATTTGCCCCGCCCATTTACTTCACATATTATGGACTTGCTCGAACTTGCTAGTTTTTTGGATGCAGGTTCTTGCTGGTTGCTCTAGGATTATAGATAAATCCATCTCTCTCTTGACAATCCATCTCTCATCCTAGGAGATACTACGGTTTTGCACCCACTATCCCCTCCTACCAGGTCATGGCTTCTGGTAGCCCTAATGGAAGCTAAAAGGGTCATCCTCTTGAGATGGAGGCAGCCGGTATCCCTCTTGTTAGTGCAGTGGTGAATGGCCGTGGCTCGGCTAGCTGTCTTTGAGAAGCTCACTGCTGTGGCCAAGGGAGGCCTTAATAAATATTTTTAAAAATGGGATGCATATTTAAACTTCCATTTATGCTCTGTGGCACTCCCCCCACTGCAAAACTACCCACTTTCTAGCTAGGTTTAGGGGATGGTCCCTGGGGCCCTGTGTGCTCTACCACCATCTGATATTGCATTATACTCTCCCATCTCTCTATTGGACAAAGTTGAGTATTATATTTAGCTGTTAGGTTGAAGTTAATAGATGATTAAGAGCTGTACCTAGGAGACTATAACCAAGTAGATATACTAGGGAAAAGAATATGCCATACCGTCTTTAGAGGCTTCAGTATAACAATATCAATAGGCATGGTGTCTATGGAGATTGATCTAAACAACAATACTACCTACTCATTGGTATAAGGCCTAAGTTTCTCAACTGTATATTAGATAAATTAGTCCTTTGTTAGTTTATGAGCTGTGTAAGATATGGAAGATTTTAGTAACTGCTTTGACTGCTAGTCTGTAGTAATATGGCCCTTTTGGAATAGGGCATGGATGTGTCTTCGGATGGCTAACTGTACTTGGAAAATCAATAAAATATTATATGTTAAAAACAAAAGAGTTCCTGAGCTCCTAAATAAATTTCCTTTTTCTAACCTCAGTGTGCAAGGGAATAAGGAAGGCAAAATAAATCTCTGACTTGTGCTGTGTAGGGGTGAAGAGTGTGGGGGAAGGGGAGACAGTTTCAGTGAGTAAGTGCGTGTGAGATGGGAAGGATGCAATGTTTAGTAGAAACAGACATAAAAACATAGACTCTGACAGCAGATAAGGACTGCTTATCCCACTTAGTCTGACCATTTCCCTACCTACAGGATAAGCTGCTGATCCTAGATAACCAACAGCCTATTTCTTCCTAACCCCCACAAGAATTGCCTTATGTCTGTCCCATGCATTCTTGCAATTTCCCCCAGTTCTAAACCCCACAACCTCCACAGGAAGGCTGTTCCATGCATCCACCACCCTCTCTGTGACAAAATACTTCCTCACATTGTCCCTGAGCTGCCACTCTATCTTCAAATTGTGTCCCCTTGTTCTTGCACACCTCTTTTTCTGAAAGATGCCACCCTCTTGTACTTTGTTGATTCCACTGAGGTACTTAAAAGTTTCTATCATGTCCCCCCTCTTCCTCCTTTCCTCAATGGTATATATATTAAGCTCCTTTAGTCTCTCCTCATATGGCTTCTCTTGTAGACCCTGAACCATCTTAGTTGCCCTCCTCTGGACTGCCTCCATCTTGTCTATGTCCTTGCAGAGATGAGGTCTCCAGAACTAGATGCAGTACTCGAGATGGGGTCTCACCAACTGTCTGTACAGAGGGATAACAACTTCCTGTTTTCTGCTGGTGATGCCTCTCCCAATACTTCCCAGTACCCCCACAGCCCTCTGTACTGCCTTCTCACATTGCTTGCCAACCTTAAGGTCATCTGATATGATTACCTCCAGGTCCCTTTCCATTTTTGTTGTTGTTACTACCGCTCCCCCCCATTGTGTACTCTTCCCTTGGGTTTTTGTTTCCCAGGTGCATTATTTTGTACTTCTTTGCATTGAATCCAAGATGCCATACTTCTGACCATTCCTCCAACCTTGCCAAGTCCCTTCTCATCCTTTCTATGCCTGCTGTGTATCAACCCTGTTGCAGATCTTTGTGTCATCTGCAAAGAGGCATACTTTTCCTTCCAGTCCCTCTGCAATGTGACTTATAAAGACATTAAAAAGGACTGGGACCAGTACTGAACCTTGTGGTACCCCACTAGTAACTCCCCTTTCTTCAGAGTGGACTCTGTTTACAGTTACCTTCTGTGTCCTTTTGTCCAGCCAATGTTTTACCCAGGCTACCACCCTGTGACCCACTACCATGCTGATTAATCTGTTTAATAATCATTTGTGTGGGACTACGCCTTAACTGGTACAGTTCTCTGTCCTTCTCCTTCTGTGTTTCCTTATACTTCCTAAATCCTATCTTTTTCCCCCTAACCTTCCCCACTACCTCTTTTGAAAAGGATAGTGGCTTTTTCTTTTGTTTTGAATTGTTTATTTGCTTCACACAAAGGCTTGCTGCCTCTGTGATGGCAGTTCTGATGCTTCCCCATTGTTGCTCCACCCCTCCTTTCCTGTTTGATAGTGCTTTTCTAAGACACTCTCCCATCTTGCCAGGATCTGCCCTCCTGAAGTCCAGTACCCTCACTTTTGTATAGCTTGACTCTGTAGCTGAGTTTATCATGAATCACACTGTTTGGTGGTCACTTGTTCACAGATAGCTACCCACTTCTAGATCAGAGATCCTCTCACTGTCCTCATTTGAGAGCACCAGGTCTAAGATTGCTCCCTCATGAGTGGGTTCCAAAAGTAGCAGTCTGGGCATGCAGCCTGTAGGTCATCGAGAATGGCTCTGCTCTTGGATATGGCTGCAGCAATGATGCTCCAGTTAACATCTGGCATATTCTGCTCCCCAATCCACAGTATCTCCCAGGCCTCAAAAATAAAATATTTTTATGGTTTCAGTGTATGTCTGTGTACATGGCTTGGGCAGTCTCATGGCAACATACAACTTAGTAACCCAGAAGGTGGAGAGAAAGGTAGAGAGTTGTGCAAAGAAGGATAGACACAGAGCCAGAGGGAGAGAGACACTGCACAGGACCACATGACACATTTCATCAGCCACCATTTGTGCTGATATTTATGTCGGGTGTGGGTTGGTGCCCTGAGGGGTGCGAATGTGTGTGCCCGAGTGTGACCGATTGTGAGAGAGTGTGTGTGGGTGTGCGTCTGTGTGTGAGAGAGTGTATGTATGAGAGTGAGAGAGAGACAGAGACAGAGAAAGATAGCATGTGTGTATGTGTGTGTCTGTGTGTGTATGAAGGAATGGATGCAATGTAACGTTCCCAGAAATCCAAACTAAATTATTTTCTGGTTTCAGTATGCCTGGGTGTCTGCTCCAAGGGGCAGTATGAAAGCAATATAAATCTTTGCCGTCCAGAGGTTTTGATGAAAGAGATGGGCCAAGAGGGTAGAGAAGAAGTAATAGGGAGTGAGAGACTGCACAGGGCCACATGACACAATTCAGTGGGTGTAGTGTGTGTGTGTGGGTGGGTTGTGTGTGAGTGAGTGATCTGTGTGGGGGGGGGTGTTGGCGAGCACAGTTCCTGACATGGCAACAACATATGCTTTTTCTGGCTTCAGTGTGTTTCTGTGAAGTGCAAGGTCAGTGGTATGGCAAAATACAGTTTTCCCTTGTGCTGTCCATGTTGGTGGAGGGACAGAGTGTGGAAAGAGAGATTCAGAGAGACACAGAGAGGGAGAGTGAGAGTGAGGGAAAGAGAGAGAGAGAGAGAGATGGAGATGGAGACTGAGACAGCAGTGTGGCCCACATGACATCAAATTTGTCTCAGCAGTCACAAATAAAAATATATTTTATGACTTCAGTGTCACTGTGTCTGTACAGGGCAAGGGCATCAGGGGGTTGGAGGGTGGGGGGAGGGTTTGGAGATGAAATGCCAGAGGTCCTTGAAATCCCAAACAAATTTCCTTTTTCTGGCCTCAGTGTGCCTCAGTATACAGGGCAAGGGAAGAAGGAAGGTGAAATTAATCTCCGAACTGTGCTATGATTGGGTGTGTGCACAGGGGAGGGGGTAGAGAGAGAGAAACTTAGTGAGAGAAGTGTGCAAGTGAGTGAGAGACAGCCAGAGGATAAAAGCAGCAAGTCAGAGCACACCCAGTCCTCCCCGCCCAAACAGAGGTAAAGGTAACAATAAATGTATTTTTTCATCTTTGATTGACAACTTACTGGTCTGATTCCAAAGAGAGTGGAGGTCTCTTGGTATTCACTTCAGGGCACCGCTGTGTAGTCACCCAGCTACCAACATTGAGGTATACTACCCTTCAGCACTGTCCCTACTCTAACCTGCACCTGCCTCAAATGGCCTACCTTTATAGTGTGTGCAACCCACCCACTGGCCCCCTTTTTCAACTAGCTGGGCACACCTCTCCACCAAACACTAACCTCTAGAGGTACAAGGAAAGGGGAGGGGTTTACGCAGCAAAGTAAAGAACTTAGGTAAGTAACCCAGTGGGCCACCTTTAAACAAGGTGGACAAGACTGTTATACAAAAACATTCAGCCAAGTGTGGCAACTACCTGGCACACATCTGGTGGGACCATTTACCATGGTCAGCAACACAGCAACCCAGGTCCCTGGTAGAAAACGTTTGCTCAAGATTATGCTCAGTTTTCACTTCTGTACGGGGCACCCAAGACACAAGGAAGCAATAGCATTACTGTGCAAACCAGGTTGGGATTCTAGATTGTGGCTTACATAGAAACATAGAAACATAGACTTTGATGGCAGATAAGGACCACTTGGCCCACCTAGTCTGCCATTTCCCTACCTAGAGGATAAGCTGCAGATCCTATTTAACCAACAGCCTATTTCTTCCTACCCGCACAAAAATTGCCTTATGTCTGTTCCATGCATGCTTGAATTCTCCCACAGTTTTAGACCCCACATCTTCAGGAAGGCTGTTCCATGCATCCACCACTCTCTTTGTGAAAAAATACTTCCTCACATTGTCCCTGAGCCATCCCCCCCTCTATCTTCAAATTGTGTCCCCTTGTCCTTGCACATCTCTTTTTCTGAAAGATGCTACCCTCTTGGACTTTGTTGATTCCACTGAGGTACTTAAACGTTTCTATCATGTCCCCCCTCCTCCTCCTTTCCTCAAGGGTATACATATTAAGCTCCTTTAGCCTTTCCTCATATGGCTTCTCTTGCAGACCCTGCACCATTTTAGTTGCCCTCCTCTGAACTGCCTCCATCCTGTCTATGTCCTTGGTGGCTTTTATTCAAGTAACAAACTAGGAATAAACACACAACGAAGATGGACCCCATAGGGCTACATATACTGGTACTTCAGATTCTCCACGCACAGAAATTCCTGAATTCCAGTTTAGCATAGGATGAAGAAACAGAACTGGTGAACACACTCTGGTTCAGCACTGGAGATTGGCATATATTGCCAGTACTAGTACTTTTCCCATTTTACATAGGATTAGAAGTGGTACCCATGACCACACTGAGCACATCCAGGCTCTAGTCTTGCAGAACCCACTATAGTGGTGTAAACTGAATAGACAAAACCCACATCTTAGGCTAAATACTTCCATCAGGCATTGGCCAGTTGCACTGAATAAAAATGTAACGGTTCCCTTCTGAACCCATAGAGGTTAACTGCTTACTCAAGATGGGGGTTCTCTGACCTTTGGCTCCCAAGCTTATACACGGCCATTCCACTCCTGTACCACAGCAGTAGCCACACTTATCAAGGTACCTCTGTCCACCGTATACCCCAGACATCTCTCAACATGGGCAAACAGACCCTTGTGCTCAATCTCCTCACATTCATCTTCCTTTCTCACTCTCCACCCTACTCAGCCATACATAATCCCAGCCTGTACCCCACTCCCCCTCCTCTCCATCCCATCTCCCCATGCACACTGGACCACCAGATCACCCCACTGCATCCCCCACCAATCTCTTCTCCCACCCCCCCCAACCACAAGTTAAACTGGACTCAGCCCATCCTGGCCATACCTGCCCATCTCCTGTACTCTCTCCATCAGGTCCCTACACCAGCTCCAATGCAGCCGTGCTGGCCATCGCAGCCAATTACTCAGACTAATCACCCTACTTCTCCTCTCTGGGAACGTTCACCCCAACCCTGGCCCATGGTCATCTAACCCCCCGCTGGATGTAGCCTACACATTGCCTCAACGAACATCTGCAGTCTTCAAAGAAAACTGCCGCACTCCAGTGCTGGGTTGTGCAACACAGGCTCAATATCATTGCCATAGTGGAGACCTGGCTCTCTGCATCAATCCCTGACTCAGCTGTCTCCCATCCTCCCCCTGGTTTCACCATCTTCAGGGAAGACAGAGTTGGCAAGCATGGGGGTGGATGTGCAGTCTACCTCCGTGACTCTCTCCCTAGCCATGCTCTCCCTACCCCCAAGCTTGAGCATGGGGCCCAAGCTATCACCATAATAATCTCCCCTGACCTGGATAGGGGCCCTCTCTATCTCACTACTGCATACATAACCCCACAAAACCAGGAACCATCAGTCCACTCCCTCACCGACTACCTATCCACCCTGCCTCACAAAGCTGAGCAGCTCGTCCTTGGTGACCTTAATGTCAACTGGCTTAGCTCCACCACCGTACATATAAAGGACACCTTCACCGCACTTGGCCTCTCTCAATTAGTCACACTTAATACCAGACTCAGTCAGTCAAGTGGCACCAACTCCCTCCTTGATATAATTCTTTCCAACTGCCCCCACAAAATAAAGGATGTTAATATCTTAGATAACTCACTTAGCAACCACTCCCCCATCCTCTGTCACTGGTCTTCATCCACACTAAAACCCATGCCCCAAGTCACCTCCCACCACCGTTTTCACCCAGGGGGCCTTAGTAAATTGAAGCAACACCTATCCCAAACAGACTGGACCCCAATCTCTCTCGCAACCGATACAGACACCGCACTAGCCTACCTCACCTGTGCTTTCTGCAAGGCCTGTGACCTCTTTGCCCCTTTTACCAGCACCCTCCCCAGATGACAAAATGCCCCTTGGATCTCCCCCACTCTCATTAAACAACTGAGACAGAGAGACAACCTATGGCATATCACGGTCCAGTCGGGTAGGCCTGTGAACAGACAGGCTTATAACTCTTCTCATAACAAATGCACCTAGGCCATACGGCAAGCAAAAGCCAAACACTACCCAACCACCCTGGCCTCCTCCTGGGGCTCTGCACATGCTTTCTGGGGCAATATTAAGGAGCTCAATGGAAAAACCTGCTCCCCCCATCCCAGATAGCAGTCAATGGCAGTATCACTGCTGACCCCCTACATATTATTGAATGCCTCAACATGACCTTCTCAGATCTCAGCTCAGTCTTACCTACCCACTTCTTTGACCCGATTACTCCTTCAACCCCTTCCACCCTGGAGCACCCCCCATTTCTCTTCTACACCATATCCCCCCATGAAGCCAAACCTCTCCTACTCCTACTAAAAGCCCTCTCCACCCACAATCCCAAATGCAACCCAATCAACTCCAGGATTCTCCTGCGAACTCTAGATGTCATGCTAACCCCTCTCACTGACCTGCTAAACTGGTCCCTTTGTCTTGGTCAGTTCCCGAGCGCCTGGAAATCAACTGAAATCACCCCAATTCATAAGACTGGAGATCAGGTGACATTACCGGGGCAGTGTTCATAGACCTATCTAAGGCCTTCGACACTGTGTGTCACCCCCTCCTGCTCCACTCCCTCCATAATTTGGGTTTCTCATCAGGCCCCCTTGCCTGGTTCTCTAGTTACCTCCATGACAGATCACAACAGCTCAAGATAAACAGTACCCTATCAGCCATGCTACCTGTTCACTCCAGTGTCCCCCAGGGGTCCATCCTTTGCCCTAATCTGTTCAGTCTCTTTCTCAACACTCTTCCCAGCACCTGCTCAGGCAAAATGCTCCAATACGCTGAAGATGTGGTCCTTGTCACCTCCCACCCTGACCTTGGTCAACATTCTTTAATTTCTCTAATTAAGGAGAGACAAACTATATTTCTTATTAAAGTTTTTCTATTACAAGACTCTTGGTTTCCCAGAAAGTGTCTTTAGGAAGAAATCAGAGTGGAAAAACTGGGCTACATACACCCATTTATGCAATTAGTTAAGAAAACTATCCTCCCTTCAACCTTGGAACATACCTTACATATTTACAGTGTATAAGAACTTGGGATGAGATTGTTTTTACAGTCAAACATAGATTATGAGATTTAGATATAAATCAAATATTCTCCAAGCTATCTCAGTTAAAACTATATTGTGATTATAAGCATTTTAAAACTACTTGGGGTCTTGAGCCTTATCTGTTACATTTAACCTGCCCCCAAACTCAGAAGAGCATATTTCAGATTGAGAACAACTAGTTACAATGCCCAGTTTATTCTATACAGACAAAGAAGAAACAATGTCTTGTCTCCATATTGTAAGTGTGGTAAACCATTTGAAGATGATTTAAAACATGTTGTCTTATTATGCACTCTTTTTGATCAAAGTAGGAAAAAATAGTTGGGTGGACTGCTGAGCGGTCTTAGCCGGCCCCTGACAGGATTATAGAATACCTTTTTACCTGTAATGAGAAAATTATACTGAAGAATGTTGCCAAATTCTTGTTATCCATATTTTTTAAGGATCAAATTTAATGAATGTACAGGTAAAAGGTTTTGTGCAATATTTGGATATTCCTCTGTAAAAAAAATGAGTTTGCAAATGGACAGACATTTTGATTATGGAATGTATTTTTTCATCTGTCTTAATATATTTATTAAATACATCACTAAATTTAGCACATTGTAATAGCTTAAGCTGAACAATAAAGACTTTTGTTCTTGTAGTCATAACACAACTTAAATGTCCCAGTGGGAAAGAAAGGTCCAACCTGGTTATATTCCCGGGTCGCCCCTGAAAAAGGGATCACTGGTCTCAGTGGGCTTACCTGGTTACCAAAATCTAAATAAATAAATATGCTTTAGAATGAATACCCACTTTATACTGCCAAATGGTCTCTCCTAATTGTGACATAACCACAGTGAACAGCATCGTTAATAAAATAGAATCTTGAAGGAAGCCACAACAATAAAACATAGGAGTTGCAGTTGTATTTCTTACAGGGACTATAGATTTTCAGTCAGAGAGGCATGACTAGATCCAAGATAGTACTGTTTCTGTCAATTCCCCAGAGAGCTCCAGATGATCTATTAAAAGTATAATTTACCACATCAATTAACGCTGCGTGATTGTGGAGAATCAACATAAATAATTCTTTTGTATCGCAAGCTAAAAGATCAATCATCCCACTAACCAAATCTATTTCTGTGTTATGTCAAGGTCTAAATCCACACCAATAATGTTCATATATCTATGATGTTACTTGTTTTATTTATTTAGTTATTGTTAATCAAAGAATGGATTTTCCAATGCACCATGGTTCCAATACATGATCTAAGTCCATGCACAGTGTAAGAGTTAAAGCAGTGAACTCCTTGCCTCATTGAGAATTCTGCATCTGAGTCACACTGACACAAACTAAAGCATGAAAATCCTTTCACTATATAAATTATATGGAGAATATGTTTGTTTCACTTTAAGTTGGCACTGTACTCACTCACCTAAACAGATCATTCTGAGCTAGGCTAGCAAATGTCTGCTGGACTTCATCCCTCTGTATAATTAGGGTTCTGAGAATGACTGAATGTGTGAGCTGATTTCAAATAAAACCCAGAACATCAAAGGTTCTCTAACAAGGTCTAATGTAATATAGAGAATAATGGATGGGGAAGGGTTTGATATGAGAATTTAATGCACATCCAAGTTGTGGAATGCTACATAAACCCCGAGGGCAAAGCCCGAGGGGTTTATCAAAGCATCCCACAATGAGGGTGTGCATTAAATTCTCATATGAAACACCCTCCCCATCTTTTATTTTTTATAATAACAGGCCAGCATTTTTTCTCCAGCAGTTTGTGAGACTGTTTGGCCCCACCCACATATAGAATGTTGGCCAATGAGGCAGCAGCATAGTTTGACTGGCATGGCTCATGAATGTCATAACAACCAGCCGGTTGTTATGGAAAATATCAACCTGGTCAGTACATTGACAGAAATTGCTGACCAGTTAATATAAAGCAATAATATTTGTAATAACAAAACAAGGATTTAAAAAAATCCTTGCAAAGTCCTTTTTAGACCTTAAGGCTTTAGAACATCTAGTCTTTTGAAACTAGTTGTCTGGCAACTCACTCCTTTTCATAAGCAATGGTTTAAATAAATTAAAATGGCTGAAAGATGATGACTTTGGCTAATCTACTGTCATTGTTGATTGTTTTGGTTATCTGATTATTTTATGTTCTGTATTGTAATTTTAATTTTAAATAAAAAAAAACTTAATTGCAAAAAAAAAAAAATGGCTGAAAGAAACTCATATCATTATATCCTTAGCAAAAGAAATGGCTGCCTTGCTATGTTTTGAATACAGTACTATACAATATTAAATGACTAGTAATTATTCTGTACTCCACCGAGCCTTCACAGTTCCTCGCATTCTGTGGAAGAGCCAAAACAACTACTTATATGTCAGTCACATGTGTGCTCTCAGCAGCATTCCCCATGAAAGTCTGCTAGCTGCTTATGCTCCAGCATCAACATCACCATTACAGATTTTCCGACAAACTACAAAATAAAGCAAAAGCAGGAAACTGCCACTTTCAATTTCTTGTGTTCAGAGTTTCATGTACCTTGATAGCAGGCATCTTCTTTGCACATACTCCACCTTTTTTAGTATTTTTGCTTGCCAAATGTAAACAAACATATGATCAGTCTGAACTCTGAGAGGGCTTTTGGGGGCTTGGTCATTCTCTACCTATCATAGCTTTAAAAGTCCCTATCTCTACCCCCAATTCTACCCACTCTTCACCTATCTGATGCTTTGGGGTTTGAAGTACCTGGTCATAGGGTCATAGAAAGATAGGATTTGAGGGTAGATAAGGACAACTTGGCTCATCAAGTCTGAACATTTCTCCTTAACTACCCTATTACCGAAGACTGGGTTTGAGCTACATGTCTTTCTTCTCCCCCCTTTCTTTCCACTGTGATTCCCTTGTGCTGATCCCATGAAATCTTGAACTCCATCACTGTTTTCAGCCACACCACCTCTGCAGGAAGGCTGTCCCAGGAATCCACAACTATTTCTGTGAAGAAGTACTTCCTCATATCTCTCCTGAATCTACCCCCACCAGCTTTGTAGCATGTCCCCTTTTTATACTGCACACTTCTTCAGGAAAAATACTTCCCTCTTGTACCTTATTCACCCCTGTGAGGTATTTGACAGTCTCTGTCATATCCCCCTTCACCCTCCTCAGTTCCAGGGTGTACATATTGAGGTCCTTTATTGTCTCCTTGTAGGACATTTGATGCAGACCCTGCACCATTTTAGTTGCCATCCTCTGGACCCATCTCCATTCTGCCTACGCCCTTCCAGAGATATTGTCTCTAGAACCAGACACAGTACCCTAGGTGGGGTCTTACCAGCAATCTATAAGTAAGCAATGCCACCTCTCACTCTTTCTGCTGGTGATACCCCTTCCTATGCACCCCAGCATCCCACTAGCCCTCCCTACTGCCTTCTTGCACTGCCTGGCCACCTTTAGGCCATCCAATATGATTATCCTCATGTCTTTTTCCTGCGTTGTGGTCATCAATACAACTCCATCTATTTTGTATGCCACCCTTGGGTTTCTGTGCCCTAAGTGCATTATTTTGCACTTTTTCCTCATTAGAACCCAGTTGCCATACTCTTGAACACTCCTCTAGTTTACTCAGGTCTCTGCTCATCCTTTCCATGCCCCCCTGAAGCATCCACCCTATTGCAGAACTTGGTGTCATCTCAAAGAGGTAGACCTTCTCTTCCATCTCATCTGAATTGTCACTTATAAAGACATTAAAGAGGACCAGTCCCAGCATTGATACTTGGTCAATCAGAAGGCTGGAAAATACAAGTTAGAAATTAGTTTTATTGCACAGCTTGTGCAGTAGTTCCTACTAGCAATGTTTCCTGGGCAGTTTGTTCCACTTGTGATTCTGTTCATTGCTTTATTTCTGATGGGAATAGTAGAGATGTTTCATAACACCCATAGCTTTTTCATGTATGCAGCTGACAAGGATGGCATCACAGTAGGTATTTACTTTGTAGTACACTTTAACTTAACAAATCACTGATTGGGAGAAGTTCAACCAGAGTCCCCAAGCCCTGATTGGCTTCAACTCTACAAGTCCCTCCGCCACAATGTTACAACCAGTAACACTGGCAGCTTGCCCACTCCCAGATCTGTGACAGACAGGCAGCAGCTAATCAGATCCTCCTTTGGAGAGTGGAACATACTAAACAATGTCATGATCAGTGCCCCCCCAAATCAAGCCAGCTCAATGTGAATTCAACATACTTCAAGTAACCCCCCAACAAACTCCAACACTGGGGTGCACAACCCCCAGTGCCAGCTAACAACACTCCCTAACTGTCTGCAATGCTGGGGAGCCCAACCCCCAATGCAACAGAAGAACACCCCCACACACACACAGATACTTCCCCCTCAACTGGGGTGATCAATCCTCAATGTTGTTAAGCAACTCACTTACATTGAGGTTGCCAATCTCTAGTGTCCATGAAATAAAACAAAATCATCTCTGTTTCCTATTTTTTTATTAAATCTGAAAGAAAGAAAACCATCCAGTGATGTCTTCTAGATCCCTGGTCCAGCGTCATCTCCTCCAACCCCAACCCCCCAACACCCTCCAGGTCTGTGAAGAATGTTGAAATTTTGATGGAATGAATTCTCTAGAATTTTACAAAATTACATGGAATTCCTTTGGTTGCGTAATTCCAACATTTTGCATGTAATGTTTTTTTTTCAGATTTATAATCTCAGTTTACATAAATTGATGATTTTGTTTCTGCAATCCATGGAATCATATTTTGTGGTTTATATGATCTGCATAAAATTAATCCACTGCTTACAAAGAAATGCTTTTTGAAATTCCCCTAAATTTAAATGTAAATTTCAAAAATCATTTTGGAAATGGAATTGCCATTCTGTACCAGTTCCAATAATGGAATTCCATAGTCAACACAGTACTACCCCTTCTTGGCACATATCACCCCACATACCCCCAATCCCTCATTTACATAACTAGAGTCCCAAAAAAGTAATCATGTTTGTGATAGGCAACAATAATATACCTACCACGCCCAACTGCAAACTGCTTGAAAATCAGGTAACTCTGGTTAATGGCTTATTATTGCATTTTGAACCTTTACTCATAACTTCATCAGTTTTTAACATTTTTGCCCAAAATTTTCAACATAGCCTTCCTTTTACCCCACCTCATCTACAAGTCTGACATCATTGTTTAAATTCCCTTTGAAAGATGTTTTTATATTCAGTCAGTGAAATCACCTTTCTGATGGTATTTAAAAAGAGCATCTATCTTAATCTTGGTATGGGGTAAGAAAAAGACTATGTTGAACATTTGAGGTTAAAATCTCAAAAATAACAAAATTATGAAAGTAGACATTCAAATTGTACAAAGTTTACTTATAACATTCCTACTTGTTGAGATTCGGACACCAAATTTTAAACATAGGCATTTTTTACACCACTTTGTGTACAGTATATAACAGGTGTAATTTTTCAGATCTTGCCAAAAGAGTATTTTCCAGGTTGTGACACAAAATAATGTTTGGGCAGGATTTCATAAATGACACATGCCATGTTCATAAGGTGGGGTAATAAAAAGTAAATGTCTTGAAGTCAAAATCTTAAAAAAAACAGTTATGAAGAAACTTAGAATTTCTTAACATTTACTCATAAGTAGGGATGGGCAAAGGTTGAATGGATATGGATAGGCTGAGTTTGGATTTGATTTTTGCAAAGGATTTGGATTTGCCTGATTCAAGTCTATACTGATAACTGGTACAAAAAATAAATTTTTCAGGAGAAAATTAAATTTACTCAATACATTTTGGCTGATGATCTTCATCGATACCAAAATAACTATGTAGAAAACCAGTGGATCCATAAAGAGACGAAGGCTGACTTTAACCAATGTCAAACATTCCACATTTTCAGGCAACAAACTGTTCTGCAGATCAGAAGCAACACTACCAGAAGTGCTGAAGATTCTCTGAGTATACACTGGATGGAGGACAACTTAAATATAAAATGGCAACTCTACACAATACAAGCCAGATTTTTCTCTTACTTTGTCAATATTCCAAGGGGTCATCCAATATGTTGAGTTTCCTGGGGGCTTTTAAATAGTTTTCAAACATTGTGGAAGTAGTATGACCTTTGCCAAGAAAGTAAGAGTTTGTATCTTTACCAATATCACATAGCCCTGACGAAATGACACCATATTCAGCATTTCCATTAAATGTTTTGCCCTTTGGCAGTGAGGTTTGGGAAGGTGAATGCTCAACTGGTTGTGAAATTGAAATAGTAGCCATCTTTACATCTGACACTTTTCAATGAAAAGGTCTTTATACCTGTTGATGACTGTGAAGCCACAGGAGAGAAAGGATGCCAGGCTAGCCTTAAATCGAGATTCTAACATTGTAGCCAGAATATTATGTTCTGAATCTAACATAGTGAAACAGAGGCAGCTACTCAAACACCTGGAGCCACGATAATAACTAAAAACTGTTACATTAAAGTTGGGCTGCCATATATGGGAAAAGGAAAACAGACAACACTGGGTAACAATGAAAAATTAAATCCATAGCAGCTTTGTCATGGACAAGATACCAATGTTTCACATGGTCACATACACTTTATCAGGATACCTTTATAAAGTGCATGTGGCTGTGCAAACATTGGGGGCTTGTCCATGCCAAAGCTGCTATAGATTTTACTATTTTATTCATCACATAGATAGTTTTTTGTAGCATTACCTAGCATTGTGGGTTTTTATTTTCTGGTACAGTGCAGCCTGACTTTAATGTAGTGGTTCTGAATCCAACATCACTGATACTATGGGGTCCACTTCCAGAGGAATATAGTTAGCTTTTTGACAAGAGAAACAGCACTACTTTCCTCAAGAAATGTTGCCTTCTGCTTTTCAAGTTTGTTCCTAAGAAGAACTATCAGGAGTACTACTTGATTCTGACTGGCATTGTCTGCACTCATTCACCAAGTGGCTTCCTCAAGTGGCTCAAGAATGTGATACAATTGTGCCATCAGGGTCCAATGATTTGAATTGAATGACACATCTCCTTTCCCTAGTGAGTGATCCATGGTGTACTGATGCACTGCTTTGTGCTGCTCAAGAAGCCACATATCATGTAGTAGGTGAAATTTTACCTGGTGACCACTTCCTATTTCAGCTGATGAGGAAGGCTGTTGTCCTTTTGTATCTGATGCACTGTTTTATATACTTCAGCAGAATGACTAAAACATCCACATATTTTGTATACAACTCAATGTATTCTGAATGGTTCTGTCATCTTTAAGAAAATCACTACAAGATTGAGGGATTGTACAAAGAAAGGTATGTGCACATACCCTCCATCCTTTGCAGCATGTACAATGTTAGCCCCATTATCAGATACTAAAAGCTCTGGAGACAGGCCATGAGGAGTTAGCCGTTCAGCAAACTATCTTCTTAATTCTTGCAAGAGGTTCACTGCAGTGTGATCTTTTGACTCAAAACTAGTAACACACAAGGCAACCTGCTTCTTACATGTTATGGCAGATGTGATCTCTACAGAGGATGTGGAAGAGGAATTGTGAATCATGAATTTTGAAAAGATGCCCAGTAATCAGTAACTGTCATCTAGTCTACAGTTTGACCACTGGTCCACAAGTCAATTGTAATATTTATTTGTGGCACAGCTGTGAGCTTAAAGGCCTGCTTAACTTTTTACACAAAACACAATAGACATTTGGTACTGCTTTAGTGGAAAATGACTTCTGGATGATATTTGCTATTGTGGAGCTGAAATCTGCATGACTTGCTTGAAGTCAACAGATTCAACAAAAGAGAAGGGGCATAGGTCAAGAACAATAATTTCTGCTATTACCTTATTTAATTTCTAGGTCACTGGATGGGTGTTACATACCCTTTGAAATTACTCTTGCATAGTTCACTGTTTTGGTTTGGAGCATGGTCTGTTGCAAGAGAAATGGAGAGTAGGAAAATGAGGGGTACTGACAGATACAAAGGTGCCAGATAGTGATGGTGATGGTGATGGTGACGGAGATGGAAGATTATGTTATTTGTTTTTCTTTTTGGTTAAGTGGAGTTGAAAAATAGTTGGCTATACCACCACTTTCTAATAGTGAAGAAACTCCTGGTTTTCTGTCACCTGTCTCATCCTCTGTCTCATCAGATACTGATGCCTAGTCTTTTCTATTGCATGCGATTGTGTGCCTTCTCTTTAAGTGTCTTATTAAAGTGGATGTTCTGAGGTGATTTTCCAGTCTCCCCTTGTTGACACCAGTTTCACAGAGTGTACACATTGTACAACAAGCATTGAGAGACTCTATATAATAGTAATTCTATACCCAAGAAGTGGCTGCCTTAACTTTACCTCCTGGCGTAGGTACCACTTGGCTACCAATAACGAAAGTGCTTTCAATTGTTAATGTCACCATTATCATCATGGACAGTGTCCTCCTCATGCAATATAATGGCATCAGTAGGGAGACAGTACTATGGTCCTTGTTGCCACCATGGCCACCTCCATTTGTGTTGTCCTCCCTGATGGCCCATCGCCAGGTTGTAGGACTTTGTCCCTCACCAAATCAGCCGCATAATTCTATGTGTGGTACATAGCTCAGTGCTTGTGACATGTAAAAACTGAGTGAGATATGCTTGGTGCTTAGATACGTTTGAACTGGATTGGTACATAGGTCAGTGTTTGTAGTACATAGAAACTAAATGATGTGGTTGGTGCTAACATACATTTGAGCTGGATCAATATAGTCCTTTAGTTCTGAGCGATTCTTGATCTTTGGCCTTTCTCTGTATCCCACTTTTGGTGGGATGCTCGGTAAGTGTAGGTTTGAAGGCCCAGCACAAGGTGAGAAGTGAGTGCCAGAAAAAGAAGAGGAGGCAGGGGAGGATGGAAGGCTAGTGCGACTCACTAAGCAGAGGAGGCAGTAGCAGGATACATATATAGAGGATGGGGGAGGAGCTATTCCCCCCATAAAACTACAGGCTACAGTCTTCCAGTTCTGTGTGTGGTATATAGCTCAGGGCTTGTGATACATAAGAGCTCAATGAGATATGGTTGGTGCATAGATACATTTGAACTGGACTAGTTCATGGGTCAGTGTTTGTAGTACAGAGGAACTGAATGATGTGGTTGCTGCTTAGATACGTTTGAGCTGGATGAGTATAGTTGATGACAGAGTCTTGATCTTTGGCCTTCCTCTATATCCCACCTTTGGTGGGATGCTCAGTAAGTGTAGGTTTGAAGACCCAAAGAAAATTAATTACTGTTGTGATTACATCTTCCAACTCTTGAGAGTGTAGCCAGTAGCACACAGGAGAGGAAAAAAACCCTTTGGGGGGAACCTCCAAGGACCCATGGCTACTGACCTGCCCATCCTCTGGGCATACTAAAAGGAGAGTAATCCTAGCTGCTAAGTACTGACTTGTTATCTTAGTATGAGATCCAGGTTTTTGGTAGTACAGGTAAATCCTGATTCGATGGTGAGCAGAGTAATCCTGGAGAATGAGGTACTGGTGGATGAATTGAGTAGAGTCCTGTAGAGACTGTGATCCCCACAAAGTAGGCCAAGATGAGATAAATATGGAGCTAAAGTGGATCAATCTGCAGTGAGTCAAGCTGGTCGATGGTCATGCCCAAGAGGTCGATACTGGAAGTCCATACAGATCATCAGTGAGGAGGTGCAAGCATGAGCAGTGCCAGTGCGTGGTGGCACATTATAGGGGACATGACCCCCCCACATGGGTCATCCAAAGAGGCAGAATGCATTGAGCAGCAGCTGGGCCCCCTTATTTGGGGTGACGCAGGACTGAGGTGAGCCACAGTCAGGCCTCCTTGCAGGGCAAAAAAGTGAGAAGCAGCCAGGCCCTATACTGAGTGAAGCTGGAATGGGTTAAGCAAGCTGCAATGTCTCTTGCGGGGTGAAGCTGGTATAAGTCGGGCCTCAGTGTGTGGTGAAGTATGAATGCATTGAGCATAGCTAGTTGTAGTCAGGTTAGAGGGTCAGACATTGTGGCAGAATCACCTTTGTGGGTGTCCAGTAGTCCATAACGAATGGGACAGTGGAAGCTGGACATTCTGGGATGCAACTCCAAGGAAGGCTAAGTACTGACTAGTTGGAATAGAATTTGAGCCAAGGTGTTGGTCAAAGAGGCATATCCATAGTTAGATGGCAGCAATAATCCTGGAAGATGAGGTACTGATGAAGGAAGAGTCCGTCATGTAGAAATGATAGAATAAGACACAAATTAATCCAAGTCCATAATATCTATGGAGAAGAAGGTGAGGAATGTACATATGCAGGTAGCTCAGCTAGCAGCTGTGTGATGAATCATATGGAGGAGTGACAATATAGATGTTGATGACCTGGATGAGAGAGAGTCCAATTTGACTAGACAGGGTGTCCGAAGGTGTCCTGAAAATCATGGTGAGCATCACTATAATGACCATGGAACTGATCAGAAATCAGACAAGGACGGGTATAGTTGTGGTAATAAGAGCGGAAGTGTCCAGAATTACATTCTTCCCATGTTTGTGGCTAGCTATATCATGGGACCCCAATGGAGAACCAGTGTATGCAGAGAGTGAAGATTAAGCAGTAGTGTGAGTCTCAGAGTCAGAGTCAAAGGCAAGACCCCCATGTGGGTCGGCTGAGGTGAGATGGGATGAAATTGAGCAGGCAACAAGGCCCCCTTTTTGTGGGGTGAAGCAGGAGATGATGGTGGGACCCCAAGTGGTTCACCATGCAAGGTTCCAGAGAGATGAGACCTCCATGTAGGTCAGCCAAGGTTTGATGGAATGTTGTAGAGCAAGCAGCCAGGCCCTCTGGAGGGCGAACCAAGAGAAAAGACGGGACCCCACTTGGTCCGAAAGTCCATAGGTTCAAATAGAGAGGGTGAGACCTCCGTGTAGGCCAGCCAGGGTGAGATGGAATGTGGTTGAGCAAGCAGCCTGGCTGCCTTGAGAGGCAAAGCAAGAGACATGGTGAGGCCTTACGTTATCTGCTGGTTCATAGGCTCCAGTAGAGAAGGTAGACCCACCATGTAGGTTGGCCAAGTGATAGGGAATGCAGTTGAGCAAACAGCCAGGCCTCATTGTGGGGGGAAGTAGGAGACAATGGGGGGGCCCCTCATAGTCTACCATTTCATAGGTCCAGTAGAGAAGGTGAACCCTCCATGTGGGTCAGCTGAGATGACAGGGAATGTGACATTTGTGCATGCAGCCAGGCCCCCTCACAGGGCAAAGTGGGAGAGGATGGTGGAACCTCACTTGGCCCGCCATCCATATCTTGGAGGGGCGAGAATGGAAAAACTGGTCAATAGTCGATCCTTGAGTGTGATGAAGGAGAAGTCCATTCTGGAAAATGTAAAGGATTCCAGTGAGCAAACAGTTAGGCCTCCTAATGGAATGCAGTGAGCAAGCAGCCAGGCTCCTCTTGCGGGGCAAAGTGGACATAAACCTCCAGGCCCCTTTGCGGAGTGAAGCTGGAATACATTGAGCAGGTAGCCAGGCCCCCTTGTGGGGCAAAGCATGAATGGGTTGAGAAAGCAGCCAAGCCCCCTTGCAGGGTGAAGCAGGAATGCGTTGAGCAGGCAGTCAGGCCCTCTTGAGGGGCAAAGTGGAGATAAACCTCCAGACTCCCTTGCAGGGTAAAGCAGGAAGACATTGAGCACATAGCCATGACCCTTGTGGGGTGAAGCAAGAATGGGAAGCACAAGCAGCCAGGCCCAGGGGGGGTGAAGCAGGAATGCAGTGAGCAGGCAGCCAGGCCTCCTTGCAGAGTGAAGTAGGAAAGCATTGAGTGGGCAGCCAGGCCCCCTTGCAGGGTGAAGCGGATAAACAGCCTGGACTCTGTACAAGGCGAAGCAGAAATGGCAGGATCCCTCGTGGTGTGCCAAGTCAGTAGGGCAGAAGCTCGGAACGGCAGATCCAGTAACATGAAGCAGATAAAGATATCCTTGGGTGCAATTTGAGTGAGGTAGAGTGAAAGTGGTGAGCAAGACTATGCGTATGACTCCTAGACAGGTAGCCCCCCCCAACGTAGGTTGCTTGAGGAGAGTAAATTTTATCCAGGATGGCAGTGTATACTCCAGAGTGGTCTGCATTACGAAAACAGACTGTAGGAGGTCTCGAATTACCCTTTCTTTCTAAGGTTCTTCATGAAAAGTGCAGCAAGTTCAGAAATGCCCAAAGCAAACTTCAAGTAGCAAGATTATTTGTATGTGATGGCAAGGAAAAAAAGACATAGCAGAAGAAAACAAAGCATACCATGTTAAGCTGTACTGGCATCTCCATAGGCGAGGATGTGGCCCTGTTAGCAGGAGGTAATGGTGTGCAGGTTGTGCTTCTAGAGTCGAGCTGACCGAGGAGAGTTGATCCCCAAAAGGAAGCAGAGAGGGGTAGAAGTCCCAGGGAGGGCTCGACCATTACAGAAGATCTGGGCAGGGTGCACAGCAGAGAGAGGAATGAAACAAGCAGCAGACATCACCCATCGTGAAGAAGGAGACAATCAGGGGAGCCACGGATGGCAAGCAGCAGAAAAGACAGACGATGCAGCAGCAGATGCCCGGTGCAGCAGTGCAAAATGGCGTCCCCGGCACAGAACAGGGAAAGCAGATGTGGCAGCAGGCTGGAGACCAGCTGGCATGGAATAGTGCAGAGCTGAAACGTCCAGGAGGTGGAGACTCCAGGAGGAGCAGCAGTTTCTCATCACACCAGTCAGAATTCATGTTTGTTGAAATCCATATCCATCAGGTTACACAGTTCAGGCCAGTTCAGTTGAGCAGACCCTGACCAGTAAAGGGAAGCACTCAGCTAGGAAATACAGTAGCAGAGACTATGCAGGTAGTTACAGATGATGAGCCAGAGCAACAGCAGCAGGCCACAAGCAGAAATGGGAGCAGAACCAGTGAGGAGCAAATCAGAGAAGCCAAACAGAGGCACAGATGGCATGGCCAGTTAGGAAAAAAGCCCAAGGAAAAGAACAGAGGAGGACAGAGCAAGGTACGAGAGTGAAGGGGAATGAGCAAGGCCCACAAGAAAGGGGGTGGAAATAAACAAAGCAAGCGATACACCAGAAGGCAGACGACAAGGGGCAGAGCAGGACAAACAACAAACGGCCACAGGAGGAAGGGGGGGAGAGACAGTGACAGCCCAACCAGCCACACTGCCGAGGAGCGAGTGCGACTCGTTAAGCAGAGGGGGCATTAGCAGGATACTTATATAGAGGATGGGGGAGGAGTTATTCCCCCTTCCCATAGAACCACAGGTGACAGCCTTCCAAGAAGAATCATATGCCTCAGACTCAGACACATTGAGCACAAAGTTGCTACCACTGCTGTTATTTCTGGTCTGGAGTCTGAGTCATTAGATGATGATTGGGATAGTGCAACATTAAAAGCATAATCATCCTTTCAGTGCCTCCGTGGGTGATGCCCAAGACTAATTTTTTTAAATAACAGTGCCTCTGTTTCCTTGTTCCTTACTCCTCTTACAAGGTACAGCACAACCTGAGTCTCCCTCTTTTTTTTTTTTGATGTACCAGGAAATGGATTACTTGTAAGGAAAAGGGGATGTGCCACTGGTGTCACAGACTGAGAATTATTATCTTTTTTTTGTCAAACACAATTCAGCAGTGCTAGTAGGAGGAGGTAGACTGATAGCTCTGCTTATGGCAAAATCATCAACTTGCTTTTTTCTGCCTTTTTGGGGCAAACTGGTTTTTGCAACCTGTCATTATTATTATTCTTAGTTCCACTTCTTTCTGTGTTTTTTTTTTTAAAGAAAATTTTTTTCTAAAGCATGGTGATTTGGAAAACAACATATTTTTAAATGTGTTTTTGCACATAATAGAGCCCTATGGCATGCTAGCCAGAGGGATCCAGTTTTACAGAATCGTCAGGGTTGAGAAATAATGTTTTTTTTTTTCTCACAGCAGGATAATTAAATAAAGTGGGCAGCTAGCCCAGTAGGCTTATGTCACACTAGCCAAGGGGCTTTAGCTGTGCAGGATGGTCAGGATTTAGAACAAAGTTTTTTTTTTTAACAGCAGGAGAATTGAAGCAATTGAGTGGTTAGCTCAGTATGCTTATGTCATGCTAGCCAAGGGGGTTCAGCTTTGCAGGATGGACAGGGTTGAGAATGTTTTTGTTTATTTTTATTAGAAGCAGGATGATTATAGAAATTGGTCAGCTAATCCAGTAGGCTTATGTCATGCTACCAAGGGTCTTTTACTTGGCAGGATGATCAGGGTTGACAACATTTTCTTAACAGTAGTCTGATAGAATAAATTGAGTGGCTAGCCCAGTAGGCTTATGTCATGCTAGAAAAGGGGCTTTGACTTTGCAGGATGGTTAGGTCCGAGAACAGTTTGTTTCTTGTTTGTTTCGACAGCAGGATGATTTGAAAAACAGTAAAGTAACAAACATGCAATATTCTATTGTTTGTAGTAAAACTGTTGTTTTAATTTGTTGTCTTGTAGTAATTTTTTCCTTACTTTGTCCCTTTTTTTTTCACTTTCAGCCCACACCACCACATCCATGATTTTTAATTGTCAGTGAGCTGCACACTCATACCTTTCAGCTCCCGCTTTCTCTTTTCTCTAACTTTTTTTTATCTTTTCTGGTATTTCTTTTTTTTTTTCTTACTTTGTCTCCCTTTTTAAATAAGCACATACACCCCCACTCTTTTTTTTTGTAACCCTCCATTCTCTTTAGCTTTTCTTATCCTGTTCTGTCTTCTGTGCTTGTAATTCTCTTTTCCATTTACTTTGTCTGTCTTTTGTTAGCACACGTCTCCACCCCACTCTTTTTTTTTGTGATTTGTTTGTCTTTTCTGACTGTCTTTCTTAGCTTTTTCATATTTCTGTCTTCTTTTCTTGTGTTTCCTTATTCCTTCTTTCTCATCTTAATTTTCTTGTCCTAACCCCCATGTAGTGTATTCAGCAGCCCCCCAAGGATGTGGTCACCTCCTTCAAGTCCCAGTGTACCAGCCCCCCCCATTCCTTTTCTGTTTTAGTACCCTCTCTTAATTTTTCTTTTTCCCAATTACTACTTTTAGTTCTATATCTTTTTTACTCAGTTAATCCTCTAGTCCCAAACCAATCCTTTCCAAGCTTCAATTTACCTCCACCCCCACTTTGTCTATACTCTTGCCTTGATTCCCCCAACCCCCACCTTCACTTTCTCTCCTTCCCCTCTCATTTGCACTTAGCTTTTTTCTTACAAAGTTTTCTTTTGTAAGGTTAACTTATTTCTTTGTAAAATGCAACTTTTGTTTTCATTCTTTTGTGCTTGTTTTCATTTTTCCTGCTTCACCAGCCCTCACCACTCAAACCACTGCTACTACTAGCAAAGGATCATATGTCTGATCTGACTCAGACCTCTCTTTCAGCCCCAGTAATTCTGCTAATTAGCTCTGCACATTGTGGAATGTGGCTAATCTATAGCACGGTCTTCCTTTTATACTCTGGTTTGTGCATGTCTAACCGAGGTATGGGACTCGCTGCAGAGGCATCCTTTCACCGCTCCCTTAGTTACAAATGCCAGTCACATAACTGGTAGTGACTGGCAAGCCTGCAAGAACAGGCTGGGAGGCTGGTGTGAGGGAAATAAACGGAAAAGAAAAAACTGAAATCAGAGCTGAACTGGTAGTGTTCAGTTTGGGATTTGCTGCATCTGAGCTGCTTGAGCACAGGATGGCTTGATTTCAGCATAGGGGTTTATGCCCATTCCTACTCATAGCATTGCAATTTTCTTACAGTTTGAACCCACATTTTCATCATACTCTATTTTTTAAGTCACGTAATGATCATGATAGGTGTCCCCCTCTAAACCTTTTCTCACAGTCATTCCACACAATCACAAATCAGGTGGGATTGCGTTAATAACACCTATCGGTCATGATATTAGAAGATCTTGGTTTGAGCCTGCTACATGTTAGCTCTAGGAAAAATTATTACCTGGAGCAAACCACAGGTACTGTATATTGGAACATGATGCGGTATATTGCTAGCACTAAGGACATGTTCCAACATACCAGTCAGGCACGTTTCAGATTGTGCCTGCAAACCATAGCCCCCAAATGGCCACAGGAGGTATGTGGCCAACAGGGTGCTATTGGGCCTACTGTTAGGGCCCACCAATAGCAATGACTCCTCAGTCAGCAGTAGGCATGCGATTGCAAAATGTCACTCAGACAGCAGGTGGCCATTTTGGTGAGCAGAGGATCTGAGTGGGATGCCATCAGAGGGGCACATATACCATTGGTAGTGGGCCAAAGTGGGGTTGTGGTAGTGGTGAGGACTGGGTGGGCAGGTCAAGGTGGGAATGTTGTAACTACAGGGGACCATCGGATACCATGGATGTGGTATGGAAGAATTACTGATCTTACTGAGTGGCTGATTGATGGAGGGGTGGGGGGACCACTGAACACCAGTCAAGTGATATTGAAGAATTACTGATCTTATGGGGCAGTTGATAGGGGAATGGGGGTTAACTACAGACTTGGATGCACTCCAGGAGGAGACTGGATGGAGGTAAAAAGACAAGTGCCACTGATAAAGAAAATGAGCACTAGAGTGGTTGCTTTAAGTTTATCCAAAATCCCAAACCCAGCCAAGCAGGCCCTGGCACTTTGAGGCTCAAACATCTCTCCATCAGAGGTCATGGCCTTAGTTTCCTGCTGGTGCAGTTTAAATTGTCCATGGTGGATGACATGAAACACAATCATAAGAATGGTTGATAACGTGGCCATTTAATGAAATGGTAGGCAGTCCATATAAAAGCTGAGGAAACGTCACAAGGCTGATGAGAGTACCATATACACTCGCGTATAAGCCGAGTTTTTTACACCAAAATTATTGCTGCTCTTTGCAGGTCTCAGCTTATATGTGGGTCTAATCAACCAAGCTATTAGTGACGAGGAGAGAGACGGCGCATTTGCTGTAGTAAAGCATGTCTGCAACACCTGTGTCATCTCTTCATAATGTCCTGTGGTAACTTGCCTCATTGAAATCCCCCGATACCAGTGTGCCCCACCCCAGCCGATCACACACTGTCTCTGATGCTGCACAGAGAGAGACTGAGAGACAGCAAGTACAGCAGTGTAAAGTACAGAGACAGCCTGTGTGTGTTGCAAACATACACCCGACTTATGGTGAGTTGCTGGTAGGTTCCCGAATGTTTCAGGTTGCTGCCCGGCTTGCTGCTTCAAAATCCCCATAAGTGATTTTCCATATGAGCTGTCTCTTTGTGTGGCTGTCCACTTTCCAGCAGCAGCAGGTTGAGCAGATGTCCCCCCACCCCAACAACAACACCAACGGTGATCTGAGTACAGGCACTGAGGAGAGCAGCCTGATGCCGTGGACAGAAACAGAAGTCTGAGCAGTCTCTCTCTCCTTCTGTCATCAGTTCTGTGGTGTTTGAAGGACGGTGTTGCAGAGTCCCCCACCCCACAGACTGGAGAGAGAGATTTAGGGCACAGTAAGGGTAAGAAACTTAGTGAGTGACTGAGAGAAAGAGAGACTAGTGAGAAAGCGCATTCAGCATCTTTGCGGATTGGAAGAATGGCACCCGATATAGCACAGCCGTTCAGCACTGTTGACTGGGAATTTTGTAGTTTATGGTGATTCAAAGTATGCTTAATTTCCCATTTATTACAACCATTTAGATGCATAGAAATATACCTCTGCTTATACGTGGGTCATAGTGTTTTCCCAAAAGTAAACTGCTAGTTTGGGGGATCAGCTTATACGTGGATTGGCTTGTGCCCGGGTATATATGGTATATTATTATATCTCATTGGTAAGTATAGCCATTGTGGCCTATGAAGCAAGTAGCAAACATTGAACCCATTAGAAATTCACTGCAGAGCAGAACTGGAGCTCAGAGTGGATTTTTGGGTCTGGGGAGCAGCACCCTAAGGGACAGCAGACTGCAAGGCAGAAGAGATGAGCAGTTGAAGGGGGCAGAGCACAATAAAAGGAATGGGTGTTGTGAGCAGGTTGTGAGAGCAGTTTTCTGGAGTCCAGAGTTGAGAGCGGGAAGTAAAACACAACAGGAGACCGCTGGAGTCAATCAGTGGCAGTGGTCAGTTTAAGGTGTGGAATTCAAATTTTCAGCAGCGAACCAGGTATCCACATAAATTGAGGGTTTACAACTCTGGCAGGTTCACAAAGCCAATCGGTCAGAGGATGCCACTGTTAGAACAATTAAAAAGACACAGAGGCCATTGCAAAAACAATATAGACTGGAGCCAAAAGCAAAAGATACTCACAGGAAAAGCAAACAGGCTCAGCTTCTCAGTCACCACTTGAACAAGGATACAGCAACTATGTTGCTTCTGGATAAAACACTCTTTAAAGCTAGCAGCAGAGATGCATGATGCCCCTCCTACGAGAACAGCCAAATGTTTTTGCCCATGACTAGTGCTTTCTCAAGCCTCCCTGCAGAGGCTGTAGGGGCAAAAACGATAGGTGAATTTAAGAATGCATGGGATAAACAGAAGAGAACCCTAGTGGTAGGAAAGAGAAGGTAAGCTGCAGATCACTTAGGATCTGGAGTTTATGAAGTAGGTAGGGAAATGGGCAGACTGGGTGGGCCAAACGGGCCTTATCTGTCATCAAATTCTATGTTTCTATATAGTCGGGCTAGAGCCTATACCAACTATTGCAAAAGCAGCCAAAACTGAATAAAAGGAAAAATGGGGACAATCAGCTTAGCTGGCAGCACCTATACAAAACAGACAGAATAAATTACATGTTCATTAATTAAAGAAACAAATAATTAATTCTGATCTTAGTTCTCAAGTCAATGGTTATTTTATAATGGCAGTATTGTCAAAAATCAAAATCTAATACATTGCAACAGATGAGGACATGTGTTTGTTTTAAATAATTCACCTAGCTTTAAAACATCTATACATTTCATCTCAGCATGTGATAAGCTAAGAGAAGGGCACAAACTATGAGTGTTTCTTTCAACTGGAGATGAGGAGATGACAGCAAGGTGCTGTGCAGTGGAGACAACCATGTAAGATAAAAAGGTACAATAAAAACATAAAATGAATGTTCCAAACAGAAGGTGAAAAGAGGGGCAATGTGGAATACATATTAAATAAGAAGTTTACTAAACACCAAATCATGAATGAAAATCTATTTATATTAATTTATTCCTACTTATTTGCTTTTCACGCAAGAATCATATCGGATTGTAACAAGCACTACAAATTTAAAACATATAAAAAAATACTGAAATCTTATCGTAATTGCAAAGCTGCATTTAAAGAAGTAAAAGAAGACAATGTAGTGCGATATCTATAAACCCAGGTGCCAATGAGGACTCGGACCTGGGGGAAAAACATACTGAATAATTAATTAGTAGAACAACCATAATGGAACATAGAAACATAGAAATTCTTAGCAGATAAGGACCACAGGCCCATCCAGTTTGCCCATATAACCTACCTTTATTAACATCCACTGACCCTATTTGGTCAATGGCTTTAGCTTCTCCTTCATCCTGTAGGGTTCCCTTATGCCTACCCCATGCATGTTTTAATCCCCCAACTGAGCTTGCTCCCACCACCTCCTGGGGTAGGCTATTCCATGTATCCACCACCCTTTCCATAAAAAAAGTCCTCGTATTTCCCCTTATTCTGCCCCCCTCCAGTTGCATATCATGCCCCCTCATTCTTGTCCTTCTCCTGTACTGAAAGATGTCGCCCTCTTGCACCTTGTTTATGTCCTTAAGGTACTTGAAGGTTTCTATCAAATCCACCCATTCCCTCCTTTCCTCCAGTGTATACATATCAAGGTCTTTCAGTCTCTCCTCATATGTCTTCTGATGTAAGCCCTGCACCATCTTAGTTGCCCTTCTCTGAACTGTCTCCACTTTGCCCATATCCTTATGAAGATGTGGCCTCCAGAACTGTACACAGTATTCCAGATGTAGCCTCACCAGTGTTTTGTATAGTGGTACCACTATCTCCCTTCTTCAGCTAGTGATGCCCCTTCCTATGTACCCCAACATGTCACTGGCCTTCCCTACAGCCTTTTTACCCTGCTTGGCCACCTTTAGATCATCTGTGATAATATTTCCCAAATCCCTTTCTTCCATGGTGACCATCAGCAACTCCCCCCAATCCTGTAGCTCTCCCCAGGGTTTTTGCACCCCGGGTGCATGATTTTGCGCTTCTTCATATTGAGCCTTAGTTGCCACACCTCAGATAATTTTTCCAGCTTTTCTAGGTCCCGCCTCATTTTCTCCACCCCATCTAGAGTGTCTACCCTGTTGCAGATCTTAGTGTCATCTGCAAACAGGCAGAACTATCCTTCCAGTTCTTCAGCATTTTCACTAATGAAGACATTAAAAAGGACTGCCCCCAGGATTGATCCATGAGGTACCCCACTGGTCACCCCTATTTCCTCTGACTGGATCCCATTTACCACCACAGTCTGCTTCCTGTCTTCTAACCCATTTCTAGCCCAGTTCACCACCTTGAGGCCCATGCCCAGGCTACCCAACTTGTTAACCAGTCATCTATGTGGAATGGTGTTGAAAGCCTTGTTGAATTTGAGGTAGGCTACATCCACCACTCCCCCATGGTCCACCTCCTTTGTCACTCTGTCAAAAAAATCTATCAGATTTGTTTGACATGACCTTCCCATTGTGAATCCATGCTGCCACAGATCCTGTGCTCCGATGGATTCTGTGTGTTCCACTATCCTTTCCTTAAGCAGTGCCTCCATAATATTACCCACTATTGAGGAGAGACTGACTGGCCTATAGTTTCCTGCCTCCTCCCTGCTGACCTTTTTGTTAAGAGGGACTATGTGTGCCCTACTCCAGTCCTCCAGAACCACTCCTGTGTTGAGCAAATTACTGAACATGGCTTCCAGTGGTGCTGCTAGCTCCATTTGTAGTTACTTTACTATCCTAGCACAACATATGCAAATCAACAGAACACCATACAGAAATACATCAATCTGGTACTCCTATAAAAAAATAAGTCCAATCCATAACTTCATTAAATCCATGTGGTCTCAGGGTTCTTAATTTGAAAATCCATGTAACTTCCTTTTGCAGGGGCATATTGACTCTGTCCCCTCCCCTCACCTCCGTCTATGTAGTATGGCCTCAAGTGCCATGAACCAGGATGTAAGAAACATCACTGGAGTATATGTCCTCCACATAAGTAGTCACTGGGTGGTCTTTTTGTCCATTGTCTATCAAGATGAAGGGCTCCTGGATTCACTGTTTATGTAATCTGACTGTGAGGCCAACATAAATCTTGTCACATGGATATCACAGGGTGTAGGCAATGAACAAGAGTGTAGACAATAAACAATGTAACACATGATGAATTGTCATATTTCAACAGTTCTCACACCTTGTGGTCTGTGATTCATAAAGCAAGTACCTTGTTTGGCATGCTTGCAGCTTATACAGTTGCCACATCTGAAGACACCCTTAGGTTTAGCAGGTAACCATGTAGGGTTGTCCTGTCATGAAGTATAATTACAATGGACTAGCATGTCCCCTGGTGTGATGCCCTTTTTGAAAGTGACCTTAGGTCCCTCCTGTCCCACTGCTTCCAGCTCAGGGTCCAATGTGAGAAGGTTCCAATGCTTACAGACTATATTTTTAAGTCAGCTGCTATTGGTCTACACTCTATAACAAATGTGACCTGATTTTGGGGTGTAGCTTGTGTCCTAGGTTTAAGAAGATCCTGTCTTTAAAACATTCATACTTTCCTAGCTGTATCTTGAAGGACAATTTCTCTGTACCCTCTGGCCCTAAATCAGTCCATTAAGTCAACATATTCATGTTCAAAATATGTGCCAGCACTACAATTTCTGCATAACCTTACTAGCTGTCCATAGGGAATGTTTTCAATTTAAAAATGAGGACAGCAACTGTTGGCATATAGTAAGCTATTACCTGGAGTTGATTTGCAGCAGACACTGGTCTGGATTAGTTCCACATGAGAGCTATGTAGTGTTGCATCGAAAAAATCTATGTGACTCTAGTTTGTGGTTTGGGTGAATTGGAGGTTGACACCATTATTATTAATGTAGTCTAGAGAAAATGGTATTTGTGATGCCTATCCCCCCACACATAGAGTATATCATTTATAAATTGTAGCCACACAACTATGTAACTATAGAACTCTGGAAGAGGTTGGTGCAAGGACTGTAGATACTGTCCTCCTCCAAATAACCCATAATGAGGTTGGCATAGGAGGACACCATTGAGGTCCCCATGGCTGTTCCTTTGACATTTAAGCAGAATGAACCATCAGATAAAAATTAATTATTTTTTAGAATCAACTCAATACTTCCCACAATGAATTCAATTCAGACAGTACCTCTCCTACTTCCCAACATGTTTTATTGCCTCCAGACCCATTTTCTCATTAATGGAAGTATATAAGGACACAACATCAATAGTTAACCAAAGATAACTATCATTCCAAATAACGTTTTTAAAGAAATTCAGTACCAGTGTTGTGTACCTAAGATATGAAGGTAAAATATGCAGTTTCTAATACTCCTCCCAGCGTCCCCTCACCAATTGCATCTATAAGATTCTGTTCCACAGGCAGTATTGGTTGTTGTTCTATCATAACTTCAGATATACCTTTTTGTAATGATTTTTTACCAAGAAAAAGACACTAGAAACATAGAATATTTCTGGCAGATAAGAACCACTTGGCCCACCTAGACTGCCCATTTTCCCTTGCCTATAGTATCACCACAGATGCCACTTGATCTCTAGCCCATTCACATCCTTCCCTTCTCTAATATTATCTTATGCATATCCCATGCATACTTGAACCGCACCACTGTTTTCACCCCACCACCTGCACTGGAAGACTTTTCCAGGAATCCACCATTCTTCCTGTAAAATAAGTACTTACTAACATCTCTGCTGATTCTACCCCCCCTCCAGGTTCTTATCATGCCCCCTTGTCCTTGATCACCTTTTAAAAAAAATAAAATACTTCCCTTTTGTACCTTGTTTACCCCATGAGGTATTTTTTTTCCATAAAGATGTTTATTCATTTTCACATGACACATGCAGACAATAAACAGCTAGGACAAAGTCTATCATATAACAGTATACAGCAGTGTACTGGTTAAAAGAAACAGCAAAACATGAGGGTTATAGACTATATAGGTAAACAGGAACATAACCTAAAATATCCTATGTAGTTCTACCCTGTAGGGTTGCATTCCCGGAGGAAGACTAGCTACAGTTTTGTCTCAAAGATGAGTCGTAGGTGGGACTGCAGTGCTAGAAAGGACTTAATCCATCCTAGCATATCTAAAGAAGGGAGGAAAAACAATGTCAGCACTGGGAAAAGGGAGGACGTAAGAGCTATGGTAATGTCACACTGGGAAAAGGGAGGACAAGAGTTTACCGAATATGGATAGAAAACAGGGACAGAGTAAGGGGCACAATGAGAAACAAAGGGAGGGAGTAGTAACAGATGCAGGTCAGGAACAACAGGACAAGAACAAAAACAGTGGCAGAGGGATCAGGGACAAGATTTGGAATGTAATGCATATGAATGATGAAGTCTGGGAAACAAACTCCCCGATCTAGTGGCTTTAATGTGGGAGGCTAACATAGACGTAGTGGCCATAACAGAGATGTGGTACACTAATAACCACTCCTGGGGCACAACTATAGCAGGATATGCCTTGTACAGGAGAACTAGGGAGGGAAGGAAGGGGAAGGCATGGAACTTTACATCAAAGAGACGATCAAGGTGATAGAAATCCAGGAGTTTGTGGGTCATCCTTGAGCTGGGTAACGGAATGTCTGTTAGAATAGGAGTGATCTACAGGTCACCAGCTCAGGGGGAAGGGGTAGACAAGTTAATGCTGGAGTCAATATACAACATGGCAGATAGGGGGAAGTTCTGCTTATGGGTGACTTTATTATGTCTAACACAGACTGGTCCATCCCAACAGCGGCCTCAAGCAGGACCAGGGACATTATGAAATCCCTTCAGGAGCAGGCGTAAGACAATTAGTACAAGAGCCCACCAGGACAGGAATATCCTGGATCTAGTGCTCACCAGTGGAGACAGGATTGTGGATCTCCAGGTGGAGGGGGACCTGGGGTCCAGAGACCATCACATGGTTTGGTTCAAGTTGGACACAGGAATACAGGCCACACATACAAAAGCTAAAATCCTAGATTTCAAAGGAGCTGACTTTGCAGAGATGGGAAGGAGGGTTAAGGAGGAGTTGGCTAAGTGGGAACAGGAGGGGGCATGGAGGGGCAATGGGCATGCATTAAGGTGTCCATTGTCAGGGTAACTAATCAATGTGTGAGGGTGAAGAACAAGGGCAAGAAAAGAAGAAAGTCACTCTGACTTTCTAAGGTGGTGACAGATAAAATCAAGGCCTAGAGGATAACCTTTCGAAAATACAAGGGGACACAAGAGGATGGGGACAGAGAAGAGTACCAAAAATGTCAGAGAGGCAGGGGCAGCAGTGAGAAGTGCTAAAGCACAGATAGAAGAAAAGCTAGCACAATCAGTGAGGAAAGGGGGACAAGACATTCTTTAGGTACATCAGTGAGAAGAGGAAGTCCAGAGGTGGTATAGTCATACTCAAAGGGGACAATGAAGATAGGATAGAAGGGGACCTAGAGAAGGCTATAATCCTTAACAGGTGCTTCTGCTCAGTCTTTACTAGAGAGGGAGCAGAGCAGGGACAGCAACTGGAAAATGGATGTGTGGAGGGGGAAGAAATGAGCTTCACAACATTTACAGAACAGAGGGTCCTAGAGGAACTTACAAAACTAAAGGTGGACAAAGCAATGAGACCAGATGGAATATATTCAAGGATCCTAAATGAACTGAGGATGGAGCTGGCAGCACATTTGACAGCTCTGTTTAGTGAGTCGCTGAACACAGGGAGATCCCACAGGACTGGAGAAGGGCAAATGGTGTCCCTCTTCACAAGAGTGGTAGCAAGGAGGACTCAGGGAACTACAGGCCAGTGGATCTCACCTCAATAGTGGGGAAGATCATGGAGACACTGCTTAAGGAACATATTGTGGATCATCTGGTATCCATTGGAATGCAGGATCCAAGACAGCATAGGTTCATGGTGGGAAGGTCCTGTCAAACAAACCTGATAGATTTCTTTAACTGGGTGACCAACGTGGTGGACCAGGGAGGGGCGGTGGATATTGCCTGCCTTGATTTCAGCAAGACCTTCAGCATAGACCTGCACAGAAGGCTGGTAAACAAGCTGAGGAGTCTAGGGGTGGACACAGGGTGGTAAAATGGGTCAGAAATTGGTTAGTGGACAGAAAGCAGAGGGTGGTGGTAAATGGCACACAGTCAGAAGAAATGGAAGTCACCAGTGGGGTGCCACAGGGGTCAGTCCTCTGACCAGTCCTCTTCAATGTTTTCATAGCAGATATAGCGGAAGGGCAAAAGGTAAAATTATGCCTGTTTGCAGATGACACCAAGATCTGCAACAGAGTAGATACTCCAGAGGGGCATATAGAGAGAATGAAAATAGACCTGGAAAAGCTAGAGAAATGGTCTGAGGTATGGCAGTTAAGGTTTAATGTGAAGAAGTATAAGATCATGCACGTGGGTAACAGAAACCCTGAGGGGGAGCTATATATTGGGTAGAGTTGTTGACGGTCACCAAGGAGGAGAGGGATTTGGGGGTCATTATATTAGATTACCAGAAATCCACCCAACAGACTGCTAAAGCAGTTGGGAGGGCTAGTGGGATGTTAGGGTGTATAGTGAGTGGTATTACAAGTCGTAGGAGGGAGGTGGTGATCCCACTGTGCAAGACACTGGTTAGGCCTCACCTAGAGTACTGTATGCAGTTCCTGAGGCTGCACCTGCATTAGGATATTGACAGGGTGGAAACAGTGCAGAGGAGGGCATCTAAGATGGTACAGGGTCTGCACGACAAGGCATGTGGCGATAGACTTAGGGACCTCAGTATGTACACATTGAAATAGAGATGGGAGAGGGGGACATGATTGAGACTTTCAAATATCTTAAGGGAATAAATAAGGCAGAAGGGGATAGCATCTTCCAGTATCAAAGTACAATAGAACCAGAGGGCATTACATGAAATTGGAGGGGGAGCACATAAGGGGTAACATGAGAAAGTTCTTTTTTAGAGAGAGGGAAGCCCTGCCTCAGGAGGAGGTGGGAGCATGGACAGTGGAGAGATTCAAGATGGCATGGGACAGGCACATGGGAATCATACACATGTGGGGGACATAGCTGAGGCTGCTGACCTAGCAGAGGCAGCAGGAGCAAATTGGTAAAATGGGCAGACTGGATGGGCCTTGCTGTCCTTTTCTGCTGTCAACTTCTACATTTCTATGTTATGTTTCTATGAGAACTAAAATAAACATAGGGATGCAATTGGATGGGTCCTTAACAATACTCTATGCTAATCAGGGGAAAAATGTCACATTAAAGAAAGGGAACTCGGATGAGACAGTAGAACAAGTTATACAATACCTTTTGGAAAAATGAATAGTAAAAGTAGCTGAGAAAAAAAACATAATATCCAATAATTACATCCCCTATTTATAGCAACTCTAGTACATAATGAGTGGGGGAGGAGTGTAAGTGAAATAGGAATTAGCATGAGTGGGTAACTCATGAGTGGAGCAGAGGAGGAGATGCAGCTGTCAAAGTCAATGCTTTTGTACAGAGATAGGAAAAGCAGAAAAGAAGGAAACACTGGCAGGAAAGAAGACCAGGTATCCTGGTGGCCAAAGTAGTTGCAGATAGAGATGTATGGTAAGATGTAAGAAGAAGGGGGGGGCCAGAAGAGGGTCAGAGAATCACCCATCTGCAGGAAGGGTAGGGAAGAGCAAGGGAAGGTGGGAGGGGGGCAGGAGGGGGGGATAGTCTCTCCTTATGGCCCATAATCCATCTGGGAAATACAGGAAGTTGAGTAGGGTGAAAATCACGAGGAGAGTAGTGCTAGTAATAAGATTCAGGTACCACCTAAGGTTAGGCAGAGTCATCTATTGGGCTGGTTGAGGAAGGATATTTTCAGGAATTCTTCTTGGAAAGGTGCCCATATTTTCTGATAGTCAGGGAGTTTGACCACTATGAGGTGTGCAGATCTCTCATAGCAGGCAGCAAGTTGAAGGAGAGTAAGCCATTCCTAATGCAAGGGGGGCTCTAGATCCCTCCAGTGCCACAACAATATTCACTTGGCAGTTGCCAAGGCACCATTGAGCCACAGATGCTGAGGTCTGGATAGAGTAGAGGTCAATTGTGGTAAGCCCAGCAAGGTCAGTTTAGGGTTAGGAATTACTAGATTAGGTAGTACCGTTATACAGGTAGACCACACTTGGTCCAGTAGTGGTGAATGGTAGTGCATGCCCAAAGAATATGAGTCAGTGTTGCTTGTGGAGATGATCATCTCCAGCAATCACTGTGATCTAAGATCTCCACCCTGTAGAGTCAAACATAAGTTCTGTATGCCCTGTGCAGGATTTTATACTGGAGGGATTTTGCTCGAAGTTCACGAGATGCCACATATGCATTTGGCCAGACTTGGTCCCATTCAGAGGGAGAGAGGGAGATACCCAGCTCGAGTTCCCATTTTGCCGTGGGGCATGCCGAGACAGGAGAGGAGGAGGTATGCTGGTGAAGTATTTTAAGTTTGGCTGTCAGGTGTTGTGTTCCAGGGATGGACATGATCCATTTGTCCAGCACAGAAGGTGGAGGAAGGGAAAGGTTTTTTGAGACTTTATGCTTTAGGAGGCCCCTGATTTGTAGGTACTTTAGAAAGTGTGAGCGGGGCAGCTGGTATTTGTTCTGAAAAGTTTCAGAGGAGTAGAGACAGTCTGAGTGGGGGTCATATTGGTCTCTGAGTGAGGTGATACCCTTAGTTTCCCAGTCTGCCCAGGAGACAGGGTTGCCGTCAATAGTTAATGCTGGGTTTCACCATTGTGGTCTGACAGGGGCAGTCTGAGGGTTCCAGCCTATTCGCTTACTAAATTTGGTCCATATATGCTTAGTGTAGTGGGAACAAGGGGAAATGGCTGTGCACAGAGACCAACCAGGAAGGATAAGTGCTGGCAGTGCAGGTAGTGGACCCTGTGCTAGGTCCACTGATACCCAGCTTGGGACAGGATTAGCTATATGTGGAGCATAACTAATTACCGCTTGACTCAGTAGGGTAAAGTCATGCAAGAGTTTCACGTCTGCCAGCCTGAAGCCTCCCTCTCTCCAATGTCTCTGCAAAGTCAGTCGGCTTATTTTTGGTGGTTTTCCTGCCCAGATAAAGGATGAGATTTTGGCTGATATCTTCTAGAAAAGATCTCCCAAAAGGAGAATGGGGAGGCTGGCCAGAATATATTGTATTTTGGGTAGTGTGATAAGTTTCAGAGCATTAACTCCTCAGAAAGAGAGAGAGAGAGAGAGAATGTGGTTCTTCCAATGCTGTAGGTCTGAGTCCAAAGTGTCTAGTATTTTGTGGGCATTGGCCTTTGTTGTAGCTGGTATAGTGGGTCATAGTGCAATACCCAGGGAAATTACTCCCTCAGGGGACTATTAATATGGTATGTTGCAAACAAATCAGCAGTGCATGTGTTGTTTAGAATCAGTTGCTGGGATTTCATATTGTTGAGTTTGTAGCCTGATAGGAAGGAGTAGAACTTTAGGATGTCATGCAAGGCTGGCAAGGAGGCTGAGGGATTAGCAAGAATAGTGTCATGATGTCCACAAATAGTGATCTTATGTGGAAAGTCACCCACCACGATGTCTAGGAATTGGGGTTCAGTCCTGATTTTTGAGGCTAGTGGCTCTACTGCCAGTAAGAAGAGTAAGGGAGAACGAGGACAACGCTGCCTGGTTCTTCTATGGAGCAAGAAATATGGAAACAATACCAAGCAGGTGAGGACTGCTACTGATGGTAAAGTATATAGGAGACACACTAGGGAGATGATGGTTGGAGGGAAGCCAAATCTACCAAGAGCATGAAATAAATGATTCCACCCCACCCTGTTGAATGTTTTCTCAGTGTCGAAGGACAGGGTGGAGCAGGGTACCTGCTTCCCAAATGAGATCAAGCATCCGACGGATGTTATCTGACACCAGTCTGCCAAGTGTGAAACCTACTTGATTGTAATGAATGAGGAGGGGCATGATGGGTTCCATATGCTTGACTAATGTTTTGGCGAACATTTTGGTGTCTACATTAAGTAAAGAAATGGGGAAGAACTGGGATCAGAGTATACTATCATTTCCTTTTTTTGGGAATAAGGGTAATGATAGTTTATAGGCAGGATGGTGGGAAGGCCCCCTTATCCCAGGCTTTATTGAAAAGGAGTGTTAATTTCGGGGCAAGTGAATCACTGAAGGCACAGTAAACGTCAGTGGGAAAGCCATCTGGACCCGGTGAGTTTCCTTTGGCCATGCTCTGAATCACTTGGGCAACTTCAGCAGGCTGAATAGGGGACTTGAGGGAGGAGAAGTATTAGGTCTGCACTTGTGGGAGTTGAAGGTTGGGATAGAAGGTGGAGTACTGCTCGGGTGAGGGGTTAACTTCTGCAGAGTAGAGAGAGGAGTAAAAGTTCCAGGACTAGAGGGCATGGGATGAAGTTGGAGGGAGGATGATTCAGAGGAAACGTGAGGAAGAATTTCTTCACAGAATGGGTGGTGGACAAGTGGAACACCCTGCCAGAGGAAGTGGTGGGGGCTGAAACAATCACGGGATTTAAGAATGCATGGGATAGACATAAAGGAATTCTGGAGATCAGAGGTAAGGGGCAACAGACTTCTAGGAAAACATAAATTGAACTTACAAGCTCAAATGGGCAGACTGAGTGGGCCATAGGCCCTTATCTGCCGACACTGTCTATGTATCTATGTAAGTTCTGGAAGGCATGGTTCATGTCAGTAGGAGCTGTCAATTTAGATCACCTGAGAGTCGTGGATGACTGGGATGTATTTGTCCATGGCTTGGCTAGGCTGCCAGCAACTTCCCAGGTTGTTCTCTCACCTCCCAGTTCATTTTGTTTAACCTGTATAGGGCATAATCAGTCTTGTATTGTAGAATATCCCCTATCTCAGACTTCGACCACCTGATTCTCTCTCTGACTGCAGGGTCTTTGGTAGGTGTCTGTGCAGTAGTCAGCTCCAAAATTTTGAGTTCATGTTCCAGGCTATGGAGATAGCACTACATCTCTTCTTAATAGCAGAAGCACTGGCAATCAGTTGGCCATGAAGCACAGCCTTAAGTGCTTCCCATTGAGTAGCATGGGAAATGTCTGGGGTGTCATTAATGTGGTAATAATCTTTAATGGCCTGTCAGATCAATTGAACGGATGAGTTTTGTTGAAAAAGGGAGGTACAGAGGCTCCATGTATCCCATCTATTGTGTAGAAATCCCCATGCCAGAGACATAATGACTGGGGCATGGTCCGAGATAAGTATATTTCCTAGAGATATTCCCCATGTCTGGGAGATAAGGTCTGGGAATGATAAAATCACATCTATACAGCTGTAGGATTCATGGTAGGAGGAATAATGCACAAAATCCACATCTGAGGAGTGAAGAGTATGCCAGGAATCAAAAAGACCACCATCCTGTAAAAGGGTTAACACCTGTATTAACAGGGCAGGTTCATAACCCAGGCCTGGGCCAGTCCTATCTAGAGTGGGACCATGGCCAGGTTAAGGTCTCTTCCAAGTAGAACCGTAGTTGCCATCTCAGATATTTCTCATAATAGGGACTGGTAGAAGCTTAGATCAGGGGAATTGGGGGCACAAAAGCTGCCCACCACCAGCGGTAGGCCCTGGTAGATACCTAAGCAGAGAATAGATCTGCCTTCCTTGTCCTTAAGTTCCTGTGAAATGCCAAACTCTAGACTCTTCCAGCACAGTACTGCTACTCCTCTTTGACTGGTCGAGTGGGCATTATGAAAATATTGACCTATCCATATCTGACCTGAAATTGCAGAGTCAGAATCCAATAGGTGGGTTTTCTGGAGGAGAACAATGTCGCAGTTAGCATCCTTAAGGGCTTGCAGAACTTTTCTGTATTTCTCAGGGCAGTTGAGGCCCCTCACATTCCAGGAGACTACCTTTATTTGGTTACTTATTGCCATCATGGGAGATGGGTCTCTTGTAGGTTAGATATGGGCCACCCCCCAAGTTCTCCCCCAGCCCTGTAAACCTTACCAACCCTCCCTAACCCAATCCCCACAAAACTGTAAAGTAGTCCCAAGCACACTAAAATGTTACTGTACATGAGAGGCAAGAGGAATTACAATCCACCAAGTATATACAGAAGTAGGTATGAACACAACAAGGATCCCCCGTCCCCACTTAACTCATTCATACCACAAGAACTCTTTGAGGCTTTGACCACTTGTGTCCTGTACACTTTTAGCACTACATCCTGGGCCTTTCTAAGCAAAATCAAGCCATAATCAGCATGCCACAAACAAATGCATATTCCTGTTGAACCATAAGTGCGACACACAAAATACGAGTAGCAAAGTTGTTCAGCACAAAATTATCTTTCCAATGGTGGTATGCAATCAACTGTAATCAATTCATTTTTTATTTTACACTAGGTGAAATACCAAACAACTGAAGGTTTTTTTTGGATTTTTTCAAAGTGCTTACTGTAGGTCAGGCTTGAGAGACAAATGTCAGCCATGCCCACCATACCATAAACAAATGTGAATAATTCCTAAAGTATACATGATAGACATAACGTATCAGTGGCAAAGTTGTTCAGCACAAAATTGCCTTTCTAAAGGTGCTATGCAATCAATTCTAAGCAATTAATGTTTGCTTAATATTTAGGTAAAAACTGCTGACTTCCTCAGACGTTTTCCAGGCCTGAGTGAAAGTCAGCTGAGTACGTCTACAGTCTTTATTGGCCTGAGTGGCTATGCTTTCAGACACCACCTACAGGCATATCTGGCCTGAATGAGTTAAAAAAAATTGGGAGAGTAGTTGTAAAACAAAAACCAAAAAACTAACCACTGTGAGAAAAAGAAAGGAAAACTTAAACACTCAGAGTGGTCCCAGATGCAGTGGAGGCACACTGGACTCTTCTCAAATAAAATGAGTTGGGAGGCGATTAAGCCACTGCTCACACAGGTTCTAGAAAAGCTAGAAAGGAGAAGTATCTCCTGCCTCCTCCCCCAGTCCAACTCCAGTAAAACTAAGGAGAGGTGGACTGTTACAATTCAGATAATACCTTGACTGACGGAGAGAGAGAGAGAGGCGTAGGAGGTATAGCAGTAGCTACATGTTTTCTAAGCGGTGGCATAGGCACTATAAGCAGGAAAGACAGGGGGAAGTATCCAAGGGTGAATTGGGGTAAACTGTCACAGCTTAGGGCATACCATGGCAGGAAAAAGCAGTCCATCATAAAGTATTTATAATTTCCATCCTATAGAAGTAGAATTAGGAAGGTAAAATGGAGAGGTAATCTCCTATAGGGGGGAGGTGGTAGTGGGATGGCAACCCATAGGAGTAGAAGCAGAGGGCACCTCCTGAACAAAATGCACACTAGATGCTCTCTACCTTGGTCCAAACTATGGACAACATAACCCAATATGTATGGGGAGTACAAGGAGGGATAATTGAAGGGTGATGGTAATAACACGGTCATTTCAAAAAGCTTGACAAGCTGTACCTGGTAGATAAAACATTTCTGAAATTAACCAGTTTTACTAGCTCAGACAGTATGAACTACTACATGGGTTGCAGCTGAGAAAATACCTGAAAACAACTGACTCAAAAAGAGTGTACTACATTAATGTATACAATTCACACAGTAGAACAATCATAAGAAACCAGAATACTATAAGGAAAGTATGGTTCCTGTAATAAAATAAGAACTCAAACAGTATTATCTATAGAGTTACTAAGACAGATTGAAACTTTCACATACACAAGCCTTAGGGAAAAAAGAAACAGCATGGGGGAATGTAATAAAAGGAGATGAACAGGATCCAAACACTAGGTGGCAGAACAGGACTGCTAAGTTTAGAACTTGATCAACCACTAAGTTCTGCTTTAGAAAATTAGCAAATGCAACAAGAACACCACCAAATGGAACCAAAGCAGAGCCCAAAGGGCAACATGTAACCCTAGTGTCCCGTACAGGTGGAAAAAAACCACAGAAAATAAATCGGTCTGGGGTCACAAAATGGCTAACAGTCTTGCACCCTGTTTCTGTGTTCCGCGATGTTCAACAGCAGAATGCACTATAGGATAGTGTCTGTGGATGATATGGATGCTGCAGTGCAGATGATCCAAGGGGTGAGTGGAATGGTCAGCTGTAATCAGAGGGCATTGCTCATAATATCTTTAATACATCCGCCCTCAATGATGCCATAAGGTACCAGCAATATTTCAAATAATAGCATCCATGGGCGAATGACAGGGGGGGGGGGGTGTTGGTAAAGGCAGGCAAAGAGGAGCAGTGCTCTGGGCCACTTGACAGTCCTGAGTCTGCAACCTGCAAAAGTCAACTGCAGTGAAGGGGCTGATGAGGATTGAAGGTTGCCAGTTGGGGAGATACCAACCCCAATACGAATGTCACAGGGCAAGTTACTTAGAGAAGGAACTCTGATACTGGACAAGCAACATCATACTTACAGCAAGAGAAGGAGCAGTAGGTCAGGATCTCTATCAGTCATGGACAATGGTATTTCACGGCAGTGTATCATGGCTTACTTCCACTTTGGGCTGTAGGTATCCATTTGCAGTGCAGTTTGGCTTCATCCTGGAGAAGTGATTGGTGATTTGGAGGGGCCCAGGTCCACTTGTAGATATCTGACGGCTTCCTCTGGGGTTTGAAACTGAATAGAAACATAGAAACATATAATATTACGGCAGATAAGGACCGCTTGGCCCACCCAGTCTGCCCATTTCCCTACCTAATGGATAAGCTGGAGATCCTAGTTAACCAACAGCCTACTTCTTTCTACCCCACCCCCTAGAATTGCCTTATGACTGTCCCATGTGTTCTTGAATTCCACCACTGCTTTTGATTCCACAACCTCCTCAGGAAAGCTGTTCCATGCTCCACAACCCTCTCTGTGAAAATAATACTTCCTTACATTACCTCTGAGCCATCCCCCCTCTATCTTCAATTTGTGCCCCCTTATTCTTGCACACCTCTTTTACTGAGAAATGCTACCCTCTTGGACTTTGTTGATTCCCTTGAGGTACTCGAAAGTTTCTATCATGTCCCCCTCTCCCTCCTTTCCTCAAGGCTATACATATTAAGCTCCTTAAGTCTCTCTTCATATGTCTTCTGGTGCAGACCCTGCACCATTTTAGTTGCCTTCCTCTGGGCTGCCTCCATTCTGTCTATGTCTTTGCGGAGATTGGATCTCCAGAACTGCATGCAGTACTCCAGATGGGGTCTCACCAGCTGTCTGTACAGAGGGATAACAACTTCCTGTTTTCTACTGGTGATGCCTTTCCCTATGCATTCCAGTATCCCCCCAGCCCTCCTTACTGCCCTCTCAAATTGCTTGCCCACTTATAGATTGGCCATCTAAAGTAATAACCAAGGTGGCTGGATATAAGAGGGCATAAGTAATGCCCCAGTTTTGAAGCATTGCTTCACTGCAAATGATCAAGAATTCCCCAGGGATAGTCAGGGTAGAAATAAATCCTGGTGTCTGCCACAAGCATGTCTTTAATGTTTGTTGCTGTCGTCAATATCAGTTCCTTGTCCTGAAAACGTATGCATTTAAAAATGTGAGGCAGAGGCTTGGTGTTGAAGCGAGAGGATGGAGTTCGCAGAATCCGATGGGCCCTTTTTCAAAGACATACTTCTCAGGATTCAAATGCAGCCAGAGAGGCAGATTTTCCCATAGATAGTGTACCGGGTCTGTGCTTTTTAAGCACTCGGAAAGTCCAATTATGTGCAGGTTTTGTCCTCTGGCTACGGCCCTCTAAGTCTTCCAACTTAAAAATAAACCATGTCAACTGGACTTCAGTGGCTTGGAGATGCTGGTCTTGTAGCATTGCATTGTTCGACTTCAGTAATAGAGGATTCCACTTTACTGACCCGATCAGTTAAACTGGCTAGGCTGTTTTGACTGTCGACAAGGGTGACACAGATTGTGTCAACCAAGGTGGCTATCTGTTCAATCAAATTGGCATGCCACACTGGATCAGGAGTCTTGAAGAATCAATCTCTGTTTGCAGCCATCTTGGATTCCAGCAGCTCAGGTGCGGGGGCTGACTTCAAGGATGGATTTTTTCGCTTATGCAGGTAGGGATTGTTGCCAACAGGTGCCTCAGCAGCTTACATAACATTGTAACTCTCCTGACAAGTAAAAAAAGACTGTTTCCCAGCATTTAAAGTTGCAGATGGAGCAGGATAAATGGGGGATAGTATTGAGCAGAGGAGTTAAGCTGCCATTTCAGTCTGGGGCTCATGTGACCCCCCCCCCCAAGGTATTTAAAAGTCTATTATAGCCTACCTATTTCCACTATTTTCCAGGGTGTACATATTTAGTTCCTTTAATATCTCCTTGGGCTTCTGATGCAGACCCTGCACCATTTTAGTTGCCCTCCTCAGGACCGCTTCTACCCTGTCTATGTCCTATTTGAGATGTGGTCACCCAAACTGGACACAATATTCTAGGTGGGGTCTTACTAGTGATCTATACAGAGGAAACACCACATCCATCTTTCTGCTCGGGTTCCCCTTACTGTGCAACCCAGCATTCCACTTGCCCTACCAACTGCCTTGTCACAGTGCCTGGCCATCTTTAGGTCATCCAATATTATCACCCCCAGGTCTTTTTCCTGCTTGGTGGTCATCAGTACCACCTCCCAATTTTGTACTCCACTCCTGGGTTTCTGTGGCCCAAGTGCATTATTTTGCAGTTTTTCACATTGAAACCCAGCTACCAAACCCTTGACCATGCCTCAAGTTTTCTCAGATCACTTCTCATCCTTTCCATCTCCACTGGAGCATCCACCCTCTATCATAGTTTGGTGTCATCTGCAAAGAGGCAGACCTTCCCTTATAGCTCCTTTGCAATGACACATATAAAGACATTAAAGGGTATTGGTTCCAGCACTGATCCCTGAGGCACCCCACTGGTCACCATCCCTTCTGCTGAGTGAACTCCATTTATGAACACCCTCTGCCTCCTATCCCTTAATCATTTTCTTACCCAAGTTACCATTTTTGGATCCACTCCTAAGCTACCCAGTGTGCTTTCTACTCTCCCATGTGGAATGGCATTGAATGCCTTACTAAAATCTAGGTAGGCTACATTCACTGGTCCACCCCAATCTAGTTCTTTGATCCCATTGTCAATTAAATTCTTCAGATTCATTTGGCATGACCTCCTCCTCTATGAATCCATGCTGCTTCAGGTATTGTATCCCACTGGATTCAAGATATTCCACCATCCTTTCTTTCAGCACTGATTCCATTAACTTTTCCTCCAGCAAGATCAGGCTGACTGGCCTATAACTGCAAGCCTCTTCCCTGCTACCTCTTTTGTGAAGTGGGACTATATCTACCCTCCTCCAGTCCTCTGGGACCACTCCTGTTTCCAATGAGCTATTAAATAGGGCCATCAGAGGTACAGCCAGTACCTTCCTAACCTCCTTCAATACCCTTGAGGGGACACCTTATGGCCCCCCATTGCTTTGTCCACTTTAAGATTTGCAAGTCCCCTTTCTGGACCCTCTCCAGAAAGAAAACAAACTAGTGTCTATCTCCCTCCCACCAATGGTCCTGTTACATTTTTGTGACCCATTCCCATCTCTTTCTTCTGTGAACACTGAATAAAAATATTTGTTAAGCATATCTGCCTTTTCCTGTACTCCCTCTGCACAGTCCCCCTTCCCTTCTTAACCTTACAGCCCCACCCCATGGCTTCTTTTTTCCACATACATACTTAAAACATTTCTTGTCCTCTTTCGTTACTGCCTTGGCTATTTATCTTCAGTTTGCATCTTTGTGCTCCTTACTACTCTCCCTACTTTCCTCTGTTTCCCTGATATATCTCCTTATTCTCCTCCCTCTGCACATCCTTGTACCTTCTGAATGCTATCCTGTCAGCTTTTACCTTTTTTGCCACCTCTTTCAAGAACCACAGTGGTTTCTTTTGCCTCTCTCTCTTTTGCTGCCTTGCTTCACCTAGAAGTTTGTTGCCTTCACCATGGCACTTTTTGATTTCCCCACTTATCCTCCACCCCTCCCAGGTCATTTCCCCTGCCAGGTCATCCCTGAGGCATTTACCCATCTTTCTAAAATCTGCACTCCTGAAGTCCAGGAACCTCACCATCATGTGGTTCAATTATGCAGCTGTCCATATATTGAACCACACTGTACAGTGATCACCAGTCCCCAGGCTGCCACATCATGAGTGGATTCACTGACTAGTTGCCTGAGGAATGTGCCCTACAGGGATTTAAAGGTTTCCCTGCTTCTAGCTGAAGCCGTAGATGGGAGGTGCCAATCTATATAAGGCAGATCGAAGTCCCCCCCACCAAAAACACCTTCCTCTTTTCTGCCATGTTACCAGTGGCTTCCATCAGTACCTTCTCTAACTCTTTCCCCTGTGCTGGAGGTCTGTAGATCTCACTGTGACCTTTGGCCAGCTGGTTATGATTGTTGGATGATATTTGCAATATAAAAATATAGTGTGTGATTGTCACAGTGCTTCCATGGGTGCCCCTCCCCCCAGGTTTCAATGAAAATGACAAGATATATATTAAACCAGGAGATCTCTGTAATGTAATTAACTTCCTTGAGACATTGCATTTTATGGCCTTTTTTATGAACTGTTGCTTCCTTGAAGTGGAAACAAAATGGGACTTTATCAGTCTGCCAGAGGATGGAGATCATAAACTTTTATGACGTCTTAAGAGGAAGAACATTTAATATCAACTGGTGTTAATAAGCTATGAGCCCCCTTTGAAATGCCTGGGGAGACGGAACAGGGAAATCACAGACTTATAATCTGGAAATTAGTTTTTGCTGATGTCACCTTATTTAAAATACCTTCTGATAGGACATCATGTTTGTATTTTTTTATATTCTAAAAGGAGGAGCTAGATGACTCATAGAAGGGGTGTGGGGAGACACAGTTTAAACTATACTGTGTCTGAGCTGTTTGATATATTCCATATTGGGAGAGAGAAACACACAACTCTGATAAGCACTTAGAGGTAATACATTAGATAGAAAAGTATCTAATTTTATTTTGGTAGGAGTTTGTCTGTAGTTTTCTTGGTTTTCTTGTAAGTGATTATATGCTTTATGATATAGTGTTCTGTGTTTAAATTTTTAATATTTTTATCCATTTTTAGTAAAATTTATATTTGAAAGATACTTTCTGGGTCGTCCAAGTTCTTTTTTTTTGCATGTGACGTGTAGAGGGTTAAGACTGACAAAACAGTTCAAAAGCTTGATGGTGTTACAAAACTGGGAAAAGGTAAGAATATACTTAAGGTCTTTTACAGAGTTTTAAGGGTTCATTTTGGAAGCCTGGGTGGGTGCCCCTAGTGTAGGATTGTCCTGCAATCCCCGAAGAGGGTATAAATCTGCACCAGTACATTGGTTATGCTAGCATAAGGTTCACAGTTTAAATCCCCCCAGAACTTGAGACTAAAGGTGATTTGGATCCATAAGCAGACAGGAGTGTTACCCTGTCTGTTACCTGTTCACAATATTGCACTCAGAGGTTGTCACTGTGGGAGCAGAGGGCCTGACCTGCTGAGTGCATTTGTGACAGATTTGGTGGCAGAGGTGGGATCAGAGGGACAGACCTGCTGAGTGTGTTTGTGACAGATTTGGTTGGCAGCAGTGCAGATAAAATTGGTAACACAAGCCTTAACTGTTCAGTTGATGGGAGGGTAGGACGAATGGATGGGGAGGTGGGTGACATGGGCGACAGGATGTCGCTATATGTATGCATGCGGGGGGCAAGCATGGCGAGGTGTGGGCTGGGATGGGGCAGAGGAGCTGTAGAGGGTGGCACTGTGGTGGGTTGCCAAGCTGTGTTGTGGCATTGGGGGTTGGCCTGTGGTTGGGGTTGGTGAGGTACCAGGTTCGAGTCCTGGCACTGGTGCTATTTTATTGCACCTGGCCTGAACCTTTAATTTTACATGTTTCACCCAACCCGACATGCACCCCCCTGGAGTTGAGAATCCTTTAATAGGGGGGTTGGGGGCAAAGGCCCTGCATGTGGGGGGGGCTGCAGCCCCTCCACAGAAAGCATTGTAATGGATGTCCTCGGCGCCATTGTCCTGTGTGCCGGGGTGTCAGTAGTGCTGAAAATGTTTTTGGCACTCTGATTGCATGATAACAGTGATCACCTTTAGGCTTTCGCCATTACCACATAGAACTGCTAAAAATGGGAGGTGACAGACCCAACTTGTTATTGCAAAAAGAATGCAAATGGATTTATAAACTTCATAGTATAAAACCAAGAGAGTTAAATAATCAGTGGGACCTAAAGCCATTTCTGAAGCAGTAATAGCATAAAGCTTTGGTCCTAGAAATCTGCTTCTCTCTCCCCTTTTTTCCTTCGCCTCCCTACCCACTTCCCTTTCTTTTCACCCTTCCTCCCACTCTGTATTGCCCTCTCCTTGACTTTCTTAGCACCTCCAGAGATTTGCAGGAGATAATAATGTTAAATAAGATACTGTATAAATGGTGCATTATTAATTTATATACAAAAATATTATTTTGTCTTAGTTTAAATATTGAGTAGAACCACGCTTTACAGTTTGATTGTAATTTTTATTTTATTTTGTCTCTATCTCTCTCTTCTAGGATATTGTTCTTACACCTACCATCCCTCAGTCAGGTGTTCCAGACCCACTTTCCAGATATTATTATGGATAAATGTACTTGAAAGTATAGTTCTCATTTACAGTGGGGTCCCTTCTAAAAATGTTAAATAAATACATGAAAAGGTTAAAAAAATTAATCATGAGTTGGGGACCTAGCTCTTGCACCTGAAATGATTCCCTGTCTTTATGGATCATTCCTGGGCTTAACCTCAGCCTCAAAGCTTGTATTAAATAATAAAAAATTAAAAATAGAAATCTCTTTAACTTAGCTCTTTTTTATTTAACAGCTTTGTTCTGGTAAGCAAGCCCTCAGGAGGCTGAGGTTACATTTTGGAATCATCATTTGAATTTCTAATAATGTGTTTCATTTTTTACAATATGTAGATTTTGTATGAAATTTGATGGGTAGCATTTGCATCTAAAATTATCACTAATTTGTGCCTCATTAATGTTATGACTCCTTAGAGTATTTAAGTGGGGTAACTTCCCCTAAGCAACACCCCCTAAGAAAGACTCATTTGGAGTTGAAGCACAATGGGTAACGCTGTTTCTGTGCTGTTTTTGAATCTGTGTTATCTGCAAAGAAGTTACAAGCTTGTGAATTAAATATTTTTGCATCCAGATTCTGAGTGTTGCTTTTTACTTAGTTTGTGGATTTAATTAGAGACAGGCCATCTCTTTGAATCAAGCACCAACCCTGTGGCTTTTAGATCGCACACTTGTCTCTTTGGATTTATGAATTTTTCCTATCACCCTGTCCCAGCACTTCTTGAAACTGTCAGCATTCCTCAGAGTGACAACTTCCTCCTGCAAATGTTTCCACTTGGCCACCATTCTTTCAGTGATAAAGTGTGTCCTCACTTCCGTCTTGAAGTCTCCCCCCTCCAGACTTAGGCAGTGTCCCCTAGTGGTCCTGTTGGCACTAAGGTTGAAGAGACTCTCATTGTTCATGTTGTTGAAACCCAAGAGGTATTTAAAGGTTTATATCATATCTTTCCTGTCCCTTCTATCCACCAGGGAGTATGTGCTGAGATCTCTGAGTCTCTTCTCATAAGGCATGCCTTGTTGCTCTTGGATCATCTTGCTCACCCTTCTCTGTACTATTTTGAGTATGCTGATGTCTTCATTTAGGCACAGGCTCCAATACCATTGAGCTGTACAGTGCAAGATGACCTCTGCCTCCCTACTGGTTATACCCCGGATATGCATCCCATCATCCTATTTGCTTTGGATACTGCTCTCCTGTAGTATGCTGTGAGCTTCAGGTCACGCAGAATGATCAGATCCAAGTCTTTCACTTCCTCTGATTTGATGACCTGCACACCCCCAGCCAGTATTTGGTCTCTGGATTTTCACCCCCAAGTGCATTTTCTTACATTGCCTGGCACTGGACTCCAGCTGCCAAAAACCTGGCCATCTCAAGTTTAGCCAGGTCCCCTCTCATGTCCCATCTCCCTTCTTCTGTGTCTACTCACCAGCAGTGCTTTGTGTCATTCACAAAGAGGCATATTTTGCCTTTTATCCCATCAGCAATGTCACTGATAAACATATTAAATAACACTGGCCAAGCACCAGTCCTCTGTGATGCTGCTAGTGACTGGTCTAGCCTCCAAGAATTTCCATCCAACTATCACCATCTGGTTTCTGTCTTGTAGCCAGTGTTTTGCCCACCTAGCAAGTTTGTCCATACCCCCAAGTCCTCTAGCTTACTAGTCAGTCTCCTATGGGGAACAGTCAGTGGCCTTACTGAAATCTAGATACAGTGGGCTTGATTCTCAAAGTTTCAGGCATAACACAATGGTCTTGCACCACATAGACTGGTGCAAAGTTCCACTTGTGCCAAAAGATGTGCCAGAGTTAGAGTGAGTTGTCAATCAATGAGTGCATATGTATACAGTACGTGCTCAGTGACAGTTCAGTTGGCGGCCAGCCGTCGTGGTGAGAGGAGGGCTGTGCCATTTGCTGGCTCTGGGTTTGAGAAGGAAGTGAGTAAGGTGGTGGGAATTACCTGTTGGGGTGGGAAGGTTGGGTCCACTAGACCACCAGGGAAAGAATATGTCACCATTTTAATTTATGGGCAGATCAGGGCTTAGGTGTGCCACTAGATCACCAGGGAAGAATGTATCAACATTTTACTTTATGGGCACATCAGGGATAGGGAAGAGGGGGTCCACTAGACCACCAGGAACAGCTTAATTTAATAATAAGGGGATTGGGGTCAGGGGGATCTGCTAGACCACCAGGGACTACTTAATTTAATAATAAGGGGATCACAGCTGGGAGGGTCTGCTAGACCACCAGGATGTCCTAGAGTGGTGCCCCACCACCCCATGACTTTCTGGAAACTCTGCAGATATGCCATCTGTTTTGTGCTTGTCCATGGTTGCTGCAAGCTGTGGGACTTTGCCTCTGGGATGCTGCACAGTGTCCCTGGCGCACCGTGCTTTGATGCAAGCTGCATTTTGCCACAGCTTGAGTCAATCTAAGCTCCCTTTGAGAATCAAGCCCAGTATGTCTACTGTTTGGCCTTTGTCCACAGTCTTGGTAACCCAATCAAAGCAATCAGTCAGGTTGGCCTGACAGGACTGCACCAACACAAACACTTGCTGCCTATTGTCAAGGAGTCCAATCTCATTCAGAAAATTCATCATGCTTTCCTTCTGAGTGGTTTCCATAATCTTCCCCACTATCGAGGTCTCATTTACAGGCCTATAATTGCCAGGGTCATCCCTCTGTCCTCTTCTGTAGAGCAGTACTGCATGTGCTGTTCTCCACTCCAGGTGTAACATTTCTGCTTCCAGAGAGGTGTTAAACAGTTTTGCTAGGGGACCCATCATTGCATCCACTAGTGCTCTTAAAACCCTTAGGTGTATACTGTCCAGTCTAAGGGATATTATCCACCTTCAGGGTCCTTAAGCTCTTCTTCACCCTTTCAGTTCTGATCACCCCATCTTTGACTGTTCCCCTTTGTTACCCACCCTTTTTCCCCTTGGGTACTGGGCCATCCTTCTCTTTTGTGAAGACTGAACAGAGGTACTTGCTAAGTACCTTTGCTTTCTCCACACTACCCTCCACCCACCTCTCTTCTTTTTAGTCTGACTTTCCCATCCTAGATATTGATCATCTCCCTGATGTACTGGAAGAAGGCTTTCTATCCCATTTTATCCCCCGCCAGCTGCAGTTCCTTTTTGGCCTTGGCCAATCATACTGCCTTTCTTGCCTCCCTTGCCTTATTGCTGAACTTTTCCCTATCCTCATCCCTTCTGATGCTTTCCTACTTTTTGAAGGCTGCCTTTTTGTTCTTTACCACCTGAGGTACCTCCCTGTCAAACCAGCTGAGCTTCTTGGCTCTGGATGTTTTGCTTTTCATTTGGGCACAGTCACTAATGGCTGCCAATAGCCTTTCCTTGAAGACAGCCTATTTCTGGTCCACCTTCATATCTTTACTTATATTAACAAGGTGCCCTTCCAGAATTCTCTTCATCTTTTCATAGTCCTTCTTCCTGAAGTCCAACACCCATGTCTTGGTTCCAGTCTTCTTCTTTTCCATGTCCAGATGAAATCATACAGTCTTGAGGTCACTGCCTGCCAGTGGTGCTTCCACCCTCACCTCCTGAACATGCACACAGTTAGTTGGAATTAGATCCATTATAGCCATCTGCCTGGTGGGCTCCAACCCACATTGTGTTAGAAACCCACCCTAGAATGCCTTCAGCAGGACCTGAGTCCTGGTACACATGCTAGCAGGGTATGCCAATCTATCCCAGGTACTTTGAAGTCCCCCATGATCACATCCTCCCCTGAGTGGCCATCTCCACTATTCTGGACCCCAGCTCTGGCTCCTTATCAAAATCCTGTTTTGGTTTGGTGGCATGTACACTACTCCTATCCTTAATTTCTTGCCTTTTGATAATTGCACCTGCACCCACAGCAGCTCTGTCCCAACTTCTGTCTCCTCTTCCCTAGGGCAGGCAATTCCTTCCTTCATGAATAGATCCACTCCCCCCACCCCACGTACCCCCTATCCCTCCTTTACATTTTGTACCCCAGGACAGAGACATCCCAGTCATGATTATACATAGCCCACATCTCTGTAATGGCAGCCATGTCGACCTCCCCCTCCAGCATCAGTGAATGTAGGTCAGCCACTTTGTTCCCTAAGTTAAATTGTATTCAGAGACACCACCTTTCACCATGACTTGAGTTCCTCTCTGCCCCAGCCTGCCTTCCCTTCCCTCCTGTACCTAATCCCACACCTTGTCCTTCCTCTTTTGCCTCCTGTCTCCCCATCCACTTGTTCTGATCCTCCTCCAGGTAACAAAGGGTATTTTGACCACTGCTGACTCCCTAACAGTTTAAATTTAGTTCTCTGCTAATGTACCTTTTGAATCTGACCTTTAGCACTGTTGCATCCTTCTTGTTGTGGTGCAGCCTGTCAGGTGCATAAAGGTCTTTGTTCCCCCACGTGTACCCCTAGTAACAAATTAGTTAGTCTGAAACCCTCCTCTTTACATCACACCCTGAGCTGGACATTGAATTCTCTATTGTAGTCTTACGTGTAGTGCTAGTCCTAGGCACTGGTAGCACTTCTGAAAAGGCTACTAACTTCCCCACCTTCCTGCATATCTGTTCCACTTCTTTGAATCTGTCTTGGACCTTCCCCACTTCATTGTCTGCCAGTTTGTTCATACCTAGGTGAACAATGAGGTATGGCTGTTCCCCCTCTTGGTCCATGATCTCAGTTATTCTTGACCACACCCTCCCTGTGATCATCCCTGACATACAATACACTCTTCTGTGATTCAATTTAGTAGGTTTGTTTCTCCATCTCACTCTCTTAGCTATGGAGTCTTCTAGGATCACAGTTCTCTCTTTCCCATCTGATGCCTGAGTTCCCCTGAACCTGCTTCTCCTTCCCCCTGCCTCCCTTTTCCCCCACCACTTTGTCCACCTGTACCACCTTGCACTGCCCCCTCTCCCACTTTCCCCTTTCTGCCTTCCTCCACTGGACACTTTTCCGGCTTGCTCCATCCCCTCCCTGTCCTTCCATCTCTACTCACGCTCCCTCCCATCCTCTTATCCACCATGCTGTGTACTTCTTCCTTAGTGATCAAATCCCACCCTTTTTGCTGCTTCCCCCTTCCTCCTCATTATTCTCACCAATACAATCCCTACCAAGTGGGAAGAATCTATTCCACATAGGCACCTGCGGGTGCTCTTACCAGCATCCCCTCCTTCTTGGCCTTCTCAATTCCTCTTACTAATGTCCATTCCTCCTCCTTAGTCCCCCTATCCTTCGCTCCCTTTCCATTCCACCCTACCTGACATTCCTCAGTCTGGGCTCCATCCCTTGACTCCCCATGACCAGCCCATCTTACCCCTCCTCCCACACCCCATTTAGGTTTACCCTTCCTAACACTGATCCTAACTCCCATCTAACATGCCATATCTCTGCCCTCAGCTGATCTAGGCTCCTGCAGACCAGACATCCCAAAACCTCCCAGAGAACTACTAGGAAAACTGCTGCCCTACAGCCCCTGCAACACACTACCCTATCTGCCCCTGCTCCACTGGCAACCCCTCCCACACACATTATGCTATCGATTCCTCCACTGACAGGGTATATCTGCTGTCCTTGCACCCTCTGCAGCTTTTCCCTATGTAGTGTTATGTTGCTATCCCCATTGAGTTCTACGATTGATTCAAGCACTTTAACCAAGGTGGGGGTGGCTGAAAAGCTGCTACCCCATACTCTGGTTAATCACTTACCAAGTGCCCTGACCTATATGGGGAAGTCTGTACAGCTGCAATCTCAAACTAATTTGTATACTGACCCTAGAGGGAACAGCTACATTCTCTGTACAAACATCTTGTACCAACACCTCTGTAGGTTGACCCCAGATAGGAATCGATAACATTCCCCCCACAAGGCCTACCTGCTACCATGTGCCCTGGCCTTTCCTGACCTCAGTTGGGCAGCATAGCCTGCAGTACTGCCAGTGTCCCCAGACACCACTTAGGTAGATGCCACACTTCTGCTTGATGGCACTCACACTTCGAGGTCACTAGGGATGGGTGGTAAAAATATGTCATACAGTATTTGTATTGGAGAGCTGTAGCCAGGCAACCACATTTGTACTCCAAGCAGAGACCAGCTAGCCTGGCTCAAATCCCTCCATTTTCCCTCTCTCTGCAGCCTTCCTTCCACCCACAACAACCAAATCACCAGCCAGACAATTCACAAGTTAAATCACAGTAAGATTACAGGTAACAGAGCCTCCAACACTTATCTGAGCACGCCATCTGATTCATTTCTCAGATCACTAAGCTGTTCACCAGTGGCTTTTTTCCAAACTAGTTAATGGCTTCAAAATAGAGTAATATGATGGGTGAATGTGATGATCTGTACTCCTTTTTCTGAGTGTGTGTAATTTTAAGTTTCTTTTAAATCTGGTTTTACAGTCCTTTCTGGAGAACCCTTGCCTCATTACTTTTGTGTTGAGGTTATATATCTTTTAGTATAATACTGTGAGCAGCAGATGTCATCATCATAGTGGAAAAATGAATCCATGCTGATAACACATCAGTCCATTGTCATTCAACATCATTTCCTTGTCTTGACTAAGGCTGAATTTACAGGCTAGCATATTCTTTTGCTGTGTTTTGCTTTGCTGCCTCCTTGTTCCCAAAAATGAATTTTGAATTTCTTGAGGAGAAAAAGGAGGTTACTATAGCTGCTTTATCCAGACCTACTGGTAATATTTACTGATAAAGATTTTTGTTTATGTGTAACTTGGTGACTGAGAGAGGCACACTAAGCTAAGGCTCATTTCCAGGTGTGACCCAGGACAGGAGGTTACAGAGGGCATGAGACAAAAAGGCAAACAGTAAAGCTAAAAACATGAGAAAAATTGTAATAAATCAACACCTGCTTAAAAGATTTAATTGTAACAAAAATTCTCAGAAGAGTAGACAAATAAAATGAACAACAAAGATGTACTGACCAAAATGATTTGTGAGTGAGAAAGATTTGGGTTCTCATACATAGTTACAACACTGTGGCAGAAATCTGACCTCTTTGCACTACCTTAAAACTAATGGCCCATTGTACTACACACAGTGGTATAGCAAGCCTTTCTCTGTTCAGTCACTGTGAGCACTGCACCTCTATAGGGAAAGTGGCAAGGCCAGCATACATGTGACACAGCATTGTGGTACGTGATGCAGCACCAGAGACCATCACTTTGCACAAGGCTCTAACATCTGCAACACACTTATTCATGAATAAGATGACTTTACTGATGCACATAAACTGGTGGAACAGCAGAACATGCAGGCATCAAAAATGAAGTCCCCTTGGGTCACCTACAATGTTGTATTTATACATTTAATAGAGGCACTGGTGTCATGTTGAAGCTTTTCCTTTTGGTGTTTTTTTTGAGAATGTAGAGATGCATCCTGGCCTCCGGTGCACTCCCAGTTGCATACTTCAGTAACTTTGTACACAGAAGAACTGTGAGAAGCAGTTCTAGATGAGCATCATAGGCATAGGACAGGGTGGCCAGGATCCAGTGGGGGTCTGAGATCAGTGAAGGGAGCCAAATTTAAAAGTGGTGCATGTGTGGGAATGAAGTTAGTGAGGGGGTTCTATGGAAAGCCAGGGAGACAATGAAATTGTAGAAATGGTTGTGAGGCCACTGTATGGCAAAAGATGACCAGTGAGGGTGACAGTTTCTGGAAGTGTAAGGATGAGTCAGTGGCAAATTTGCATCTGGTGAACATGCTGAAATCCAGCATTTTGACACCACAGTGGCAAAGGCAATCTGAAGGAACTTTGTTTCCCTACAGCATCCTGGCACTTTGAATTCATGTTGCAGCACCATTTGCAAGGAGCATGGAATGATCAAGTTGTTGGCAAGCAACATGACGTGTAGCAGCCAATCAGAGATACTAGAGATTGAGAACTCCTTGTTCTGTATGCATCTCAGTGCCATTTCAAGCTCTTTCTCAAAGGGGAAGGACTTGGCTACTGGAAGGAGCTTATTTTATATTAAATAGAATTATTTTGGTAACAAAAATAAAATCTTCAGAGCATTGTGTATTACTTTAATGATTTATTTTTCAGATTTTCAATATCATTAAAGTCACAGTGTCTGGTACTTCAAATGACTGTAAATGTACCGCATTAGAAGGCAGAAAATGAAAATCAATTTGATATTAAAACTAAAATATTTTGTGAAAACTATGCAAAAGTAGTCCTTAAAATGGGTACCAGGAGACACAAAGCATTTTTAAGCACATTATAAAACATGTGTTTCTTATAAAGTTAAACTACAGGCTAGCTGACAAAGGTTACTTCACTATTTAGACATTAAACAAAATAAACACGTATCATCACTTTAAATCAAGACAAAATCCATAGTGAAAAAAAAACCTTAAAACAGATTCTGAAACTCCCTACTGCCACTTAGCACAAATGGAACGTCACATAGTGAACTTAATGAATCATGCTAATTATACTTGTTTAAATCTTCAAAGTATGGTACACAGACATCACCCCCAACCCCAACCTTGTTTGAAAGTTTCAAAGCACAACATGTTAATGTTTAAATTTAGACAACTTAATCATAAGAGAACAATTTATTAATCAACAAATAATATTATGGGAATGCATACTTACAAACACAGAAACATAGAAAGTGACAGCAGAAGGAGACATCCAGATTCATCTAGTCTGCCCATAAGCCTACCCCTTTCCCTAACTGCTATTAAGTGTTATGATTCTTTTGTATCTATCCCAAGCCTTTTTGAACATTCCAACAGTTTTTGCTTCCACCACCTCAGGTGGCAGGCAGTTCCAGACATCCACCACCCTCTCTGTAAAAAATAACTTTCTTGTGTTGCCCTTAAATTTGCCCCTTCTAGCATCATCCTGTTACCTCTGGTTCTTGTGAGACTCTTGAACTGAAAAAGGTCCTGAACCTGTACCTTGTTTATTCCCTTCACATATTTGAATATTTCTATCATGTCTCCCCATCTCTCCATTGTTCAAGGGAATACATGTTGAGTTTACTGGTTTACTGGTTTTACTGGTTTTACTGGACAAAAGAAGGCAATTATAGCCCATCGAGGTTATCCCCCACAACAGTAGGTCAGTCATCTTCCTTATTTTTTAACCAAATATCCAATTTGTTTTTAAAAGATTCAGATGTTTTTGAGTTTACTATGAATTCAGGAAGTTGATTCCATTTCTGTGGAGCCCTAACATTAAAGAAGTTGTCTCTTTTATTAGTATTTACCCTTTCAACAATTAATTGTTTATTATGTAGTCTACCGACTATACATTTTTTGGCATATGTTAATCCACATTGTTTCATTTGTAATGGACATTTTAATATATTAAATAAAAATAATAAGTCACCTCTTAATCGTCTTTGTTTTAGGGATTGTAAACCTGTTTTAGTTAAGCATGAGTTGTATGAGTCATTTTTAAGTCTAGGAATCATCTTAGTTAATCTTCTCTGTACTCTTTCTAGTCTATAAATGTCCCTTTTAAGGTATGGACTCCAATAAGGGGATCCATAATCCAAATAGGGTCTAACATATGATCTATATAAGGTGACCAAACACTGTTCAGATTTATTGACAAACTTTTTTTAATCTGTTTCAACATCACGTTAGCTGAATTTGCAACTCTATTACAGTGGGAATCTGCTGATAGTTTATTATTTATTAAAATCCCCAGATATCTTTCACACTCATAATATTTGATTTGTTTGTTATTTAACCAATAAATGTTTTTGGGGTTTCTATTCCCAAAATGTAAAACCACACACTTGTCTGTATTAAACTCCATAAGGTTACTTTTTGCTCACTGTTCTATAGTTTTTAGGTCATTCTGAAGAATATTCTCATTTAAAGCTGTATCAGCTCTCCCTCCTAGCTTAGTGTGATCAGTGAATTTAGCAATAAAGTTACTAGAAGTTATATTTAGATCACTGATAAATAAGTTAAACAATGTTGGACCCAAGACCAAGCCCTGGGGCACACCACTGGTCACCGAGAGTGGATTGGATAAGAAATTGTTGACCCTGACCATCTGTGTTCGACCATATAACCATTGAGATACCCAGTTTATTATATATCCTGAAAATCCAAATTTACACATTTTCTCAATGAGTAAAGAATGGGGCACGTTATCAAAAGCTTTACTGTAGTACAAAAGTATAACATCGGATGGGATATGGTTATCCAGGTACCTACTAATGTTATTATAAAAGGAAATAAAGTTAGTTGTACATGAAGATCCAGTTTTAAAGCCATGCTGTGTAAAGTCATGTACCCCAAGAATCTGGATTTCGGAATCAATGTGAGTTTTAACAATTCTTTCCATGGCCTTACTAATTATTGAAGTAAGACTTATTGGTCTATAATTTTGAACCATTATTTTATTACCCTTTTTTAATATTGGGACCACAATTGCTGTACGCCAATCATTTGGGATATTGCCTTCAGTCAGTGATTTATTAAATAATAAGGTTAAGGGAACAGTAACCGAGTTGATAGTTTCTTTCAAAAACCATGCATTTATGTTATCCGGTCCCAAGCTAGTAGATTCTTTTAGTTTATGAAGAATATTTTTAACTTCTTGCTCATTAATTATTGGGTGTAGTGGGGTTAAATTACACCTTGGAAAGTAAGTATCTTTATTATAGAAGACCGAAGAAAAATATTGATTAAATATATTGGCAATTTTTTGATCATCATTAACAGAATTCCCTTCAAATGTTATAGGACCAATTTTTCTAGAGTCACCTTTTTTTACTATTAATATAAGAATGGAGTGATTGTTTGTTTGATTTTGAATGAGCTAAGGTCAATTCTAGTTTATTTTTAGCTTTTCTAATTAGTTTTTTTAAGTGAGTTACTGATTTTTTATATCTAACCCTAGTACCATGGGTACCATTTATTTTTAATTTCTTAAAGAGATGCTCTTTTAGCTTTATTTGTCTATGTATATCTTTATTAAACCAGATCAGTATTTTACCCTTTTTGTTATATTTAGATTTTAAGGGAACATAGGTACTTTCTATCTTATTTATATTATATTCAAATAAGTCCCAAGCTTGGGTTGTATTTTTATTTAGGAATACATTTTTCCAATTAATTTGGTTGATTAAAATATTAATTTGTTTAAAGTTGGCTCTTTTGTAATTTTTTAGTAGTATTCCTGAAGTTGTTTTACTTTTAGTAATACTTATGTTAAAAACTACTGCCTTGTGATCACTATTTCCAATAGGAGCAGCAATATCTATATCTGATACTAAACTTCCTGAATTAGTAATAACTAGATGCAATATATTATTTCCCCTAGTGGGGTCATTTACTAATTGCTCAAGGCCTAGTTCAATGCATAAGTCTGTTAAAATTTTTTCCTGTGAAGTTATCCCAGTAAATATTTCCCAGTTAATTCCTGGCATATTAAAATCACCCATAATAATAGCATTGTTCTTTTCTACTATGTCAAATATCTGATTAATTAACTCATTTGTATATTCAGAGTCAGATGATGGGGGTCTGTAACAGACTCCTATAACTAATTTGGACAGTCCCTTAAAATGCAGTTGTACCCACAATGATTCAATACTGGAGTTATTAGTCATTTCAGATAAAACTAAATCATTATGTACAAATATATAAACCCCTCCACCACTTTTATTCTGTCTATCTTTATGATACAGCTTGTATCCAGGGATGTCCTTAACCCATTTGGATGATGAGTCCCACCAAGTTTCAGTTATAGCAATTATACCGATATCCAGCAGTTTATATTTACATTCCAATTCTGCCATGCTTAAATTATTCAGAGATCTGGCATTAAAGCTAAGGACTTTACAATATTTGGCTACCAATTGTTTAACATTTGTGTTTGTCCTTTTTAGAGACATTAGACCTTTCCAATTCTCCCCCACATAATCTAATTTAAATTATTTATTTCAGTTGCAATTTTTCTACCCAGTATAGTATTACCCCTTCTACTCAAATGGAGTCCATCCCAGCAAAAAAGAGAGTCCTTTCCACAATATTCTTCCCAATGCTGAATGCATTTAATCCCCTGCTTCAGACACCACAGTCTTAACCAGTTGTTTGTTTTTTTGATTTTGTTTATGATAGCATAATTTGCCCTGGGTACTGGTAGTATCTCTGAAAAACAGACAGTACAACCCCTTTCAACCAGAAGATTATTTAGTGCCACATACCTCTTGCAGTTGCTTCAGTATTTTATATCATACAGTCCCTGTATCATTTTTGTAGCTTTCCTCTGCACTGTCTCAGGTCTGTCTTTATCCTTTTTGAGATGCGCTGTCCAGAACTGTACACTGTACTCCAGATGTGGTCTCACCAAAGATGTGTAAAGTGGCATGATAACCTCTCTTTTTCTGCTAGTAATTTCCCTTCATATGCAGCCTGGCGTTCCATTTGCCTTTAAGGCTGCTTTCTTGCATTGTTTGGATATTTTCAGATCATGTGATATGATTACTCCCAGATCTCTTTCCTGCTTTTTTGGTTCTAATTTGACTCCTCCTAGAAGGTATTCTGCATCTGGATTACTTGCCCCTATGTGCATGACTTTGCTCTTGTTAGTGTTTAAATTTAGTTGCCATATGTGTGACCAACATTCTAGCTTTCTAAATTCAGCCCTCATCCTTTCCACTTCATCATGACTGTATACCCTATTGCATATCTTTGTGTCATCTGTAAAAAACTCACTTTGCCTTCCACACCCTCAGATATATCATTGATAAAAATATTAAATAGGATGGAGCCCAGTACCGATCCCTGTGGTACACTGTGTCACCTCCATTTCTTCTGATAGGGAGCCATTTACCACTACCCTCTGTGTCCTTCCTTTTAGCCAACTTCCTATCCAGTCTACAACCTTTTGACCAACCCCATGTTGCCCAGTTTATTTAATAACCTTCTGTTTGGGACCGAATCAAAGGCTTTGCTGAAGTCCGGGTAAACCACGTCCACTGCACCACCTAGGTCCACTGCTTGGGTCACCCAACAAGAAGTTAAGATTTATCTAGCATGACTGCCCAGTGGTGAGTCCATGCTGTCTTTGTTCTAATCTTCCATCATCTTTGAGAAAGGATACAGGTCTCTCCTTGAGTAGGGCTTCCATTGTTTTGCCCACAATTCAGGTGAGGCTAACTGGACAGTAGTTGCCAGCACTCTCTTTGCTACCATTTTCGTGAAGTGGGACAACTGTTGCCTTCCTCCTGTCCTCTGGTACCTCTCCATTTTCCAAAGATAGGTTGAATAGCCTGGTCAGGAGTGCCATAAGTTCCTCCCTTAGCTCTCTCAGTAATCTTGGATAAACATCATCTGGTCCCATAGCCTTGTTCACCTTGAGCTTTTTTAGTTCTTCAGGACTCTTTCTTATTTAAAAGGTTCCAAATCAATTCTGTTGCTGCTTGTACTTTTTTCTGGCATGTGTGGTCTGATCCCTTCCCTTCCTTTAAAGAAACCAATCAAAAATATCTGTTGAGGATTTTGCCTTTTTCTTTATCATCCTCCACATACCCACCATCTTCCTTTGCCAGTCTGAGTATGCCTCCACTCTTATTCCTTTTGTTGTTCATGTATCTGAAGAAAGTTTTGTCTCCCTTTTTGACCTCTCTGGCTAGCCTCTCCTCAGTTGCTGCTTTGACCACTCAGATTAGCATGCCTGCTTCCTTTTGTTTCTCCTGGTATGCTTCCATTTATGTAAGTACAGTTCATAGCTCATTTGTAATTCCATATAACAGCTAAACATGTCATGACTTAAAGGAAAAGAAAAAATGTAAAAGATTTATACCTGTCTTATGCAGTAAAGTACTTAAATTGTTAAAGAAATGTTCTTGTTTCCACAAAGGTTGTTCATGGGGGGTTGGGGTGGAGGGCAGTTCTGTGTAAGCAGTACTGGGCAATACCAGACCACCCAGGGGTGTAATGAGACCTGATGCCACAGGAGGAGGGTCTTATAGCCCAGGAAATGTCCAGTATTATCCAATACCACCCACCCTGGAGGGTATTATTGCACATAGAAAATGGGGATATGTGTCAATTTTGATTAAACAATAAAATAACAGAGTAAATCCCTTTGAAAATGAATACAAGGAGTAGAAAAAAATTGTTTAGTAAAGTAGTCCCTCTGTTTATATGCTGTTCCATCACCTGTTGCCACCCCCACACTCACTCACAGAGGTGACCGAGACATTCTCTCCTACTACCCCCCAGCAGAACAAGAGAATGATTTTATTGTAAAGTGTCCCCTCAGCTGTGTGTTGCCATTGTTTTTGCGCTATAGTTCTCCACCCTTTCTGTGTGACCTTTTTTTTTCATTTGGAAGTGTGGCTGACTGGCGTATGATCCTGTTATGTGAGATGAGGAAGTGGAGACCCGTAAGTATACTGAGGGACAGTAACACCCTAGATTCTCTCTTTTTTTTTTTAAATGTAACTCGGCAGTGGTGTACATGCCACATTTACTGCAGTGCAGTGGTGGAGATGAAGATCCGGTTCTTAGATGTACTGCGAGCAGGACCTAGGACAGAAGATCGGGAGCTGTAGCTTGAGGGAGACTGAGGAAGCCAGCACCACAAAACAAAAGTAAGCCTGCAAAAAACAATGTTTTTTTTGTCTGTGGTGAGGTGGAACAGAGGCAACCCGGGAGGCAGTATTAGCCTGTCAGTTTGTGGCATTTCTGTACAGAGTGGTGGGGGGGCTGGTCACTCACTAATCAAGAAGAAAAAAATGGTGGCTGGCATCTTTGCAAAGTTCAAGGTGCCCAATGGTACCTTAAGTAATGGGGCAACGTGAATGAGTACTTGTTTTTCAATGAGCTCTATTGAAAAATAAATGCATGCCTGACCATGGCTTTCAGCCGATCAGCATGCTTTATTTTTCAAGCCCATTTTCTAAGACCAAATACTAGAAAGTCCAAAATCAAACCATGGCTAAATGATTGTTTTGAAATCCACAAGTTAAGAAATTGTGTCAGGTTCTCCAATTCCTATTAAGGTGACATTTGAAGAGTCAGTATCTGTACCCATAGAATCCCAGCAGTCATCATTCTTGTTTTGCTGGTGATTTCATAAAAATTCAGATAGTTGATCTTGATCATAAAATATGTATCTGTCGCCAGCACACTGGCGCAGCATCAAGGCATCTTCTTACGGCGCTGAAATCCCTGGTTTGGTGAAAAACTCAGGAGTTGGAGGGCCAGCTGGGAGGCAGAATGATTGGGCATTACAGGTACTGCTCTCCTTCTCCAGGGAGAAGGAGGAAGAGTGTCTGGCAAAATGCAGACCTCTGGTGGAGGCTGGGGCATCACTGTGGCTGGCACCACATGTCAAGGGGTGGGGCAGATGCTGGAGTTATTGTACATCCCCACCCCCGGAGGGAATTCCAAAAATTCCTGGCAGCTGGTGACGGCACCCCATCTCCACCATGGCTCCAGCTGCCGACCAAGGTCCACTGAGGGGGTCCTGCTCCTGTGTCCCTACCCTGGGGGGAAATCCAGGGCTAGTGACCAAGGTCCCTGGGGAGGGCACCTACCAGGGGAAAAGCCAGGTTTGGGGGTGGTGAGTGAGGGGAGTCTGGATCCTCTGATCTCCAGGGCAAAATGAGCCACAAAAAAATATATATATATATATATATATATATACTGGTATCTATCTGAAGCAATTAAAATCTAGAGAAGGGAAACAAGACACCAATCTGCTGCAACACAGGGCAAAACTGTATGATTCTCCTCCTGCATCCCTGTGTCTAGGAACTTACAACTGGATAAATGTAAACTTTTACTCCTCAGGAGATCACTATCCCTTTGATATGGGCCTACTTAATGACAATCTCCTGGTTGTTCTTAAGTGCAAACTGCTCTAGCAGCATTGGGGTTTCTAAGAAGATACTGCGTTGGGCGCAGTGTTGTTTCTGCTTAAAGTTGGAGGATAGTTTTTTCTTGTAGGAAGGTGAAAGGCTTTGATGCGAGGTGGAATGTTTTCAGGTGCATAAATAAAGCATTCTCCGAGGAACCATTTTACTACATCCCACGTGAAAACCTTTGAATTTTCAAAGGTGGGTAATCCATCTATATGCAAATTGTTCCTGCAAACAACATTCTCAAAATATTCTATTTTCTGGAACTGTGCAATATTGCCTCTCAGTATTGCTGATATTAGAGCCACTGACGATTCTGTTTTTGCAGAGACTGTAGTGAGTTTCTTTTGAATGGTATCAACTTTTACTTCCGAGGTTGCTTCTTGGCATTTGACACCTTTACACTGTACAACTAAAGAGTTAAGATGCTCGTCACATTTTTGGATAACTTGTAATAAGGCTTGGTACTAGCTTTTCACTTCTGTGAATGTAACAACCTCTGGTGGGAGGGTTTTTCTTAAGCTCTGTGCTTGCTACACTTGCTAAATTAGCTCTAGTGAGCTAAACAGATTTTCAGGCCTGAGATTTGGAGCTCTAGCTATACAAACATATGAAATTGGCAGCAGAAACAGTCCTCATAGTCTATTGAGTCAGCCCGAGTGTGCAGCTAGCCCCTCACCACACAGCTGCCCCTCCTGCCCCCTCCCCATTCCCAGTATTACTTACCCTTACCCTGTCCCAAGATAGTTGCAGAGCTACTCTTCTCAGGGCTTCCCCAAATTGCAGGGGATAGGAACTTGCCCATCGGTTCAGCATGCTGTCATTTGTCTGGTGTATCAGTGTCTCAGAGAGAGGGAAAAATGCTTGGCTGTTTTATTTTTTGTTTTCTCTCTATCCCTTATAAAGTTTTTCTTTCCTTTTTACTGAGCTTGCTTAGCTCTGCTTCTGAGAGCTCAATGGGTGATTTTGGTTGGAAGAAAGGCACTTAAACACCCAAAATTTCAAGTTTGTTAGGAGTGTGTAGCAGAGCAACTCAAACAAGTTGCTGCCTATTTTGTCTCTCCTGCACTATGCATTATCATTTCTGTTGGCTAATTCATTACATTGAACTTTAGTTTTAGGCAAGTAGGCATTGTTCTGCAAAGAAGAGAATCCTGCACTGGCAGCTGCAGAAACTGAAACAGGAGAGGGACCAAGAGAATTTAACAAACTGGGATAGTAACTGGGGGATTTATAAAGGATTCATTTGACAAATATTTTTTGCTTAGTGCTGGTGGAGTTAAGGGCCTTGAAACACATCTGTAGTGATTTTTTTTATTTTACCTCTTGCAGTAGGAGAAGAGCACAATGAATTTATTAGACTGGAATCTAGATTTAGTGTTTGCTGTATTGGTCCTTGTAAGAACAGATCCAGAATCAAATTATTTGATACCTTTTAATGGACCAACATAGATGCAACAACAAGAACATAGTGTTTTAGCTTTCAGACCAACAAGTCCTTCATCAGAAGTGTAATGACAGTTATTTAGAAAAAAACAATACTTTTTTTTTTACAATTTAAACTTTATTAATACATTTCCATTATAATGGGCAGTTACAGCAAGTCAGGGTGTAACGTAGCACTAGAACAGTGAGAACTGCCCATATGACCCCTCTCATCCCACCCCCCTTACAGCAGCAACAAAACATAATCACCCTAACTTGCAGTGCGTAATTCTGTTGAACGTATGGGTAGGACCAGAATGTGATATATCCTCAGTGAGGTAACAAAAGTAAGGAATGAAGGGGATCCCATACCTTACTATATGCTGCTAGTCTATTATGAAGACTTGCAATTGCCTTCTCTGTTCGAAGATTAGCAATGATTTCACGTAACCATTCCTGGAAGGAAGGAATCGATTGTTCCTTCCAATGACGTATTATGAGTTTCTTAACTGAGAGCGCAACCATAGAAATATGGTACTTCCTAATTCTAACACTGACCAGGGACATATCCCCTAGAAGACACACCTCCGGAATAAAATACTCCTGTAGGCCCAGTAGGGGATCAAGAGACATCTTAATTGAATTCCACAAGGAGGAAACTTTGGAACAGGACCAGAACATATGCAGGAGGGTACCCTCTTCTTGCAAGTACTTGGTACATGTACTAGAGTTCGAGAAGCCCCATTTTTTTAATTTAATAGGGGTACAGTACATGTTATGAAAAATGTGATATTGCATGAGACACAACCTATCTTGGGAAACATACTTATGACAGGATCTCCATAGGGATTGCCAGTCCAACTGGTATTATGGGAGGAGTGAGTTCCAGAAACTAGTAGGTCTAAAGGTGTCCCCATATTTTTTATAGTACAACACCCTGTCTAGCTTAGATACTATGCCTGATGAACCAGACAATAGGGAGATTTCAGGAATCAGAGCTGATACCTTCTGGGAGGGGGAAGAATTCCCCAGAGCTACAGTGAGAAGGTGTCTTAACTGCATGACTTTAAAGTGAGATGAGACCGGACTAAGGAACTTGTCAATAATTCCACGTGGGGACAACCAGTGCCCTTCCCCATCTACCAAGGAAAGCAGTTTTCCATCGCCTAATTGAGGCAACCAGTTGCGGGGAATCCACTTACCATTAAAAGTAAAAGATGGCAAATTCCAAATAGACTGAGCTAAATCAGTCTGAGGGGAATAATGAAGAAATAAACATAACTGTGTATAAACTCTTAAAGAGATGCTTATTGTGGTACAGTCAGCCATCTTTACATGGGACAGCTTGAGGTAAAATAAATTTAAGGGATCCAGGCATTTGGCTTTAATTGCGTCTAACTCAATCTTAATCCATACTGGTTGTGCCATTTCAGGGCCTGGGGATATCCAACTCAGACATTTTGCTAGATGACTTGCCCAGTAGTATAATGCCATATGGGGAATCCTCAGCCCCCCCCTCAGGTTTTGGGGCAGCTAGTTTATGGTAGGCCAACTGAGGATATTTATCTGCCCAGATAAATCTGGTAAATATACCGTGTAGTTTCTTAAACCAGCGTATGAGAATAAAAGAATTGAGAAGGGATAAAGGGTAATAAATTCTAGGAAATACATTCATCTTAATAATATTAATCCTGCCCCATAATAATATTGCAAGTTTAGACCATCTGTCGAGGTCGTGAATAATAACCTGTGAGAGAGAATCCAGATTATCTTTGACCCACACTAAGGGGTTACGGGATAGCTTTATGCCTAGATGTTTAATTGCTCTAGGAGTCCAACCTAAACCTAGGGGGAAAATATCTTTAAATACCTTGTGGTTTAATGGGAAAAAATAAGGATTTACTAGCATTCAACTTATAGTTGGATAGCACACTGAACTTGGCTATTTTGTTCAGTAAGGCTGGTATTGAGGAAACCGGATGGGAGAGATGTATCAGCAAATCATCTGCTTACGCAGTGAGTTTAATTTCATGACGCCCAACTCTGATACCTTGTATAGAGGTATTTTGGAGAATGTTTTGGATGAGGGGTTCCAGATATAAATTAAACAAGAGAGGCAATAGGGGGCAACCCTACCTAGTACCTGAATGAAATGAGAAGTAGTTTGAGAAGGCCCCATTAGCTGAGATTCCTGCTATGGGGGATTTATATAATGCGGCAACCCAGGAAATGAATACCGGAGGAAATTTAAAGGCACTCAATACCTTGAAGAGAAAACTCCAATTCACCCGGTCAAATGCCTTCTTGGCATCCAAAGAGACCAAACCTACAGGAAAGTCAGCATCTCTGGAAGCCGAGAAGACATGGGATGACGTACACTGATAATCTGCTGAAGAGCGTCCCTTCATGAAACCTACCTGATTCATACCTATTAACTCGGGGATCACTACGGATAACCCGTTGGCTAAAATCTTTGAGAGGATCTTGATATCCTGATTTAGAAGGGATATAGGCCTATAGCTCTGAACGAGCTCAGGGTCCTTGTCTGGCTTGGGAAGAAGCACTATCAAGGCTTCAAAGAGATGGCAATCAACCTCTGTCCCGAATAGAATATGCTGGAATAAACTAATAAGTATTGGCAATAAAAGTTCTCGAAATGTTTTATAGAAAAGGGAAGAAAATCCATCAGGCCCAGGAGTTTTATCCGAGAGCAAACCACTGATAACCTTGGCGATTTCCTCCTGAGTTACAGGAGAGACCAGAGAATCTATGTAATGTACTGGGAGGGAGGGTACATGTGAATCCATCAGGTAGTTCTCCATGCTTACTGGACTGGGGGGGTGTTCCATGTCCCTGTAAAGCGATTTATAATATGCTGCGAAATCTTGAACTATCTCAGTGGGAGATGTTTTCAGAGACCCATCAACAGAAGCCTTGATAGAAGGGAAGAATCTCACTGATTCTTGTTTAATACGAAGTGCCAAAAGGCGCTCTGCCTTCTCACCTTGGTCAGTATAACTAGCTTTAGTGTGTATGATAGCTAACTCCGCCTTTTCCTGGAGTAGTTCTAAATATTTGTCTCTCAACCCTAGGAGCCTCGCCTTGTCCTCATCTGAAGAGTTAACCGAGACATTGGATTCGAGAACCCGAATTTGGGATAACAAGGACAGTAATTCTCTCTCCCTAACTCTTTTCCTGGCCACCGAGAGGCTAATAAGGATGCCTGTCATGTAGGCCTTGAAAGCCCCCCATATAATATCTGATTTTGCACTGTTTAAGGGGTTGGACAGAAAAAAGGCTTTAATGTGCTCCCTTATGGTATTGCAATAATTAGAATCTTTAAGCAATTGATCATTAAGCTTCCATCTTGTTTCTCTCTTTGACACATCCTGAATTGTCAGATCAGACAGCACCACAGAGTGTTCGGAGATAGGGCCAGGCTGTATCGATGAGGACCTAACCCCAGGCAAGAGAGTCTGAGAAATGAGTATGTAGTCAATATGGGACTGTGAGCCGTGTACCAAAGACCTGAATGTGAACTCCCTGAAATCAGGATTTAGGACATGTCAGACATCACAGAGCCCGCATTGATCCAATAGTTCTCTAAAAGCCCTCTGACCTGGGGAGACCCCCCCCCGATGCACCACCTGACCTGACAAGGTTTGAATCTGCAACTTGATTAAAGTCACCCCCAGGATAATCCTTATGGGAAGGAAAGGCAGGATTAAATTTATGAGTCTCATGAAATAAGCGAGGTCGTCAGCATTAGGACCATATATGCTGCCCAATAGCAGAGGTATTGACCAGAGAGTACCTATAACTAAAACAAACTTGCCTTCAGGATCCCTGATAGTATGAGTTGAGATGAAGGGAATGCCCCCGGTAATAATGATCATAACCCCACAGCTGTTTGAGGAGCCTTGCGCCTCATACACCATCCCCACTTGTTGCCTCCTCACTTGTAAGGCTTCTGTTTCTAATAGGTGCAATTCCTGTAAAAAAGTAACCTGAGTGCGTAAAAGACTCAAGTGTTTGAGAACCTGGTATTGTTTAGATTTTTTCCTGATCCCCTTGACGTTCCACGTTGCAAAAGTCACCTCCTTGGCCATGTACTAAAGACTTCTAAGGATGCTATATTCGGCCCTGCACTCCAGGTGTATAACACAAATAATCTAACCCCCCCGTTGCTGCTGTAAGGCCCTCCCACCACCCCAGCCCCCCAGCAAGATGCCCACAATTAAACCCTCCCATACACCCCCACTCCCCCAACAAGAACACATAACCTCCCTCCCAACCCCCACACTGTCACAAGCAATGCTTAGCACAGCACTGGGACCTATCCTCCCCCTCCCACCTCCCGAACATATCCCCTGCTAATGATCTCCCTTGTAAAGCATAATACAAAGCAATCAATAAACTGCATTAATGAGAGCTTAATGTCTAAAGAGCGGTCTCGGGCTTCCAGGGCCTGCGAACCTCTGTTAATGAATCCACTGGTAATTGAGAGAGGAAAATAGAACTGGATGTCCTAAATGTGAATATGACAAATCGTCACGAGAGTCTTGAAAGGGAGTTGAAAAATGCTTGTTCCCCATGGGGAACTACCTCGTGAACCAGAGCCAGAGAGAAAATTAACATGGAGGGGTAAGCCCATCATCGAGATGAGAACTTGAGAAAACGAAACCAGATGAAAAGTGAAACAAGATCCAGATATGGGAAAACCATGGAAGTAACTACCTAGGGGATACAGACCCCTAATTCCGAGAAGCCCCCCCTGCAAAACCAGAACGACTTAATAAACAAAAGCAGTCCCTCTCAAGACAGAATGACCGGACCTGCGTTAAATGGGTGAGCTGCGCCATCTTGTGGTCATAACCTGATCCAGCCCGCTAATCAGAGGCACCCTGAAAGCCCGGAATTGCTCAGAAATCTGACATCCCATCATATAAAATTTAAACAGAAGGCGTAACCCAAAACCTTGCCCTGTGTGCTCCCCCTGGAAACTAAACAAGCAATATTATCTCGGATGCAGTCCAAAGCAAACCCTCCAGGAGCCCACCCCCAGGACTCTCCCTGAAACACTATTCCCACCAACAGGCCAGGGCCTGTTAAAAGTAAAGTCAGGCCTCTACTAGTAGCCCAGTTCTGTTAGAGGGCATAAACTTGAATTAAATCCATCTTTAGAAAGAGCGGTGTCCACACAAAAAAACAAGTGACAGTTCATTCTGAAGTTCCTGGTGAATCCCGAAGATCAGGAGGCCCTCTCAGGTCATCTGGAACAAGTCTGGGAACACCGACTTAAGGCTTAGTAACACAGCTTCAGGATCCTCGAAGTTGAGCCATGAGCCATTTACTGAGACTTGTAGCTTCGCTGGGTACCCCATCCTGAACTTTAATCCCACCGCTATAATCTTAGATACAATCAGGTGGAAGGCTTTCTGTTTCAACTGGACTGAACCAGGAATATCTTGAGCAATTCTCAGCTTCACCTTCTCCCATCTGACTTCTTGCAGGGCCTTGACTTTCTGTAGGAAATGCTGCCTTTCTAAGTAGTTCAGGAAGCGGCAAATGATGGGGTGAGGAGGTGCATCAGGTGGGGGTTTTGGTCGCAGAGATCGGTGGGCCCGTTCTATTATATATGTTGGGCCAAAGGGAGAGGGACCAGCGACCCTTTCAACCAGCTTCTGGGTAAAGACTACGGTGTTCTGGCCTTCTTCCCCTTTGGGGAGCCCAAGAATTACTACATTATTTCTCCGACTACGGCCTTCCAAATCTTCAAGTTTTACTTCTAGATGAGACAGCTTTTGTTTCGTTAGTAGGAGCTCAGGATCCAGACTTTCCAATATTCTCTCAATCGAAATTATACGGGCAGTGTTGTCCGATACTGTCGTGGTGATTTCCTCTAACTTTCTGGAGAGGGATTTCAGGTCAATTGCCATATCTTTCATCTCTTCCCGGAATGGTTTAAATTCCTCCAAAAATCTGTTAAGTGTTAGGGTTCTTGGTCCCCAGCTTGACAGAAGGTTCCGGTTGTCTGGGCACTCAAGGCTTGGGATTTTTTCGAGACCTTCTCAGGAGTGGTGGGGGGGATGTTTCTGCAGGGCTTTCTTCATGTAAGCCTCCATTTACCGCAGATGAACCCAAAACAGGAGCACATGCTGTTTAGAGACAAGAAAAACTCGCAGGCAGAGGAATTAGTTAAAGTTTAACAATATTAAATGACGAGTTTATATTCATGAGGCAGGAGCTTAGCAGAGGAGCATCTACTCAGCACTCTGCATCACGAGATCTCCAAAAAAATCCCCCCAAAAAATCCAATACTTTTAACAACTAGATCATACAGAAAAAAAACAGAAAAAATCTGCATTGGTTTAAAATACTCATTTAAAAAAGCAGAAGATGATGTCAGAGAAGCTACACAGTACCATGTTACCTTAAATTGTGAGGGTCCCAGGGTCACAGGTGCTTCGTGCAAAGCGCATACTAAAAATTCCACTGCATATAAATTCAATTGACATGAGATAACATTACTTGGGCAGATGGCTCTTAAATCAAGCTGTGAGTTTTACAATGTGTATAAGAATGCAATTATTGAAAAACAACCCCCACCCAGATTAAAGACATACTAGGACTGTCTTAGGACACCAAAACGTTTCAATGTATGTATTACAGACAATAAATTACCAGTAAAGTTGTCTTAAAAAGATCAGAACACACTGCACAATATGTAAAACTAAGTTGGACCCATTACCCAGCTATACTCTCCAGCTAGATTGTATGCTCCATAAACTTCAAAAGCCTCTAGTGTAGTAACAGGACTTTATAAATGATAAAATAACTATAAATTGACAGTATCAGTGCCAAACAAAATATTCTTGTCAAGGACCCCCAAGGAATTAAGACCATGCATCCTGATATGTACTGATGTCCATAAATTCTCAGTGTATAACAACTTGATCTACCAAAAGTGTCTAAGGAATCTGAATAAGAGATAAAAATTAAATTCTCTCCTCCTCCCCACACACACAATGCACCCTACCCCACCCCACATCTCCATAATGCATGGGGGGTAATTAGTTTTAAGGAGAAATACACACACACACACACACACACACACACACACACACACTCCTAATGCACCTCCATTCACATCAATCACTGCAATTGCTCCCCAAAGGAATTCAACTTGTCATGAAATCCCAAGTAAAAGGGATTATGTATCTTAATATCTAGAGAGCAAAAATGTGACACTATTTAACCTTATTCCTATCTGTGTAGTAACATCTCCAAGGATTCTGGATAGAACCACAATGAAATAAAACTGCCACCCTCCCCAGGGTAAGTTAACTAGAATAAATATAAAGTATGTGTGTAAGATAAGAGTACTAACATACCTATATTTCCAGAAATCACTAGAATATTAGCCTAATGTAAATAGATATGACAAGAACACCCATGCAAATGAGATCTCTCACCCCAATATGTTCAGAGTTAAAAAAAATGTGGCACTCTATAATAAACATGCTGTATGTACTGTAACAGGATAGAAAATCTGAATTTGACACAATGGAAACCACCCCACTCCCAGGTGAAGGTAAATAGTAAGGAGGAATTAATATTCATTATGTGTGTGAAGTAAGAGTAATAGCACACTGTGACTCCATGTATCTAAATAGAAGTCTAACTCAATGTGACAGCAAGCCCCACATCTGCTATATTCACATACCTCCCAACACATACACACACACACACACACAAAACCAATCATACACACACACACACACACACACACACACACACCACATGTGCTGAAGTCCTATAATATGCAGTCTGAAAAGAAGAGGTCTGTAGATGTTAAAATCCATAATGTCTTATGAAACTCAGATCTATGTTCATCCCATCTGCTACCATATTAAGATGTAAAATAAGTTTAATCTCAAAAGTTCATCTCTGATGCGTGTTTTTGAGATTTCCTTTTAAGACTATTAATGACATACCCAAAATTGAGTGGTCAGGCTGGGAGAAGTGGTGCCCTACTGGTTTTTCAGTCTTCTTTGTTCTAATATTATGTCTGTGTGAGTTCATCCTAGTCTGGAGGTGTTGGCTTGTCTCTCCAACATAACCTGTTTGTGGACATCTCTTGCACTGAATGAAATAAACAACATGTTGTGATGTACATGTATAACTCCCATGTACATTGAATTGTCTGTTTTGTGAAGTAACAACACAATCCGAGGTGGAAATGAGCTCACAAGTTTTACAGGTATGATGATTGCAGGGTCATGTGCCATTTTGTGTCATGGTATTCTATTCTGGTGAAAGCTTGCTCTTACTAATTAGGCTGGCTAAATGTGGTGGTTGTTTAAAAGATAGTAGTGGTAGTTCCTTAAAAATACAATTAAGGGTCTCATCCTCACTAAATATTGGGTGGGAGTATTTAATAATCTTACACAGAAGTTCAAGGTCTGGATGATATGTGACTACTAAGTGTATTCTGTCTGTAGCTGTCTTTTCCTTATTTTGAAGTAGTTGTTGTCTTGGTACTTGCATTGCATGTTCTGTTATCCTGTCAATTTCTCTGGAAGAGTGTCCCTGCTCAGTAAGGGTGTTTTTCAACATAGCCAAAAGTGTATCTCTGTCAACCTCATTTGAACAAATATGGTGACATCAGAGTGCTTGACTGTACATGACAGATTTTTTTGCATGGTTTGGGTGATTACTTTTCTTGTGTAGGTACCTCTGTCTGTCTGTCGGCTTCTGGTAAATACATGTATGTAAGGTTCCATATCAATGGTGACTGTGGTGTCCAGAAAATTTACATTGGTGGTAGAATACTCCAGGGTAAGCTTTATGGTTTAGTGAATGTTATTAAGTTCTTGATAAAAATCATTAAGTGTGTCTGTGCCCTCCATCCAAATAATAAACAAATCATCAATGTAACAGAAATAAGCTAGTGGTTTGTGAGGACAGTGCCTTAAAAAGTCCTCTTCCAAGTCTGCCATAAAGAGGTTAGCATACTGCGGAGCCATCTTGGTGCCCATTGCTGTTCCCATAGTTTGAACATAATGTTTACCATTGAAGTTGAAATTGTTATATGTCAAAATGAATTCCATAAGTTTCCCCATCACTTCAGGGTTAATGTTTTGTTCTGGCCTTTCTCCTGCATGTCTGTATGACAGGCTGAAATGCCATTCGTGTGTGGAATATTAGTGTACAGGAATGTTACCACCGATGGATGTAAGTCCTTAGAACCAGAAAGTACATGCAAAAAGTGCGTAGTGTTCTGGATATAACTGTCCCTTTCCATAATCAGTGGTTTCAAAATGTTTTTTAAAAACCCTGAGATCCCCTCAGTCAGGGTACCATTACCAGAGACTATGGGTCTTCCTGGATTGCCAGGTTTATATATTTTAGCAGCATGTAGAATGTCCCTGGCCTGGATTCAGCAAGGATGAGGTCAGTTAGTTTTTTTTGGACATAGTCTGGAAAAGTTCCAGTTAAGTCATGTAGTTCTTTTTTATATCTTGTAGTGGGGTCACTGTCCAGTTCTCTGTAGTAGGTAAGATCAGTTAGCTGTCTGTTAGCTTCATTATCATAATCCTCTCTGTTTAAGATCACCACTGCAGATCCTTTATCAGCTTTTTTGATGACAATGTTGTGGTTTGATTTCAGTGTCTGTATAGCTCTCTGTTCCAGTGGAGAAAGGTTGTAAAGGACCTGTTTTTGCCTAGTAAGGATCTGACCACTGACTTGTTGCCGGAAACAATGAATGTAATTGTCTAGTATTTTTTTATGCCCACTTGAGGGGACAAATTCAGATTTCTTTTTCTTATCCATTAAATTATTACTCAATGTGATGTCATCGCAGCCAGTGATTTCTTCTTTGCCGTGAAAGAATTCTTTAAGTCTCAATCTGTGGAAGTATTTCTCCACTTCACCACAAAACTGCATTTTGTCCAGTGGTTTTGTTGGGCAGAAAGTGAGGCCCTTTGAAAGTACATTTAGTTCTCCAGTAGTCAGTGTGTGCTTGGACAAATTAACAACTGAAAGGTGCCCATCTGTGTGTTGTTGTTGTTGTTGTTGTTGTTGTTCAGTTACTCCATTATGTTCTTCATGGTTGTCAGGAAGTATGGTATGTTGAAAGGCATCCACTTTCCTATTTTTCATAAGCATGGCTTTTCTTAAAAAAAGAATCTGCACTAGGATAAACTCACACAAACATACTATTAAAACAAAGAAGGCTGAAAAACCAGTGGGGCAACACTTCTCCCAGCCTGACCACTCAATTTCAGTTATGTCAGTAATGGTCTTTAAAGGAAATCTCAAAAACACACAACAGAGATGAGCTTTTGAGATTAAACTTATTTTACATCTTAATATGGTAGCAGATGGGATGAACATAGATCTGGGTTTCTTGGGATATTATGGATTTTAACATCCACAAACCTCTTCTTCTTTAGACTGGCATATTATAGGACTTTAGCACGTGGTGTGTGTGTGTGTGTGTGTGTGTGTGTGTGTGTATGTTTTTTGTGTGTGTGTATGTGTTGGGAGGTATGTGAATATGGCAGGTGTGGGGCTTGCTGTCACATTGAGTTAGACTTCTATTTAGATACATGGAGTCACAGTGTGCTATCACTCTTACTTCATACACATAATGAAAATTAATTCCTCCTTACTATTTACCTTCACCCGGGAGTGGAGTGGATTCCATTGTGTCATTTTCAGATTCACTAGCCTGTTACTGTACATACAGTATGTTTATTATAGACTGTCATTATTTTTTGACTGGGTGACTAGGGAGGTGGATCAGGGGAAGGCAGTGGACATGGCCTAGCTGAACTTCAGCAAGGCCTTTGACACTGTGCCACATAGAAGACTATTACACAAACTGGGGAATATGGGTGTGGGCAGGACAGTAGCGTGGTGGGTAGGTAACTGGCTGGGCGGCAGGACACAGAAGGTGGTGGTAAATTCTGTCACTCCACAGAGGGAAGAGTGACCAGTGGGGTACCACAGGGATCAGTGCTGGGACCGGTCCTATTCAACATCTTCATCAGTGAAATTGCGAAGGACCTAGAAGACAGAATTTCACTGTTCGCTGATGACACAAAGCTCTGTAACAGAGTAGACACACCGGAGGGTATAGACAGAATGAGAAGGGACCTGTAGAAACTTGAAGAATGGTCAGGGGTTTGGCAGTTGAAATTCAATGCAAAGAAGTGCAAGATAATGCATATGGGGCACAAAAACCCTGGCATAATATATCAGTTGGGGGGTGAAGATATAGCATGCACCAAGCAGGAAAGGGATCTTGGGTTTATCATCTCTGACGACCTCAAGGTAGGGAAACAGTGTGACAAGGCAGCAGGTAAAGCAAAGAAGATGCTGGGATGCATAGGCAGGGGCATCACCAGCAGGTAAAGGGAGGTCATAATTCCACTACACAAGACACTAGTGAGGCCCCACCTAGAGTACAGTGTACAGTTCTGGAGATCTTACCTACGTAAGGACATAGACAGTGTAGAGAAGGTTCAGAGGAGGGCAACAAAGATGGTGCATGGATTGCATCACAAGTCCTATGAGGACAGGTTGAAGGAACTAAACATGTACTCCTGGAGGAGGAGGAGGGAGAGGGATATGATAGAGACATACAAGTATCTTACAGGGAGGAACAGGGTGCAGGAATACACTATTTTTAGCAAAAAGGTGTTCCAGGACTAGAGGGCATGGGATGAAGTTGGAGGGAGGATGATTCAGAGGAAACGTGAGGAAGAATTTCTTCACAGAACGGGTGGTGGACAAGTGGAACACCCTGCCAGAGGAAGTGGTGGGGGCTGAAACAATCACGGGATTTAAGAATGCATGGGATAGACATAAATGAATTCTGGAGGTCAGGGGTAAGGGGCAACAGACTTCAAGGAAAACATAAACTGAACTTACAAGCTCAAATGGGCAGACTGGGTTGGCCATAGGCCCTTATCTGCCGACACTGTCTATGTATCTATGTCACATTTTTTTTAACTCTGAACATATTGGGGTGTGAGATATCATTTGCATGTGTGTCCTTGACAGATCTATTTACATTAGGCTAATATTGAAGTGATTTGTGGAAATGTAGGTATGTTAGGACTCTTGTCTTACACACATACTTGATATTTATTTATAGTTACCTTACCCTGGGGAGGGTGGCAGTTTTATTTCATTGTGATTCTATCCAGAATCCTTGGAGATGTTACTACACAGATAGGAGTAAGGTTAAATAGCCTCACATTTGTGCTCTGTAGATATTAAGATACATATCCCTTTTACTTAGGATTTCATGACAAATTGAATTCCTTTAGGGAACAATTGCAGTGACTGATGTGAATGAAGGTGCATTAGGAGTGTGTGTGTGTGTGTTGGTGTATATGTGTGTGTGTGTGTTTCTTCTTAAAACTAGTTATCCCCCCCCCACAAGATGCATTATGGGAATGTGGAGTAGGGTAGGGTTGTTGTGTGTGTGGAGAGGAAGAGAGAATTTAATTTTTATCTCTTATTCAGATTCTTTAGACACTTTCAGTACATCAAGTTGTTATACACTGAGGCCCAGATATTCAAAAGGGTTGCGCATGGCTCAACAGTGTTGCGCCATGCACAACCCACTGATGCGGCCAGGCACAATATTCAAAAGGGAAAAGTGGGCCACACAAATCCCAATGCGCCAGAGCGCATCAGTAAGGTATGCAGGCACCGGTAGGAGGGGCGTGCCCATGCATAACCTGCACAGCCCGATATTTAGCCTGGGATGTGCAGAGTCATGCACACGCAAGCCCTACCTGCACCTGCACAAAGTTAAGCCCCCCAAAAAAGGAACAAATGATGACCACCCACAGGTGAGCATCCACATTGCAGGGCACAACACGGCAGATGCCACCTGTTGGTGGCCACCCAAGTTCCTGACGCACCTGGCAGCACCCCCACATGCCCCATCGTGGGCATCCATGTAACTAACCCCCCCAATATCCCTGGTGGTCCAGTGGACAGCTATGTGCCCGATTGCAGGCATCAGTAAAATAACCCCCCATCCAATATTCCTGGTGGTCCAGTGGACCGCTATGTGCCCGATCATGGGCATCGGTAAAATAACTCCCCCTTCAATATCCCTGGTGGTCCAGTGGACCGCTATGTGCCCGATCGCAGGCATCGGTAAAATAACCCCAATATCCCTGGTGGTCAGTGGACTGCTATGTGCCGATTGCGAGGCATCAGTAAAATAACCCCCCTCAATATCCCTGGTGGTCAGTGGACCACTATGTGCCCGATCATGGGCATCGGTAAAATAACTCCCCCTTCAATATCCCTGGTAGTCCAGTGGACCGCTATGTGCCCGATCATGGGCATCGGTAAAATAACTCCCCCTTCAATATCCCTGGTGGTCCAGTGGACCGCACTCTGCCCAATCGTGGGCATCTGTAAATCACAAAACAGTTCTATTACCCTGGTGGTCTAGTGTATCCCCCCTCTCCACCTACCCACTGAGCCCCACGCGCGCTCCGCCTGGTCAAGCTGGCGGGTAGCACCCACCCACCTGCTGCCCTGCCACCGCCGACTGACAGCTTGGTAGAGCTGCATGCCCATTGGTTCATGCCAGCGAACCAATGGGCATGCCCTACCGAGCTGTCATTAGTGGGTGGCAATTCAACGAGTGGTGAGGTGCTGCCGCCCGCCGGCTGACCAGGGGGAAATGGGGCGGTGGGGCTCAGTGGGCAGGTGGGGAGGGTTGTACACTAGACCACCAGGGTAATAGGACTGTTTTATGATGTACAGATGCCCACGATTGGTCAGAGTGCAGTCCATTGGACCACCAGGGATATTGGAAGGGGGATTATTTTACCAATGCCCGTGATTGGGTACATAGTGGTCCACTGGACCAGCAGGGATATTGGACGGGGGGTTATTTTACCGATGCCCGCGATCGGGCACATAGCAGTTCACTAGACCACCAGGGATATTGGAGGGTTTTTTTATTTAGATGAATGCCTGTGATTGGGCTGCAGGGGGCGTCGGTCCCCGACGGCTGCTGCCTGGCAGGGCCCCAGGCACAAGTCATTGGGGATCGGAGCACCTTCATGCTAATGGGATGCAAATGAAGCCATAATGATATGCAAATGGCCCCATGTGCACCTTGCATAAATTATGGCCCCATTTGCATGTCCCCTTTTGAATATTGCAAGTGCTGTGCATGGCACAATGGCACTCCATGCTCCACTCTGGCCACTTGCGCTAGTGCATTGCCACTGCACCATGCACAGTGGGGGTGGCCAGGGTGCGAAATTCAAAGCTGCTGCACCATAGCGCAGCTCTGTTGAATATCACCCAGGCCACACCCCTGCGCAACAAAGTTGAGCTGCGCCCAGGCTTGCGCCATAGCCTGGAGCAGTTTGAATATCTGGGCCCCAGAATTTATTGACATCAGTACATATCAAGCTGCATGGTCTTAATTCCTTTGGGACCATTGACAAGAATTTTTTGTTTGACACTAATACTGTCAATTTATAGTTATATTATAATTTATAAAGTCCTGTTACTACACTAGAGGCTTTTGAAGTTTATGGGGCATGCTATCTAGCTGGAGAGTATAGCTGGGTAATGGGTCCAGCTTAGTGTTACACATCATACAGTGTGTACTGATCTTTTAAGACAGCTTTACTGGTAATTTCTTGTCTGTACTACATACATTGAAACTTGTTGGAGTCCTAAGACAATTGCAGTATGTCTTTAATCTGGGTGGGGGTTGTTTTTCAGTAATTGCATTCTTATGCACATTGTGACACTCATAGCTTGATTTAAGAGCCATCTGCCCAAGTAATATTATCTCATGTCAATTGAATTTATATGCAGTGGAATTCTTTGTATGTGCTTTGCACCAAGAACCTTTGACCTTGGGACCCTCCATGCTTAAGGTAACATGGTACTGTGTAGCTTCTCTGACATCATCTTCTATTTTTTTTATGAGTATTTTAAACCAATGGGGATTTTTTCTGTTTTTTTCTGCATGTTCTAGTTGTTAAAAGTATTGTTTTTTTCTAAATAACTGTCATTATGTCTCTGATGAAGGACGTGTTGGTCTGAAAGCTAGAGCACTCTGTTCTTGTTGTTACATCTATGTTGGTCCATTAAAAGGTGTCAAATTATTTGCTTCTGGATTTATTAGACTGGGAAATATGGAGTGTGGCGTCTGGAAGGATTTATTTGACAAAATCATTTTTACTGACTACTGGTGGTTCAGGCAGGGCATAAAATTCCATCTATACTTTTTTTCCTGTGAGAAAAAACTAAGCAAATTTGGCTCCTTTGGTGAGGCACTGGGTATCTGAGGAGAATGAGTGTGTCAGTGAGCGACAGGATTGCTGTATGTGGGCATCTGCCGTTGTGTGGAAACCACAAGAAAAAAAAAACTGGAGGAGAAGGATGCTGGAGGAGGGAAGAGGCAGGGGAAGGTTCCTCTCTGCCAGTTCTACCAATTACCAGTTCTGCAAGAGGTGATGGTGGAGAAAAAGTCAGCAAATGAACTGGTAAATGTAGTAGTTTGTGTAAGCTTGAGATGAGAATTAGGGCTAGGAATGTGGTAGTATTGCCAAGGAAACCATGGCCCATTAGTCCCCAGAAGATTATTAGTTCCATTTATACCACAAGTGGCCCCCTCAGACTATCATCAAGGGCATCTGGTGATAGAACCATCTTAAAAAATCCAGAAGAACTGTGTTCTCCCTCTTACTCTTCCAGTGATTCAAGTTCCCCTACCTGGCATAGACAAGATCTGTTCAGATTTGTAAAGGCAAGTCCACTCTACCAGTCTTGTGCAAACAACACAAAAAACAGCTGTTACCACAGCCACTGGTGCATATGCATGGGTGCAGTCAATTGCCATACTGCCTTAAAGCACTGTATGACACCCTCTGCCTGCTAATCCCTTATCAGTGCAGTACCACCCAACTCATCATGTAAAGATGGTAATAGTGAGTCTGGGTATTGCAGAGACAGTATGTACTGGCTAAAGTGCTTTTATCTTTTCTCAGATAACTCCCAACAGCAGTCACTTTGGAAAGATGTTGCAGCACAACTGGGGCTATTGCCTTGCCACATTGCTCAAAGATAGACCATGACAATCAATAAATTCTTAACCTTTCTCAAACTAAATTTACACTGGATCCCACCAGGATGCAACTGAATACTGCTGCATTCTGCAGCAATTACTACAGGAAAAAGGGAATTCATAGTAACCTGAGATGCTGCACTGTACCGAAGAGCAACTTTATTCATTCAATTAATCATATGTCCAACAAGTGATATCTACACCTATTCCCACTCCCGGTATACTTCCTAACAGCAAGTCTCCCAGGAATCCAACTGGCACTGGCACCACAATCTGGTTCAGCACTCCAAGTGATAGCGGTGCAACTCATCTTCCTGTTAACACTACAGTAACTTTCACATTATCGTAGCTAACATGTTCAGTAAGATTAGATGTGCCACTGAACGCACAGAGTCAGTATAATTTAAAAAGACCCATCACCCCATGAATGGGACAGTGACAGAATGAGTGGCCTGATCAAATGTGTACAGGCACACACAGTTCTTCAGCCTAACTTCGCATAAACAATAGTGAAAAACTACAGCTTTCACTACCAACAAGCAGAATCTGTGTTCAAACTAAGTACAATTTATGAAACAAAAACAATGAAAAAGATAACAATATAAAAAGTGAAAAATCAAACAAAAACAGTATCAACACAAGAATAGTAAGTATTGAAATGACTATGTAAAGACTGTCATTCAATGTATTTTTATTTATTTTATTTAAATATTTTGATGTGTAACCCTTTCTTGTGGCAGTACTATTTTATCATTTGAAAATCAATGGTGAAAGACAGAATATAGCAATTGGTGTGGAGGTAAAACAGAGACTACAGGGGGTATACACCTTGATGGCAACAATCAATAGTGCTGATCCTGTCACTTACACTGGGCAATGGCAGTCTTAGTAGAGTTTTTAGACTCTGTCACAACAGCACTAACAATAATAACATGGCAGATTCATAGAAACTCCACCTGCCAAAAGTAAGCTTTAATAACTAATATTCATTTATTTATTTAATAACATTTGGAATTACAACCCTGATTACTAGCTTTTTTTTTTAATCAAGCCTCTGGCTCACTCAATGGCACCACCCCAATCCTATCAACAACCTTCTTGTGGTTATACTGGTTATCTACTGCTTGGCCAAAATGCTGTAGTAATCAGTGGCTTGTCATGTTGGTCATGTATGAGTCGGGGGGGGGGTGTGGAGCTTGTGCAAGAGCAGACCAGGGGTGTCAGCATGAAATGATGCACACTAATGTATGCAAAGGCACACTTACATACTTTCTACCTGGTGATTGCCCCTCTACCTAGTTTTGTGTGCTCCCACTGTGTTGTCATCTGGCAACCTCCAGGTGGCGATAAAGTAGCAAGGTACAGCATTCCTCTCCTTGAAAAAGATGATCTGTCCTTGAGATACTCAATCCTCATTCCTGGCCAGCCTCCAAGTGTCCCGAGTCCATCTCCAAACTCTGGATCACTGGTATAGTGAGCAGTAGTGCTACCAGGCTAGTGCAATCTGAAGATGTTTTTAACCTCTATTGATAGACTTCTTTACCCTATACCAATTACTGCACTTAGAGCCAAAATGATTTGACATAATTCTTGTATTGAATCCAAAGTTGTGGGGGCCTAATCCAAAGCCAAATCTAAGTAACCACTTGTCAACTTCTATTACACTCAGTGAGGTGATGGGGAAACTGAGACAGTACCTTCTGTCAGTACCCATTAAGGGAATGGTAAAGAAACACTTGACATGTGTTCTTCCATGCCCAGACCTTGGGGGTGGGGGAGGGGGGGTATCAGCATGTTAGGAGACAAAAAATCCATTTGCACCCACTTACATCTGGCTACATGATAAGTCATGCCAGTCATGTCGCTGTGTGACAACATGCCTCAGACTCTTAATTCTGGCATGAATCAGCATCCTGCACAATTCATCCCAAGACAATTTGCCCCCAGTGTAAATATTATAAAGCAAACTTGTTAGGGAACAAATTTTGCAAGGTGGAGACTAGGAACAGTTAAGAGTCGGGGATGGGTTGTCGCTCAGTGAGGTGACTGGGACAACTTGATGTGTCCCCCTTATATCTTTTCCCAAGGCTTCCCACTTCCACCTGTATGGCAGTTGTTTTTTTTTTTGGGGGGGGGATAAAAGAATGCTTCTTTCCACCATAGAATTGTGCCACCCAAAACTGTGACAGTAGGCCAGGCTCTGTATTCCTGTTTTATCTTTGCCTGTGCAGTAGAAAAATATTATTTCTGTTCTGAACATATTCATATTTTTCAACAGTATAGCTAGTACCCACCTCTGTGTTTCTTTCTCAGTCTCTCTCTTTGTCTTTGTGAAAATGAAAACATACACAGTTACCATGTATAGCTGTTACATTTTATATCTTAACACTCTTCCAATATGTAGAGGGAGAGATATGGATGAAAAATATTGTAGATATAGATTTGCTGTGCTGTTTCTTTACTTAAATAAGTACAGCAGCTTGTTGGCAATCTACTGGGATTCTTTCCAGAAAGCACTGCCTGTGGTCATTGACTGGATAATTACTTAATATATTAGTAGCCAGTTTCTGTCAGTTTCTCAGCACTCATAGTGATGGCTGGTGATTTGTACCTGTCACCATAACAGGAATGCCAGCTGTAGCCTTGGTGGGGTGCCGGAACTGAGCACTAAATGCAAGTAGTGCTTGCAGCTCCTGGCTTCAAATGCTTCATTAAAGTTTCTGAAAGTTATGACAAATAATATATTTTCTATATATGGTCTGTGTGTATGTTTTTGAGATAAAATTGATAACCATTTGTTTTCAATTGGTGGTTTCCCTGTTTATCTTATGGTAATTTTGTTTTTTATTGTGCAAAAAAATTGGAAATGCTGTCCGAAATGAAATTCCTGTTTTGCCACATTTAGTGGAGTATTTTGCTCTTTAAAGGACTGGCACATTAACTCAAAGAATACTCTGCATAGAAAAGGTTTGATGATTGACAGTGTAACTTCTACTAGGTCCTGAAAAGATGCTAAGTGGGACCTTGCCATATTTCAGAATGTTTAGTGGACAGTTGATACCTCACACATGCAACAAAAGCTGATATTATTAACATATTCAAATGGAATCAACAATAATTTACATTTAGACTGGTACAGTGCAAAACCTCTGTTGGCACCAGCTTTCTGTTCTCATTTTAAAGATAGAAGAGAAAGATGTGCAAAAAAGAGCAGAAAGGATGCCAACCAAAGGAACAATACTGCAGCACTTAGAAAAAGTTGTGAAGAGGAGCCTAGCTCACTGAGCTACAGAATGTAAAACTACTGTATATTACCCAAATCTGTATTTATAAGTATTGGTCAGAGTGATTTATGTCATGAAAATTACACCTCACAATCTCCATTATACAAAATTGTGATGTCACACTTGTGTACAATGGTGTCTTCCAGGATCAGATGCAGTGTCACAGGGTGTCATGGTTTCCAGCATTTCAACTGCCTTTAAAGATCAAATGGAGCCAAAACAGGCAGACAGGAAAATAATACAAATTGTAAGAAGTAGTCAGTTGTAACTTTTTATTTCAGAAGTATTTTTCTTTTCCCTTTCGCTCATTAGAAAGTCCAATTTGTAATAATATTGTGCAAGATGTGTTGAACAGCTCTTAGCTTGGCAGCTGACCTATATATCTGCACCCCCCAACTACATCATCAGCATTATGACCTCACTGACAGTGACATCACAGGTGACTGACCAGGATGCTACTGAGTGGCTGTTCCTTAGCATTAGTGAGGTCACAGTCTGTGAAGTTACAATGTTGATGATGTAGTGGGGGACATTGAGATAGATACGTCAGCTGCCAGGCAGAGTGCTGTCCCACACATCACACCTACTAATACTGGGTAAACAATATTCTAATTAAACAAATGGAAAGGGAAATGTAAAACTACCTCAGATATAAAAGGTAATTGTTGGCTGCTTTTAAAAACTAATATTAGTTTTAGACAGTACACTGGATCTTTAAATTCCACTGCTTCCTGCAGAATTCTATAACATTCTGCAGAATTCTGCAAAATTCTTCAGAATTCTGGAGGATCAGGCATCTTATCCTGGTGAGTGCATTGTGGGGATTTTCAGAATGTGGTGTTTTTTATGTTTGCCCTTCTGCAAAGTGAACATATTATACATATGAACATTTGAAGAAGCCAGCAGAAGAAGAAGGCCATTCAGTCTATCTAGTCTGCTGGTATTGCAGGGTCCTCAGCTTACACTACTGACCTTGCCTCCCCATCCTCCTTTCCTCTCCATCTGCCCCCCCATGCTCCATATTTTCCCCTTATACCTATCCCAGTCCCCATACCCCATATTTCCCCCTTATGCCTACTCTAGCCTCCCTTGAAGCTGCCCACTGCCTTCATCAAGACCACTTCCTCAGGCAGCACATTCAGACTGGCCACCAGCCTCTCCATGTAGAAGTGCTTCCTAACCTCCCTCCTAAACCTCCCCCCTTCCAGTTTTAGATTGTGCCCCCTCATGGTCTGGCTGCCACTTAACTTGAAGAGACCCTCCTTTTCCACCCTGTTTATCCATTTCAAGTACTTAAAGATCTCTATCATGCCCCCTTTCTGCCTCCCCTCCTCCAGGAAGTACATGTTCAGGGCCCCCAATATCTCTTCATATGTTTTACCCTGCTGACCTGCAATCATCTTAATTGACTCCTCTGGACCATCTCCAGCAGGTTGATGTCTTTCTTAAGGTGCAGACACCAATATCTTACTCCATACTCTAGATTTGGCCTCACCAGCAACCTGTACAATGGCAGTATAACATTTTTCCACCTATTGCTGATTCCTATGGCTATACACCCCAGCATCTTGTCTTCCCTTGCTGCTGCTTTTTTGCACTGCATGGAGTGCTTCAGTTCATTAGTGATCATCACTCCCAGATCCTTCTCTCCTTCATTGCTGCTACCTGAATCCCATAGGTAGTATTCTGTCCTTGGATTCCTGACTCCAATATGCAAAACTTTGCATTTTTTGGTGTTGAAGACAAGCTGCCAAATCCCAGACTACCTCTCAAGTTTTCTCAGGACTTCTTGCAGGTTTTGTATCCCTTTCACTGTGTCCACCCTTATACAGAGTTCAGTGTCATCCATGAATAGATACATTTTGTCCTTAATGCCAGCCCCAATGTCATTGATGAAAACATTGGACAACACCGGCCCCAGCACCAAACATGGTGGGACACCACTGGTGACTTCCGTGATGGTAAATAACTCTCCTCCCACCACCACCCTTTGGGTCCTGACCCTCAACCTGCTTTCTACCACCTGGTCATCTTCTCCCCAACTCCGAGATCAGTCAACTTCCTGATCAACCTCTTGTGGGGTACAGTCAAAGGTATTGCTGAAGTCCAGATAAAGGCTATCCATTGCCTGGCCCCAGTCCATTGCCTTAGTGACCCAATCAAAGAAGTCAATCAGATTTGTTTCACACAGTCTCCATCCAAAAAATCTGTGCTGCCTATCATCCTAGAGACCATTCTCCTCTAGATACCTTATCAACCTTACCTTAAGTATGGTCTCCATGTGTTTCCACACGATTGAGGTCAGACTGACCAATCTGTAATTCCCTGAGTCATCCAGGGAACCACTTTTATGGAAGGGCACCACATGTACAATTCTTCAGTCCTACAGTACCACACCTGACTCAGGCCAGCTTCTTCAGTACCCTAGAGTATATGCCATCAGGACATGGTGACTTGTCCTCCTTCAGTGTTTGTAGCCCCTTCCTCATTCTTTCCTCCTCTGTCACTGCATCCATGCACCCTTCCCTCCCATGCTCCCACCCCCCCACATAGGCACTGGTTCATCCTTTTCCCTGTTGAAGGCAGATCAGAAGTATTCATTCAGCATCTCAGCCGTTCCCCCATTCTCCTCTACTCATTCTTTCCCTTTTCTAAGCCTAACATTTCCATCCTTCTTGTCCCTTTTCCACTTAAGTAATGAAAGAATGCCTTCTCCCCTTTTTGATTCCCTCAGCTATCTGCTGTTTTTTTTTTTTTTGTGCCTTAGCATGCCACACTACCTTGCTTGCCACTTTGGCCAACTTTAGGTCATTTTCACTCTCCACTCCTCTCTTGGTCTTTCTGTATCTCTTGTAGGTTGACCTCTGAGTGTTTTGGCCCTCAGGTTCTTCCCCTTGAGGCTAACACACTCCACTGTGACAGCCAGTATTCCTTCTTTGATGATGGACCATTTTTGGTCAACCCCCATATCCACTCTGATGCATGCTAGGTGCTTCTTTAGCACCTCACCCATCCTCCTGAAGTCCACCCTCTTGAAATTCAGGATTTTGGTCTTGTGAGGATGCTTTCCCTAACCATATATGACTAAAACCACACTGTCCAACACTCAATACCAACTAGGGGCTCCTTGACCATTAACTCTTCTACATACAGTACTCCTCAGTTGTGAGAACTAGATTAAGGATTGTCCCCTCCCATGGTTGGCTCTGTTATGCTCTATATCAGAAATCCACTCTGCAATGCCTCTAGGATAACTTGACTCCTGGCACAGGATGTCGACGGTATGCTCCAGTCCACCTTGGGTAGGATAAAGTTCCTCACCACTATCACCTATAGATGGTAGTGGTGAGGCCAACAGCATTGTTACCAACCTTATCTAAACTATTTAAGAAGGAGGTTCACACCCAACTTTATAAATATTTAAATAAAAATTATCTCTTAGCTCCCCAGCAGTCTGGCTTTAGACCATTACATTCTACAAATTCTGCCTTACTGGATTTTATGGACACCGACTCTCGCGCACTAGATAATCAGTTGTGCATGGGGGTGGTGTTCATTGATCTATCTAAGGCCTTTGATATGGTTGATTATCCCCTGTTATTAAAGGCTTTGAATGGAAAAGGGATTGGTGAGGAGGCCCTTCAATGGTTTCATTCATACCTTAGTGGCCGTAGACAAGCTGTGTGTGTTGGTGGGCATTTGTTTGACTTTAGGGATGTAAGTAGAGGGGTGCCCCAAGGATCGATCCTGGGCCCCCTTCTATTCATAACCTTTGTTGACGGTCTTCCTGGGTATGTAAGGAAAGCAGTGTAAAGCTTTACTCTGACTATACTGTTTTGCTGTGTTCAGGTAGCCACCCTCAATTAGTTGAAACAGTATTACAACAGGAATTCCTGAAACTTGATAGATGGCTTAAAGAAAACAAGCTCATGATGAACATAAAAAAGACCAATACTATGATGTTTTCCAGCAGAAAACTTAAAGGGTAAGATGTAGGGTTAAATTGTATTGACATAAAAACTGAGAGTGGCAAGTTACTTGTTCAGACCTCAGCTTATAAATATCTGGGCTTATGGGTTGACCCCACCTGAATTTTGATTTTGATTTGGATCAATTAAGTAAAAAAATATCGCAAAAGGTAGGAGTGCTGTGAAGACATAGGTTGTGTATGACTCAAGAAACCAGAGACACACTGGTTCAGACAATAATCCTTCCTTTGACTGATTACTGTTTAATGGTCCATGCAAATTCAACTAAACACAACTTACAAAAGCTTGACAGACTTCAGTATAAGTTGGCTAGAATTGTGCTGGATATTAAAGGGCCATACACATCTTATCACCATTGCGATTTGCTCCGTAGCTTAAACTGGGTTTCCCGAAGTTAAAGAAGGGACTAAATATTCTGTAACTTTTTGTACAAATGTCATAATGAACTTGCTCCTGATTACCTTATTTCTAAACTCCTTATGCAGGTTCCTAATTATTCCTTACGAGATACCCGAGGGAGAGGATTAATAGTTCCTATTATAAAAACTAGATATGGGAAAATGCAATTTGATTATATGGCTTCTGTTAGATGGAATTTGCTTTCTCCTAGTGTATGCAATATGCCCTCTTACCAAACTTTTAAATCTGCTATATTAGATTTGTACTAGTTTAGATGTACTTGTTACTAATGAATTTCTAAATGTTGGATGTATTTGTAATTGATTCTTTAAACTGTTGAAAATTGTATTTGTATTCAATGTTTGTATATTTATTGCAACATATGTTTTATGGTCTCATTTTCTAAGCAGAACAGTATTGTAAACATGCTTGCCTAATTACCTTATCCTGTTTGTCAGTGTCAGTGGCTCAGTAGGTAGCACACTCGCCTCTGAGTCCGGGAGATCAGAGGGCTGTGGGTTCAGTTCCCACATCTGGCACTTGGGTTAATATCCCAGTACTGACACTGCAGTGCAGCTTGAGAGGGGTGCTGTACTTCTGAGGTGCCGTCTTTCGGATGAGACGTTAAACTGAGGTCCCGTCTGCCTGGATTGATGGTAGTTCAGATGGATGTTAAAGATCCCATGGCACTTATCGAAAAGAGTAGGGGAATTTCCCCGGTGTCCAGGCCAAATTTCCCTCATTCACTAAAAATACCACCAACAGCTTAATATGGTTCAAGGTCAGTTGGCATTCATCTGTATCCCCCTTCCCCAGGTTGTGCCTGAAAATAGGCAGGATTTGTCTAGTGTACTTACCTGGTCAACAAAAGGTAAATAAAAATAAAATATAAGAAATAAACAAACAAACAAATCTCTCCCTTACCTGCAGCTTCCAACAGTTCCTATGAGAGTGGGTTTTGAGAGATGTGTCACAGTCAATCCAATACAGGGCAGTTTGCAAGAGGCTCATTAGTGTGATACCAGTCATCAGCAAGGCTGATCATGACACTGTTCTGCTCTTTGTGGGTGAAAACATAATGTAGTTTAAAGGAAAGAGCTGGTCTAATCATAGGATGGCTCTTTCCTTTGATACACATAACACCCACCCAGCACGCAGAGTTGATCATGTTATGATCAACCTGCTGAGGTCTTCCTTCAATATAAAAACAACCCCTCCCACCCTCTACCAAGTATCCCACCCACATCCCATTGCTTTCCCCTTCTTAAGTTTCCAACCTTGGGGTGCCCAATTCCCAGTGCTGGTTAGAACCCCTGCCCTGACCATTTTTATTGTGCATCACTAGGTAGCCCACCCCCAGTTCAGCCAAACACAACACTGACACTGGGGTGCTCAATCCACAGTGTTGGGACAGTACTTGAAAAAAAGAAAACTGTCCTTTGTAGTTTTTTTAATTGTTTTTATAGATACTGTAAACAAATGTAAACTGTCTATTGATGTCTGTTGCTGCTGCCACCATTTCTATTACCCACCTGACCCTCCCACTCAGCACTCACCACCCCAACCCCCCATCCCTTTTAATTTTCCAACACTGGGAAGCCCATTCCCTGGTGATAGCTAGTACCCCCCATACTGCCCATCTTCAGTGTGCAACACTGGGGAACCCACTCCCTGTGCCGCCAAACAAATCATCATCACTGGGATGCCCACTCTGCAGTGTTGGTACCTGAAATAAAAAAAAACTGCCAATTGTAAACTTATTTTTTTATTTTTATATATTTTGTGAAAAAGAAAAAAGTCCACTGATGTCTGCTGCCATCACAGCCCACTGCCACTGTACCCTCACCTCACTTGACCCTCACACTCAGAATGCAGCACCCCACATCCCCCCACCCTTTACTTACCTACATTGGATTAAACACCTTAATCTCCTCTGGACCGAAGACACATCTTCACTCTTCAATGCACTGTGACTGTGTACTGAGAAAATCAGGTATACTGCTCAATTTACTTCAATAGGTTTTGAACTTGTCCTCATAACTTCATCATTTTTTAAGATTTTTTCCCAGATTGCCAACATGGCTTTTTTGTGACCCTTCTGATGAACACTGATGAACACTGGCAGTGAAATTGTGCAAATCCATCCTGAATAGTTGTTCTGCAGAATCACCTCTCAGGCAGTATTTGAGCATTTTCTCTGACCTTCTTCATGAGGTGGAGTCATAAGAGGGCCATTTTGAAAATGTAGGGTAAAATAAAAATAAATGTTATGTTCGATGCACACTGTGGCATTTTCAATATTTTGACCAAAAATGTTCAACATTGTAAGTTTTTCACACCACCTTATGAATGTGACAGCTATCATTTTTTCAGATCCTGACCAAATTGTGTTTTCATGCTTGTGGTGAAAAATCACCCCACCAATTCTCCTTGACTGATTATTGTATGTTGTAACAAACACAATTTTGTCTGTCACTCTTTTTGTTTGTTTGTTTGTTTTTTGCTGCAACAGTGTGGCTCTATTGATTTTAGAGGCAGTGTTCAAAGCTTCTCTGATACAGTTCTCACTGAACTCTCTTTCTCTGGAAGCTGTAGAAGAGGTGGTCAGCCTGTGCCTTAAAACTATCCTCTGTGGAACAATTTCACCCAAGTGTTAGAAACTGTCCATGGGGACTACATCTAATGAGGCTTTTGGGATGGTGACTGTCTGCTCTCAAAAGGCTGTTTATTGCAGTCTCTTTTTTATCATTCCTGCTCATTACTTTTTTGTCTTGTGCATAAAGAATAACATCTAGAAAGTTCAAGAATTCTTTATTCACAGTGCTAGTGAATTTAAGGTTGAGGTCATTCTGGTTAAGTCAGCTGACAAATTCAGTTGCTTCAGCCTTAGGACCATCCCACACACAGACCACATCATCAGTAAAATGATACCTGCATGTTTTGTTATCTGTGTGTGTGTTAATCTCATAATTCATGACAATCTGTTTTTGCATAGGGCTGAGGAAAGATTGGCAAATGAGAGGGGCACTGTGGCCCCCATTGCTGTTTTGCATGTCTGGAGAAAAAAAATTCCTCACTAAATGCAGAATAATTTTTGCTTTAGTACAAAGTCCAGAGAATTACGAATAAACTCTATGGGGGATTTTTCAGCTAAATTGCTTTCATGTAGTAAGTATTCACAGGCATAGTTACTCTGATCATATCTAATACATGTATACAGAGACACAACATTGATACCTAGAAACATGTAATTTTCCTTCTATTCAAAATAATTCACCTAATCCATTTAGGACATTATATCCACAAGGTAAAATGGTAAATCTAGGACACAAATTTTGAGAAAAAGAAATCAATGTATCTGCAAAGATTATCAAGAATTGAGCTTATGTCAGACACTATGGGTTTGAAAGTGGGATCGATGCTATTTTTTTGAATTCTAGGCAGTCCATATATTGTAGGGATAGTGGGGTTAGAGCTGTAAATGTCAAGACATTTATCCTCTGAAATTTGCCCCATAGATGTTGTCCCTTCAAGAAGATCCAAAAGTTCCTTTTGACATTTCTGTATGGGATCTGAGCTAATTTTTTTGTAAAACCTGTCATCTGATAACCTATTGCTAATTTTTAATTTATAAAAATCTTTGGTCATGATGAATATATTTCACCCTTTATCAGCAGCATTAATTTCAGTGTACTGATTCATTTTTAATTCCTGTAGTGCTTTTTTCCTTTTGAACACTCAAGTTTTTACAGTACATGTAAAGAGGTACCATCAGATAGGATTTTTCTACTTCTTTAAGTACCATCTTCTCATAGGTTTTAAATACTGGGTTATTACTGTATGGACAGAATTTAGAAACTTGCTTACTTCCTGTAATATCATATAGTAAAGTTTTCACATCAGCATTCACTTCATTATAGTTTTCCAAAAATAAGTGTTCTAAAGCTTCTAAGTTCTATAAACTCTTGTTCAGTCCAAGCAAATGGATAGAAGTATCAAAGTTCTGTTTACTTGATGTGTGATTTTCAAGGATCTCCACATGTCTGTGATCCATGGTTTCTTCCTTGTTAATTAGATCACTGATGCCTAAATCTAATTTCATATTGTCACTTGCTCTTGTATTTCTTGTGTAGAATTCTTTTAATCTGATTTTTCTGAATAACTTGTATGTCTATCTTAAGCTGGAGCAAATCTGAGGTATTCTTTGGGTACAAAAGATAGCCAATGGGACAAAACTGGAATCTGATGTTGAGTTAACACAGTATCCCTTAGCTTAATTACTCCTGTTCACTGACCTATGCAGCCATTATAGTGTTATGCTTGTGCAACTGAGTTAGTTTGGTGTTGGCCAGTCACACTCTCTATTCCAGAGGAATTACCACCCTGTAGGGGTATGGAGGCAAGGAACTCTTAGAGAGGGTTCCACCCCTAGATGTGCCACAGGACAATTCCTGTGGCTAAAGATACCTTAGGAATCCCTCTAAGGAGAAAGTGCTGCCACTGGAGGAGAAGAAGGAGGGGAGGATGGTGGAGCAAAGAAAAATGCTTCACAGTGAGGCTGAGAGGAACTGATTATATAGCTCAGGAAGTGGGAGAATGCAGTGAAGGTGCCTTGCTAGGGAAACCACTAAAGTCAATGGCTAACCATGATAGTGGAACACTAGAGCCAAAGGAGATTGTCATGACCATCCTTCACTGCTAGTCTTAAATTATACACCGGGAGCTGCTGTTGCATAGCAGGCAGCTAAAGCCAATCCCAGGGTGAGGACATTCCCAGCTATGGGCCAGGTGAGAAGGATCCCACCCCAAGTTGGACACGCTTGAGTTGTGGACTAAATGCAGAGCGAGACTGTCGGCTGCAGGAACCCTGCACCAGAATAGAATGGCTGGCATGCCCCAGAAATTGACTTGAGAGCTAAAAAGCTGGTGAGCTGAATGAGCTCGGCATGCTGAGATCATAATGAGCATTGAGTGCTGAGATCTTGGAAGGTTGAATGCAGATTGAGTGTAGCAGAATCCCAGGCTGAAGCCTAGGGGATGGCAGTAGGCATGAAGCAATGGTTTGCATAAGCAAGGAGCAACGGTTGCATAACAAGAGTGGACTTGCACGTAGATCAGTAAACAGAGCAGTAATAATTGGACATGCACATAGGTCTGCATAATATAGGGCAAACAGCATGGAATAGTGGGGCAAGCCAGCCAAGCAGTTCAAAGCCAAATCAGGGTGACAAACTCTGAGGATTTTTGGAGGCGAAGACAGGATTTAGAACAGAATTAATTAGCCACAAAGGCCACAACCCCCCAAACACCTCCCAGTCCCCGCCATAGGACAAACAAGGAAGCAATGGAAGGGCAGAGAACCACATGCAGAGATAAAAGCTAATTTAATAGCCTCAGCAGGAGCTTTAGCTAACCTCAGAGTAAAACAATGTACAATAGCAATGGGAGTAAACAAAGCAGTAGCACGAAGCAAGTAGGCCTGTGTAGCAGTAGTAGAAACAAAGGAGTACACTGAGTTGTAACTGCAATAAATAAAAGGAGGAATAATGCTCTTAAAGCACTGTCAACAGGCAGTGCAATGAGACTGCTGCAATGACGTAATTAGAACAAGCATGAGTGAGCTGTGGTAAATCAGAGTCAGGTGAAAGTAATAGAGTATGCCACATGGAACAGCCATAGTTGAGCTGAAACACACAGATCAGGTTTGCAGTTGCAGTTCAAGTAATTTGAGAGTTGTGAGTAACTGAAAGAGAGCAGTATGAGCACTGAAGTAGCAGTATGCTAGGAGCTTAGAAAAGCCCCCCCTCCCCCCAAAAAAGTAAAGAAGCACACACAGCCAAAGGCAAAATGCAAACCAAAAGCAGGAAAATAAACACAGAAGCCCAGAAGAGACAAGCAGGAGCAGCGGGGGGCAGGTCCCAGCCAACCAGGGAGGCCCAACCAGCTAGAGGACAAATCGAAGAGCCTTTGGCTTCAAAGAAAAAATGCTTCACAGTGAGGATGAGAGGAACTGCTTATATAGCTCAGGAAGTGGGAGTGGCTGGCTGCTTGGCCACTGAACTCCTGGCAAAGCCTTTCCAATTGTCCTTTGTTCTGCTAATATAGTTCACAATGTTTTCCTTCTTCCCCCCTTTGTTTTGCATTTTTTGCAAGGTCTCTTTACATTTTTTGGTTTTTCTTTTTACCCTTCTGAAAAATGTTAGCAGACTTATTTGTGTTTGGCTTAGTAGAGACAAGTTTCAGAGGAACCAGTGGAGCTTTCTGTTGTCATTTTTAGAGAGATTTGGGCAACAATGTTATCAGTTCTGAAACTAGATTCTCTCCTATTTCGGTTCACTCATGTTGCAGTGACACTGATTACAGTGCAGGCAAAATGCTGCCTAGCATTCCAGTGCCAGACATTATGTCTCCCAGGAGTTACAGAACCAAAGCACCCTCCCGGGAAACAGTCAGCTTTTTTTTGGGGGGGGGGGTAGAAACTGTGTGGGTGCAAAGGGTGACATGAGTGAGGTAAGATCTAAAATCAAGATTGCCCCTTTCACTGTTACCCTTGTTGTGGAGCCCTAATTGCAGTGGAAAAATGTACTTAGCAACTTAATGGGATACATCTGTTTCTCAATACTGACCTTCCATGACTTTAGGATCTATTGTGCTTTATTCATAAGAAAACGTTACCTTCACTGTAGTCCTCAGCATCTCTATCCAGTCTTTTTGCTTTATTTTCATCACTTCTTCTTTGTGTTTCTCCAGTCAGCTTATTAAATTTTTATCCAGGGTGGCAAACTCCAGTGATCCGAAGAAGGACACAAGGTCTTTTCTGATAATAGCAATTTCCTGGACAAGCTTATTTTGTTTTTCTATGTCTTCCTTGATGACCAGTTTTTTTTTTGCAGTTAATCTTTTTATTGAGCAGTATTAGTTTTATACAGACAATGGTAACCAGTAACACCATTTTCTGAACAAGTAAACTCCATGTTACAGATTATTTCATTTCCACAAGTCACCATGTGGAACCATAAAACAATCAGGCAATATTTTAAGGAATGCAAGACTCACCCATACACGCCCCCATCTGGTAACATATGTCAATGAGGTCGGGTGATCCTAAGCCATGCCTTATTGGCACACAGGAGGGAGAAAGTTTACTTTGCCTAATGTGCAGACTTGGGGACTATCTGGCATTCTACAGTGGGGATCTTGTAGTACCTAGAGAGAGAGCATATACTGTATGTGAGATGTAGATATCAAGCCTTAACCTGGAATATTCTCATGGGGGGCCTTAGTCTGTCCTTCGTATATTTACAAAGTGGTAATACATTGTTTTCTGTAATAAACCTTAGATAGGGGGACCATACCTTTTTGTATTTGCCTATGTTACTCCTACTATAGCATGTTATTCTTGTCAGGTTGTAGCTCTCTCCAGACTTCAAGGCACCAAGGAAATTGCAGGCTTATCAGTTGCTAATTGAGCTGTTTTCGCTCAGACTGCTAGCCTTTGTGTTGCCCCACTATTAATTCGAGCAACTCTCTCCTTTCTCTAGCCGAAGGCAGTATACATTTATCTTGCATTACTCTGTTTTTAAACTTCCCTAAACAGTTGCATATGGAACAACAACCCCTGGGACCTATATAACTTAGATAGCAGAAGCTACTGCAGTATGCACCTTTCTTACATAAAGGACAACCATGACAGGCCTTGTTTGGCTACGCTTATTCACCAGCATTTGTATAATACTCTATGTGGTTAGACAACCTGACAGAATTGTTTCCAATAAAGATGCATGCTCTACCATGCTAGTCTCCCCATATACCAACACTATGAATAAATTATGCTGTCACTGTATGCCTTTGATCCCCTCACAGTTTGTGGAATCTCTTCGAAGTGGAACTGCTAACCAATATCCTCTATGTGGTCCTATACCCTATCCATTCAAGGTAGGTATGGCTTGGTGCTATTCTGCATGGATCCTAGGATATGTATCTGTAGGGCAGCACAATAAGATGATTCAGTCTTTGGACCCATGTACTCAAAATTCTACCAGACGTAGAAAGACTTGTGCCTTTAAACTTCTCCTTGCTGCCCTGAGGAAAATTGTGCTCCTTCTACTCCTATGCTCAGCTGACGTCTAACTTATCCCTGGCCCTACGAAAGTGCTCTCATCTCCTTTTGAACTCACAACTTTGAAAGGAATTAGCTTCTTGCATACTAACATGTGTAGTCTTTTAAAGAAGCTCGGTTCAGTCCAAGCTTGGATTATTCATACTGCACCAGACGTACTTGTGCTTTTGGAAACATGGCTCTGGGCGTCCACCCCAGACAGAGAGGTAAACATCCCTAAATTCCTCCTCTTCAGAACCGACAGGCTGACCAGAGGTGGAGGAGTAGCCATTTATGTTAAAAACAACTTCTCAGTATCGGTATTAGATGCTACCTCCTTTGCCTGTGGATTTGAAAGCCTGTCTCTTAAAGTCGAGCTATCCCCATCAGTGGTGTTCCACATCATAGTCTGCTATAGACCTCCAGCAGCTGGACCGCAACTTCTGTCACACCTGTCATCTCACCTGGATACTACCCCAATGGAAACAATCATACTAGGCGACCTTAACTATGATTGGCTGACTAAGGTCTCGTTACCCCTAAAACAATTCTGCGACTCTCATGGGCTCACTCAACTTATTACTGAGCCTACTCGCATGAAGAAAAAAAATCCAATGAGAAGCACCCTTTTGGATGTTCTCCTTGTTAACAGACCTCATTCCTTTTCCCATGCTGGTATCCTCTTAGCGGACGTTAGTGATCACTGCTTTATTGGTGGCATGAGAACTGTTACCAAACCTCTATCTACATCAAAGTTTTCCACTAAAAGATCCAGATGGAACTTTGATCCTATTGCATACTTCAATGATCTAAAAAACTCTTTGCTATGGCAGAGTTTCTACCTGGCTAAGTCAGTGAGCGATGCCTATGACGTTCTTCATGAAATCATATCCAGCACACTAAACAGCCATGCTCCCCTGGTTAAAGCACGAATAAAAGCCAGAACCTGTCGTTGGTTCTCATCGGATCTGAAGGCTGCCTTACTCAAAAGAGATTACCTCTGGAAAAAGGCTCATAAATCTCATGCCGACGCAGACTGGTGTCTCTTCAGGGCATCTAGAAACGTCTGTACTAAGTTGGTCAGACAGGCCAAAGCCAACTTTTATCAAACCAAGCTACTCTCTGCGTCAAACTGCCCTACCAAGTTCTGGTCCACCGTAAAAGAGCTATCTGGCCACTCTCCAGGAAGTGCGCTTCCTTCCAAAATTACCGCTGACAATATTATCATTAACGATAAATTAGAGATACTGCAGGCTTTCAACAATCACTTTGCCACTGCTGGCCTGGCATTTGATAATGCACCTGTAAGCAGCCTTCTTCCTCAGACCAACACCCAGCCTTCAGAACCAAGTAGCAATAACATGGACTTCTCCTTTTCACCTACCACCATAAAAGAAGTTAAAGATCTTCTTCTATGACTAGATACTAACAAAAGTGCTGGGGTCGACTCCTTTGACCCATATTTCCTGAAAATAGTATACCATATACTTGGTACACCTATAACACACCTATTCAATCTGTCCCTAGCACGAGGCTCCATCCCCAAGGCATGGAAAACTGCTCACGTCATTCCCCTGTTTAAAGCAGGGGACCACTGTGACCTAAATAACTATAGACCAATCTCCATTCTTCCCATACTTTCAAAACTTCTGGATAAAATTGTGGATACGCAGCTGAGATCTTTCTTAGACAATGCTAGACTACTCAACCCAATGCAGTCTGGCTTTAGAGCTAAGCATAGTACAATTACGGCACTGGCAAAAGTTACTAATGATTGGCAACCGGACCTAGACAACAAAACATTTGTTGTGCTGTGTTTCTGGACCTCAGTAAGGCTTTCGACACTGTTGACCACTTCCTGCTCCTCTCCACCTTAAAAACTACAGGCATTGGCTCAACCACACTGGGATGGTTCCAAGACTACCTTTCTGATAGACAGCAACAAATTAAGGCTGATGGAGAGATTTATCCACTTAAACTGATAAAAAGAGGTGTCCCCCAGGGCTCCATACTGGGACCATTACTGTTTGCCATTTATATCAACAGCTTGGATGTAGGCATGAAATATGCCAGTATTCACTTGTTTGCTGATGACATGGTGCTCTACTTAAGCCAGGAATCTCCTGAAGCTGCCTGCTCTGAGTTACTAGCTGACTTTAATACTCTGCAGTACCAGCTCCTTAACAAAAAGTTACTACTAAATGCAAAAAAAAACAAGGCCATTCTTTTCTCATCATCAGGCCCAGGGGCTTACTCTGCTGTCACTAGTCCATTACCATCAATCTCTACTTTATTAGTAGAAAATCTTGAATTTGTGACTAAATTCAGATACCTTGGTATTTAGCTAGACAACAAACTCTCTTTTGTGGAACACAGAAGAACTGCTGAAAAAACTGAGGCAGAGACTTGGTCTTTTTTTCAGAATTAAACGCCTTGACCACAGACGCAAAAAGACAGCTTGCCCAATCTACATTCCTTTCACTAATTGACTACGCCGACTTCATTTATGGCCATTGCCCTGCCTCATATCTTGCAAAACTGGATGTATTATATCATAGAGCACTGAGATTTATAGCTGGCCTCCCATACTCCACACATCACTGCTCTTTATACGCAGCTGTAGGGTGGCCCTCCCTTCAATACAGGTGTTATAGAAATGCAGCCCTATGGATGCTCCGAGCCCTTACCAACAAACTCCCACAATACATTGTTGACTGTCTCCCCCTTAGTCCTATTATGAACTATGTCTTAAGAAGTCAATCGCAGATTTCTTTGAATGTCCCAAGGGCCAACACTCACTTTGGAAGGACCGCCATAAGCTATGCCCTGCCTACTCTCTGGAATAGGATACAAAAATCGTTGAGACTTAGCTCACCTGTCAGTCCTGCCTTCTTTAAGACCCTCTATGACCAAACATTTGCTGAAATCTGTAATTGCTTCTATCACTCCTAGCAGCTTGGCTATTGTTCCTCTCTTCTTCAACACTAGTCCCAGCTGCTTATCCAAATCAGCCCTTGCCACTACTACTCTGCCCACCTCTGCCCCACTTGCCCTTAGCACCCTCTGCATCCCTCTTATTCACCACCCCCCCCTCTGCTGCATTTACCTAAGGCTTACACACTGTTATGCGCACCTCCATAGCTTAGGAATTTCCATCCAGGCCTGTAACGTGTTTCTGCTGGACAGGAATATAAATCTTTCTTTTTTCTTCTATGGTTTGTATATGACATACATACACATCCTGCTCCTGTGGGAACTGTATATATATATATATATTACGTTCAGGTTGTGTTATGTATATTTTTCTTGTACATGTGACTTAGAATGTAAATACTCTGCTCCTATCAGTATTGTAAGCATGTTGTTCCTTTTGTATTATGTATATTTATATGTAACTGTAAATTTTTCCCTGCCAACAGCAGGTCCACCTTGTAAATGAGCTTGCTCAATGGTGATTGCCTGGATAAATAAAGATTTGATTGATTGATTGAGTGACATTCTCCACTGCAATAAGCCATTCTTTGGTTGTGGGCACCTCAGTTGTCCTCCATTTATGCAATATCACATGTTTTGCTTCTACTGAGATCTGGATAATCCACAGGTGGAAGGGTTTTGACATACCTATCACTTGAGGGGGGAGTCCTAAGATCCATAGCCTGGGATCAAGTAGTACAGGAAAATTCAAAATGGTGGAACTGTGCTGGGCAATACCCAGCCAGAAGGGCCGCAGTGGACAGCAGGACCACAAGATGTACAGGAGGTTTGCCTTTGGGGCCTGGCACCACCAGCAGATGTCCATCTGGATGACTCCCATGGCTTTCAGCTGCTCCAGGGTTCTGTACTATAGGTGCATCACCTTCTTCTGGATAAGAAGGCTCCTCTGGTCATTGCAGGCTTGGTGAAACCTGACCCATCCCTGTCACCATTCAGCCCCAGAAATTGGAGTGCCCAAAATTATCTCCCACCATGCTCTGGCAAGCAATGATGGGTCTAGGACACTGTCTCTCATACAGGTCTGTATTTTGCCTACTTTCCAAGTCTTATACTTGGCCCATTCTTTAATGGGGAGAGGTTCGAAAACAGAGGTCTTAGTCTTTGTACACATTGTACAAGCACATTTAAGCAATAATGCATGACAGGGTGTGAGTTGTGCTGGGATAACGTCATGCCTGGGGTGATTAGGCACGAGGCCGAAGTCTGAGTGTGACTAATCACCCCAGAAGTGACGTTATCCCAACACAACACGCACCCTGTTATTGCTATTATACAATGACTCGATGAAGAAAAAAAAAGACTAAATAAGTTTTAAAATACATTTTGTGCTTCTTTTTTAATTATTTTTCTGTGTGTAGGTATACTAATAGAATAAATAGTGCCCACTCGAGTCAGTAGGTGGCAGTCTATGATTTTGTGTAACTGTGAGGTTGCTCTCTGTTGCCCTGAACTCCCCCATCTGTTTGCCTGGCGGATCATGTGGGTAATTCTCCGGATGTAGAGTCTGGTATTTACTGCTCGTCTCCTGTTATCTGTCACTTCCACCACACTCCATATCCCTCTCTCAGTCTTTGTCAGCTGCCGTTTTCCCATGTGTAAGTGCTGGCAGTGTTAACTCTTTCTCTCTGAGAGCAGACAGTTTGCGTGAAGAATAATTTGTAGAGAGAAAGACCAGTTTTGGGTTTTTTTTCCATTTTTTTTGCTGCTGGTTGGTGCTGTGTGAAAGACGTGATGGCTTACCTGGCGAGATTGGAAGATGCGAGGAGGTTGCCATACAATGAAGAGGAGAGGTGCGTTTTACCTTTTGGGTGCTAGGAAAGGAGTTGTGAAAAAAAAACTATTCCTGTTTATGAAGGGCTTTCATACAAAACCGCTACTGTATGCGGCATTTGAGGGAAACTGCCAGCTGATCGTGCGCTACGGTAAAAGGCGTCGTAATGTGAAGCCGCTATTTTTGTGTAAGCCTGTGGTTTGGATTTGGGTGGTTTGAATACATGCAGGAGGTTGTAAAGTGTGATTTGATGGTGTGAGCTGCTGAAGGCAGGGGAGAATCATTATAGTGCTGAAGATGGGGTAAAATCATGCTGGTGTATGCTGCTGTTTGAAAGGGTCTGGGTGGTGGCATCAAATGGGCAGCCAGCAGTGATTTTTTTTTGTTATTCGGTTACATTTGTGTTGGGATAAGATCCGTGATGTTGTACTGGGATAACATCACGGGTCCAGTTCAACACTGACCAATTGGAGTGCAGGATTTTTTGATGCCATTGTATAATTCTGTTTTTCCCACTGGTTGAGCAGGCTTTCAACTTAAAGGTATCTCCAAAAATTCCCTTTGGGCAACCGGTATTTAGCGTGGTGCTTTTGGAAGGACTCCACAGTGGATCCATCCTCTGTCATGAGGTCAGATATGTTTGTAATCGATTTCCTGGCCCAGCCCTCACACTGGATTGGTTTATGGTCTATGCATAGGTAGGGATTGTTCCATAGTGGGGTATGGTGCCCTGGGTTGATGTACATTTTGGTCTTTAATCCCACCTTCAGCCAGGCTGAGTGAGTATTTTGAATTGTGGCCCAACACCTATACTGTTTAGGTAGGGTATGGCCTAGGTATGCCGACAAAGAATCCCCATGTAAGAGATCTGTTTCTATGCGTACCCATGCAGGGGGCACACTATTGCTGTTGTGGAACCACCTCAGGTTCTTAGCTGTAAGAAAAGCTACTCAATATTGGGCAACGTTGGACAGATTCCAGCCCCTTCTGATCCAGGAGGCTCACAACTTGGTCCTGCTATTCCAGGGAGGAGAGGAGTCCCATAGAAACCTGCTAACCATGCTATTTAACTTCTGCACCCAACCATCAGGGAGAATAACCAGGAGGTGGGATAGTAAGTAATAGATTCTAGGAGCTGCCATTAACTTTATGGCAGCTATTTTTCATGCCATGGTTAGTTGCAGGAGTTCCCATCTGGCCATGTCCTTCTGTAGTGTATCTATCAAGGGTTTTATATTAAGGTCTACCATGGACTTCAAGTCTGAGGATATTATAACCCTAGATATGTTATTCCTGCCTGTACCTATGCTAGTCCCAGGTTACCCAGAGCATTCAGAGTTGTCACTTTGTTGCGTGGCAATATCTTGGATTTAGCTATGTTAATTCTGAGCACTGGGAACTCCCCTAATGTATTTAGTACACTAAGGATATGCGGGAGACTGTGTGAGATGTCGCTAGTCAATATTAAGCAGTCATCTGTACATAGTTTTGTTATGTATTGCTTTTCCCCTATTGTGATCCCCTTGATCTTGATCTGAGGGTGCTCCCTGATGGCATCCACCAGCAGTTCCAACGGCCAAAACAAATAACAGGGGGGACAAAGGGCAACCCCGTCTGGTGCCCCTGAGGAGGGAGAAAGGCTTAGAGAGGGTCCCGTTTGTCAATACCCTTACCCTCGACTGGTGATACATGGCCTGAATTCTGGACTTAAAATATGATCCAAACCCATAGATGTCCACGACAGCATGCAGGTACTCCCATTCCACCAAATCGATGCCTTTTTGAAATCTATTGTTACTGTGGCTGCTGGTGATGGGAGATATGCTGCTTCCTGGATCAGGAGGTATAATGCTCAGAGGTGGTCGGAGCTAAGCCTGCCTTTAACAAACTCAACTTGGGGGAGGTGGGTGATGTCCAGTAATACTGTCTCCAGTCTCATTGCCAGACCCTTGGCTAGGATTTTAGCATCCATGTTAATTAATGATATGGCTATGTAGTTGGCAGGGACAGTATAGTCTTTTCCCTCTTTGGGGAGGACCGTAATAATTGCTTTGTTTAAAGTCAACGGGAGCTCCCCCACTTCAAGGGCCTCCTGGAGCTTGTGTAGGAGAGTGGGAGTAATCAGTGGGTGGACTAACTTGTAAAAGTCCAGAGGAAAGCCATCACCCCCTGGAGCTTTATGTGGAGCCATGTGTACCATGGCTTGGTTAATTTCGGTTTAAGTGCTTGGGGCATCCAAGGCTGCCTTTCGTTGTTGTAAAAGTTTTGGGATGGGGAGATGGGCTATAACGTTATGATAATTATCCCACTTCCAGTCCACATGGGAGGAGTACAGGGTCTGGTAAAAATCTGTCATAATATCACTAATCACTTAGTGATTCGGGGAGAGTTTATCTTTTTTATCTTTGAGCTGCTATATAGCTGGCTCAACCTGCCATTGCTTCAGATGGTAGGCTAGAGGCTTACTAGCCCTCTCACCATTTGCCCAGTACTTAAACTAGGCTCTCTGCAAGTACAGTTCAGCTTTTCAGGTGGCCAGGCAGTTGCATCATAGCCAGAGAGCCGTAAGGTCATACACCAGCTGGGGGATTTAGGACACCGGGATTCAATTTATATTGGGTCTCCAACAGTCTGAGTTACCCCTCCAAGTGGGTTTGCTCTCTATCCCTTTGTTTGCACCTGTATGCCGCATAGCTTATTAGTTTTCCATGGATGGTGGCCATATAGACTTCCCATATGTTGGCTGCAGAGGTGGATCCTACTGGGTTATTCTTGAAGAACTGTTCAGTCTCCACATTAAGCCATGGGGCAAACTCACTATCCTGAAAGAGCAACGGGTCCAGTCACCATAAGAGGGATTTCTTACTCTGTTGAGCTGTTAGGAGGTTTAGAACCACAGTTGCGTGTTCTGAAAGGTACAGCAGGGCTATGTGTACTCCGCTTGAGGCAGCCGATATACAGCCTGACGTAAACCAGTAGTCTAGCCTACTGACCATCCCTTTGGGGGGCAGAAAAATAGGTATAGTCTCTATCAGAGGGGTTTGACAGGCAGCATATATCCAATAGCTGGGGCAGGGAGAGAAGCTCGTTTAGTGTGTGGAGAGAGCAGGTGTGGGGTTCGGATCTAGCATTAGTATGGTCCAACAAGTAGTTCATTGTAAGGTTGAAATCCCCCCCCCATTAAAATATTTGGGTTGTAATAAGGTGCATCGATAATTTTTTGGGAAACGGAGTCAAAGAAGGTGGAAGTATCCATGTTAGGGGCATACACATTGATTAACAGCAAGGGCCCTGTGGGGGAAGATACCTTCAAAATTATCCACCTTCCCTCCCAATCTTTAAACACTGCTAACGGGTGCCACCACAGTTTATGGTAAAGCAAAATGGAGACACCTCTCTTCACTGAGCCTGACACACTATGTTGCCTCCACCTCTGCCCAGTCTCTCACCAATTTTGGGGCTTCCTGCAAGCTCAGTTTTCTCTCCTGTAAAAATGCCACCTGGGTGCCCAGCTTTTTTAGTCTGGCCAGAATTTGCTTTCTTTTCACAGGTGAATTAAGGCCCTTCACATTCCAGATAGTGGCTATTACATTCGGTGTACTAGCCACTGGAAGGTCGTCTCCATTTTGCGAATGAACAAATGAAAATTCACCAGAATAGTACCACGAGTCCCCATTCACTGTTCCTATTACTTCTGTATTGCATCGTTACCCCTATTCTAGGCTCCAGGGTCTCGAGATGACCCCCCCATCTTCCCGTCTCTGTTCCGATACCTGTTGTGTAGACATGGTTCCAACATAGCTCTTATTTTTTTTTTTATAGGTAGTAAAGAGTGCCTAAATTGTGGGGTGTACCCCCTAATAGCCATGCTATGAGCCCAATAATTCTAGTACACAACAGAGGGGCTAGCATCTCTTAGAACACCCGAGACACCCCCTGAAATGACCATATTTTCAAAATAACAATGAACAACATATGCAATAACACATTTTGCATGCAATCATGCACAAGTATTTGAGGCAAGACCGCCTGCGGTGACCTACAATGGGGTATTAAACCTCCTCCTCCAATGATCTGTCGGGTCCCCTCCGGGGAGAAAGGCACTAACATGTCTCTAGCTTTCAACCTTGTGTTACTGCACCAGGAAGACATATAGTTGTGGAGGGAGATAAGCACACCAAGATCCCCTTACCTATACTGTTATAGTACCTATCTCCATGGTGAGCAGGTAGTACAGGCTATCTGAGGTAAAAAGCCTCAATCGCATGAGCTCACCACCTCCTCATCACTCGAGTTAGGGTGATGGTGGAGGAGGTTGGGGAAGGGAATCACTAATCTTCTCTAAGAGGGTGCATCATGCTACAGGGCCCAGTTATCGAATAATTTGTGGGCTTAGAGTAGCTTTTCCAGGCACTGGTTTGAGTACCTCACTGCGTTTACTCTTCCCTACCCTCTAGTCACAGTACCCAAGAGAATCCTCATGCAGCTCCACAGGATATGACCTGGCAGTTATGTGGATGTCAAGAGTAAAGTGCACCATATTAATAGGCTGTGTCCTCCACCAACCACCCCTATATCCCTTTATTCAAGATAGTGAGACTTGCGCCATGAGAGCTATCCCAGAGGGAATTTGTGTCTTGTTGTAGCAAGGCAATTACCACACACACCAGCTCAAATCTACCAGCAAGTATCTAAATGCACTTAGCGATAGAGGCAGGAGGGAGCATACCCTATACCACAGATCCCCATTTCGCCTCTCTCTCTCTCATCATTTCTGCTAATGGATCTGGAGAAAGGGCTGCTCAGAGTAGTTAAGGGCCCATGTATGTGTGTGGGTCCCATGGTGCATGAAAATTCTGCTAGCTGAATTACAACATAGGAATATGGCCATTTTAAGAGCCTCCAGATGCCCTCCCCCACACACACACATAGAGCAGTTCAAAACATCTTATTATAGTATTGAAAAGTTCTCATTCAAGAGTCTGTGCATTCCCCGGAGTCAAGCAATCACAGTGAATGTCAGAGCTAAGAAGAAAACAGTAAATTAGCTTTATCGGGACCTGCTGGCTCTCCCCACCCTTTCCCCTCGCACAGTGAACCCCAGTCGTACAAGACACTAAGCTTCACACAATACCTTAAGATTAAGGGAGAACCTACTATCCTAACTGAAGATAACGATTAGGTGAACGCTTGGACTCTGGGGAAAATGCCATCTGTCTGTACCTGTATCCAGGTCATCTTCACTTCTTTTGTGAAACTTCAGGCACCAGGGTCACAGTAGATTGGATCTCGGTCAAAGGCTCATGCATACAGTCCACCCAGTTAGTTGGAATGAGGGCTCACTCATCAGTACAGTTCTGTAGTTGTTCGTTCTGACTCTTCAGAATCACGCCAGTCGAGTGTTCATCCATGAACAGAGCTGTTGGTAGGAGATCCCTCAGTGATTCATAGTGATTTGCTGTCTTCACCAGCATGTTGAAATTGGAAGATCCGCTCCCGTCAGATAGATGGGCCTTCCGTTGCCCGAGTCCGGGATCTACCCTTGCGGGTTCTGGCACCATTCAGCTGGGGCTGCTCCATGTGGGTCTTCCGCATTCTGTTCTTCTGTCTGCCATGCTGGACCATCTGCCAATCTGTGCCATCTTATGGAGTTGCTACTATGTGCTGATGGTTTACAGCCCTGAGTGTCGGGGGTGAAAGACATCTACATTGCTTGTTGGGCCTTGCCATGAGGAGGAAATGGCAGCTGCTGGGGATTCTCTCGCTCTCCTGCCACATCGTTGAAGAACATCTCTACCTCTTTTGGACTGTTAAAGGTAATAAACTCTCCTCTGAACTGGGCTCGTAACATCGCTGGCTAGCGCAGGGAGGTCGGTATATTCAGTTTGTATCGGGATTGTTTTACCGGGCAATAAGCTCTTTGTCGCTTCGATAGTTCTAATGAGTTGTCCTGGTAGATCTGCACATTATTGCTCTGCCATGTTAGGTGCTTCAGATCCCTAGCTGCCCGTGGATAAAGTTCTTTTTCAGGATAGCACTGAAATTTATAAAGAATTGGCTTTGGCCTTTCTCCTTGTTGTGGGCAAGGTGCAAGAGAGGAGTGAGCTCTTTCCAGCTCTGGAGGAATCCTATTATTCATGCTAAGCATCTCCAGGAGACAATGTCTCAGAAAGGCTGTCATGTCGTTGCCTTCTGCGCCTTCAGGAATCCCTATAATTCTGATATTCTTCCCCCCTACTATGGTTCTCTAGATCATCAATTTTAGCCAGGAGGCATTGCAGCTAGTTGTTATGGTTCCTCAGCTGACAATGACGGTCATGCAGAATGCCATCTTGGCACTTGAGAACCATTTCAGTTCCAGTGACTCTATGTGTTAGGAGGCATAAATCCTTTTTAGTCATGGCAGTGGTTTCCTTTAATTCAGCAGTGTCTGATAGAACACTAGTGAGCATGGCTGCAATGTTCATCAGTTGTAGCTCCATGGTCAAAGTCTCAGATATGGCCACCCCTGCCCCTGTCCTTGGTGCCTCTCCATGGAGACTTCTCAGAATGTGAGCACAGTAACTTAAGTCTGGTGGTCTGGCAGTGTCCAACAGGCCCAAATGTGAGCTATTTCTTAATGCAATCAGATTCTCTGTATTTAGTGCTCAAATGTCCGAATATCAACAATGTTGGTATCAAAATACTGGCCTGTACCAGCAGAAGCAAAATCCTCAATTATACAATGGGCTTTAAAAACAAGACACTGGATTGGTTGACTGGCACCTTTGCAGCGTTGTAAAATTCAGCATTACCAACGCAAAAGGTGCCAGTCAGCCGCCTTTCTAAAATCAATCCGACACCAAATGTTAGGGGTGAGAAACCACCATCTTGAATGCCCGCCAAACAGCACATAATGTGTGTTATTTTTTATCTCACGGCTGCTCCACACTTACCCTCTTGCCGCTCCCACCCAGTCCAATACATTTCAGTCAATTCAAACATGCGGCCGTTGCCACTCAGAACCCCCGAGAACACCGCATACTTTTTTACCCGGACCCAACCAGCTCAACTGAAACATGTGGCCATTGTTATTCCGAACCCTCACAAACACCGCATACTTTCGTTACTGCATCCAAGCAGCAGAGAACAGCTAGGGGACAATTTTTCACCACACCACAAATGTAATTTTCATCGTACCTGCATCTTCTCTGTATGTCTCTCATCACTACTTTCATGATCTCTCATTCCACTCCCACTCGCACCATTCTTCCGGTCTGTCACTCCGCTCCCGCTTCATTCGTGGTCTGTTCTCTACCTGAAACTCCTATTGCCACTTTCCGAATACTTTAAATTAAAAAAAAAAAACCATAAAAAGAAGTGGAAAAAAATTTCTCCTGACCTATACAGTTACTGTCTCCTTCCTGAGCAGTTGAACCTGGAAGCACACAGTCTCTGCTGCCACACGTTGCCGCTTTCAGCACTGACAGTCACTTAAATCTCCCATGCTGTCTCTGTAAAAAAAAAAATAATTAGCCCACAACTGTAGTCCTCTTTTTAATGCCAAAAAAAACAAACTCACCCAAACAAAACAGCACTTCTCTATATATGGTTGCATTATGATAAATACGGAACTATTTTTTGTGGTAGAATGACAAATGTTATAAAAATTATTATAAGTGGAAAAAACACTATTTTTCTTTTCATTTTTGTTACAAAAAAATTAAGGGGAACATTGTATAATTGCAATAAACCACTCCAGGGTGTTGATGATGCTGGTTTTACCCATGTCTGATGAGGTTTACTCACTCGGCCTGCGGCCTCGTGACCGAACCACGCCAGGCGTGGGTAAAACCAGCATCACCAACACCCTGTTGTGGTTTATTGCTTAAATATATAAGGATAGGTAGTAGTTGAAAGGTCAGATGGTTCTGATGGGAGATCTAGGTATTGCAGCTACTTACTTAAGCATACACCATCTTGGCTGGCTAGCACCCCCCTGATGACCAGTTTAACAAAAAAAATCCCCTACTGCATGTCACAGCTGCTTCCTCCCATCCTTCTCTATTGCAAAAATCCTCCAAACCTCCTGAGGGGACTTTTGTAACTCTGAGCTTAGAAGATTTGGCAATAGAGAGGGACATACCTCACCTGGCTCCTTCACCTCCCAAACTGGTCAAACTCCAGAGACTCTTGGTAGCAGAACATGGATACCTGGCACAGCTTACATGGGTACAAACCTCCCTATTCACAGTACCTGCTGTCACTGCAATCTCTGCCATCACAGGTTCTGTCAGGGAATGGCCTGGTGATGCCCCTGCATGATGCATCACCCCACAGGTGTGCCACATACATGACCCTTTAAAGGAGAGCAGGTAATAAGAGTATGGCCATGTAAAAGCCCTGTATGCTGCAGGGGTTGGGGACAGCACACATCATTGTGAACAACCAGACTGTGAGCCACCAGAAAGGGCCACAACACAGAGGTAGTGAGAATGTGCCCAGGAGTATTACTGAATCTTCTCTTGATGCATGAGGAAAGGGAGCACAAGTGTACAGTGAGAGCAAGGCCATGTCCACATGTCTTTCATCCATGGTTGGAAAGCAGCATTCTGTGGAACACACACTGTGCCATGCACTTTCTTCTGGACCATACCACAGTCACAGGACTGTGTAACATGGTCCGGCACCATGTGGCCCTGATGGCACAATGGTCACAGACAATGCCTGTGGAGATGAAGATGCTATGTGTCCTGGTGTACTGTACCACAGAGTTATTCTAGAGGGTTGCAGGGGATTTCATGACTGTCATTCAGGCATCCGTGAGCAGGGCACTGCACCAGGTCACCAACGCCTTGGTCCTACATGTGCAGAACCACATTTTATTCCCTACAGTAGATGCAGACATATGGGCGATAAAGGAGGCATTCTATGCTATGTATGGCATGCCTAATGTCCTGGGGCCATAAGAATATCTATAATGGCCATACCTAATAACACCCTTCATGGAGACTCAGGGTGTAGAGAAGAAAATATACAATGAGGCCACAAGAAGACATGATTGGCAGGCAAGCAGTCAAAAGGCCAGCTGAAGATGAGGTTCCGGGTACCTAGATCTGACCAGCAGCATAATGATGCCTGCCTCCTGGAAGGTTTGCAGAGTGTTCACTGCATGTGTCATGCTGCACAGCATGGCTGTGCAGCATTGGCTACTAATGCCACAGGATGTAGCGAGGTGTGTCCCACCAGGTGATGAGGAGGGGGGGACACCAGGAGAGGGGTGTCGAGTCACTGTCTGGCCAGGTGGCAAGGGAAGGACTCGTGTGAGGGTCATTCAGCCATTAGAGGGTAGTATGTCAGTGTGGCATGGTGATGATGACATATTGTACCCATGAGTGCCATTCTGCCTTGTGGTAGTGGGGGAAGGGGTGCCACTACGTACACGACTGGTGATATACTGTATGTGAACATAGGTTATGTGCAGTGGTAATGGGGGCATACTGGTGGTGGTACATATGATGGGGGTTATGTGTGGGTCGATGTTAGTGTAAGTGCTTGTGTTCTACTGTTATTCGGGTGCTGTGAGATGATTGCATCACTGTCTCCTTGTCTGCTGCAGTCCAAGCTGTATTGAGGACCATGCGCTTAGGTGACATGTTTTGGCAGTTGCCTTTCCATTACCACCGGGCCTCTTGTCAGCCTGTATGTTGGGCTTCAAGTGTGACTGATTGTCCTATGTATGTTTGGGGATGCAGGGGGTGCTGGATGTGTGGTGCATTGGGAATACTTGGGTGGCTTTGGTGACTGTCATGGTGGACATGCCTGTACCTGCCACTATGTGGTCTGTCAGCCTCTTCAGAAGGCCCTCTATCTGCTCTATCCCTGTGCACATCCAGCTCACCTATGTTGTGAGCTCCTTAAGTGCCTCTGTGTTCTCCCTCTGTGCCTGGAGGCAATCACACTCCAGCTGCCATACCTCAGGGTTCCATGTATGGAGTAAACTCCTGGAGGCAACCCTCCCTGTCTTGTCTGATCTTTGGCCCAACTGGCCCCTGAATCCACTCTCTGGGTGTTTTTGTGTGTTACCACTAGTAACCACTGCTTTCTGCCAAACTCCAATTCAGTGTGGGCTGCCTATGTCCTGTGTGTGGCTGGCATTCATGCTGTGTGCCCTCCTTCATGTGGCTGGTTGACTGTGACAGTTGTGGTATGTGGGACATCCCTGGGTAGCTGACCAGGACTGGACTGCATCAGGGCATTTGCACAGGGGTGGTTGGTCATGACTGTTGGTGGGGTTGTTCCTCCTCTCCTTGTCCTCCTGGCTGTCCTCTACTGTGTACAGGTGGGGTGTGGCCTCCAACAACTGCCTCTCCCCTGGCATGCTAACAGGCACCAATGCTGTATCGGCCAAGTGGAGAGACACTTATTATGTGCTATGCCACTGCTGTGTATGTCTAGGGGTATACTGAGGGACACCTAGGGTGACACATGCCTGCAACATTGTCTAGCTACAGGCTGTCTGTTCCACTCTCCTATTGCATGACATCCTCAATAGTGATTTTATCCTCCTCATCGAGGGTGTGCTCAGCCTCTGGGTCTATAGGACACAACACAGGGTGGTTAGCATGTCCGTGGTGTTTAACACCCCCTCCACATAGCCATGCATATCTGGCATGGTGTCCATGTCCTCCTCCTCCCTGTGCATGGTCACTTCAGTGAGGGTGTCCACCACCATCCTCTCAATGGGTGCCAGGCTGTACCCCTGTGTGACCAGTCTTTCCATGATGGTCTGTTGGTGCTTGACAGCTGCCAATTTCAGTTTTATAGCAGATTGCATATTATGCCACTTATGTTTGATGGCAGCTAATGTTTGTGCCTCTGTCCTGGCCATGTAGACAGCTGCCTGTTTGTCCAACCACAGCTGTACGTTAGTGTTAGCCAGCACCTTTAGTAACTCTGCCCCATGCAGAATGCCATAGTGCTCCCAAATGCCATCTCAATGGTGGCCTCCTGTGCACCAGTGAAATCTGTGGTCCTGGTACAACCTTATGTACAACCTGGTCCATGCATCATGGGACATCCATGCTCAGTCCCATCAGGCACTGCTAGCAGGTTGGCTACCATGGGCGCATCCCTTCCTCCTCAGTTTGGGCACGTTCCATAATCTCCATAGTGCTATTCACCTCCATGTTTGCATGCGGGGTTGGTGCAAACATGTGGTGGGATCATGGGGTGTGGCTGGGTTCTGCCCTCCCACTGCCTGCTCCATGTGGTGCTGCATGCCACAGATTACCATGCTGCTGCATCTGAGTGCCCTGCATGTTGGCTAGTGCATTATGCATAACTCTCCATGCTTGTCTGGCGCATAGCTCAATACTGCCACTATGGCAATTATGTGCACTGTTAATGTGCATTCATACATAGGCCCCAATATCAGTACCTTTACAGAAAATATTTATATAAATTACTATATTTGCATGCTGCAAGCATGAAAATACCTTTGTAGTATCTGTGCAGCATGCATATATTTTGTTTTAAACTGGAACAGACAGTATGTGTCTGGCATGCATGCAGTACGTGAATGGTCATTGTTAGGATGCATGTATTGCTTACACCTATACCTGCACACATATGATACATTTGTAGCACAACACAAATCTGTAGTACTGTACTAGGTTTTGTTTTTGTTACTTTTTGTGCATCCACCCTATTTATTGACCCCTCTCCCCTTTTTTAAATGTTAATTGAGTTGATCAAAATGCTTGAGATCTTCCAAGTTACAGAGCATGCAGTCAATATAGAAACTTTTTCAAATCTTTGTGTGGACAGCAATTGTAATCTGAGCTCATCAAATTATAATCTCATAAAAAACTGACTTTGGACCACATGGTTCTGATTTGTTCACTAGTGACAATGTTGTAACATGTAATGAATTGCTATTTTAAACCTACTGTTTGGCTCCATTCGAGGTGCACAGCTTAATAAATATTTTTATGTTAAGATAACTTTTTAAGTCACTGAATTTAACAGCCTCATAGATGTAGCTTGACTGCAACTCCTGTTACTGGAGCTGTTAATGTACATGATAAGATCACCATCCTTGTCACACTGTACTTGCTGCTGGAGTCACAGATCTGCACATCATTAATAAAGTTGCAGAGCTGCAGAAAAATGAACATTTTTTTATTGCATAGCAGTGACTATTATACAAGACAGAATTTGTACAGCTTACTAAATTGCATAGCTGTTCCAGAAAGCATGGTGATATTTTTCTTTGTTACTAGAAAACATGTATGTTTAATGATTATAATGTAAATCAAAGAATTCAAAACCTCCTTCACTGTCCCTGTCCCTTTTTTAAATTAACTTTTTATCCCCAATGCCTTTTTTGTTCATCTCTATGGGATTCTTCTGCTTCTACCCTATACTCACTCCTGCTTGTGTGAGAGGACTTTGTTCCAACTTAGGTACATGATAGCTGGATTGGAGTTATCACAGAGTTAAGTTGTGAGCCTAGGGAGTGGTGATGCCACTGTAGGTCCACTGAAGTTCACTGCTGATGCTGAATGGAACTGTTGTAGCCCTGGGGCTGGTGGCATTAAGATGCAGTTGGACGACATGCATTAAGCCAACATCATGTTTCTCTTTCCTTTCAGTCACCACTGTTTTTTGTCACATATTGTACATTTTATGTTTCATTTTCAACAGAAAACTCTATTTATAAAGCTATTTGGTATACTTTACATATTTCTGTTTTAGTTTATTTCTAATGTTAGTTCCAGTCACTTGTAACTATCTTGGGTGACTCCCAATTTTTGATTGCTGAAATCTCATTTGTTTTTGAGAAGTGCATTGCAGTGAGGACATGATGTGCAAGCACAAATTATTCTATAGTATTCTGATTTAGAGTCTGCAACACAGCACACAGCAAATACACTATTTTCTTCACCTTGCAAAATTTCTTCGGAGCAAAATTTATTTGGAGTGTTTAGAGCAGGATTTGTTTTTCTAAATTGCTTTCGTTTTTGTGTGTTTCAGGTTATTTATGCATACTGCAGGGACACATGGGCAAATGTGCACAGTAACATTATGTTCTCACTGCTAATGCAGATTTTATGAACAAATGAGATTTCTGTTGAGGAATACTACTAACAGTAAAAATAATGTGCCTGGAAAAAAAAACTCTCCTCCAACCTCAGTCAGCAACTGTGGACTAAATGAAAGCAAGAACATGCAAGCTCTCATTTCTATGGTGGTTGCGAAGGTGGTAGTTCAATTCATGCTGGTTACCCTATCACCCTCACTACATTTTTGTTTTACTCTCACTAATATCAGGAGTCATATAGAACTTGACAAAAAGGACAGAAGTAGGTGCACACTGTACTGAGCAGATGTGTGGTCACAGGCATTCATTATTCAGACTAGGAGGCAGCAGCATATCACTTTGGAAGTGACAAGGTCAGAAAAGGAATAAGGAGGACCAACCCTGATGCCACAGCAGCAGTCTGGGCACCCAACAACTGCAAAATTGTAAGTTACAGATGGAGGGGTGGGGAGATGATGGGAAAATATGTTATACAATAATGGGAGGACACTGGTGTCTTTGGTGTAATTGTGCAGAGTGGATGGGCATGGCCAGAATCAGGCTTGCACCAGGGTCTCTGTTGTCCTTTTAAAGCCCTAACCCTTTAACCCCTATGTCCTCCATGTCCTTTCTGCAATTCTTCAATGTCAACCCTGTTGTGGCAAACTAGTCTCCTCTAGATTCAGACTGCGACTGTTACCAGCATTCTTGAATCAGATATCTGCAAGGGTACTCAGTAGCAGTCACTACTCGGCACATGCACTCTCAATGGGAATCACTAATTCTGAATAACTCCAGAACCACTGCTTACACAGTGCAGTGCTCCTTGCTCAAGGGCAAATGACCCATCCCTCACTGTCACAGCTGAGAACCCCTTAATTTAGAAACAGACTATGGTAATTGTAGCTTTCCCTTCAGAGGTGGAAACACACTTTTTGTCAGTTATAAATCAGTTAGCTGTACCTCAAAGGACTCAGTCACAGAAACATGAAGTATATGAAGAACTAATATTTTAGTACATCAGGATATTTACACATATTATACAGGATACCACACAAGGACAACACAGAAGAGTAATTCTATATAAATGAAAAAGAAAATGTTTCTATGAGTAGGTCACACAGAAAAAATATATCTCCCTTTTCTCTATTTAACAAGGTAGAATAGCTTACCACACAAGACACCTGGGTGAATCAGGAGAGACTTGAACTTCAGATGCTAGCTGTTTGCAGTTCTAAACCTGACTAACTCTTTCAGGCTCTGCCAGACCCCAGGACCCTCCAGCTGCACCCATGACACCTTATCCAGTGTGTCACTCTGACATCATAGATTTGACATTATTTTGAGTCCTGGCATCCCATCAGGAAAGACTGAACAAAACTGTGATCTTGGGTTTCATGTATTGTAGGGTCCATCAATTTGTTTTTCCTGCTGTCCTGCACAGCAGAAGTGACTTCTCCACATAGTCAGGGCCCTAATTGATCATGAAAGGGTTGATATTTTGCTCTTACCTCTCCTATTCCTTGACCAAAGAGATTGTTACCACTCACCAGAGTCATCTAGCATGCCTCTAGGCAGCTCACTTTATCAGACAATTTTTAACTCAGCTGAAATACTTACAAGGGGTCTAGATGATAATAGAAATTAAACATAGAACACTAAAAAAAGAAAGTTAAACAAAAGTTGTTAACCCTTTCCTGTTCATACTTTCCCAGAGCTTCACATGCATACTGTGCTATACTTCCACACATCATTAACCCCTCTCCACCCAGAAACTTAAAGTGGATGCTTATATACTCAGAAAGCATGATTAGCAGTTTTGCATGGTAAATTACTAATTAGTTTTAAAAATGTATAGCAGCTGTCTGTGAATTATAAGCAAAACTAAAACTTTTCAGAATGCATACATTTAGTTTTGTTGATGTCTCTGTAATGTGACCACACAATAACAAGGTTTAGCAGTCTTTTACTATGCAGTTGAGAAAATGGTTTTCACTACCCCTTGATTTGTGTAGCATTTTCCTGTGCTATATCAACAATTGAATTCCTGACCCACTTATGGTAATTCTTTTAAAGATGACCAGCAAGGATTTGTGTTGTCAGATTCCACTCTCCCATACAAAGGATGTATAGTACTTTAATATATGGATTTCTATTTTAATATGCTACAAAAGCATACCAAAAATTCTCGGTAATATTATCACTCTCAAAGTGATAATACTACACTTCAAGAGTGATAATACTATCGTTCATGAGTGGTGATACTATCATTCAGGACCTCAACAATAGTATTACCAGCAAAAGACAACCACGCAAGTGCAACTTTTCCTCACAACGTCTTCAAAAGAGTGCTTCTGATTGGCCGCTTTTCCTGCATAGCCGGCGAAACAGCATAGAAAAAATGGCGGCTCCCTCGCTCGCTTAGCAAGAGAAATCCTCTGTGTTTTGAACAGGTTTTTTCCCCCTCAGCTGTAGTCTAATTTTCTCTCCCATTCTCAATTCTAGATGAATCAGTCACCCACCCACCATTTTCTCTTTACGGCCACTGATGTGATGATGTGGACGAGTCACTGCAGCCACTTTCTCCATACTCATCTAGCCCTAAACTGGAAACTACTTCGCCTGCACTGTAAGTTTTAAATTTCCTCCTACGCCACACAGAAGGGGAACATTTCCAGATTAGATCCATATATTAAATAATATAATGGATAGGTTATAATTTATTACTGAGGAGTCAAACCATCTCGAGGTTCTGGAAACATTGGAACCTCTCGAGCTTCGCTGTCGAGGTTCATGTGTCCAGAACCTCTCGATGGTATTACTCCCTGGTAATAAACTGTAACCTATCCATTATTCTCTATATATTGCATAGTAAATATGATGTTTTGATTATTTTGCTACCTTTCATGTTTCTTCTATTTTATATGAAATAGGTCACCATTCAAGGACGTAATCTCACTGCCTGGCAGAGTGGCAGAGTGGAAAGAATGACTTATGGAATAAGTAGGAGGAGCAATGCCACACTGTAGATTCTGCTGTTGCTGTTAGTGACATAGCAGAGTCCAAGTACTCCATTTGCAACAAACCCCTGTGTCCAAAGGAGGAAATGGCTATTAGTATAAGTATCCTGCAGAGGGAATGGTGCCTTGGCATCACCTTCTGAGGATACACTAGTGAGGGAGGAGCTTAGATAGTATGTAATTAGGGTGCTCTAGTGGCACCAGTGAGTCTAGAGTCAGGGCTAGAGTCTCATGACAGTTTACTAGTTGAAGAGACAAATGGAGAAGGAGGGATTGGACATTACATCCCAGGTACCCTCACTGGACAGATGTCTCAAGGAATTGGCCAGGGGTCAGTTGGGTATGACTACAGGCTGAGGAAAGCAGCAGGCATTGCCAGCAATGCACTGGGTGCATGGGATCCTGGACATGTCTGGAGAGGTGGGCTAGGCACAAGCTCTTCCACCACATAACTTGCTTCTGAACTCAGGCCAGAGACACTGGGGGTCATGTTGTTTGCATGCACCTGGTGACAAGGGTGCCATACCATTGTCATCACTTGAGGGTGGCATGGAAATCTTGTTGCTTGCTCCCACCTGGAGACATGGGTGCCATGCTGTTCTCATCATGTGAGGCTGGCATGAGGTCAGGGCCACTTCTCCATGGGGAGGGTACATGGGAGCATTGGTGGAGCTCTGTCAGCTGCCAGAGAGACCTCAGTAATCCAGGATGATTTCAAACCTGTCATACTCACTGGGAAGGGCTGGAAAAAATGTCTATAGATTGGGAGTGTAGTACGGACAACCACGAGGTTGCTAAAACTACAGGAGGAGCTATTCCTTCAAATGAATATCTCCTGATGGCATTTGAGCCTGTTGCAAGTTCTCCCAAAGAACAGCCTTGGCAAAAGAGCAACACCATAAGCTTTGTGTGGAGACAATCAAGCACCTCAGCAGCTCTTGAATCATATACTGATAAGAGACAGTTATAAAAGCAAAAGAATTCATCTCCATGAATGTGGTGGGGTAGGGAATTCCCTGAAAGCTTAGAAGGCACCTGTAGCCCCACTGTGAGATATTATCCCAGGAAGCTGGGCTACAGGGAGCACCAAGTATAAGTGAAGTATGGTAGGGGCAAAGGCTAGCAAGGTAGTTGGCATTCCTAGTGACATAATGAGTGCTCCAGTTAGGTAGGGAAATGTCATCTTGGTGGTCTGCTCAGTCAGTAGTGCACCCAATAAGGTGGGCACCACCTAGACGTACCAAAATCTGGAAGCACATGCATGTCTAGGTGAGACAGTAGTTCAGCACAGAAGGGGACTGAGAAGCACCAGGCACAGTGATTCCTTGAAGGGACAGAGAGTGTGCTAAGACTGAACTGATGTGAGTGAGGGAGATTGCTATCAGTTACAATGGGTGGCTGCCACACATCTATCAGGCTCTAGGATTAAAGTCATAGGAATGATGTGTTTGCGAGAGAGTTGAAACTACTGTAATACACTGTGTATGAACCAGTGAAGTGTGACCTTTGGTCAGTGATATTGCGCTCTGTAAGTATTGTGTAATAGAAGAGCAGGGGCCAGATATTCAAAAGGTTGCCCACTAGACAAAGTGATTGCCCATCATTCGCTGATGATACAAAAAATGACAGCAGAAGTGAACACTGATGAGAAAATCTTATAATTTAAATTAGACCTATTCAAAATTAAAAATTGGCCTACTTGCATTGAAATGTTGTTTACCACAGATAAATGTTCTGTGCTCCATCCTGCAATAAAAAATGCCCACACAACATACAGCCTCGGTGGAAATAACGTAAAACATGTTTTAGTGGAAAAAGGCCTTTGGATTTTGATAAATAACACCCTAGCCTCAGGAAACCATTGTAGAAAAATGGCTCAAACAGGCATTGTATCAGCCATGAAAAAGACCTTTATTACAAGGAGGGACATTGCATCTTACCACTCTACAAAGCTTTTATTCACCCCCATACTGACTATGCTGTCTCTTACTGGGCCCCATACCATAATAAAGACAAATAAATCATTGAAAGCATTCAAAGGAAAATGACAAAGCTAATCCCCAGAGTCAGCAATTTCCCATATAATTCTAGACTGACCACTCTCGGTCTCTATGACTTACAATTGAGAATGGACCGGGTGACATACTTCTGCTATTTAAGATATTGAGTAACAATTCCCTTACTAAAGAATGAAATACAGTAATGGCTGACAAGCCTAAGAATTTAAGCTGCCACAATAAACAGATATGTATCCCTAAGTTACTGACTAACAAACATCAACATTACTTTATAGTCAGAGCAGCTACATTATGGAATTTGTTGCCCTATGAAATAGTGAATGCAGTTAACTTTAATACATTCAAGGCCAAACTAGATTAACATCTTTTGGGACAGCATTTCAAAATAATCCCCACTTGTGTGGAGAGGGTGGTCACAATGGGACTAGTGCATCCTTCCACCTTTACACTACTGAGTAATACCAAGTAATTAGCCCAGGGTTTGCGGCCCATTACAATATTCAAAGGGGGAATTTGCTTGGGCTACAAGGGTTAGCGCTCATGGAACAAATTATGTAAGCAGGTGGCTAAAGTGAGGGTCAGGGACAGGAATATCTGTGTAACCCTACATTCAGTGAATTTGTGCCACACAAAAGGGGTTAGCATGGCCATTTTTTGCAACACAAATACCGCTGAACAAAACCCTGTCTTACTCGACACAACCCTAGCAGCTGCTGAGTTACTACAGCCAATGACCAAGTTAGCCGTAGGGAAGCATACCTGCCCCCCTAGTGTTCTGTGGTCCCCCTCCCTCTGATTGACATGAACCCCTGTAAAAACAGTATACCTAGTGTTCAGTAGTCTCCTCCTACCCTCCAACCACCAGCCCAGTATGGTTTGCGAGTATTCCTGGTTGTTAGTGGTCCCCCCTCTGATTGCTAGCCTATATGAGAAATAAATAATTGCTGGTGCTTCATGGTCCTCCACTCTGATTGCCAGCCTATATGAGAAAACACCAATCCCTGGTGCCTAGCGGTCCCCCCTCCCTCTGATTGCCAGCCCATATGAAAGAGAACTAGAGAACTAGTCTCTGGTGCCAAGTGGTTCCCCCTTCCTCCGATCACCAACCTGTTTGAGAAAGAACTAATCCATGGTGCCTAGTGGTCCCACCTCCCTCCGATCACCAGCCCATAGAACACAAAAGGAATCTCTGGCATCTAGTGGTCCACTGATGGCACTGACCACCCACCCAGCCACCCATCTCTAACTTGCATTGTTGGTGCCGCAGTACCCCATACAGTGACTGGCACAGCCCTCCTCACACCTTCTCAGCTAGCTGCTCTATGCAATGCCAGAGAGCTCACTCCATATCTACTGTGCAGATAGGAGGTACAGATGGGGTTACAGATAGGAGACATAGGGTGGTTTTAAACAGCAATCACTCTAAGGATGACAGAGTGACCAGTGGGATGCCACAGGGCTCAGTAATGGGACCAGTCCTCTTCAATGTCTTCATAAGAGACACTGCAGAAGAACTGGAAGTTAAGGAATGCCTTTTTGCATATTATTCCAAAATCTGCAATAGGGTGGACACTCAGGAGGAGATGGAGACAATGTGCCGGGATCTTAGAATCTGAAGAGTTGTCAATAGTATAGTAGTTTGGGTTTAATGCCTAAAAGTGCAAACATTTACCAAGGACATATAAACCCAGGAACTGAAAACAGGATGGAGGAAAGGGACTGGCTCTAAACAAGAAAGGGACCTTGGGGTTATAATATCTGATAACCTCAAAGTGTCAGATCAGTGTGACAAAGCAGAAGGCCAGTGAGATGCTGGTGGGCATAGGGAGGGGTATCTCTAGAAGGAGGAGGAGGAGGAGGGAAGTACTGTTGCACTGTATCACTCACTGGTGAGACCTCACCTGGAGTATTGTGTCCAGTTTTCAAGGCCACACTTCAGAAAGGACGTAGACAAGGTGAAGGCAGTCCAGAGGAGGGCAACTGATATGGTGCAGGGGTTGCATAAAAAGTCCTATGAGAAGAGACTGAGGAAGAAAGAAGGGTGAGAGATGACATGATAAAGACCTATAATACCTCACGTGGGTAAACTGGGTGCAAGAAAGGAGTCTCTTTCAAATGAGAAAGAACAGCAGGACTGGGAACATGTGATGAAGCTGGTGGGAGGAGTTTAAGAGAGATGTCAGGAAATATTTCCTCACTGGAACAGGCTGCCAGCAGAAGTAGTGGGGTCCATAACAGTAGGGGCTATAAGCATCCATGGGATAGACATAGGGGTATATTGAGAAAATAGACAGGGGAGGGTCACAAGAGACCAGTTAATGTCTGCAGAGGCAGATTAAGCAGGGAACATCTGGGCAGACTGAGTGGGACAAGCGGTCCTTTTCTGCCAACAAATTCTGTTTCTGTGTTTATTATAGTGACTGGCAAAAGGAAGATAGCCTCCTCATTACTGCAGTACCTCATGTAAACAGTATGTGGTGGCACTGAATATCGTAGGTAACTACTTGATGTCCTGCCCCCCCCCCAACATGCTAGAACAGTGAAGTTTGGCTGCAGGTAAGGGGAGGAAGGAGAGCCTATTATAGGACAAAATAGCCCAAGGCTGGCACATGACACATACGAACATACATACATACAAACATACAAAAAAACCAGCAGAGGAAGGTCATTTGGTCTACCAAGTCTGCTCGTATTTCAGTGTCCACAGCTTGAGCTAATGTCCCTGCCCTCCCTCCTTCCTCACTCCTTCCATCTTCACTACTGATGATCCTTTCTTTCCCCATGCCTATCCCAGCCTCTCTTAAAGCTGCACATTGTCTTCAGTGAGATGACCTCTTCTGGCAGTGCATTCCAAATGTCCACCACCCTCTCTGTGAAGAAATGTTTCCTGGCCTCCCTCCTAAATCCCCCACCTTAAGACTGTGCCGCCTAGTGTTATAGTTGCCATTGAGATTAAAGAGACTCTCTTTATCAACCTTATTTATCCCTTTCAAGTACTTGAAGGTCCCAATCATGTCCCCTCTCTCTCTCCTGTCTTCCAGGGAGTACATGTTCAGTGCCCTCAACCTCTCCTCATACGCCTTACCCTGCTGACCCACTATCATCTTTGTAGCCCTCCTCTGGACCTTCTACAGCAGGTTAATGTCCTTTTTGAGATGTGGACACCAGTACTGAACTTCATACTCTAGATGTGGCCTTACCAGTGACCTGTTCAAGGGTAGTATAACTTCTTCTCTCCTACTACTGCTGCCCCAAGATATGCATCCCAGCATCTTGTTTGCCTTTGCTGCTGCTTTCTTGCACTGTGTGGAGTGCTTCAGATCACTAGTGATCATCACTAACAGGTCTTTCTCCTCCTCTGATGCAGATACTCGGATCCACATGGTCGAGGGCCCCACATAACACTGCACTGTCATTAGGTAGATCTGTCAAGAAAGGTGATTTCATGGTCCCTGTGTGAAATCACCTTTTGGCCAGGAGTTGAACATTTTCTCTGCTCTTGTTCATGAGGTGGGGTCATAAGAAGGCTATGTTGAAAATTTGAATTAAAAATATAAACAAAACAAAGTTATGAGCCCAATTTAAATTTTGCAAATGCAGACTCATAATTTTGGTAATTTTCAATATTATTCCCCAAAATTCACAACATATCCATATCTTTACAGCACCTCATAAGTGTGACAGCTGTCATTTTGCAAATCCTGGCCAAAATGTGTTTTTTTTTACATCCTGAAAGTGATTTCACATTAGCTGCACGAAATCACTGTTCAGGTAAGAGTTGAACATTTTCTCTGACCTTATTCATGAGGCGGAGTCATAAGAAGGCTATGTTTTAAATTTGGTGTAAAAATATTAAAAAATTATAAAGTTATGAGCCTACATTGAATTCTGCAAACACAGGCTCATAACTTTATTGTTTTTTAATATTTTACACCAAACTCATAACTTTGGTAATTTTCAATATTTTTACCCCAAATTTACAACATTGTCATATCTTCACAGCACCTCATGAATGTGATAGCTGTCATTTTTCAAATCCTGTCCAAAATGGTTTTCTACATCCTAAAATGTGATTTTACCATCCCTGTGCAAAATCCCTTTTCAGGCAGGAGATGAAAATTTTATCTGCCCTTGTTCATGAGGTGGGGTCATAAGAAGACTATGTGGAAAATTTGGTGTAAAAATATTAAAAAACAATAAAGTTATGAGCCTATGTTGAATTTTGGGAATGCAGATGCAGAACTTTGATACTATTCAATGGGCCAGATATTCAGAAATGTGCAAGTCCGGCACAGCACAACACAAATGCGCCATGGCGCAGTGAATGCGATATTCAAAGGTTATGCACGGTGACATGCACCAGCACAACATGGCTGAATATTGCAGGGATACTCTATGGCACAACCAGAAGTGCACCAGGAAGCAACCAGACCTGTGCTATAGCACAAACAGAGATGCGCCAGGGAGCAAAGGGAGATGCGCCAAGGCACAGAAGTACCAGCCCCAGGCAATGGTGGGAGCAAAACAGCTGAGGGATAGTGCAGGGCAGGCAGTGGAACACAGCTGGGAACAGTGGCAGGGAGGCACAGTGGTGGGTCACAGGTGACCACCACTTGCAGGGTGCAGACAGGCAGCCAGCCCCCCCTCCAGCACCAGAGCACTGGATGCAGGGAACAGGTGGCACCAACGGCCAAGGGAGAGCTGCCACTGGAACCCCTACTGGATGCCAAGCTCCCACCCACCCAGACCACGGCCAGCCACACCCTGGCACACAGCACTGAACACACATGCCACACATCCTGGACAGTCAGCCCATGGCCACCCCAAGGCACAGCCACCGACCAAGGGGCAGGACACCACCATGCACGGCCCACACAATGACACAGGCACACCACACAGACACCCACCACACCACTGCAGCATGGCTCCACTCGACAGCTGCAAAGCAGACATGGACACAGGCAGTTAAGCAAGTAATCTGTAATAAACAAAACTATGTACAAAGTAATGTGGTGGGAAAGGGTAGGAGAGTGAGGGATGGGAAAGAGGGGACAGGAACTGTACAGTGGGACTGGGGAAGGAAGGGGAAGGGATGGCAGGGGTAAGAGGGAAACACTGGGACAACTATGGATGGCCATGGTCTGCCGCCGCCTGATACCTCTACCACTGCCTGTCACACAGCACCATCTGCCTGGTCTGCTGGGCCACCTCTTAGGTCATTGAGGTGATCAGGATTATCTTCCTTAACAGCTGGCAATAAAGTGACAGCCACAACCTCCTCCAGTTGCCTATGACAAAGGAATGGAGAGGTGATCAGTGCAAGTCCCTAGAAACCATGCCCTCCTACTGTGTGCAGTGGACAGTGGGAACACACACCACTGGAGTGGCACCTTGGCCATCCACAGTGGGTGGGCCAATGCCTGCCAACATCCCAGCATGCCATGACAGTGCACAGTGGTGGACACCGCCGCCCAATGGCCACCTGACTGCACAGTGACAGGCAGGTGGCACAGGGCTGCAGCAGCACCACAGCAGCATCAGTGGCAGCCAGGTGCATAGCCATCCCACCAACAGCTGGTACATGTGTGCAGTGGCTGCCCCACAGTGGCATGCACATTCCACAGTTTGCAGCACACAGCCAACATGGCACATGGCAATGCTGGCCATGGCCACACCCTCACCCCCACTGACCACCTGGTAAAAAGTAGAGGAAGACAACAGTGCTCCACCTTCCGATCATCCTGCAGCGGCCTGCTGTGGCCCACCAGGCACCCCCACTGGCCTGGCATGGCATCAATCCTCAGGCCCTAGGAATGGAACACAGACAGGCACACATCAGAGTACAACCACAGCAGGTGCCCACCCCTCCACCCCCACCCTTGTGCACAGTGTGTGCCTCTGCCTGACATGACCCACAGGGCAGTGGCACAGCACACCCAGTGGCCGGCAATGTCACACCACATGGCACATGCCAACAGTGCCACCCCCCGCAGGGCATGTCAGGCAGCCCAGCCAACACCACTTTATGGTGGTTGGGCACACATGCAGCATGTGCCAACTTACCTGGCCGTGGCACCGCTCCCCAGCAGACATGTGCCTGCAACATCCTCAGCCTCTCAGGGTCCCACCACATCAGCTCACTGTACCGGTGGTGGCACTGCTCACTGGTCTGAGGCACACTGGTATCCTGGACTAGTTCTGCAGCAATGGCCTGCCAGATGTCACTCCAGGCCTGCTGCAGGGGCTCCTGGCCAAACAAGCCAGGTGCATGTAGCAGCACGTAGGCCACAAGGTTCACAAGCTCAGCTTCCAACTGCAAGCACGTCACACCCCTTGCCACACAATGCTCCCTAAACAGGTTGTTGAACCAAGATAGTGGCCAGTAGCACACGTGCACAATGTGCACGGGATGCATGCCTCATAGAGGCATGTGCAGCATCTGTCAATAGCACATCACCATGGATGCTTGGCATGGGCGTGTCCTACCTGGCACATGGTGGTGGAGTTCCAAGGGATATAGGGTCAGGTCAGGGGTCAGGAGTCACCCAGGTGCACAGTGTGCTGGAGCACTATAGGGTCCATAGTGCACAGTGTGCCATGGGCCCTTTAGCACTCAGGCGCTACAGGTCCCTTAGCGCACTATGTGATATGGCCCCTATAGTGCCTGAACACCATAGGGCCCATGGTGTGCTATGCACTATGGCCACTATAGCACTCTAAGCACACAGTGCGCAATAAGTGGTAGCACAGGCCATGACGCTTGCGTACTGCAGGCAGTGCACTATGCATGCCACGGAATTGAGCCACAACATGTGCCAGAGCAATTCCATTGCACAAGGAGCAAGTGTGCGATATTCAGCCACCACATGCTAATGAGCTCATCAGCCATTGCGCAATGCACTGGAGATATTAGCATACCATTACCGTTGTGCCACAGCCCATTTGTATGCGATGAGCTATAAAGATGCCGCACAACAGCACAGGCCATGGACTGGTATTGCAACCATCTGAGGTAAGTTGCGCCTGCTGTGGGAACAGCCAGCACAACAGGGTGGATGGGGTGGGCAGCTGCAGGCAGTGACACACATGTCCTTGTCCATAGGTAGCAGCATGTCCAAACATGAGGAGACTGAGGAGCGTGGGCCTGCCCACAAGCGCAGGCCCAACTTTATGAAGGCAGAAACTGATGCCCTGTTCCAGGCCTACCTCAACAGGGAGCAAATGCTGAGTGGTGCCACTAGCACACCACAGGCCAGGGCTGTGGTCTGGGTGGAGGTGGCAGTGGCTGTGAACCAGCAGGGCAGCCACAAGCAGTCTGTGCAGGAGTGCAGAAAGAAGGTGGGCACTGACAAATGCCACATTAAAGAGAAGGTGGCAGCTATACGGGCTGCCAGGACAGCTACTGATGGGAGCCATGTTGCTGTGCCACAGCTCACAGTGCAAAAGGAGCTGGTGGCGGCCACCATGCAGCACAGCACCATTGAGGGTGTGCCAGGTGGTGGCTTCCAGACAGGAGGGAGCCCATCACTGCATGGTACGTATGCCATGCCTGGGGGGGATTCAGGTATTGCAGCACTAACACATCTGTTTTCTCTTACAGCACTGGCACACCAGCATGCAGTGGCAGGGGTGTCAGTGGCAGCCATGGGGGCAGGCCCAGCCATGGAGGACCAGCCATCCACCTCCACGGGCATCTGGGGCCCCAATTGGCTGCAGCACACTATCGCTGTCCAGTCAGATGTCCTGAGCTTGGTGTCAGATGAGGCCCTGGCTGTGTTCCATCAGGATGCCAGCCATGGCGTACTCTGCGTGGAGACACAGATCGGTGTGGGGTCTGACAATGATGATGACATGACCATCATCCTGGACAGCATGGGTGGTGTCATGGGGGAGACACCCATACCTACTACCATCATTAGCAGCACGGACAGTGGACTGTCGGCAGTGGAACAGCTGCCCACCACCGCCTCTGGTGCCGCCGGGTGCATGGCCACAGTGGTGCTGTGTGGTGGTGGTGGTGCATCCACTCAAGCACTGGCCAGTGAACAGGGGCAGGAGGGGCAGCAGCGGCAGATGGCAGGGGACGTTGGGTGGCTGGACACAGAGTCAGCTGCCAGGGCACCAGACAGTGACCTACCGCATGGGGACCCCACTGTGCAGTGTCCACCTGAGTGGGGGGCCATGCAGTGCTGTCGTATACCACCAGTGGGACAGCAGCATGTCATTGCACCCCTGGGCACCAACCCGTTGTCAGAGCACACCCGATTGCTGTGGGCCTCCATGGAGAGACAGGTACTGCTCATAGCTGGGGTGCATGCACTTTGCGCAGACGTTTGCCAAGCAGCCGAGCTGTATGACAGGGGCACCGCGCAGGTCCTGGAAGCTATACAGTGCCTGCGGGAGGACACAACTGCATCCCATTGCCAATGTGATCTTGGTTGGCCTTGTGCTACTGACTGCCACAGGGCATGGCTGCCAGCCACAAACACCACAGAGTGCACTGTTCATCCTACGGACCTGGTGTCAGGTGACTCCCTCCATGTTGATGCCAGGTTCTGCTGTCGGCATCCCAGGCACACCTGGAGTGGGCCTGTTTGAGTGCCTACACACCCCTGCACAAACCCGGTCATGTTCCCACTGTTCAACCCCTGGGGGGCAGTTGCATACCCCCCGTGGCCATTGAGCAGCCAGTGGCTGCCGACCAGACCCATCACTGCAGCCCCCATGTCCACAGTGGCCATGGTTCTGCACGGCGGACCTGATGTGTGCGTCACCCTGTCTGCAGTCTGCTGCCACTGCCCTGTGTGCACATGGGTGATGTGTGTGGGTGCATGTCACAGTGGTGGCAACTGTGTGTTATGCACACGCTGCCTGTGTGTACACCTGCCTGCCCACTGGTCCATGTGGCATGTGCATGATGAGAATAGCACAACACTGGTTGAGACTGTGCACTGGCACCCTGCATCTAATCCATGCCACATACTGGTGCCTAGGTGCATGCTTGTGTGTCTGTGTGTGTGTCTGTGTGTGTGTGTGTGTGTGTGTGTGTGTGTATATGTGTTGCTGTACAGAGCTGTGTGCTGTTCTGTGTGGCTATGTGGCACGACCACCCCCACCCCTGCCCCATGCCTGTGTGTGTATGCCCATTGCCATGCCTGCCCATGCCCGTGTGCCATACCATTGTGTCTGCCCACTACATGGGTGTTGCTCCACCTACCTACATGTGCCAAAGTGCTCCTGTGCAATTGTGTCCAGCTGCTGGCGTGCCATCCTCTGGAGCAGGGGATCCCTCTGCCTGGGGGGGGCTGCCTACCACCCCCGACACATTGCCCTCATTGTCCCCACTGCTGTCCCCCTCTTCAGCCTCGACAGCTATCCCACAGTCAATGGCCATGTTGTGCAGTATGCAGCAGGCCAGGAATAGGCCACAAACTTTCGAGGGGCTGTACTGTAGGGCACCACCAGACCTGTCGAGGCAACAGAATCATGCCTTCAGCATCCCAAACACACACTTAATGATGTTCCGCATGCTGGCATGTGCCTCATTGTAGCGGTCCTCTGCTGGGGACAATGGGCACTAGTAGGGGGTTGGCAACCAGGCTCTAAGTGGGTAGCCACTGTCACCTGAGTGGACAGATACATGGTTAAGCTAGTGTCCTCTGTCACTGTGCCCCTTGCCCATCCCTGGCACCCCTGCCAGCACACCCACCCTGCCCCCCATCCCATGCTCTACTGTTCCCAGCTTCCCATGGCCATCCCACACTCACCCACTAGGTCGCCTGTGGGGATGTCCCCACTCTCGTACCTGTGGCACAGTGCAGAGCTGTGCCAGATGAATGAATCATGTGCATGCCCAGGGTGTGTGGCACAGACATTGGTTACGTGCCCCTGGCATCGCACACCACCTGGCAGTTGACACTGAGGTAGCCCTACCTGTTCATGTATGCTATGCCCTCAGGGCCAGGTGGCATGCGGATGCCCACATGTGTGCAATCAATGGCCCCGAGCATGCCTGGCATCTGTGCTACCCTGTAGAAGTCCTGCATGGTTGCTGTACACTCTGCCTGTGTGCTGGGGAATTGGATGTATTCCACAGCATGTGGCAGCAGAGCATTGAGGAATTGTGTGAGGAGGCATGACATGGCCAACTGGGTTATGCCTGTGGTGTCCCCTACTGGTCTCTGGAAGGTGCCTGTGGTGAGCAGGCACATGACGGCTGTCACCTTCATCTCTACTGTCAGGGTGTGGTTCTGTCTAGTGGGTTCCTGCATCTCCTCACTGCACATCTCACAGAGCTGCCTCAAAATCACCTGGTTCAGGTGATACCAGCCCACAATCTCTGTATCAGAGTGGTTCTCAAAGCTGCTGTGGGCATAGTACCACCTGTTCTGGGTATACCGCTGATGGGCCCTTCCATGGTCACTTTGCTCTTCCTCCTGCCTCCTCACACCCCTCATTATGGCCTCCATCTGGAAGGAAGTGCTGGCCATGGCCCCCTGCTGTCCTGTGTCCCTCTGGGCAGTCAGCTCCAGTGGTCTGCTTGGCACCGTGGGGCAGTGCCTTTCACTCTCCCTGGCTCCCTCTTACTTCCTCAGCCCCTGGCTCACACTCCACTGCCACCTGTGTCCCACACCCCTGTGGCTGCCTGTTCCCCTCACTCAGTCCCTCACAGGCTCTGTCTTCCTTTTGCCTTCTATTCCCCCCTCCAGGGTCAGGTGGCTTTCTCTGTCTCTCTCTCTCTCTCTCTCTCTGCCTCTCTCTGTCTGTCTCTGTCTCTCTCTCTCTCTCTCTCTCTCTCTCTCTCTCTATCTCTGTCTCTGTCTCTGTCTCTCTCTCTCTCTCTGTCTCACTCCCCTCTGGCGCAAGTGTTGTCCCTCTGCTTGCTCCCTGTATTTATAGGCTCAAGTCTGCTCGGCACATCTGGCCATTGCTCCACACTTGCACCATGGGTCAGGGGTTGAATATCGCACTGTGCCACATATTCATGGGAAAGCCTCCTGCCCTTGTGCATGTATTCATTAGGGTTGCACATCGGCACACTGCTACTTGCACTGTGCACTGGCTCCCACTGAATATCATTCCATGGTGCAGTGCTGCAGTTGCCCACGCACAACCCAGTTGCACCATGCGCAACTGTTTTGAATGTCCAGGCCAATATTTGTAACCCAAATTTACAACATAGACATATCTTTACAGCACCTCAAGGATGTGACAGCTGTCATTTTTCAAATCCTGCCCAATTTTTTTACATCCTGAAAGGTGATCTCGCATTCCCCTGCACAAAATCACCTCTCAGACAGGAGTTGAAAATTTCTCTGACCTTATTCATGAGGCAGGGTCATAAGAAGGCTATGTTTTAAATTTGGTGTAAAAATATATACAGTATATATATAAAAAAAAAAAAAGAGTTATGAGGCTATGTTGAATTTTGCAAACGCCTGCTAATAACTTTGGTAATATTCAATATTTTCATCCTAACTTTTCAGCATAGCCATTTCTTTACAGCACTTCATGAATGTGACAACTGTCATTTTTCCAATTCCTACCCACAATGTGTTTCTGTGTCCTAAAAGTTGATTTCACAGTCCCTGCACAAAATCACCTTTAGCCCAAGAGTTGCAAATTTTCTCTGCCCTTCTTTATGAGGCAGGGTCATAGCAAGACTATGCTGAAAATTTGCTGTAAAAATATTAAAAAGCAAAGTTTTAATATTTTTGCTCTAAATTCCTAATCTGCAGCCATATCGACTCTGGCCAGAGTTTGTTTTAAATATGTGGGGACACTTGCATTTTGGAGATGGGGGACTAATTTCTTGTCAGGGCTTATCTGTTCCCCTTCTGCCCCCACCCCCTCATACTCCAACCCTCTACCCCCAACCCTCTCCTTGTGCTCCTACCTCCCTCCCTCTCTTCTCACCCTTCCTGCACATCTTGCCCCAGTGTGCTCCTCCCTCCCTTCCTCTCCTTCCTCCATCCCTCCTGATACACCCCCTTACCTTTACTTCCTTGCATTGTTCTGAGACCATACTCTCCACCTTCCCTTAACTTTCTCCTCAATCTTTTGTGTGGGAATGCCTGAGCTGTCCTAGCATTATATATAATTTTATACCTAGTATGCCTAGGTGCCCAGATTATACATTTATTGTGCCTATATATTGCATATACTTATTTTGCATATGTATATATTGCTTATACTGTATTATAATGCATATTGCACTCTGCACCTTGCCAGTTTATGCTACTCCAAATATGTACCTTGTTTATATATCATTTACCTGTATGAATTGTTCTAATTTGTCACTCCTGTATTTTGCTGTTTTGCCACTCTGAGTATTTTTATTAACCACTACCCTTTCCCCTGATTGCACTTGTAAATGAGCCTCAGCTCAGTGTGTCTTTCCAGGTTACCAAATTTTAAATAAATGAATAAAACTGCTGTGACACTGGCCAGCATGTCCAATGAGTGTGATCAATTGTTTTTGGTTTTTTTTTGTTATTTGTTTTTCGTGGTTTCCTGTTCGTGGATTACTACTGTACAATGCGATGCTACTTCATTTTGTCAACACTTTATAGCTGTGAATTTCTTTGACTTAGAAGATGGAAACCTATACTGTGTTGTCCTGACTTATGCTGTAAGCCTATATGTGTCATTGTAGGTGAGTTTCAGCCTCTAGTTTTTACGTGGCTGCAATTCTTTGATATACTAATGTTTTTGATACCCTGGTTATTAAATAAAAATGTTTTGACAAGTATTGAGACAATGGCTTTTTGCTTGAGTGCTGACCCTATCGCCACTGAATGGAGTTGTTTATGTTTGCTAATATCTGTTCACACTCCTGGTTATGTGTGCAGGCTATACATGATTGAGACCTTATCCACTTTCTGTGCTTTTTGGGGCAGAGTGTTCCTGGCAGAGACACATGGGAGATTCCTTGCAATGAAGGCTGTGTGTTAGCAGTTGAATGTACAATCAAGGGTGGGATTTCCAGCAAGGAGAGGCTGATTACTAGCAATGGGTAGGGGGGTGACTAATTCCTGGCAGGTGGGGGGGCTTATTCTTGGCAATGTATTGGGAATTCTGGAAATGAAGGGGTTGATTATTAGTAGTGGGAGTTACTTGGGAGACTCTTGCAAAGGAGGTTGATGGCTAGCAATGGGGCTTACTGGTGGTCAAGGTGATTCCTAGTAAGGGGAGACTGAAGCCTAGAATTGGGGGGTTGAGCTAAATCCTAGAAATGGAAGTTGCAGATTCTTGGCAATGGAGGGGCTGATTCCTAACAATGAGGTTAGGTCTGATTTGTGGCAAGGGGGAGCTGATTCCTGGCAATAAGGGTGATTGTGGAAGACTCCAGGCAATGGAGATGGATTCCTAATGGGGTAGGGTGGTTGATCCTAGTAATGGGGGACTGATTCTTGGCAACGGGGGGAGGGCTGATTCCTGGCTAAGTGGGGTGGTTGTTTTTCAAAATCGGGCTATGGTATCTTCCTGGCAATTAGAATGCTGATTCCTGAAAATGGGTAGGTTGATTCCTGGCAATTTGGGGGCTAATTCCTGGCAATGGTGTGACTGATTCCTGGCAAAGAAGCTATTCCTGGCAGGTGGGCAGGTGGATTGACTCTTAGCAATGGGGGGCTGATTGCTGGCATGGGGCTGATTACTTGGGCATGGGGGCTTGTCAGTGCCAATACCTGGTAGTGGGGGGGTTGACTTTTTACATTCAGGGATTCTTGCCAATTGGTAGACAATCTGACTTCTGGTAATGGGAGGGACTATTCCTTGGAAATATGTTGGGGGGGCTGATCCCTGGCAATAGGTGGGGGCTGATTCTTGGCCATTTTGGAGGGGTTGATTACTATGGCATAATGGGTAGGATAAAGCCTTACAATTGTAGGTATTCTTGTCAGTTGCAGAGAGACTGATTCCTGGAATTGAGGGGAAGATTACCGGTATGGGTGAGTCAGGGCCAGTTGTTGGCTGTGGGATGGCCTGGTCTGAACTGTGGCAATGGGAGCAGTACTGGCTGATAACTGACAGGGGATGGAGGTTTTATTCTTGTCATAGGAGTAGGGTTGATCTTTACAAGGGGGTGTGGGCCAGTGCTGATTCCTGGCTATGTCAACCAATTACTGTCAGTTTTGGTACAGGGGTTGGTGACTGGCATTTGGAGCATAGGGCTGATCCTGGCAATAAAGGGCTGATTACTATATTTGGGATGGCTGATTACAAGCAACTTTGGGGGTAGGCTCATTACCAACAGTTTGAGTTCAGAATGATTAATAGCAAGTGGATGGTAGTAGGGATGATTAATGGCAATTGGGCAGGGGTCAGGAGACGATTATTTTATTTATTTATTTATTTGTATGTTTAACCAGGAAGACACACTGAGCAACAGGTTGCTTGTCTGGCAGTGCACCTGGGGGGGAGGGGTACAATAAGGATGAGACAGTTTATATTCAAGTTAAAAGATCAAACATAGCATACAATTAATTAAGGCAGTTGTTACAAACAGTGTTGCATACATATGTAATTTGTGAGAACAATTAATAAGTGCAATGGTAATAAGTGAACAAGTGCTATCATGAAATAAGGGGTGAAAGAGAGAAAGGATGAGATGACAGATAGTGTAGAGTCATGTCCCGGAGAGACACCTTCAGGATGTGGGGAACCCTGCAAGGGGACAGGGGACTGAAGTAGGGTTTAGAGAAGGAGAGAGGGAGAAGGAATATGTGATTAACACCTAAGAGGGGAAATAAGGCCTGACTCAAAAAGAGAACCATACAGGATGCGATAAACCCTGCAAGTGGGCAGGGAAGTTTAGGCGATTGTAAACCCTCCTACAGCTAGGCATTGTAATTATAGAGGAATAGTGAGAGGCAGGAAATGAGAAATAACACCTGGGAGAGGATGAGGCCTAAGCCAAGGAATCATCCAGGATGCTGGGGACCCTGCAAGGGGACCTGGAAGGCCAAGGATAGGTATATGGGGGAAGAAAAGGTGGGAAGCCTAGGCACTATAGGACCCATTCAAAATGCTGAGAACCCTGAAAGGGTAGCGCGAAGGCTAGGGGAAAAGGGGGAGAGAGAGTAGGGGAAGGGAGAAAAGTGTGAGAACTAGCACCTAGGAGGGGCTAGGGTCAATAGAGGCAGTAGAGGCGATAGAGGCATTGGGTAAATTCCAAAAGGGGATGAAACTGTAAGGAGCAAGATAAAGGAAATTTAGGTGGGTCATGACAGGAACAGTTAGGTACAAGATAGTTGTAGAGGGCAGTGCTGATGAAATAGAAGGAGGAGGAGTGTCAGATTTGGGGAAATAGAGAGTTCCATATTTTAGGGAAATGGTGAGAGTACCCGGACTGGTCAGAGAGGGTGTAGAGGTGGGGGACAGTTAGTGTGTGAGTGTCAGTAGATCTGAGGGAGTGGGAAGGAGGAGGAGGGGTGTTATAAATGTGGAGGAGAGGTAGGAAGGGAGTTTACTCAGCCAGTGTTTAGCGGTGAATGTAGCCCAGTGCGAGAGGCATCTATTTGTAAGGGAGGGGAAGGAAAGGGCTTGATAGAGGTCACAGTGGTGGGTGTGAGGAGTATCAAGGGCAAAGCAGCAGAAGAAGTTGAAGAGAGCGTCCAATCTGGTCAGGGAGGACTTAAGAGCAGCACCATAGACTACATCGCAGTAGTCAGAAATGGGAAGGATCATCTTCTGGACAAGCTAATGCCTAGCTGCAGGAGGGATGCAACTGCAGTTCCTGAACAAGATACTGAACTTGGGGCACAATTTTTTTCTGGATGGCATCAATGTGTCCAAAGAAGCTGAGGTGCTGGTCTAACCAAACCCCAAGGTATCTGAAGGATGAGGTATCCTCAAGCAAAGTCCCATCAAGAGTGCGGAAAGTGGGCAGGGAGGGAAGCCTAGAGAGATTCTGCCTTGTGCCAAAGGTCATGGAGACTGTCTTTTTGGCATTGACAAATAATTGATGGTTTGCAAATCAGAGCTGAACCTTGTTGAAGTTGTGCTGCAAGCTGGATGAAATCTCAGCTGGGCATGAGCCAGATGCATACAGGACAGTATCATCTACGTACATGTGTATGGCAGAGGAGGGGGAGCAGACAGATGACATCTCATTAAGGAAGATAGAGAATAGAAGGGGACCAAGCATGGGGCCCTGAGGGATGCCAGTGCAGATAAGGAGGGGTGGCAAGATGGCATGTGAGATCTTAACTGATTGGGTTCTAGCAGTAAGGTAGACCTTAAACCAGTTAGTAGCAGAAGGGGTTAGACCAGCAGATGAGAGGGAACCAAGGAAAAGGGAGTGGTAAACAGTGTCAAAAGCCTTGGCAATCTCGACAAAAAAGGCTGAGGTGCTTTGGCTATTGTCCATCCCGAAGACGATGGAGTCAGTGAGCTGAAGTAGGGAGGTGGTGGCAGAGTAGTTTTTCCTGAAACCAGACTGGAACAGGGTAAAGAAGGAGGTATCTGATAGAAAGGAGGTGAGTTGAGAGAGGACTAGATGTTCTTCTGGTTTGGCTAGGGTAGGAAGTAGCAAGATGGGGCGATAGTTGCCAGGGGATGTGGGGTCTCTATCTTTAGGTAGGGGGAGGACCACTGCATGCTTCCATGTGGTAGGGACATTGTAGGTTGAGAAGGATTAATTTAAGATTAAAGAGAGGGGGAAGGCAATGGCCAGGGCCAAGGGGGAGAGGGAGAGAGAGAGAGAGAGAGAAAGGAGTTTAGGGTCAAGGTCACCTGGGGAATATCCTTTTGAGGGGTTGATGGTGAGTAAGGCATTGATAGTATCAGTGGGGGAGACTGAAGGGAATGAGAAGGAGGGGTGTAGGGAAATAGGAAGTGGAGCTTTTTTGGGGGATGGGAGGACAGAGGGGCAGCCATGACATTTGGGGGGGTAATTAGGGAGGGACTTCAGCAATTCAGTTGCACAGGAGGTATAATAGGAGTTAAATTCCACAGCTACAGCATCGGAGTCAGCTACAAGATTGCCATTTACCTTTAGCACTTGGGAAGTAGGATGGGACTGAGGGGTGAAGAGGGCATGAACCACTTTCCAGAACTTGATATGGGAATTTATGTTAGTGAGGAAAGCATTTTTGAAATAACTGGACTTGGCTAGTCTTGTTGCCCTGGTATAGGTGTTTCAGAGATTACGGTAGTCCATGAAGTCACTAGAAAACTGGATGGATTTATGGGGCTTCTAGGCATGATCTCTGGCCCTAAGACAGGCTAAGAGTTCTGGAGTAATCCACGGTAGGTGGTTACCCCTAACCCTGGTTTGTTTGAGGGGGCAAAGGTGTTCCAGTTTGCAAGGACTATTTCTTTGAAGTAGGCTAGAGCCTTATCAACTGAGAGGGAGGAAACTAAGGGAGGCCAGTCAGAGAGAGATAGGTTGTGCAGGAGAGGTTCAAGGTCTAGGGATTTGAAGGAGTGAAGTTGCAAGGTTTTATGCAGAGATTTTTGTCTGTGTATTACTGGTAACTGACTGATTACTGCCATTTGGCAAGGGGTTGAGAGCTGATACTAGTAATGGGGTGGTTTAGGCCTGATTACTGGCAATTTGAATGTCCTGGTCTGGACTCAATATAGAAAAAAAACAGGAGGCCTGGGGGGACTGAGATTTCTGACAGTCCTAACAAATTCCCTGAGTGTTCCAATGATTCCTAGTACCTACACGCACACATCTACCTGTGTAGTGTATGATGTTCCCCCTCCTCACTTGCCTCTGTTATAAACTTATGTCTTCCCTCTCAGTCTTCTGCTTCTCTTTTTCCTTTGTATTCTCTTTCTCTTTTTGCATTTGTGCTCACCACCTTTGTTAGATACAACCTCAGATCTCCTCTGAGCACCATCATTTTATGCCTCTGTCCCATGTTCTGCCCTCCCAATCTTTAACTATCACAGGGTCATTCTGATTCTGTCAAGTGCTCTTAACCTGCACAACTCACACATTTTGCAACAGTAAAGCATTGTCTGAGGTCAAGTTTTCAAAGTGTACTTCTTGATGCATAGCCTGCTTTTGCCATAGTTGTTGAACCTGCAGATGAAAGTCAGACCTCATTAGAAGTGGTTCAACATTTAGATGCAGTTTCCATAATTTGTAGCAAAACTGGCTCTGCCTGTGCCAATAAACATGAAGTATGCATCACTTTTTTGATGTAAGCTTTTACTAAATGTGGACAATGTCATAACAACTCATACAGCTTTGAAAATAGGCTACAGGAGCAGAAGCTGAGGATTGGAACACTGGAGATCCTTGGCCACAGTTGTCAGTGTCAGTGGCTCAGTAGGTAGCACACTTACCTCTGTAGCCAGCAAATTGTGGGTTCAAATCTCTGCTCCATGACAGCTAGACATGAAGAGCTACTGAACCAGCAATTTCAGTCTTATAGTCCTGCTCCCTCACATGGGACCATAAACAACTTCTGAAGCAACAAACAGTATTCACAATTTAGAAACATCTGCCTTGCACCAAATCAAAAATAACTGCCAAATCAATGGTGTCCCAGTTTAATTAATGCTCCCTCACACTGGATATGAAAAACTGACTAAGCCACATCCTTAACACTATGAGACCGGAAGTATCTGGCAAAACTGGTGGTTCTCATTTTATGGCTGAGGGTGGAGCCTACAGCCATCTTGCTGTCTGTAGCTGGAAAAATGGAGTATCGTGGAACACCTTTTTGGAGTTTTCAGTGTATCCTTCCACATCTACAAATCACTATGCCAATTGAAATAAAATATGCCCTTTTTCTGTTTAGAATGTTGATGATATAACTCTGAGCTGCTTATTAGATGGCCATTAGGAAACTGAAACAGCTTGTTAAATAATGGTTGCCTATTTAACTGGAGATTGGTTTACCCCCTTCGAAATGCAACAACTTGCACATTTAATACTTAGCATTTAAACATTTCTTGCTTCTAGCTTCAGTTGGAAAGGTATTCTTTTTCAAGAAAGATTCATACCTCATAAATGTCAGCCTTTCCCAGTAATGAATCTAAAACAATTTACACTTTTTATTAACCTCTTAAGACACTCTCTGATAAGACTGTCTCAAACCTATGCCAGGTCTTCCGTGAACTATGTAGGATAAATATATAGCAATCAGCAGGCATTGTTTACTATGCTTTTTGGGAAAAAAAAATATATTGAGCTACAGCAAACACACACACGCACACACTGTACACACCATCCTCTTGTCCACAACATTGAAAATAAATACTGCAATCTAATATGCAATAAAACAATAAAGAAACAGTTTATGTCACTGAACACAGTGCAGTTCAGTTTACAGTAGATGTCCTTTCAATATTTCTTATCCTATATTTTGTATCCTGGATAGAGCAGGGGAGATGCTACATCTCATTGTCATAGGGATCTTCATTTACACATTTCTGCAGTGTATTTACTCAGGATGTCCCAGATTAGATGCAATATCTTGTTTTCAGTGGGGTCATGCTTTCACCATTTTTATAATGTGTTTATTTAGGGTAGCCTAGTCCAGTTGTAAAATATTTTCAGTGTGTTCTGAGTTTATGCAATGCAGCATAATATTGTGTAGCTGTAGAGCTCCACTGAAATAAGATGTCACATATTCTGTGAATTATCCAGGCTAAATATATAGCAATCAGCAGGCATATTCTAGGAAAACTCATTGTAAAAATGTCTACTAAGAAGATTACATTGAAACTGCCTCTCAACAGATTGGCATTGTGCAAATTCATTAGACATACTGGATGAGAGTATCCCAAAAGCTCTCCACAGCCATTTCGGCTCTGACCAGATCTTGCTAATAGTGCTGTCCTCAAGAGGGACTAAAACTTGTGGTGAACTGGTTAGTCTCTACTCTGATTGCAAGCAAACACAGCTACAGCCTACAGCATGACTAGCAGTCTCACAAAACACAGAACTATGTGTGTGTGCAGGGTGGGGGAGTGTTCGAGTTGGCTTCAGTTAAAGGTACTCAGCATACATGATGCTCCCTCTGCTGGCCATACTGAAATCAGTTTAATTTTAAATGGCAGTTTCAGCTTGAACTACTTTTTTCTTTTTTTTTAATAAATAAAATCATTTTTAAAATCATAGTCAAAAAATAATTGTTATAGTTTATTAACTTTCTATTTTATAAGCACAATATGACATTTCATAGTGTAGGTTCCTATCCCTGAACTGCATTTCTATGTGGCTGAACCCAGAATTAGTTAGTTGCCATATTGGTCCGTATAAGAACGGATCCAGAAACAAATGCTTTCAAATCTTTTATTGGACCAGCACAGATGTAACAAAAGAAAGCTGTGGTTGAAGGCACTCAAGCACATACACCTCATACTTTACAATGTACAGTACCTGGGCAGTTGATTCAGGAATAGGAATCTACACCCAGTGATCTCTTATTGCTGATATACAATATATGTGAAAAGAAATTATCCCAAATATCTGCTTTTATCCACATTGTCCATATATTTAAAGCAGAAATAAGAAATAAGCTGGGGCCTACACAAATGTTATTTTGTTTTATTAAGTGAAGACAAGTACTGGGTTTTACTGTACTATTATAGCTGCTGGAACTGTTTTATGAAATGTCAGGGAGGCATTGAATTGGACATGTACTGCATGCTGGTTGCTGGAAAAGTGCAGTGCAGTGTGGTTACTGTTCATAAACCACATGGGTTTGGAACCTTCTCCACCAATAAGGAAGCACGATTGTCCATACACTGTTTATAAATGGCTACAATGTACCTAAGGTGGAAACTTTTTTTTGTTTGTTTTCATTGTAACTGTGATCTGCACCTAATCTATTTATGTGGTAACCACAATGACTGTTACAGTGGCATTTATATACAATGTTTGGTTATTTTATTTGACTGCCTATGCTGTTTGATATTGTAATATAGTATAACAGAATGTTCTCTAACTTGCTCCCCTTCCTCCAAGTTACATCCTCAATCAAGATAACTGTGTATCTATCTTTCTATCTAGTTATCTATACGTACTGTATGTCATCTAGTAAATGAATTTATAAATAAAAAACACAATAACATATTCCACTTCCATTTGCATGTCAAGAAAGAGTCTGGTGGACTGGCAATAAACTGAATCATTGCCCAAGAGACCAATCAGCTTCTCAGACTGTAATGAAAGGTGATCAACCAGTTCCTGTATAATTGACAGTGCTGACAATGCCATCAAGATTTGCTTGGATAGTTTCTTAAAGGTCAGTGGAAAAATCAAAATATAATTGTTCAATTTTGACTGCTAAAATATATTAATAATAAAAGATTATTTTAAAAAATAACATTGAACTGTGATGCTACATTGTGTTTTTCCACTGTTGTCTCTACCCTCAGTTCTCAGAGCCACTGTATATCTAGGAACAACAGTTATCTTGGCACAGCATTCCCCATGGTAAAAACACCAAGTTTAAGTTTATTTATGATTACAATTTCAGCCATTATACACAAAACAGACATTTTACAATGCAAATATACAGAAAAAAAGGTGTTTCATTTTAAAAAGGTATATATTATGCATACCTTAATTCAGTAACTATTCTTTCACCATCCTATTTCCAGCATCCTATTTAAGTTGAGGGAAGTTCCTTAGATCATTTTGAAGAATTTAGCAGTGGATTATTTTGTGAATTATTTTCCTTTTTTATATCTTAATATTAATTAAAAGTCAAGTACTCAAGAAGAAGCTTTAGATAACATGGATATCAATATGAAATGATAAACCATCATATCTGCAAATGGTTCAGGTCTGTTTGCCTATACCACTTCTCCTGGAAAAAGTCTGTAATCATAAACCCCAGTGGGGATAATGGTCAATTAATGACCTTATGAGGCCATGTTTATGTGGACCCATGCTTTTCTAACTTTAATGAACACTAAGTAATTACATAAAACAAATGTCACATTTGACAATATATTTATCACACGTTTCCATATTTCTTGACCAGCATATCACTGCCAGGTGTAAGGTAACCCAACACATTTTTAATACACTTTCACTGTTTGTAATTATTAGACCTTTTTGTAATTCTTTTTAACAAAGAGGTCATCCCCCAAATACCCTCTGAAACTTATTTTTTAAGTTCGCATATTTTATGTACTGGAGGACTGAATGTTCCTGGTTTTCAGGCATGGCTAGGCCACAGTGACATGATAAAATCATATGCAATGAAAGCCATGACACCTAAAAATGACACCTGTCACTAAAAATGTATACCTTCTTTTGTTATAAGTGATTGTCTTTATTTACATTTTATCACATGTAAATTTGTACTTGAAACATTTATGCTTTTTATACTTCTTGCACCAATCCTTACCAGGAAACCATTGTAAATGAGTGCAAGCTCAACTGGTTTGTGTTATCTTTTTCTTGTTTAAATAAAAATCTTAAACCTTGAATCTTACTGTTTTTTAAAGAATAAATTTCATAAAGTGCTGAATATAAATAGAAAAAGGCTAAGGAAAAAATAACATAATCAAAGTATTGTGGCCTTGAGAGATTGGAAAAGCAGTCAATAACAAAGCACAGACACTTTGTTACAATCCCATATGAGGAGAGGAAAGAAACGTGGTTTTATATAGCATCTAGTATATCGACTATATCTCACAGTGCTTTACAATCTAGGAGAGGGAGGGGAGAGAGTGTTGAGGCCATTTTTAGCACACATGCAAATTTGAAGAGCACAGAAATCACAGATAGAAATTAAAGAGAGGTTGCACACAGGGAGGTTAATTAGCTTACCTATGGTAGTACAGTAAGGGTGAAGCAATTGTTGTGTAATTCAAACCAGGGTTTCTACAGTCACAGCTCTGCAATTTAACAACTACAGTATGTCAAATTGTCTTTCTAAGAAAAGTCTGAGGAATTTTTGATTCTCCTTCATGTAATACCACTATTTGTTTTTCAGATTTACAACTAACATTAGAGTATATCAAGTTTTGTCTAACCCAAGGGGAGAATGCATGTGTGTCCATAATGGAATTAATCACATTCATATGAACTTACAAAACTGCATTTTTCATGCCATAATTGAAAATGATCACTAATACAGAAATCTCGCCTTGTCATGGCATTGTAGAAGTGTTTAGTAGAGAGAATGTGGCTGCATTGGTGTGTCAGCATGGTGTAACTGTATCATCCTGATTCACAACTTTTATTAAAACAAATTAAGTTTTTAGCCCTTATGGTTCAAATGTTTTGCCCATCTAATACAATTACCTTTAAATAAAGCTAGAATTTTAACTGTTAAAGCTAAGAAAAGTATTTTTAAATGAAAGCTCCCAATTATAAGATGGTCATAACTAGGCCAACTGTAACTACTTTGGACTCAAACATGGGGTACTGCAGCTTATTTAGGAGGACCCCCTCACAGCCAGCCATTTTGGGGGATTTAAGTTTAACCACTTGCTGTATGTGGTCATGAAGAGGGAGGCCTAACTTAGCTATCAACATGTTTGGGCTATAAATGTTTAAAACTGGACAAGTTTTCAGTCTGAATAAATATATTCTAGTGCAAGTGAGTGCAGTTTCTGTGAGTTAGATTTTATTAACCTCAGAATTATTACATGGTAATAACTTGCCCAGTTTTAAATATTTTAAGCCCAAATTTGAGGGGTAGCTTAGTTAGGTTCCATATCATTTGAGCGCAAAAAAATTCAGCATGGTCAACACAGCGTTTGCAATACAGCGTGGTTATGTTCGCCGAATTGACTTATCAGCGCTACTGTATCTCAGCGCGATGACCCCAAATCTATATGCCAAGTCTCAGCATATCCAATTCATTACATACCCTTTAGAAGGCCTGTCTCTGTATATCAATTAATTGTATGCAATTTTTTTTTAAATAAAACTGTCTCTGTTTGGCATGGCAACTGACGTAGAGAAATCATGCTGCTGCATTTTATCCTGAGCACCAGAGGGCAGCCGCTCCTCAGTCACGACAGATACCTGTATTGCAAGAAGAGAAAGTATGGGCAAAAGGAATATTGAAAATGCATCCAATGTGATACATTCAAGTGTACTGCAAGGTTGCACACCGAGGATGATGAAATTATCAAATTCATTCAGGAACACAATCATGTGCCAAACCCTGCTGATGCAGCAGTATGGCAAGTTGTGAATGAAATGAAAGAGAAGGCAGGAAGGTCTCAAGAGACTACTCAACAGGTAGTCGCCAGTGCTACCAGTGGAATTAGCCATTCCATCAGTGGCAAGTTGCCTTCTTTTTTTAGTCTAAAATGAACCGCCCAAAGGGCATGTCAGACTGCTTCAGTTGCTCCTACTCAACCTGCAGTACTCAGTGAGCTAATAATACCACCTGAGTACTGTAAATCTGATAGGGGGAAATTTTTATGCAGTATGACTCCGGACCGAATGATGCTGAGTGTTTCATTATATTTGCCACAAACCAGAATTTGCAGTACATGAAATGCTCACCGCACTGGTATGGCGATGGAACATTTAAGGCCACCCCAACATTATTTTCCCAGTTGTACACAACACATGGTGTTCGATTTACAGCTGTAATCCCATCAGTGTTTGTTCTTATGGCAAATTGCACTTTACTGAGCTATTCCAGGGTTCTATCTCAAATAAAATTATTATGCACTGAATTAGCACCACAAAGCATCATGACATATTTTGAGCTTGCTGCTGCAAAGGCATTCGTCTCAGAATTCCCAAATGCTGTCATAAGAGGATGCTTTTTTTCATCTCTGCCAGGCGGTCTGGTGCAAGGTTCAAGAACATAGTCACCTAGTTAAAAACTATACCCTTGACACAGACTACGCTGTACAAATAAGGATGCTACCTGCTTTAGCATATGTGCCACCAGCAGATGTTATACATGCATTCGAACATCTGAGAAACAGTGACTTTTACAAAGCAAATGATGATCAACCGGCCCAGCTGATTGACTATTTTGAGGACACATGGATTGGGAGGCCAGTTGGTTGTCGTGGTCATTGTAGACCACTATTTGCTATTGATTTTTGGAATTGCTATGATACTGTAAGGGAAGGGTTGCCAAGAACAATAAAGGCTGTGGAGGCATGGCACATAGGGTTCAACAGTCTACTTGGTGCAAGTCATCCAACTATATGGAAATTAATTAAGTCACTGAACGTAGAACAGAACAGCAATGAGCTCAATGTTGAACAGTACCTTTCCGGAATGGACCTGCCAGCACCACATAAAAAATACAGAGATATATCCAAAAGAATCACTGCTGTTGTTGCTACATATGGGAACGCAGACTACACTGACTACTTAAGGAGTGTAGCACACAACTTTCAGCTACAAGTGTAACACTGTTCCGTATGCTATGATGCGATTATCACAGACATTGTTTTAAAGTTTTTTCAATTAAGATTTACGTTTTAAATTGTGAGACCATAATGAGCTAATCAACAGAAGTACTCTAAAGTACCACCTCCCATAACCCAGAGAAGATGGATCATCCCACGTACACAGTGGACCCTGATCTGTGAACTATGAACTCTGCACTACCAACACTCTTCAATACCACTCTGCACTAACACTCTGCAACACTCTCCAATACCACAAGGAAGGTAAGGATACAAATTTATATTTGCTTTTTCCTTGTGTCAACTCTGCAATTGTCCTACCGTGGTTAAGCACTGTGTTGGCTATGCACTAATTTGTTGTATACACTCAGAAGCATTACACTGTATTGTTTGCAATGAATTGTTTACACTGAGTTGTTTGCACTGAAATGACGTGCTACCGCTTAGTTAGGACCCCCTCATGATCACATAAGTGACCAACCATAAATCTCTCACCCAAAAGTGTTTTTGACGGTAATCTCAAAAAATTATTGTTGGTGGAATTAAACTGTCATCACTTGTGTGGCTGTGATGTGGCTAAACTTGTCTTTCCTTCATGTTTGTGCCCAGAATGTTTACAAGTGGCCAGGTTGAGACCATCTAAGCATTTTGAGGTTTAAGAACAGAAGTCTGTGCAGATGTGCACTTAGACTTTTTGGACTTACTACAGGTTTTACCCATTTTGTTTCTGGTCATCATTCAGATCATAGCTGCCAGCTGAGGTGGCATACGATTGTGCTGCATGTTCTGTATGGTACTACCAACTAATTGCACAATATGTTTGGAACTGAGTCCTAGTTTCAGAAAGAGGGTGAGATATGGGGAAGAGTGATTTCCACTGGAGACAAGCAGCATTTGGCCATTTTGTTTTACATTGATTTTATTCCCTGACACCAGAGTTGGACTCCCAGTGTTAGAAAGTGGAGCTGACCTAGCAATTCACCCCATAATTTGACACCCAATAGCCACATACTATATTTTGTACATATAGGTAGAGATGGAGGGAGGGGGTGCTGGTCACCAGAGATGTGCTAAGTATCTCAAACACTTGGCATAGTGTCCCAGAGTCAGAAGGGGCAACACAGAAACAGAAACCGTTCTGAAGTGTGTACCTGTTTCATAATGTGTTCTGAAAATGACTTTCTCAAGTCATGCAAATGGCACACCCCAGTTTTGCAAAACACCAGTTATGAAAAATTGTGGAAAACAAAGAGGACAGGAAATCAATTAAAATGGGCATCCCTGTGAGTAGTGTGCTTTGTCTAATTCATTTATGTGTGACTGTTTTATTTCTTGTCAAGTGAGTTAGTTTTTTCTTTTTTTTTTCTTTCATTAAACAGATAAATAAATATGGATGTTTATGGACCAGTTATTTTTTTCATTTCCTGTTCTGGTATCTGTGAAGTGAGCGAGCAAGCCAAATGGTGATGTCTCTGTTCATTCATTCCATGACCATGCGCACACTGAGAATCGCATGCGTGATGCTGTCTGAGCTTGACAGCAACCAGGAAGTGATATCTAGCTATCCTGAAGGTATTTTGTTATGATGCTATATGCCTTATTCAGTAAAAGAATGTGTTGGTTCTGAATCCAAACCTGAGAATAAACTGTAACGTAAATTTATTTCCACATGTAAAAAAAAATTAAAATAAGGTTACAGCAATTGTTATCTGTTTTTCATTATCATAGCCTGTTGTTATGAAGCAGCCTTTGACTCAGAAAGAAGGGCTTGATTCTGAATTGGTTTTTTTTTGAGTATATTATTGGCTCTTCTTACTTATCGTTTGACCCCCCCCCCGAATATTTCAACACACACCTTCTTTCTTGCCTCCCTATGAATGGATTACACACACACACATACAATTTTTTTTTTTTTCGGTTACTTATCAGTGCTCTGACTGAGCTTTATCCATGCTGCAGTTCATTATATATGCTTAGTATGAGGGGGATGACCACATTGTTTTGCATGACTTCTGATTTTCAGTGCTTGTGTTTGTGCCCTTTCCCCCCACTGTTGGTTGAGGGCCAGGTGCTTCAGTCGGCTAGTGAGATTTACTCATCTTGGGAAGTTGTCAAAACTGCTCCTGCTGCTGACCAGCTTTCTGCATCATATTGATGAAGTAACCATGCTCTGCTTGGTCAATTGGATCGAGACTGTCATTTTCTGGAAGGTAAGTTTTGTTAGAGAGATGATACAGAATGGGGAACATGATTGGGAGGTTCCAAGTTCATGGTATAATTTCCAGAAATGTCTAAGACAACTGTGGTTTTAAAATCAATGTCAAAGATGGGGCCTCCTGTAATGTGATTTAGGGCATTTATTTCGGAGGCAAAAAAAATCATGTGGTCCTACAGTAGGCTGCATGGTACAAAGACTGTGGATATTCTGTCATACCACCTCTGAACTTTAGCAAACCATATTAGACTATTTTTATGCTTTTATGTGAAAGATTGTGTTCTAGCTTTTAGCGCCACTAAGAGCTTGTTCTCTCAGAGGGCCCTGCTTGTTCTGATATTTCCACAGTGGATGTTCATGATCCTGCTCTCACTCTTGCCTCTGTTTGTTCTGTGAAGTACAGAAGCTCAGCAATTGGTTGCAGTCATGGGTCATGCCTGGCGCCGCAACAGAAGCTCAGGAACTGGCCATCGCGGGTAACGGGTCATGAGGCAATGGGGTAGCTGCATGCCAGGCACCCCCATTGAACCTAAGGATTCAGCCTGCTGCTGTGGATCATGGCCCTGGGGCATGACTGGTGCCCCAACAGAACTGTAGGAATTGGTGGCTGGCCACCATTGGCCATGGGTAACAGGTCGCAAGGCAATGGTGCAGTCGCATGCCAGGTGCCCCCATAGAAGCTGAGGATTCGGCTTGTTGCTGTGGGTCATGGGGTATGCCTGGCAGTGGCAACCCAACAGAAGCACAGGAACTGGATGCAGGTTGTGGCTGGAACCCATAAAACAGCAGGGTAGACAATTAAAACAGCTCAGCAATCCAGATGACCCACCTCGCATTGAGAAAAAAATCTGCTATATTGATTTGGCACCACGCAATCACTGTGCAGTACTGGGGAAGAGAATCATTGTGCTCTAAATTTATATATAGTTTTTTTTTTTGTATTGTTGCAAGGAAATATCTATTTAGAAAAAAATCACAACATTATTAAGTGAGTCCACAATTGAGAATTGGATCCCAGAAGTGAAGCTGAGATGTCTCTCAGCGTGATCAAATTAGCTTTGTCAAACCCTTTAAAACATGTTTAAAAACATGAGAGCAGGTAAGGAAGCAAACCAGATGTTTCAAATCTGCAGTATGCATGCACCCCATCACCTTGTGCTTTGCAGCAGGATCGCCCCATCACCACCACTGTTATTACCATCCTTTGTAAAAATAAATAAATAATTAAGAAGAGGGGGAACCGAACAGCAAAGCAGGGATGCCTTAGGCTGCAGGCCTGAAGGTGGTGCTGATGCTGGTCTGGTACCCTCCTCACTCAACTGTCTGTCCTTTGCCCAGGGTCTTCTCCAGCCTCTAGGGCCCCACATACTGGGTATGGTGCTGCACCAGTGCCGGCTGGGCTCCACCTGCCTCCTTGGTACTGGACATCCTGAGCTCAGCCTGCTGCTGCCACTACTGAGCCTCCTTCACTCAGTCCTCCTTGTTAAAATATGACAAAAATAGCCATCACTTGGTACCAGTCCCACACAAGATTGCTTGATTATCGTGTCTTGTTCTATTATTATTATGAGTATTATTTTGAAAAAAGGGAGGGTGAGATCTGGGGTGATGATAAGGGATGAAGCTGCTTCTTGCTGCTAGGCTACTGGTACCAGCATTCTTCTCCTCCTCTTCCTCATCATCACCATCATCATCATCATGAACCAGAGCTACTTGTGGGGCATGTGTGTGCCCTTTAGGTTAGGATATGAGTCTATGACATTGTGTGTTTGGGTTTTCGGTGCTTTCACTGCTTTCCCAACCAAGAAGTTAACACTTCTAAAATCTGGCCATGAATCTATCAGTATGATTTCTTTAAACTCCATAGCAATAAAACAAGTTTTTTTTTCTTTTTTTTTTTTATACTGCCAGCAATATAGAGATTGACTATATCATATGAAATATATGTGATTGATAGATAATTTATTCAAAGAAGGAAAACAAAACTTCTTTTATTGCTATGGAGCTTAAAGAAATCATGCTGATAGATTCACCATGAAATTTTAAGTTTATAGCAATGAGCCTGCATCCCACAGAACTAGAATTAATTCCGACAAACTCCACTAGCATACTCTATGACAGGGATTAATTTATATATATATCCATATATATATAGATATATATATAATTTTATTTATTTATTGAATTTTATCGAGCCGGCAGGCCCACTGAGACTTGATGTCCCCTTTTCTGGGGTGACTTGGGGGATACAGATGGTAAGAAACTGAAATTGAACCAGATTAAGCTGTTTGTGGTATTTTTAGTGACTGGGGGGAAATTTGGCATGGAAATTCCCCTACTCTTACAGCAGGGGGAACCTCTGGACTGGCCTGGCCTGCGCTATGGCTAGACAGCTGAGTCTTTGCCGGATAAGGAGAGTGATGAGAATTCTGTGCAAGTCTCTGCGTAGGGAGCGAGTGTTGAATCGACTCCTTTTACCCAGGATGAAATAATGAATTTGGAGGATGACTTTGCTGAAGAAGTAGTGGTAACGACTGAATTGGGAGCAATGAATGTTGAAAGGCACAAAGATGGGGCCATATTTATTGCTTCGCATGATGCTGAAAAGCTGGTTTTGTTTCAACAAGGCTGGAGTTTTTAAATGAGGAAAAAAAAAAGCAATTGAAGCTGCTGTGAGAGCTTGATGAAGTGCTCTTTTCTTTGTAACACTAACAAAAAGTTGTTACGGCTCTGATTGATGCTGTCAGCACAAAAGAGACAGTGCTAGTGCTATGACTCACCCCTCAGGCATGCAACAGAGTCCTAAGGAGATGGGAACTGTAAAGGAAATGGAGGGAGAAAGACAGCCAGAGGCTGTCAGTCAAAACAGATCTCCACCTGTGTGCCAAAAGCCTCACAGTTCTAGTATGCATGTAAAACCACCAAAACCCCAAAAGCAGCATTTGGGGCCTGGATCAGCTGCTCGTACCAATGCCAGTATGAGATGGGAGCTGCCAGAAAGTGTGCCAAGGCATAGCACTATAGAACAAACTTGCTCCTTTGAAGATAGACTGTGTTACAAAGAATGGGGAGATATAATGGAGGCAAAGCCAGAAACAATAGACTGGTGGTCTCCCAAAGTTGTGCTGCAGGGAGCAGGTTGGGAGCAAGACTCTTGAGGGAAATGGTCACCCGACCCGAAGGACCCATTGTACCAGGATTTATTATTGAACTCTGTGGCCACCAACAATATACAGTAAGAGAGCTCCTCCTCACCCCAACGTAATGTTTTGCAAGACACTGTACTGGTTGGGGGTACTGTTGACAATGTTATGTTACCTGTGCAGATAGTTGAAAATGTTGTGAATGGTATTCCTCCTGTAGTAGGGAAAATTGATGCAGGGAAATCTGCAGAAGGTGAAAATAAGGTTGTGGAACAGGTAGAAGGGGACAGGATGGCAGAAAAAAAACTCCAGAACCAGTAAAAAAAATGTCTGACCTCTTTGCTACCAGGGGAGTGCCAGCCCCCCGGCACAATGTGGTCAGGCTTTTATACAAGGGAGGGCTGGAGGATCCTCCTAATAGAGTGTACATAGCTAGTAATCTATTAAAGACGTCTTTGCAATATTTCTCTTCTGAAATTTTTGCCCTAATAAGTTTAGGGAATCAGAATTTTGATATCAGTTTTAAGAGTGTTGCAAATTTAGAGTGTTTTGGGGCCCAATACTAGATGTTAAGGAACACCCCTGCTTGGATCCCCTTCCATGCTATAGCATTAACAAAATCACAGGCTAAAACAATCAATATGATGTTTAAAAATGAAGGAGTCCACATAGAGGACATTTTGTTTTGGTTACAGCAACGTTGTGATATCATAGGGGAACCCAAACCCACATTAGATAGTGAACAGATATGGGATGTGAGATGGTATATAAAGGTTAAGCTGCATTCCTCTGATGCAGGTCCCATGCATCTGCCCAGTTAATTTTTTGGGGGGAAAGACCGATGGTCAATTTTTTATAATGGTCAGCCTCTCTCAAGTTTTAAGTGTGGTTCAAGAGAACATCTCAGTTCTGCTTGTGACTTACCATGTTGCAACCACTGCGTAGGGCTTTGACATGCTTCTTCCACATGTCTGAACCTTTTTAAATGCAATTTGTGTGAGCAGGCAGGGCATGCCTATGGGAGGTGCCCCTGAGCGTCCCACAATAGAGACGATTGTTCATCCCAGGAAGGTATAATAAATGGGGCCCAACATCAACAAGCCAAAAGGGTAGCCGCACAGGATCTACAAAACCCTGAGACACAGACAAACCAGACCATAGCAGACACCATACAAACAGATTGCATGGAGGTGGTGGTAGAAAAACAAAGCTCTGAGAACTCTGAGGTAGCAGCGGAGCCTCCAGGGCCCACTGTAGAAGGATCTCAGGAAAGTGTGGATGTGGAAAAAGGGTATGCCCCGTGGACAAGGAAGGGGCCTTTCAAACTGTCTCCCTTAAAAAGAGACCTAGAGCAGGGCAGATAGGGAATTTGAAATCTAAGCAAAATATGCTTAAAACAGGACAGGGAGCTGGCTCCTGATAAACAGGGAATAAGTATGCTACTTTATCAAAAGAACGCACTGACAGAGATTCAGATGGGGAAGAATCAGATTCCTCCTCTATTACATCCAATACAGACACAGAAGGGAGTGGGGAGGGATGTATTGCAAAACGGACCAGACAGCATAGAGCCTCTAAGACCCCTTAGCCTATCTTCATGGTTTAAATATACTTCCTGATGGGTAGACTCACCGTATGTACAATTAACCCTTAACAGTATAAAGAGTGAGAGGAAGTGTGTAGGGACAATGCTCTCTTTAAGGTTACAGAATGATATCATTTGTGTGCTAGATAACAGGCTGAAAACTAATCATGAGTTACAGCAGGCCTCAAAATTCTGGCCACTAGGCCCATCATTTTGGTCCTCAGGAACAGAGGTATGTGATGGGGTTGGCATTTTACTTTCCAACTACCGGTTTAAAGTGTCTCATCTGGTGGACATCCATCCTGGGTGGGTCTTAATGTTGGACATCTCCTATAATTCTTGCAGATGCAGGATTATAGCTATATATGCTCCACAGACAAAGGCCCAAAGGGTTGCTTTATTTAAAGAAGTTCAGCCTTTTCTACACACCTCTAAAATAGTGTATTGGCTAGGGGATTTTAATTGTGGCCTCTCCAGGGAAGATAGGGCCTGCAAACAGAAAAAATGTTTTCTGACTCTAATTCTTTGAATAACATTTTAAACCATGCAGGGCTTATTGATGCCTATATGAGAATACACCCCAAAGGTGGATTCACCTACTATAAGAGCATGTTAAGGACAAGGATTGATTTTATATTTATCTCATCAGGACTAGAGATACAAGAAGCACAAGTTATGACTTGCAAGTTCTCAGATCACATGATTATCAAAATAAGTACACAAGCAGAGCCTACCTCACAATGTAAAAAGCAGTATTGGAAATTGAATGAATCAGTGCTGACTGACCCCCGCATTAAGAAAGCATGGGCAAGGGAGTGGGCAGCAAGATTATCAGTGGTTGAGTGTTATTCTGAACTTGTAGATTGGTGGGAAGATTCAAAGAAAACATGGTGTTCCTTTTTCCAGCAAAGGACACGGACTAGATCTACCTCTGAATACCTCACATACCTACTGCTTAGACAACAGTTGCAGAGGATTATTTCTTTGATGGACACCACAGAGCAGAACCTGAGTGTGCAAGTCAGTAACTTGAAAGTTCAAATGGTAGCCCTGCAATATGACAGAGCAAAATCTTTACAAAAAGAACTTAGATTTGGCATGCAAATAACACAACTTGACCTTGATCCTTATAAAGAGAACAAGAAAAGGATTGAGAGCAGGGTTATAACACGACTCTCTTCCTTCTCAGGAGAATTAGTTACTTCCCTTATAGAATTACTAGGAGTTGTGGAACAGCAGGTTACCCAAACCTTTGCTACCCCTCCGAACCAGATATACAAGGAATTTTAGAATCCCTAGGGTTGCCTAGGGTCCAGGAGCAGGATGTCCAGGATTTAGTTGCTGAAGTTAAAATAGACGAAGTTAAGGCTGTTATTTCACAACTATCAACAAATACAGCCCCAGGCTCTGATGGTTTGGGAACAGGGTTTTATAGCACATTTATGGAGAGTTGTTCCCCTGCATTGGTAATTCTATATAACCACATTCTACAAACTTCTACATATTCTGCATCTATGATGGATGCAATCTTAGAGCTTATACACAAAAAAGGTATAAGAGAAGATATTGGAAATTGGAGGCCTTTAAGCCTGTTGAATTCCGACTTAAAAATCTTGAGTAAAATATTACTAGCAAGACTAAATAAAGTAGCTCATCTTTTGATTAGTCTCTTTCAAACATGTGCAATTCAGAACAGGAAACAACAAGACAACTTGATTATTTTATGGGGCCTTTTATAATGGGAATTTGGAAGGGGAAACATGGTATGCTTTGAACCTGGATCAGGAGAAGGCTTTTGACAGGCTTTCCCATCATTTCTTATTTTCTACATTACTAGGATTTGGGAAACCAGATACTTTTGTAAATTGGATAAAAGGGATGTACCTGACTCCTTTCTCTGGCCTAATATAAATGGCTGACTTGGAAGGAAAGTGAAATTTCATGGGGGTCAAGCAAGGATGCCCCCTAAGGCCACTCCTGTATGCCTTCGGGATAGATATCTTAATTAGACTGATATGGACTCATACAGATTTAGTGGGTATATCACTTGTTGATTCCTTACAGGTGAAAATATTGGCTTACACTGATGATTTGGTCTTGGTGCTCTCCAGCACACCCTTAGAAATGGCATTAACAGCAGTTCTACTGCTATTTTCTTATCTGTCTGGGTCCAAAATAAACTTTGGAAAAGCAAGGGAGTAACTTTGGGTAATACTCCAGTACCTCCATCAGGCATGTGGGCCAGGATTAATATAACGTCAGACTCTATTATTATATTAATTTGGACCAGGGAACATGGCCCAGTTAAATTGGACATTTAAAACTGAACATGCAAATAAACTGGTAAACAGTTGGAAAGGGCAGCAAATATCAAAGAAGAAAAGAGTTCTCTTAATTAAGACATTATTGATTCCTCAGTTTCTCTATATTAGCTATATCCCCCCCCCCCCCAAGTCCATTTGCACCAGCTTATATGTAGTATTATTTCAGGCCTTTTAGGGTTCACGTTTAAATCCAATCAAGAGGGAATTTACATACTTGTTCTAGGAATTAATACCTTTGAGCCAAGGCTCTTTTACAAAGGTTCCACGTCATTAAGTACAAAAACATAGTAAACAGTGTTACAAACAATCAGTAAGCCATTTAACAAGGCCACAACTTAAACAGTAACATTTATGTACAGAAAAGAGAAAGGAACTCAGAGGCAGTGTCAAGGGCAAGGAATAAGGATTGGAGAGCTTGAGAGGGAAGAGTGGGAGAAATAAGAAGTTTAGGAGCAGACAGAACCAGGTTAGTGGTACTCAGGTTGTCTTTGTCAAAGAGGAGACCATGGTGGTTGAGTGAAACAAATGTCAGTTAAGGAAGGTGGTGTAGGGCTGATACATCCTATCGCCTTCTTTCGCCTTCTTTTATAATTTGTTTTTGAATTATAATTTTCACCCAGCCTTATGCCCTAGCATAAAAGTGTGGGTTCCTCTGATTCAAGAATGGCTAAATCCATGTAGGACCACATGGGAGAGCAAAAAGATAAGATCTAGCCCTGCAAAAATGCCATAGTTTGGGAAGGAATGCATTAAGCAGGTTATAAGGTGGAAGAATACTCCAGCACAGTTGATGACTATTGATAGGAAGGAGATATACAAAACTATAATAAACAGTGAGAAAACATCAGTGGTAGAATGCCCAGTGTGTACAAGTGTTAAGCGAACTTGTGTTTTACAGCAGTTATCTTATCGTAGGCTACCGTCCTTTATCTGGGATTGTGTTTGGTTAAGTAATTATGGTAGATTGGGTGTAAAGGGCAACAATAAACACAAACAGTTATCAGAAAGATACTGTCCAAGAAGGACATGCTCATTAATACTGGAAACACAGGAACACCTCTTTTTTGGGTTTCCCTATGCTAGCTCCTTTTGGGCATATTTGGCACAATCTTGGTCTGATAACCAATTGACAACATCTTCATATTTAGAGATTATGTATGGGCCAGATGAAATATATTTTGTAAGTATCATAGTGATACTTTGTATATAACCTTCTCTCTAATTAGGTTTTATTTATGGAAGTCAAGGTGTCTGCTAGTAATGCAACAAAGAATTGTTACCTATCAGGAGCTCCTGAATAACATAATGCTATATTTACGAAGTGTACAAACAGCAGATGTGAATAGATTTACATTAGAGAAATCACAACATCTATGGTTGAATTGCTTAGTTTGGTTGGAATAAAGTACAAACCATGTCTTACAGTTGATTTATAGGAAATGATGTTAATTGATGTGTAACGTGGATAATTGAATGTATATGAATTGTAATGTATGTATTGATTTCTTGTGTAATGAAGTCCAATACTAATAAAAATTCCCCTACTGTTTTCAAGAAGTGCCATGTTATTTTTATCGTCCACCTGAACAACCACCAGAACAGGCAGACAGGACCTTGGTTTAACATCTCATCCGAAAGATGGCACCTCAGGAGTGTAGCACCCCCCTCATGCTGCACTACAGTGTCAGTATTGGAATTTTAACCCAAGTGACAGGTATATATTGCAGCTTTTTTCTTTCTTTGATACAGTTTGTGGCATCAAGATTCAAGAGTGAGAAAAGAGTCAGTCATGGTTAGACAGTGCTGTGCAGTGGTGGTGATATATCACTACCACTGCACAGCACTGTCTAACCATGACTGGCTCTGTTCTCAGACCTGGAGTGTAGCTCTATACATGTTTGACTGGTGCCCATACAGGAAAAAAATGTATATTTTCCACATATAGACAAAATTAAAAATATTTTTTAAATAAAAAATACATTTAAATATACTGAAATGCTCTTTTTTTATATATGTAAAATGAAAGAGTAGGAATCTATATGGTACATAATTATATGACATGCATAGGCATGGACAATTTATGGACTATATATATTTTATATATGAAGCTAAGTTTTACATTATTAGGACCAGACAGCGACCCCACTCATTTCACTACAGTTTGGGTGTCACTGTCTTTATCAAGCAATTCAGTGAAAAAAATGCCACGCAGCAGTGGCTTTTATCCCAGCCTCACCATAGCTTCAAATCTCTCAATTCTGTGCTTTTCCTACATTTTGAGTGTCTGTATCCAACATTTCAGTGACCAAATGGAGAGACGTGTGTGTGTGTGTGTGTGTGTGTGTGTGTGTGTGTGTGTGTGGGTGGGGGTGTGGGGGATACTGTCTTGCCAAGTGTTAGCTGCATGTTGCCATGGTGGCTAAGGGCAGTGAAACCGAAAGAGTGATCAGTGGCTATTGGTGGCTTTGCCAATAAATGCTTTATTTATTCTGTTTTAGTATCTCTGGCTGAATTTGATTAGACTTCCATATAGTTTATAGGTGAAATGAAGATGAACAAATGTTTTTACTTTGTTAATACTTTTTTCTTTCCCCTCAGAATAGAACAAGCAAGACAAGAGCAGGCAGGCAGGATAGAGCAGTGATCCATTACAGTCAGGAGCAGCATACGTTGTGTGAGGTAGGCTGGATGACACACTAGTGGTCCTATTTTTTTTTTTTAATTTGGAATTTCTTCTGTATTTGTGTAGTATGCTGTCATGTATTAGAGTGCTGCTGTAAGCCAGTGGCCGCTGCAGACATGATGTTCCCCTTTTTTTATTTGGCAGGAATTAAAATCAGGGTCTACAAAATAAAAATGCATTTCTCTTTTAAGCTCTGTGAAAAAGAAGTAGTATCATGTGGGTTCATCATGTCCTCATTTAAAGACCATTTTAGCACAAAAGAAATACAGATGGTGACTCAACATCTAGCATGCTCTACATTTTTGTAGAGTAACCATCTGAGAGTACTTCTTTAGTTTTATGCTAAAACTGTCTTTAAATGAGGACATGATGAACCCATATGGTACTAACCATTGCCCGCGATTGGGCTACAGGGAGGGAGGGGGTACCACTAGATCACCAGGGATTATACTTACTGCATTGTACTAGTGATTGTGGCTACAGGCAGGGAGGGGGAATCACTGGACAACAAGGGATTATTTTTACTGCATTTTATCTGCAATCTGGGTTGTGAGAGGGAGGGAAGGGGTATCACTAGACTACCAGGGACTGTGTTTTCACCTATTTCTACCATGATCATGGCTACATGGATGGGGGTTACCACAGGCCCCCCCGTCCATACCACATGCTGTGCAGGGTGCCAAGCACATTTTGCCGGTCTGCCCTGCTCAACTCATGCAAATGGGGCCATAATGACATGCAAATGGCCCCATTTGTGCCTTGCATACATTATGGCCCCATTTGCATGCCCAGGTCTGAATATATTGATACTGTGCCCAAGCTGCCAAGTGTAGATGCGAGTGCATCCCTGTATAAACCTATCACTGAAACAGACTGGAATTAAGATATCCATCTGTCAAGTACTCTGACTTTTTAACCCCCTCGCTATGCATCCCAGCATTTTGTTTGCTTTTGCAGCCACTTTCATGGACCCTGATACCATTACCCCTAGGTCCTTCTCCTCCTCAGGTATCCCAAACTTAACCCCCTTCCCCACTGCCAGTATTCCATCATTGGGCTCTTCACCCCAAAGTGCATAATCATACACTTCTTTGCATTGAACCCCAGCTGCCACCTCTCTGGCCACTCCTCTAGCTTGCTTAGGTCCCACTGCAGCTGCTTCCATTACTCCCCTCCATTCACCACTGCTCCAATTTTGGTGTCATCAGCCTCATGTCACATTACACACCTAGGGGTGAACAATAGACTGTTAATCTAACCCCTGTTCATGCCTTATTGCTTAAGCTCATATATTGAATTATCAATTCTGTCTTAGAATTACAATATTTTGCACATTGCTATGTGGTGTTCTGATCATGAAAATATCAGATTTTACTCAGCATATCAGTGTGGTAGGACTCCATAATATTGTAGTATGTTATCCATCCTTCAGATGAGATGTTAAACTGAGGTCCCTTCTGCCCATCCTGGTATTGTCCTGGTGGGTGTCCAGGTGGAAGTAAAAGAACCCAGGGCACTCTTCGCAAAGAGTAGGGAACATTCACGGTGTCCTGGCCAACATTCCCCTTCCCATAAACTGGTTCATGCAATTATCCAGGCTGTGTGTTGGTGATGATGTGCTATGTGGCCACCACCACACATTCAGTCACTTCACTACCAGTATAGCATTGCTTGTAAAGCACTTTCGGATACACTGTGTATGAAAAGTGCAATATAAATGCTGATTCTTCTTCTTCTTAATGGTCGACATATGGAAATAAGTGAAAATGCAGTTCTAATGGTACAGTTAAATCAGTGTTTTGATGAAATTTTCTTTTCATGTTACATATCCAGTCTGATTGTTTAATTTTAAAACATGAATACTTGATAATTTATAATTATATTGATATAACCATTCATTAATTGCAAATGTATATATTAGTCATATTTCTTAGTCATGTGACTGTAAATGGAACCTAACAGTATTATTAATTACATTTATGTCATTGAATTCAGGGATCAGAATAATCCAAAATGAATAACAATGAGAATAGCTCTGAAGATTATAACAATCAAATTGAAAATGTGATTGGTCTGATTCGTAATTTTGGAGTCATAGGGATGCTTACGAGTCCGAAATTGCAGCTATTCCACTTTCAAATCAAGGATCACAAGCTGATGTTGTACCCCATGTTAAAGAAATATTATCTAATGAGACACCAGCCAGATTGTTAGATCTCAATTGGTTCGTTTGTGGGAATTGCATGCAAATACCAACCGTTGTTGAAAGTGTATGTTGCACCAAGATTAAAGGGACACAACATAGGATGTATGGTATTAGCTGCATAATTAGTAATCCACATATGCATAATATATGCATTGATGTTGAAGCACTTGATGTAAGCCTAATGGCAAACAGATATCTACACGGAGGATCTTTAGTAGTCCAGTTTCTAGCAGTTAGTACTTTGTATACCAGCTTTAAAACAATTTAGGTAATTTCTCCTGTGAACTGTGCAATGGTGTATAATTTAACATTAAACAGCAGTGCAGTACAGTAGTCAAGAGATCTGATTTGCTAACCTTGAGACCTGGGTTCAAATCTCACAGCCTCCAAGCGCATGCTACTCCTGTGTGTGACCCTAGCCAAGCAACTCAATTACCTTGTGCTGTTAAGTGCATGTAGTCATATAATCATGGAAACTGATGGCAGAAAAGGACCCTCCAGTCCATCAAGTCTGCCCTTAACCAACCCCCTTAATCCACACTCCATACTCTTGGGGCTCCTCCCCATAACCCAATGCGCTTTTCCCATGATCTATTGAAACCAGACAAAGACTTGGCCCCCACCTCCCTATTGCAGATTTTCAGGTCAGTAGCAAATATGGCCACATGTCCCCTAAGTTTGTCTGCCATATCCATTATGTAAATATTGAGCAGGGGTGGCACCAGCACCAATCCCTGGTGAAACCTGCACATCACATCCCTTTTCCCTTGGTGCACCCCATTCACCATCACCAACTGGGTACCATCTGATAGCCATCTTTGCATCCTTCTGGTTATTTTGTGTCTCACCCATATGATTTCCAGTTTATATACCAACCAGCTGTGGGTCACAGTGTCGAAAACCTTGCTGTAATCTAGATATTCTACAGATTGCACCTAGAAACAAGTTTCAGCTTAATTTGCCTTTCATGATTAAACAGTTTCATACAGTTTAAACAGCTATATGTTGCATTTCTCATAACATGTTATGCCATTTGAATAATGGTGGTCTTGTAATACTCATATGTCAGAAAACTATTTTTGGCTAATATTTTATTAATAATTTGTTTGATACTTTTATAGCCTTTTCATTTCATATTATGGTAGAATAACGTGCCATGACCTGTAAACTGTGGTACTACATACGAACATATGAAATTTGCCAGCAGATAAAGTCCTAGAGCTCTATCAAGTCTGCTCAAATGTGCAGCTAGCACCCTTTATTCTGCAGCTGGCCCTCCCTTCCACCCTCCCATCCACTGACCCTCCCCAAGTATGACTCCTACCGGAATTGGAACCCAGGGACCTTGCCATTCCATGGCATGTTCTTAACCACTTGAGCCATAAGCGTCCTATATCATTTTGAAAGGGATGGCATTTTATACAGAACAACACTTGGCTATATGCTATAAATGATTAACATAATGATGTTACAATTGTCATAGAGGATAATGTATGATGTACAGGTGATAACCATGGTGTAATCTCCTCGAATGGATGCTAGGGCATCAGCAAACCTCAAGAGCATAGCATGGTTATCACCTGTATATCAGGCATTGTCATTTATAGTGTATGGAACTTGACATTAGAAGTTACCCCCCCCCCGAACACAAGCAATGTTGCTGTACCTTATTAATGAATCTGCACTATGACCATATGATTGTGACAATTGGCATGTTATTTCATTATGTGTTAATACATACCTCAGAGCCACTCATTTCTGAAAATGAGTGGTTTCACGCTCTTCAGCTGGAGTGAGAACAGCGAAGTGAAGCTGAGCTGTTCTGGCTCAAGCTGAAGGCAAGGGAAACCACCCATTTACAGCAATGAGTGGCGATGGGTGACGTATAAATATATAATGTATGGGGAGCCCTTATTATTAACTGAGATCAAGCAGATTACAACCATGTTATGCCATTGTTATGACATCATTCTGTTGTTAACCATTCTTAAGTATGTCATATCAATGGTATAACAAAATGGAATGATCACAACAATGTTCTAACAAAATTGAATGCTCACAACAATCAACGTTCTAACAAAATGGAATGCTCACAACAATCAATGTTCAATAAAGTAATACAATCTGCGATTACACAATCTTGGTAGCCCATACGTTATAAAATATAATGTATGGGCCTTTGTTAACAACCGCGTTGAAAACAGTTCTTGAGGTTCCCATGACATCTGAAAACCTCTCGAGCTGCACTCTCGAGGTTTACAATGATGTCATGGCAACCTCTCGAACTGTTTACAGCGTGGTTATTAACCAAAGACCATACATTATCCTGTATATTATTGATCGAGAGTGATCAATAATGTATTTTTCAAAAAATAAACTTCCCAGAATGTGTCCATTTTCAGGTCATCTGTGCATGAGATGCTCTTCATGGAATAAGAGTGTCTCATGTGCAGAGGAAAGGAGCATTCAGATTGGGCGGGAGTGCTCCCTTGATCTATAATACTGTACTAAGACTAACAATCACATTATTGGTGTGTAGAATACTGTGTAACACTGTCATTCTGTTTTGTAAACTCACTGCTATGACATAGATGAGAGAGGTTTATAAGGTTTTGACATCACAACAGTGGGATTACAAGGTTGCAAACAGCTTACTTTCAGTGGGTAATAAGGGTTACCCATACGTTATAACAACATAATGTTTGAAGTTATTCTAAATCGCACCATTTATTTTTTAGAACATATTCGACTTGCCGCAGACTGCCAGTTCACTCTGTGGACACATGGTCATCTTGGAAAACATATACGGCATGCTATTCCAGCATGATGTGTGAAGTTAATTATGCTGAACTATCCTGATTTTGAATATGAAGGGTTTCATTTCTCCTTCATATAAACATAATAATAAAAAAAACAGAACAAATAAATACTTGTTTCTACAACTTCTATGGAAATGTGAAATATGAGCTAAATAGAAAAATGTCCACATGTTTCACCCTTATTTTTTTTGCATTTTTTATTCATTGCATAATAAATATAATTGTTAATACCAGTCGAGTGTATACATATATATCTAGTAAATGTGAAAGAGGTTATAACAGATTGGATACCCCTTGTGTTGGGGGGGTGGAGTATTTGGGAAAAAAAAGATGTAATACTACTGAAAGGGTTGTTTGAAATGTGGTCGGCCAAATTCAATGCCAGTTAATGTAAAGTGTGCAATTGGGGAGGTGGAATGGTAGGTCAATAACGACTGCAATCAGACATTAGAAGGCTCTATGAGATGTAATCACCTTCATGCATGGACCTGTTGATGTGATGCAGTGGGTAAATCTAAATGGATGCTGGTATGCATATGAAGAGGGACAGCCAGCAGAAAGAGGAAGGTGAGGATGGCACTATCCAGTAACATGGTTATGCCAAATCAGGAGTATGTGGCACAGTTCTGCATGACTGATATACGAATAGACACATATGGCATTGAAAGAGTGCTGAGAAGGGTTAGTGAAATGGTACATGGGTTAGGTGGGAAGACACAGGAGGGGAGGTTTAAAGATCTGCTATGAATTGACTGACAATTATCTGATGTGGACAATATAATTAATCAATCAATCAATCAATCAAACTTTATTTACCCAGGCAGTTAAATCATTGAGCAAGCTCATTTTTAAGATGGTCCTGGACACAGAGGACACTTTTGCTTACAGTAGACAACACTTCATACAAAAGTAGACATCGATACAGGCAGTTACAATATACAAACTCAGTACTTGGATGAATCAGACATGTAAAGCAAGTGCAAAGTGAGGAGAGGGAGGAGGGACATAGAGAAGGGCAGTGGGAAGAAAGGGTATCAGACACATAGTAGATTGGTAAAATAGGGCAGACTAATAGAATGAGGCTCCCTGCAAAGCTAATTGATGAGGGGGTGAGGTGGGGGGGTGGTTGCCTCTATTCCCAGTTATATTCTTCTTTGAGGTTAATTGATTTCTTGAATGTATTCCAGATGTGGACTTAGCACTAAATTTGTTTAGCAGCCAACTTCTTCTCATTCAGGAATCCCTTTTACCTTTGTGGACCACTCTGTGTAGAGGTTCTCCTATTGGATGGTTTGGTCCCAGCATTAAGAAATTAATTAATGAGTGGGATAGTGCTTGGACTAAATTTAAATTATTTTCCAGTAGAGTTTCAATGGATCTCTACCCTGGACTTCAGAATTTAGTCTCTCAAACTGTTAGAAATGCTAAAAAAGCTTATTTCCGGGATTGCTTTGAAGATAGCTGGGCAGATCCAAAGAAGTTTTGGAATAACGTAAATTTTTTACTTTCTCCTAAATCAAAATCTGACATCCAGAAATTAAACTTTGACAACAAAGAAATTGGTGACTTGTCCAAAACTGTTAAATTGATGAATTCTGAATTTTCTGCCTTTCTAAGTTTAGATCTTTTTTTCCTTAGGCTGGTAATACTAAATCCTTTTCCTCTGTTCCTTTGGTAGATGGACCCAGGTTTTTGTTTAAGGAAGTAACATCAAATGAAGTTTTTCATCTTCTGCAGTCTCTCCCAAATAAAGAGACTGACTATGGGGAAGGGTTGGATGCAAACTTCTTAAAATTGGCTATCCCCTTTATTACGGATCCCCTTTGTTATATTTTTAATATGTCATTGGCTACAGGTGTCTTTCCCCTGTCCTGGAAGAAAGTTAAGGTGGTTCCAGTTCCAAAAAAGAGCTGTGCTGCTTCCATGGATGATTAAAGGCCAATGTCAATACTGAATCCCCTTAGCAAACTATTTGAGCATTTAGTGGCTAAGCAAATTGATGCCTATTCGGTTACCCATGATTTGTTGTCAGAGCAACAACATGGGTTCCATAAGCACTTTGGTACTGGCACGGCCTTGGTTGGGTTCATGAACACCATCCTATATGGGTTTGAGAAGGGTTTGATGACTGGGGTGGTGTTCGTAGACCTAACCAAGGCTTTTGATTTCATTGATCATGGTTTGGCCTGCACAAAATTGAAAGATCTGGGGTTTTTTGATGTTGCTGTTTCTTGGTTCTATGATTACCTGAGTAACAGGTGTCAATTTGTTTAAGTAGGTTCTGTGGCTTCTGATGACTTGCCAATTAGTTGTGGTTTACCTCAGGGATCCATTTTGGGACCCCTGTTTTTTTCTATTTTTATTAATCAGCTTCCTGGAGTTTGTAACTTTAGTGAATCACTGCTTTATGCAGATGATCTTGTAATTTGTGCTCAGTCAAATTCTGAGTCTGAACTTTCTTGTTCCCTAAAAAAGGATTTTGGTGCCATCTGTTTTTGGCTTACTTTAAATGCTATGGTTTTGAATTCAGCTAAAACAAAAATTATGTTATTTGGCACGCAATTTATGTTGGTGGACACCCCGAAACTGAGGATATCTGATTTTCGGGGTGGTCTACTTGAACAAGTGTCTCAATTTAAGCATTTGGGCACACTATTGGATCCCAGTTTGACCTGTTACCTCAGATTCAGTCAATGGTTAAAAAAGTAAATCAAAGAACGGGGTGGTATACAAATTCAAGTCATTCTTCTCACAAGCAACTAGATTAGTAATTACTATTGGTTCTTTTCTTCCATATTTTGATTACAGTTCTTGTTTATATTATAACATAGGTACAAAAGAAATGCAAGCACTATAAATCAAGATATTAAAATCCTCTCGAAGATATTGGCCGATAGATTAACAAAGGTTCTCCCGGATCTGATAGGTATGACTCAGGTTGGGTTCATGAAAGGACAATCATCTTCAGATCACCTGCGTATCCTTTCACATGTCTTCTCGGAGTCCAGGGATGCCACTTTTCCTGCCGGGTTGGTCTCCCTGGACACTGAGAAGGCATTTGACCATGTGAACTGGAATTTCCTATTCCATGTTCTCAAGGCCTTCCAGTTCCCTACCGTCTTTATAGACTGGATTCGTGCACTATATGAAGCCCCATCAGCTAAGATTTCGGGAAATGGTGCATTCTCTAAGACCTTATTTTTATACTCAGGTACCAGACAGGGTTGCCCCCTTTCTCCCCTCTTATTCAACCTTTATTTGGAACCTTTTATCCAAAATATCCTCAGCAATGCGGGGATACAGGGCATTAGGGTGGGGTGCAACGAGGTCAAGATCACAGCACACGCGGATGATCTTCTCCTGTATCTATCCCACCCAGTGTCATCTATTCCAGTTGTGTTAGGGGAAATTGCTAAATTTAGCTTCTTTTCAAATTATAAGTTAAATACTAACAAATCTTCCTTCTTTCCCCTAAATCACAAGGTCTTCAAGGCCGATATTACCCCTTTTGGTTTGTGTTGGGCACCCCGGATGTTAAAATATCTGGGTATCAAATTAACGCGTAATCCCTTAGCATGGTTCAAAGAAAACTTGGAGCCTCTCTCCCAGTTAATCATTCAGGATCTGGATAGATGGTCCAAACTCCTGGTTTCATTATGGGGCCGGATTAACATAATCAAGATGAATATTTTCCCATGAATTTTTTACCCCCTCTCTCTTCTTAATTAATTTATCCCTTTATCCTGGTTTCAGAAAATGCATAGAATTTTCACCAATTTTATTTGGTCAAATAAATACCCCCTATTGGCATACCACAAGCTGGCCACCTCTAAAATGGATGGGGGACTGCGAATCCCTCACTTTGCAATTTATTATTGGGCCAGCCATATGGCTAAATGTCTGAAATGGGTTTGCCCGGGCCCTGAGAACTTGAGACCGACTTGGCTCAAAATAGAACTAGACTTAATTCAGTCTATGAATTTAGATCCCCTAACTTTGTTTTATGTCAAAGTGTCTCATTTACAAGGTGCTGAGAAATGTCCCACCTTTATGACTTCTTTAAAAGTCTACGTGCAGCTTTGCTCTTTCCTGCGTTATACTCCTTATTTGGACCTGTCCCAATCCATCTGGAACTCTCCGGCATTTACTATAAATAAACAATTGATTCTCTGCATATGGTTGCCTCAGTTGGGTGAAGGGATAGTATCCACATTTTTGGATGATGAAGGAAAGTGGCTTTCAGTAACTGAACTTATCCGGAAATTTAATATCCCAGCATGTTCGCAACTCAAAGTGCTCCAATTAAAGCACTTGCTTAAAATGGTATTGGGTAGCACCCCCCACCCTTTGCCGGTCAGTTAGAGCATTGATTCCGGAGACTTATTACCTATTAGGGTCCTCGGGTGTCATTTCTAAGTTATATCAGAATTTGTTTCACAGACGGTATGGGGGCTCCTTCGGACCGACTAGGTTTTGGGGATCGATTTTTCCCCAATATACTCTCAACTGGCAGGTCTTATGGAAGTCCTGTCATAAGTATGTGTCCCAAGACAGATTGCACCTTATGCAGTATCACATCTTACACAATATGTATTATACCCCAGTCAAGTTAGAGAAATGGGGCCTTCTCGAGTCAAACGTATGCATCAGATGCTCCCAGGAGGAAGGAACACTCCTTCATATATTCTGGTTGTGTCCCAAAATAACTTCTCTGTGGGATACCATTAAAACCAACCTGGACCCCTTATTGGGTTTGCAGGATTGTTTCACACCTGATATTTGTCTCCTTGGGGACCTGTCCTCCATCAAGGTTAAGGCTAGGATATTTCACATTTCCATGACTGCATTATCTGTCAAAAAACTTATACTACGGCATTGGAAAGATATGGTTGCCCCGGCATTCCAGGAATGGGTGAACAAAATCCTAGCTAACCTCCTCACTGAAAAAGCTATAGCTAGTCTCCACAATAGATTACCAGCTTATACACATATCTGGGATCCTCTTCACACCCTGATTATGACTATTCAGATATAAGTTTTGTTATGTACTAATTATCCCTGTACACATAAGCATTCTGTCTTAACAGCTCTTGTTATAAGGTGGCATAATACTGCTGTACAGGGAGTGGGGGGCAGTTTGAGTACTGTATTTTAAATAAGTTGTAAATGTCCTATTTGCTGCCTCCAAATTGTGGAAAAACTTGTTAATAAAGTTTGAATTGAAAAAAAAGAAATGCAAGCACTAACTGTGGCCTACAATAATATTTGTAGATTTATTTTAGGAGCCCACAATAGGACACATCAGTGTAATCTTTAATCTCAGTTGGGGTGGTTTTCCCCTAGTTACAGAATAAAATATTTTGTTGGCTGTCTGATGTATAAATATGTTTACTTTGGCTCCCTTTTTCCCTCTTCTGATCTTGTTGTAATTAGGGAATTGCTTCCCAGCCTGAGGTCAGCTGACAGCCCCCTATATTTTGTCCCTAGATCTTGGCTTAGATTAAGCTCTAGAGCTTTTTCAATAGTAGCACCATTGTATTGGAATTCACTCCCACTTTGTATTAGGATTGCTCCCTCTGTTTTAACTTTTAAACAAAGGTTAAAAAGTTATTTATTACATAAATCTGTTTGTAACTGCAATTTGTAATTTGTATTTTTTGGTTTAGTATTGCTGTTGCTTATATTTGTATATTTTTGTATGTTTTTTTGTCCAGGTCGGGCCTGAAAAGGGACCTTTGGTCTAGTGCCTTTACCCGGCTACCAAAGAATAAATTAAATTAAAAAAATGAAGAAATGCTGCCTGACACGGGAAATAGGTGGCCCAGGATTACAGAGGTTAAGGGACTCAGTTGAGTTGGGTAAGGCTTAATCTGAAACAATCACATGCCATTTAGAGGCCTCTATAGAGTAGCCCCCTAAATATGAAATGGCTGGGCAGCAGGGAGATTTTAAGTAAGTTTTGCATGTTATTCCAAAGCACTGGTAAAAAGGAGCTAATGGTAGTTGAGCCAAGACATGTCCTTGTTCACGGTAACTTAAGGAGGATAAAGGAGGTGTTCCTTAGTCTGTAGGCACCCTTTGAACGTTCAAACAGCTCACAGATATAGGGTGGTAGTTTGTTGGACAAAGCCCGGAATAGCCACATGAGGGCATTTATTTGCCTCCTTTTGGAGAGGGATGGCTAATCTAATGCTTGGCACAATGAGCAGTGATGAGTCTGCAAGAGCAAGTCAAGAACAAATCTCAATGCACGATACTAGAGTGTATCCAGCTTTTGGAGCACATACTGGGAGCAATGGCTGTACAGGTAGTCAGCGTAGTCAATCAGGGGAAGAAAGGTTGTTTGAACCAGCCACTTTCTAGCTTCCAGGTTGAGTAGGCATTTTATGTGACAGAAAATACCGAGGCATTGCCTTAGCTTTTTTGTTAACTCGTTTAGAAGTACACCAAAGGTGAGTTTGTTATCCAACCAGACTCCCAGATATTTAAATTTATCCACTGGTTCTAATGGTTCATTAAGGAGGGTAATAATCTGTGGGTTGCCAGGCATCCCTGTATTGTGGGATGGAGAGATAATCATAGCTTTTGTTTTTTTTTTGCATTTAACAAGAGCTTTAGATTCAGCATCATGAGATATCAGCACTGTGTTCTGAGCTCCTCAACCAATCAGATTACTGGATTTTTTATAGCCATATTGTAATTGTAAATATTGCTCTGGTCATACTCATTGTTACTGGGGAAAGACAACTTTGTTATTACCTTCTCTAAATCAGACAACAACTTCTTGTCCATCAGAATCTTCTCTAGTTCTTCATGAGCCTCAGATTTGCTTGATATCCATGATTTACATAATTCAGAGTCTCTGTCATAAGGTGGTTGTTCACACCTGTGAAAGTTTTAATTTCCGATCCAGCTGTGAATATTTGCCATGTGGAACAGCACAGAAGTAAATCTCTTTTTTAGTAGATCCAAATCTTTATCACAAGTATCGACTGCACACCAAAGATTGTTAATTATTGCATTACTCCAATTAGAAATTATTGTACAATTCCTCTTCTTGCTTGATTTGAACATCTTCTTCTTTATGCCTTTTGCTATATGCCATAAATCAAACTCATGTTTGATGGTAGGGAATTTCTCTCTGATAATCTTCTGGACTGACACATGCCTATCAGTTGCCAATATTGACACATTGAGGCCATTATTCTGAAGTTTTGTCAAACTCCTGATCAACCCTTCTGGTTCTAACCAGAAACTGTTTTTGACCTCAATAACCTTTACTGACTGTTGATCTATTATGCATCTTGTTACACAGTTAATTATGGTGTACGTCCCAAGTCTTGCACAGAGCCTGGGCTGTCACAACGTGCATCACCAGAAACTATTAATTCTTTGTTCACAATTTTCTGATGGATTTCAGTCAGGTGAGTTCCCCACACCTCACGAACTGTAGGCAGAATCAGTCTCCTTTGAATATTACTCCAGTGTCGTACAGTTATGCATCCAATTCCAATAGTTGTTAGCACCTCAAAAGTCATTGTATAGGAGCCCCCACAAATACATGTTGACACAGGCATAAGAATATTAACCTCTGGTACACCCTTCTGTTTCCCTTGAGAATCTCACATCCATGTATGTCTATACAGACATTCTGCTTTCACAGTTATTCCAGTACCTTTTTTAATAATACTTGGATGCATGACTAATGGGCTGTTACAGAGAGGAGCATTACATGTTCTAAACAATACCATAAGTTTCTATTTTGAAATTATATAGAAGCATTCTGAATCATCGCACATTTCATTGTCAGATTCTGAATCACTGGATTCATCACTTACAGATGATTCAGAACTATAGACAGAATCTTTTACATAGTCGTCTAGAAAATCAGATTCACTGTCAGATTCATATTGATTAGTTATGTCGCTGCCAACACTAACATTATCTTCAAATTGAACCATGTTGATGTCTTCGTTTTGACTTCCTATGATACATTCACTGACTACGTGTGTTTCATTTTTTGAACTTTCGATTAACCCAATCTTGTCAAGATGCAAGCTTTTTACTGCTGTATATATATATATATATATATATATGATCATTAATAAAACCATGCTTTGCTAGTAGGTCATCCATCACTGTGAAACTTGAATATTTTTTTATCTGCTGCATCTCATTGACAATATTAGTCTGAGTTCCTTTATTCCTAGATTTGATGCATGGTAACAATGTATCTGGAATAGTCTGCGTACAAACTGATAGTTTTCTTATTGACTATAAAGGAGCAAGAAGACAATTGTGACATCTGCATGTGCAGTCCTGTAAATGTAGAGTGATTAATATTTTAATTATGCATATTGCAGTAAAATCACATTATATATAATAGGGTATGACAATTATTTAAGCAATAAACTACTACAGGGTGTGGGTGATGCTGGGTTTACCCATGCCAGGCATGGTTCGGTCATGAGGCCACAGGCTAAATGACCAAACCTTGCCACACATGGGTAAACCCATCATCACCCACATCCAGGAGTGGTTTATTGTGATTATACAATGTCCCCCTTCAGTTACTGTAAGATCAAATAAAATAAAAAACTTTTACAGCATTATACTGGCCTATTATTTTTGGAATGAAATGGTGCATGCTGGCCCGGTGGCACTGAGGGTTGAAGAGTTGGATGCCATGCCTCATGCCACACCAATGATCCGGGTTCAGGAATGGACTCGGGCCACCAGGGGCTGGAAGGGGAGAGGAAGGATCGAGCATCTGATGACTGCTCTCCTTCCTCTGGGGTGGGTAGAGGGAATCACATCACCCTGCATCAGTGAATGGTGGTAGCCAGCCACACTATAGTGGTGTGAGCAGCAAAGGGGGGGAGCATGGCAGGCATCAGCACTATGTGTTCAGACGCCATTGCATGTCCAGCTCTCCAGGGGGTGAAATAGTGGAAAATTGCAGGGAGCAATCTCTGCAGCTGATGGCTGCACCTTGCTACCCCCGTGACCTGAGAGAGGCACCTACCCATGGGTTCAGAGTGATGAAAGGCCAGCCCCTGTGGTTGTGGGTTTGTGTGGCCTGCGCACACGACCAGGCCCAGGGGTGCAGGCGCTGGTGGCCAGAGATCGTGGGGGCCACTCCACCGAGGCAGATAAATAGAGATTAAAAAAAGAATAGAATGAGGCAATAGAGACAGGAACTCATTATTCCCCGTCTCTGTTATCTCACAACTGCCCCGCTAACTGGCGCTTTCAGCCAATCAGGATACAGAATCCCATGTGCCCATTTTCTAATGGGCCATTTTATAATATCAACAAAACATAGCTGGGTTTTGATAGTACTGGAAATACATGCACACATAGAGACTGAAGGCACACTGCCTTCAGCCTCGTGCTTCATTAAACCTATGTGTGTATAGGTATCTCAGTACTACCAGCACCCAGCCATGTCTTATTGCTTATCGAGGACAGGCAAACTAACTGCCTTACAGTCTCTCTCAAAATCTCTTCCCCCTTGACTGATAGTTCCACAACTGATTCTCTCAATAGCAACACATTTTCCATAAAGTATCGTATAGATGTAACATTGTCAGAAATAAGCACAGAGAGTCATTGGGACTGGCAGCAGTTTATGAGGGATGCCTTTTCAGGTATAGAATCTTGAGACAGCAGAGGGGAAAACTTTTAGGAATTGGTACGGGGGTGCAGGGTGCAGAGACCCCCCCCCACTGATAACAGTAAATGAAATCCAATTTGGTATAAAACAACAATTTGAAGGGGTTCAAGTAACAGGTTTTTGACTGAAAGAACAAGTATGAGAACATCTTTGAACCACTTTTTGGAACTGTTGCTAAGTGATGGTGTGCCACCCTGAATCTCATTGAATGTTAGATGAGATTTCAGATGCCATATTCACCATCCTTCATAAACTGCAGGCTCACCAGTCATTGAATACAGGTATAGTCCATGAAAATTGGGTTAACTAGAGTGAAGTTATATAAGGTAAAAGGGGGGAACAGTGATAAAGAGGAAGGTTTAGAACAGGAAATAGAAGGGCTTCTGAGTGTGCTGAATGATAAGAGGTGGCAATGATAACAGCTGGGCGAAGGGAGGGGATAAAGTCTGATGCAAGATAAGCAAAAGGGAATAGAGTAATGAGTATCACAAGTAATGAGGGGAGATCCTACCAGTGGGAAATCTAACTCTAACAAGTCAAGTAGAGGAAGAGGGGAAATGAGCAGTCTCAATGGGCTAGAAATGTCATTTTTCTGCCAACACATTTATATGAAGTTATTAATCTTGTAAATCCCTCTTGAACTATTGGCATGCTGCTGAAATTAGATGCAACACCTTCAGTCATAGTAGTTGGGAATGTTCCATATTTGGTCTGTTTATCATTACCAAACAACCTAGGACGTGCCCCACCATTTGATTTCAATGCCCTTTGTACAGCATAGTGGGCTTGTATCCTGTGTAGAAAAGTAATGGGATGTATTAGTTAACAGATCTGACTGTCAAGGTACTTCCTCACTGTGTCACATATAAAATTATGAAAAATAATGGGATGTATTAGTTAACAGATCTGACTGTTAAGGTACTTCCTCAGTATGTCACATATAAAACAATGAAAAAAAATATGATACACCTGTACACATGTCATGCTTCTGGACATGACGTAGACCACCATAATTTCAGGTGTGATTGTTTTCACAGATGTGTTGCTAGATGAGTCTGGTTCATATAAATCTGAACACGTTCTTGCAACACCAATGCCATGAGGTACAGCATTTTTTTGAAAAATGGCAATCACTATCAAAATGGCCTTTGGCAATATAATCAGTCTCACTAAAATGAAGGCTGCATATAAAACTACGAATAGTTGAGTCATGGTTTCTCAATTGAAGTACACCCAACCATTTGTGATATAGCTCAACATTGTTAGATGGGATTTGGTGGAAATGTAACCACAGAGTCTGCGTGTATGTACTGTCACACCCATGAACAGTAAATGTGGGTCCACATGTTCTCCTTTTGATTGGGATGTTTAGTTCCATAACGCATAGAGTTAGATGTCTGTCATTCTTGCAATGAAATTACCAGTTCCTGTAGTTATGAGATGAAAATCTGTGGAGTAAAACAGTGAATTAATTGATGCATAAACATAAACAGAGAGACATAAATTTAACAAAATAACATATGTTATGCAGAAAACAGACTTTAATATACTACCGTCTTATTATTGTACTACTTCCTTACTGTAAGATGTGTTCACCTTATACATGACTGAGAGAAGGAAACATAGAAACATAGACTTTGACGGCAGATAAGGACCACTTGGCCCACCCAGTCTGCCTATTTCCCTACCTACTGGATAAGCTGCAGATTCTAGTTAACCAACAGCCTACTTTCTGACACCCCCACTACAATTGTCTTGTGTCTGTCCCATGCATGTTTGAATTCCCCCACTGTTTTAGCCCCAACAACCTCCTCAGGAAGGCAGTTCCACGCATCCACCGCTTCCCTCCGTGAAAAGATTTCTCACAAGGAGAATCGAGCATCCTATTGACTGTTCTCTCCTTGGGGAGGGTGGGTGGGAAGATCGCTAAGATGCTGAGCCTTGATGGTGGCTGGAGTGGAGACCAAGGAGGATGCTGGGAGCCTCCACAAAGGAGACCCACAGGAGAGTGGCAGGGGACCCTGCAGGGGAAGGAAACAACTCCTGGTGGGGAACTCCATTGTTAGGAAGGTAGAACTGGGGAGGAAGGAGAGGGAGGTAGGTGCCTAGCCTAGCGCCATGGCTTGGAGGGACAGGGAGCGAATCCTCAGGATTGCCGGAGCAGCTGCACAGGGGATGGAGCTGGATATCATTGTTCACCTAGGGACAAATGACCTGGCTAAGAAAGGGATTAGAGAAGTGCCGGAAGTTTGTGGAATTGGGGAAGGGCCTTAGTCAAGTAGCATGCATGGTAACCTGCTCAGAGGTGGTGCCCATCTATGGCATAGGAGAGGCTAGGGTGTTCCACACAATGGGATTCAATCAGTGGTTGAAAAACTGGTGTGGAGCTCAGGGATTTGGCTTCATTGGGGACTGGGGGTCCACCTGGAATGATGCAAGCCTATACTGGCATGATGGGCTGCATCTGTCTGGGATGGGAAACTGGATCCTAGGTGATAGGTTTAAATGCTTCATTGGCAAGCATTTAAACTAACCAAGGGAGGAGGCACTGGAAAGGAGCAGGGAAATCCTAGCCCCCCAAAATAATCACGGTAGTAAGTGTGGCAAACGCCAACATAGAGGTGTCGATAGGGAGAAGGGCAGGGTTAAATGGAGAAAGTAACAAAGGCAAGAAGGACAGGGATGGGGCAAAAGGGCGTAAGGCCATCAGGAAATGGAGGGTAATGAGTACCAATTCTCATAGTCTGGGCAACAAGCTCCCTGAGCTGGTGGCCTTGATGGAAGAGGGATGCCTGGATATCGTAGCAGTCACAGAAACATGGTACACGGAGAACCATGACTGGGATGTTAACATACCAGGGCACATAACCCACAGGAGAGACAGTAGGGAGAAGAGGGGAGGAGAAGCCTCTGTGTAAAGGAAGGGATAAAAGCAACTGAACAAAAGAGTAAACAGGAGGAGATGAGGCACTGTGGGTCACCTTGGAGACTGGAAAGGGCACCACAATCTGCACAGGGTTAGTACAGACCCCATGTCAGGGGAGGAATGGACAAGGATATGATAGAAGGCATTCTTAGAATGGCAGAGAAAGGGATATACTGTTGATGGGAGACCTGAATATGCCAGATGTTAACTGGAGCACATTTGCTGCAGCCACATCCAAGAGCAGGGCCATTCTTGATGCCCTACAGGTGGCAGGCCTCAGACAGCTAGTTTTGAAACCCACTCGTGAGGGAGCAATCTTAGACCTCATACTCTCAAACGGGGACAGTGAGAGGATCTCAGATCTAGAAGTGGGTTGCCATCTGGGGTCAAGTGACCATCAAACAGTGTGGTTCACGTTAAACTCAGCTACAGAGTCAAGCCATACAAAAGTGAGGGTACTGGATTTTAGGAGGGCTGACTTTGGCAAGATGGGAGAGTGCCTCAGAAAAGCACTAGCAAACAAACTAGAAGGAGGTGTGGAGCAACAATGGGAATCATCAAACTGCTATCACAGAGGCAAATGCTTTTGTGTGAAGCAAGTAAACAACTCAAATGAAAGAAAAGCCACTATGGTTCTCAAAAAGAGGTGCTGTGAAAGTCAGGAAGAAAAGATAGCTTCCAGAAGTATAAGGAAACACAGAAGGAGCAGGACAGAGAGCTGTACCAGTTAAGGCAGAAGGAAGCAGGAGGGAAGTCAGAATAGCAAAGGCCCAAACTGAGGAAAAGATAGCCAACTCAGTTAAGAAGGGGGATAAAACCTTTTATAGGTACATCAGGGAGCGTAGAAAGACAAAGGGAGGGATAGTGAGGCTGAATAGAATGAACTGTGAGTGGGCAGAGGGGGACAGTGAAAAAGCAGGGATACTGAACGAATATTTCTGCTCAGTATTCACAAAAGAGGAGGGGGAAGTGCCTAATCCTATTAACAGAAGCACTCTTGATGGGGTGGGGTCAATCCCAGTCCTTTCACAGAAGAAAGGGTTCTGCAAGAACTCCTAAAACTGAAGGTGGACAAAGCAATGGATCCTGATGGAATTCACCCCAGAATTCTAAAAGAATTAAGGGAAGAACTAGTGAAACCACTGGCTACTCTTTTTAATAAATCATGGGAGGATGGCGTGGTACCCTAGGACTGCAGGAAGGCAGATGTGATTCCCCTTCACAAAAGTGGGAGCAAGACAGAGGCAGGAAACTACAGACCTGTCAGTCTGACCTCTGTGGTAGGGAAAGTGATGGAGTCACTTCTGAAGGAAAGAATAGTTGAGTACCTAGAGGCCAGTGGAGCATAGGACCCAAGGCGGCATGGGTTCACAGCGGGAAGGTCATGTCAGACGAATCTAATAGATTTCTTTGACTGGGTGACCAAAGTAGTAGACCAGGGAGGGGCTGTGGACATGGCCTACCTAGACTTTAGCAAGGCATTTGACACAGTCCCACACAAAAGATTAATAGTCAAATTAACCAGCCTGGGAGTGGGTCCCAGGGTGGTAGCCTGGGTAAAACATTGGCTGCACAACAGGACACAGAAGGTAATTGTAAATGGTGTCCACTCTGAGGAAAGAGGGGTTACTAGTGGGGTACCGCAGGGTTCAGTATTGGATCCAGTCCTTTTTAATGTCTTCATCAGTGACATTGCAGAGGGACTGGAAGGAAAGTATGCCTTTGCAGATGACACAAAGATCTGCAACAGGGTTGATACACAAGGAGGCATGGAAAGGATGAAAAAGGCTCTGGCAAGGTTGGAGAAATGGTCAGAAGTATGGCAGCTAGGATTCAATGCAAAGAAGTGCAAAATAATGCACCTGGGAAACAAGAATCCAGGGAAGAATACACAATGGGTGGGGAGGTAGTAACAACAACAAAAAGGAAAGGGACCTGGGGGTAATCATATCAGATGACCTTAAGGTTAGCAAGCAATGTGAGAAGGCAGCAGGGAGGGCTGGGGGTATACTGGGATCTATAGGGAGAGGCATCAGCAGCAGAAAACATGAAGTTGTTATCCTTCTGTACAGACAGTTGGTGAGACCCCATCTGGAGTACTGTGTCCAGTTCTGGAGACCCCATCTCTGTAAGGACATAGACAGGATAGAGGTAGTCCAGAGGAGGGCAACTATAATGGTGCAGGATCTGCAAGAGAAGCCATATGAGGAGATACTAAAGAGCTTAATATGTATACCCTTGAGGAAAGAAGGGAGAGGGGGGACATGATAGAAACTTTTAAGTACCTCAGTGGAATCAACAAAGTCCAAGAGGGTAACATCTTTCAGAAAAAGAGACATGCAAGAACAAGGGGACACAATTTAAAAGATAGAAGGAGGGCAGTTAGGGGCAATGTGAGGAAGTATTATTTCACAGAGAGGGTAGTAGATGCATGGAACAGCCTTCCTGAGGAGGTTGTGGGGTCTAAAACTGTGAGAGAATTCAAGAATGCATGGGACAGACATAAGGCAATTCTTGTGGGGGGTAGGAAGAAATAGGCTGTTGGTTAACTAGGATCTGCAGCCTATCCTGTAGGTAGGGAAATGGGCAGACTAGATGGGCCAAGCGGTCCTTATCTGCCGTCAAAGTCTATGTTTCTATGTTTCTATGTTTCTAAGGTGTAGCTCGGTGATCAGACTGTAGGTTTTGGGCATACTGTGGATGTTCTGTATGTATAGCAGCATCTTTGATGCCATTGCATGCCCAGACCAGGGGAAGAAAATGAATCCAAAACAAGCAATTCTTAGATTATACTCAAGCCAGTTCCCTCCAGCCCCTTGCATCCAGGTTTCCACAGTGCATGAGATAAATCACTGCTGCAACCGAGGCAATAAAGTCAGAAATGGGGCTCCAAAGGAGCACCCCCCAAGCAGAGTAGGTACAACGTACAGAATAAAATAAAAAATAAAAAATCAGTGGGCACGGTACTGGATAGCTGACATCTCAATAAGCATCAATAGCTACATCTGTCTGTTTGCAGATGATACAAGATGAGAACAGTAGTGGATGACATAAGATGGTTTACAGGGGTTATAGGACATTCTGGTGAAATTGGATGCATGGTCAGACACTTGGCAGCTGAATTTCAATGCTAATAAATGCAAGATGTTACATCTTGGGCCAACATACCAAAAGAGGAGTGAACAACTAAGTTATATTCCACTAGCCTATATGGATGAGGAGAGGGATATGGGGGTAATCATAATTAACAACTCCATGCTGTGTAGAAATACAGCTGTCATGGCTAAAAGATGCTAGGATGTGTTGCCAGAGGCATATCATCCAGGAATTGAAAGGAGATCCTGCAGATGTGCAGGTCATTGGTTATACAACACCTAGAGTACTGTGTGCAGTTCTGGCAACCATACATGCTGAAGGAAATTGTGTTACCATAGATTATGCAGTGCAAAGTAACAAAAATGATCCAAGGGTTAGGTGACTTACACAATGGGAGTATACTGATAGAGCCAAACATGTACTGCTAGGAGAAAATGAGGGATAGTGGGTACATGATTAAGACCTTTAGGTACATGAATGGAAAAAATAAAAAGGGTGGATACAGAGGGGATTTTCCATTTAAGCAGGAAGAGGGACACCTGAGAGCACAATCTGAGTTTGGAGGGGGTAGGTTCAGGTGGGAAATTAGGATATACGTTTTTACTGAGAAGGAGATGGCAGGTTGGAATGCATTGCCAGTGGACATGGTATCCTGTAATACAATGGACCACTTAAAACATGGTTGAGACAGAGCAATGTGGATGGTCACTGGTGGATGGGTGGGGGTGGAGGGAGGCGCAGTTGCAGTATAAGAGCTGTTAGCTGCACAACTGAACAGACTCAATAGAACATAAGGCCTTTATCTGCTAGCAGGTTTGTATGTTGGTATGGGCATTTTACTGTAAATTCATAAGTAGTAAACACAATTTTAAATGTTGCACTATGGCAGAGTTGCATGACAATAATATATGCATGCTGTTTACCCTGTATCACACATGTGCCCTACATGTCAGGAAAGGTGTCAAGCAGGTATTCATTTATATTGTTTGGCCCAATGCTGTTTGGCACATTTACTGCAGACATCTTGGAGGGCACCAGCAGCAAACTCAGCCTGTTTGTGGAGGACACTAACATGGAAGAAGTGGTGGAAGACCATGGTAGGTGATGGGGAATACGGGATATTCTTGAAGGCTAAAGGTTTGGACTAACAGACACCAGGGCCCATTACATGAGATTGGAGGGGGGTAGATTCATGAGGAAGGTTAGGATGCATTTCTTTACAGAGAGGGCAGTGGCAAGGTGAAACACACTACCTGCTGAGGTGATGGCATATAATAGAATTGACTGCTTCAAGAAGATGTGGGACAGGGAAAAGGAGAAGGTAAAGGGAATGAGGGGTTGCGCTGCTGCTGAGTAGGGAGATAGCAGCAATCTCAAGCAGCCTGGATAAAACAGGATGGCAATTTGCTGCACACACACACACACACACAAATGTACATGTACACACATATAAACAAACATACACACACATATATATATATATCTATAGGATATACAGTGGTGAGCTGTCAGATAAATGATGTATCTACACAAGAGCCGTTTGACCAAGTGGTGTAAGTCACGAGTGAGATGTCCGTAGTAAAACAGCACAAGTGTAGATAAATGATTTATCTGACAGCTCACCATTGTATCTTTCATTTATGCAATAGGGATGCTTTCTGTCAGTGCAGGAACATGTGGTTTTGACTGTTTATCTTTTTTTTTACACATGATAATTTCTGGGAGTTTTGGTTACCTTTCCTAGAGTATGTCCACCTAGCATAGTGGTTGCTATTAAATGAAACAACACTCATTTTATACAAAACTTCTTGCTGAAAAATGTCATACTCACAGTACCATGCTACCATTTTCATTTTAAAGTTATTCACATTTGTTTGTCAAAAAAGAGAAAAGAAAATTGATTTTTGTATTTTTTGCTAATCATAAAAAAAAACTAAAAGGTATCTATAAATGAAACACCACTCATTTTGTGGATATTTTTGTGCTGAACATTTTTTATGCTGATAGTACCATGCTGCAATTTTTTTGTTTTAAAGTTATTCACATTTGATTGCCAAAAAAGTGAACAGAAAATTAAATTTTCTTCTGTTTTTTGCTAATTATAAAAAATCTGTGAAGGTATCTATAAATGAAACATCACTCATTTTGTAGATAATTTTGTGCTGAATCATTTTCATGCTCACAGTACTATGCTATCTTTTTTCATTTTAAAGTTATTCCCATTTGAATATGGTTAGTACTGCTTCTGAGGTCGAACATTCTAAATGAATTCTGAAGAGATTTGAGACATAGTAACTGTGTATAAATGAGTCACTGTGTGTATGTAAACAATAATACCCAACAAGGTGGGCGGTATTGTGCTATACCAGACCGCCCAAGGGTGTAATGAGGCCCAACACTGCAGGCGGAGGGCCTTATAGCCCCTGGGATGTCCGGTATAGCACAATACCGGACACTCTGGAGGGTATTATTACACCTAGAAAATGGGCTACATGTGTAATTTTTTTATAGGATTACAAAAAAAAAGCCTAAAATAATGCTACAAAAAATTATAATTCAGTTTTTGTTCCCTTTTTAGTAAAGTAGTCCTTCTACTACTGGCATTGGAGATCACTGGCATTGTCAAAAGAGGGAGCCATTATGTTTCTTTGTTGTGCTGTTTCAGCCCCCCATCTGTTTTTTTTATTTTTCTTCTAGCAATACATCCACCACCTTAGTTAAAAGTTTTTTTAACAACCCTCTGAGAATGCAATGACCGGAGTGCAGGAGAAAGAAAAAGTTACCGCGACTGCTGTTTTAATTACTGGAGTGTCTGATCATCAAACTTCTTCACCACGCTGAACTGAAACTTTTTATGCAGGCAGTCTGGTACAGCGAGGCACTTGTGACACATGCCTTTTTTCTTCCTATTTTTTTTTATTGTGCTACAAATAACATACAGTGACCGCAAACACTTGTTTAGCTGCTGATAAGAGGTGCGCTGACGTTCAGAAAGCCACGCTGCTGACTGCAAGTTAGGTGAACTGACATCTCTTTTCTTTTCTTAGTTCATTTTTTTTTTAAATGTGTCTCATCTGTATTTTATTTAATACTATTTCAAAAGGCTCTACTTTATATTTTCATTATTTAGTGGGGAAGCTGGCATTTGTATACTAATTACCCCAGACAGGAGTCAATCACTTGGGGTTGCTGATGTTTCTTTTATGTTAACAAGATTCATTTGGGATTTGTTGTTCCTTTTGAAATTACATTCATTGAGCAGTGACAGGGTGATCGAGAACAAGAAAATTCCCTTTCAACTGACATGCTTCTCAGTTGCAAAAGTGGTCACCGTATTAAGAAACAAGACAGCAGTATCTATGATATCACTATAGAGCAGGAGAAAAGTGGTATTTTCTTCATTTTCCATACCGCAGATGGACATCCATCTGCGGTATGGAAAATTAAGAAACTACCGCTGCTCTCATGCTCAGTGGCAGTGCCAGAGATAATACTCTTTGCTACTTAATTCAGGTTACACTTTTGCACCCGGAAAGCAGCTTAGGGTGCCCACTTCTATTTGTTGTGCAAACAAGTACTTTTTTGTGTGTCTTTGGATTGGAAGAGGAGAAGGGCCCAGCTGTTATTTTTCAACTAGCTTGGAGAGTGGGGAAGAAATGGTGGTTGTCGCATCTGAACATTTGGGGTGCCCAAGGATCCACTGAGAAATGGGGCACCCCAAACAGGCTCTAGTTTTGATGCAGGCTCTGTTGACTGATAGACGCCCACCTTGCCGAGGGGCTCAGCCAGTCAAAGCTTGGGTTTCATGAAGTCCATTTTGTAAAAATAAATTTATACACACAGTGACTCAGATAAATGGATTTAGCACACTCTGTTTATCACCACACATATTGTATATATGTATATATATATATATATATATATATATATATATATATATATATCTGAAACATCTTGTGTAGTTCAAATATTTGCTGTTGTAAATAAGTACAATAAAAAAAACACCTCTGTGACCAGTAAAATCTGGGGGTATAGTGGGTTGGTCAGTAACACATGGTATGCATGGTGCAGGCTTTGATCCTGGAGGGGATCATGATTTTGTTGAGGAGGGAGGGATCTGCTAGTATGCTGTTTTTTATTTTTTTTTTTAATTTGTTGCAAATGAAATTCTACCATCTCTAAATACGCTTGACAGGGAGTTTATGATCACCTCTCTACAATCATTTGCAGGTTATCCTGTAATCATATGTGGCTATTTCAATTACAAAAGTAGTTTCTTCTCAAACAGAAATAGGGGAGGCAGTAAGGCATGAAGCACAAAAAAAAATATAATCAAGAACAACAGCAAAAATATTCTGAGATCAAGGAAATCTACTGTATAAATGATCACAATATATTCTGCTCAATGATAACGTCAAAAAAACAGTCTTCAAATACAACTACTAGATTTGCTACTAAGAATAAATAGGAAAGCAAAAGAAATATAATAACAGCAAGAGTGAGTGGTGCATTGGGTTAGGTGCTTGTACTTCATGCTAAAGGTCCAACGTTTGATCCTGGAAAGCAGCCTCTTTTTTTGTAATTGGAGTAATTCTTATTTTTATTTGTTGTTGCATATCTGCACATTTCCACATGCATTTGGCAGAAAGATTATGCCTATTCTTCCATATTCATCTGCTAACCCACCACACACTCCGGTGAATCTTCCCCCCCAAACCACTATCGTAGCTGTGATCATCAACGCTAAACTCGTCAGACAACACTTCACCTCAAGGGCTACCATTCAATTAACATGTGAACTAGGAATCTGTGACAGCTACTTCGTAACTAATTTGAAATAAAGATGTGGAGGTGAGCGGATGTTTCTGATAATTATCGACATGCACAATTTTTTTTTTCTGGGGGAACTTCAGTATATGTAGTAGGGGTGGGATTACCTGGGTGTACGGTGCGGATTGAGATAGGGGATCACTAGACTACCATGGAAAGGGGTCGTGAGGAGAACATACATATAACTTGAGCCTAAAATACAGCACATCTCATTACTATCAATGTTTGTGGATCACTCCATTTTCAAGCACCCAAGGATACTGCATAGTTTGAAATGAGAAACAGTCATGGTCCTCAAAACATTTTAACATGTCTGTGAGTGGGCTCATTCAAATACAGGCAAACAAAATTAAGGACTAAAGACTAAAAATAACAAAAAAGGGAACACATTTCAATAAACTAGATATACATTCTCAGTTATAATACCAATTCAATCTCTCCTGCATTGTAAAAGAATACCAATTGCGTGCAGCTTGATCTAACAGTTACATCATGAAATGATGTCTTTACAATCTCAATGACTCGAGGAGCTATAGAACACCATCTCATGGCTAGCCCACACTGAAAATGGATAAATGATAAAATAAGTTAAACAGTTAAAAATAAACACACACTGACAGCTAAATCCAACTCTTGTATGACCTACAACAGTTTTTATTAATAAAAGATGTGAATGGCATGTTCATGTCCCCTTTAAACTGAACTTGTGAAAAAAAAATTGTATTTTCTTAATAATTGAAAATCTGTACATTTCTCAGTTAAGTCATAGTAAAGAACTATTCTTGAAGCAAACATTAACTAACCTGAAAGTTTCAAGTTTAAAAGTGTAGGCATTTTTGTGATATCAGTCAGCAAAAAGCAATTCTTAAAAATCATATTGTTATGTATCTTCAATGGTTTAGAACTTTCAACCCATCATTAAATTTCAGGATCCAGAGAACCTGTAACCGGCAATGTGTATACTGGATTTAAAACTATCATTAAATTTCAGGATCCATAGACCCTGTCACCAGCAATGTGTATACTGGATTTTAATTTATTCTGTCTGGGGCAGCTGTGGTATTTAGGTGCAAAACTCAGGGTCTATCATAGAACAATATTTATATCCTTAACTATAGGGGGCACTACAGCATCCCTATAATTACTTTTAACACTCAGTCCCAACTCATATTAGATATACTTTTCACTAAGTCACCTTCACACTTCCTTCTCATGCTTTTGTAAGGATAATTAGCCTTCAGAAGCTGTGCATATCTATGTGCAAAAAAAATTCTCTGTTCCTTTTTGCCCCAGCACATCCTCTTCATTGACATGAGATGCATGCAATGACATCAAAGACGCCTTCTTCCATGTGAGATAAAGTCACATCATCTGGCAGTAAGTAACACAGTCTGTAGGTTTTAATTCACATTTCCTTGCACATAGTTAAGCAGCTGCTGCCATCCTGGGATAAATCAGACCATCTCTGTATGCCCCTCCTCACCCAGCTTGTTTAGCAGTGGGGTCAGCTATTTATCAAAATACTCAAGTTACCCCATATATTTCAAGGTGCAAATATATATTTTTTCTAATTTAATCTTGCTACTAAAATCCTCATATATAGTAGAAATAGTCTCAATATTAGAATTGCAAGTGTTTTGGAATCTACTGCCTTTGATACAAACCAAACAACTTTAGAGAAAGGACCTCCGTAGATAGTTTATGTAACATTATTTTTTAGCAGGTGTTTTTCCCACCACAAGTTCCTTGTAAAACCACATAAGTTTGTTTTTGCAGTGTTATACTTTCAAGTGCAAGTATGTAAAACCTGATTGGTCCCTAGGTACACATACTGTAATGTATGCCAGGAAATTCCTGGCTGCATGTTATTCCATATGTAGTATAAAAAAGAAATGACTTTTTTTAAGTCAACAAAACATTTCTTCTGAAACATAGAATAGTAAGACCAGGAAAACACCATAAGGCCATCAAGTATGTCCTGAAGTCCTGAAGCCCAGCATTGTGTAAATTCCTAATGATGCCATTAAAGGTTCCCCATTGTGTTTTGAGCCTAGCTATAGATTCAGCAATCACCACATCATTTGGCAGACTATTCTACCCATCCACTACATGCTCTGTGAAAAAATTCTTCCTAATGTCCTTCTTACATTTTTCCCCTTCCAGCATGAGATTGTGCCTCTTTCTGGATAAACTGCTCCTTAACTTGAAAAACTCTATGGAGTTCATACTGTTGAACTCCATATGTAATTAGATGCATCTGTCATATTCCCTCTCTCCATTCTGTACTCCTGAGAGAACCTAATAACATAGAATCATAGATAATGTTGGCAGAAAGCCCAGGCAAATCTGGGGATGGGGACAAAGGTAGTTATGTGGATTAGAAACTGGTTTAGTAACAGAAGACAAAGAGTGGTGGTAAATGGGGTTAGCTCACAGGAGGGATGGATAACAAGTGGTGTACCCCAGGGATCAGTGCTGGGACCAATGCTTTTCAATGTCTTTATAAGTGATATTGCAGAGGGTCTAGAAGGGAGGTTTAGTATGTTTGCAGATGATACAAAGCTATGTAACAAGGTAGATACACAGGAAGATATAGAACAAAATGAGGAGAGGTCTAAAGAGGCTAGAAAACTGGTCCAAGGAATGGCAGTTGTGTTTCAATGCATAAATGTACAGCATTATGCACCTGGGGAGAGGGACTCCTAGGGTCAAGTATGAACTAGATGGGGTGACACTGGAGGCCACCAAAGAGGAAAGTGATCCAGGGATAGTCATAGAAGACAAACTCAAAGTGGCTAAACAGTGTGACAAAGCAATCACAAAGGCTAACAGAATACTAGGGTGCATAGGGAGGGGTATAACAAGTAGAAAGAGGGAAGTGGTGGTACTATTGTACAACTCCCTAGTAAGGCCTCATCTGGAGTACTGTGTTTAGTTCTGGAGGCCCCATCTCCAGAAAGACATAGACAGGATGGAGACGGTACACAGGAGGGTGACACAAATGGTGTCCAGGATGCAGCATAAGTCATATGAGGAGAGACTCAGAGCCCTCAATATGTATTACCTGGAGGAAAGGAGAGAGAGACCGGGGACATGAGAGAGACCTTCAAGTATCTGAAGGGGATCAAGAGGGTACCAGAGAGGGGCATCTTTCACATGAAGGGAAATAGCAGAATAAGTGGGCACAGCACGATACTAAAAGGAGGAAAACTTAGGGGAAATTTGAGAAAGTTGTACTTCACTGAAAGGGAGGTGGAGAGATGGAACAGTCTTCCCCGGTAAGTGGTGGGGCGGCCATGGTTCAGGGATTCAAGAATGTGTGGGATAGGCGCATGGGAATTATCAAGCTAGGGTGAAAGGTGGGGAATGTATTGTAGCATAGGGGAACATAAGCATCAGAAAGAGGGGTAGGGCAGACTGGATGGGCCACAAAGCCCTTATCTGCTGACAAAATCTATGTATTTATAGGTATATTTTTATATTAATATATATTGATGTCAAAACTTGTATGCATTTATAGAAAAAAGTAAGATGGTTAAACAAAATGAGGGTTTTTTTTTTTGGAACTTTTTCCGAATTTGAGTAATGGTCCTTATTTCAATAGGAGATGCATAGCCTACAAATTCCTATGAATTCACCATATACCCTTAATGTAAATGTGCTGTGAACATTTCCTCCTTCCTTCTAGTAAATCCTAATCCAAAACAGCAGAAGATAATATTTAAAGGTAACAATATTTAATATTTGCAATAGTTGGAACAGCAGTTTTTGTGTGTCAGGCTTAGCTGTGCAAGCTTTAGAGACAGAAACAGACTGTTTAGAGAAAACATGGGTAGTGGGCAGCATGTGCCTTTCCACTGGCAGTCTGCCAATCTCCACTACTACTGCAGTTGGAACTTTTTCTTTACAATAACACAAAAGATGATTAAAAATGTTTTTTACATTTGTGAAAATTGGTGCATTTGTTGCTAGTGTCAGACTGAGCTGTGCAACTATTAGTAAAGTAAGAACAGCTGGACACCGACATCACACCAACTGAAACACACCAAAATGTGATATTTTATTCAAAAGTAACTTTATTATAAAGGTTAAAAAATGAAGGTTAAAGCTTATACTCCACAAACAGACATCAGTATTTTTTTGTCTCAAGACAAATGGAGATTTGTCAAAAGAACACTGCCACACTCTAGAAGTAGAAGAGGAAGAAAGTCATAGTTCAGATTGTAGCACAGTCCTAGCATCATCCATTCATAGATTTTTAGCTCATCGACTCCCACACCCCAAAGAGACTACAAATCTCCATCTACCTCCATTTCAAAAGGTGGAAAAAGTGGGAGCTACTAATACAAAAAAAATTAGTGTACTGCCTCTGGACCAAAATCTGAGAATGATCCAGAAATACAATGCTAACAGGCTCAAAGTAGAAGAGTTAGCAAAATCCATTGTAGACCATACTCCATTGTGAGCAGTGACATTTTTCTATCACTAAAGCTATTTGCTGTGCAATGGTACAAAGTAAAATGCCATTCGTACTTCTCCACAGTGGTTCAGATTTGTATCAGAATGTCTGCAAGATTGTGTCACATGACCCAAGAACATCCATTGTACCAACAGTCCACATCACCACTGACATGTGTACAAGTGTTCAGACCATAGATCACATGTCAGTAACTACTCATTGGGTTAGCTTCCATTCTCCTCTTCCTTCTCTTTCTTCTCCTTTAGATTAATTAACAGCAGTAAGAAGTCACAGGGCAGCTGTGGACAATTTTGGAAGATCTGTCGGGGCGTGGCACCTGTGGAGGACTTCAGAGGATCTGTCCAGGTGTAGAAGCCTGTGGTTGGTTGCTGATCCACCTCTGCTGTTATTGGGTATCTCCACAGAGGTTTGGTCCAGATGTGAGGTGTGACCTTGGAGATCCCTATACTCCTTCTTATGGGAAGACTGCTGGTATTTGCTTTCGCAAGAGGAGTCAATATGTTGTAGTGTGAACGCTGTCCTGAACGTATTCCTCTTTTAGTAGCTGCACCAGATTTGGAGGAATTGCTGGTGTGCTGACTTTGCAATCTGCCGTCTTTGGACCCCTGCCTTTGGTGTTGCCAGTCCAAGTCAGGAAGTTCCTTGGTGTGGGACAACTGTGGGTCAGGATTTTACTTGGTGTGAGTGAGAGTAGCTCCAAGAACTGAGTCTGGTCTGCTATTGACATTGCTTGCTTCAGTTGAGGAGTTTCCCCGGTGTAAACCATCTGAGGTCTAGGATTTTGTTCAATGCCGGTGGAAGAAGCACCATGAAAGACTGGTGAATCTACTCATTCCTTTGACTGCTCCACATTTTGTTCCTTGGCTGGAATCATTTTGTGAAGCTTTGTCCAGCATTGGTGAGAGCTTGCTGGGTTCAGACAGATTGAGAACAGGTCCTCTCCAGGGTCTCCTCCGGTTTTTATTCTTGGGTTTTCAGCATTTGGCAGTGTCCTGTTATTTAAACTCCTGGGAAGTGAATTGCTACTACCTTTAACTCCCTTGTAAATACCTGCAGTTTTGGTGAGAATGTACTGTTGGACTTTTGGAGTTATGAGAGTATCTGCCATTAGACTTAAGATCTGCTGAACTGGCACTCTTGCTTTTAGTAGATATTTGGCCTAGCTCCAAAAGGGAGCATCATAAACTCTGTTTGGTAGCACTCAAATTTTTCTCTCCTGACAACAAAATTTAGTGGACTTGTAGTTCTGTATGAGGCGTTTGTAGGGTATTGCCTTTAGTAATTTGGTCATTGGGGTTTGTAGTGTGTGTGTGTGTGTGTGTGTGTGTGTGTGTGTGTGTAGTGTCTGGTAAGTTAGTTTTCCTCTGTATTAGTTAGGTTGTATGTGGGCTGTGCTTGTGTTGACAGTGGTTTTAGATAAGTGTAGAGCAAGATCAGCTTGGCTGATTTTTAATTAGAAGGGAGTGGTTATGGTGCTGGTCCCTTGGGATGTGCCGGGGCTTAGGCCATCGCTGACTGCCTACAGTGCATCCCAGCTGCATGACCTCCATCCCTTCGCTGACCTCCCTGTGTCAGCTACAACAGTAATGCACTGTTGGGAGGTTGACATTACTAAGGAATGGGGAGGTTGGTAGTGGCAGGGTGCTGTAGGCCCAGCGGAGGTGAGAGGTACTGGGGTGGCTAGATGCAGGAGATGCCCTGGGTTTAGATGGAGCCTAGAGAAGCCAGACGTGTTTGGTCTCCATCCCCAAGGTTCCCACCAGACTTAGTGGGCAGGTAGCCAGAAGGGCTTCAGTGTCTACCAGTCCCCTGTGGGCAATGCTGTGCAATGCCAAATCAATGAAGAACAAGACCTCAATCATGGTGAACTTGATTTCCTCATTCAATCTGGCTTGTATCACAGAGACCTGGTTGGGTGATGATGATGCCAGGATGGTTTTGGAGGCATCAGTCCCCGATGGGTACTTGGTGTTGCACTGCCCCATGGTTGGAATGCAGGGGTAGGGGAGTGGCCATTTTTTTTAGATCTGACCTGGGATTCACCATGCACCTAGGCTGGGGACAACCAGGTCCTTTGAGTGTGTGGCAGTGCATGGAGTCTGGGTGCAGAATGCAGGATTCTCCTTATTTAAGGCCCTCCGGGGACAGGCAGAGATTTCCTGCAGGAGGTTGTGGATTTCGTCATTGACACTGTGTTGGAGTCCCCCAGATGTTTATTACTGGTGGACTTCAATGCCTGGGTCAAAGACAAAGTCTCACAATTTGACTCTCACCTCCTCCAGTTGATGTCATCACTGAGCATGTTGCAAGTAATTACTTCTTGTGACCCATCACCACGGCCACATGCTGGACCTGGTGTTCTCAATGGGGCTCAAGGTAACTAACCTTGGGATTGATTAGGTTGTATGGTCTGATCATTGCACGGTGAAGTTCTCGGTCAGGGCCCCCCTTGAGAGTCCCTTCCCTGTTGAGATGGTCAGCTATCGCCATTAAGGGGATTGTCCCCAGAGGGACTACTGGCAGTAGCTGATCTATTTAGTGTAGATTCTACATGTGCAGTGGGTATGAGCGAAGTGGTGGCCATGTATAATAGGGCCATTTCCTGGGTGCTTGATACCCTCTCACCAGTCCATGTACGTCCCAGATCCTCTCACTTGAGGTCTCCGTGGTTTGATGGGGATCTGAAGGCGATGAAGATTAGGGGTTGGAAGCTGGAGTGTTGTTGGCAGAGGACCTTGTCAGATGTGGACTAGATGGCCTTGTGTGCTCACTATTCTGAGAACTAGGGGGCAAGCAACCATAAGAAGGCAGAGTTCCTGTTCAGGGAGATTGCTGCTAGGAAGAACCAACCAGCTCAGCTTTTTAGGACTGTCGACAAACTTCTTCACCTGGTCTGTCCACAGCTGAAAAAAGCCTTTTCAATCACTTTTTGTGATGAGTTTGCTTAGTTCTTCTTGGACAGAATGTCCGCTATCTGACAGGGGATCCCATCAGCTTGCTGCATTGCAACTCACAGTGATCGGCTTGGATGGAACAGTGGTGCTCTGCTTACCAGGGAGGAGTTTAAGCCAGTGGAGGTGGCTGAGGTTATTGATGTCATCTTGAAGCTGAAGCACACATATTGTGAACTGGACCAGGCTCCGACTCGTTTCTTGATGAGATGTGTTGGCTCCATTGGCCCAGTGCTTGCCAGGATTGTCTGGTGCTTGTTGTTGGAGGGAGTCATTCCGGAAGCCTTGAAAAAGGCCCTGGTGAGGCCCCTTCTGAAGAAGTCATCTCTCGACCCTGATTTCCAGGTGAATTACCATTCCATCTCCAACCTTCCCTTTTTGGGTAAGGTTGTTGAGAAAATCATGGCACAGCAGCTCAAGGAGCACCTTGTGTCCTTTGACATCTATGAGACACTCCAATCAGGTTTTAGAACCAGGCACAGCACCAAAACAGCATTAGTTAGGGTGCATAATGACATCCTCAGGTCTAGAGATAGAGGAGACAGATAAATTCATACACACCTAGATATCTCTTCAGCTTTCGACACTGTAGATCACATTGTGCTTCTTGATCACCTTAGAAAGTACTATGGATTCACTGGCACTGTCATCAGTTGGTTTGAGTCCTATCTCTGTGGCAGGAAGCAATGGGTGGTGATAGGGAATTTCTCCTCCTCCTCGAAACCCCTGCAATGTGGAGTGCCTCTGGGGTCGATCTTGTTGCCAATGTTATTTGGAGTGTATATACTGCCCCTGGCTGAGCTCATTAGGCTGCACAGTGTGGGTTTTCATTGCTATGCAGATGATACCCAACTGTACCTGTCCTTTGCCCCTGGAACATTGGGTGCTGTGGAAGTGCTTAAGCTCTGCCTGGCTGAGATCAATGATTGGATGTCCTCCAGCTGGTTGTGACTAAACCCAGAAAAGATGGAGGTAATACTGATTGGGATGAGGGCGTGATGGGAATGCCTCTTATGTGCTCGCTGGTTTATTCGTGGGATCTATATCATTGATGACCTCCCCTAGGGTGTGAGATCTTGGCGTGATTCTTGATGACAGATTGACACTTGAAGCTAAGGTGTCATCTGTTGTCAAAAGTGTTTTTTACCTCAAACCCCTAGTTCTACCTGAGACCTGCCCACACCGGTGCATGCCTTTGTGACATCCAGACTTGATTACTGTAATGCTCTCTACTTCAGGGTCTCTGGAGGTACCCTTCACTGGCTGCATTTGGTGCAGAATACAGCTGCCAGGTTGCTGACTGGCCTATCTAGGTCTAGCATTTTGTGACCCCAGTGCTGCAAGCTCTACACTGTCTGCTGGTCAGGCAAGGGGTTATCTTCAAGATCAGTTTATTCACTTTTAAGGCCTTACACAGACTAGGCTATGGCTACCTGGCTGATCTTCTGACACCCACTACCTCAGTTCACTCCCTCTGCTCCTTGACCAGGGGCCTCTTTAAAGTTCCCAGGATGAAGAAGAAGAAGAATCAGCATTTATATAGCGCTTTTCATACACAGTATCCCAAAGTGCTTTACAAGCAATGCTAGACTGGTAGTGAAGTGACTGAATGTGAGGTGGTGGCCATATCGCTCATCTTCACCCACACACAGCCTGGATAATTGCATGAACCAGTTTATGGGAAGGGGAATGTTGGCCAGGATACCAGGAATGCTCCCTGTTCTTTGTGAAGAGTGCCCTGGGTTCTTTTACTTCCACCTGGACACCCACCAGGACAACACCAGGATGGGCAGAAGGGACCTCAGTTTAACGTCTCATCCGAAGGATGGCACACCCCAGCAGTACAGCACCCCCCAATACTGCACTCAGATGCCAGCGATTTTTAGGTACAAGTCCAATCCCGGTGTGGGACGAGAATCCATGACCTTCTGGTCCAGAGGTGGATGTGCTACCAACTGAGCCACACTGACAGACTAAGAACTTCCGGTGACTGGGTCTTTAACATCACCGGACCAGTCCTATGGAACTCTCTACCAGCTGATGCCAAGGAGGCCCCATCAGTCAAGAGGTTCAAGAGTGGCCTGAGAACTAATTTATTTTCCCTGGCCTTCTTTGATGTAGTGATCTGACTAGCCCAGAAATCTGCAAAAATCTGCTAATCTTTTTTTTTTTTTGTAATTTAAAATTTATTCACACATTTTCCACCATAAAAGGCAGCATACAAAGAAGCTGACATAGACTCATTGATGCATAGTAAAAAGATGCTGCCCCCCCACCTCCCCTTACTGCAGTAACCCATCGCAGTGCCCATAAATGCTGAGCCTCTAATCAAAAGGCCGTAAAAAAGCATTAAGCCTATTATAAGTTTAGTTTGGAACCAGAGAGATTAATGAGTGAAGGGGATCCCAAATTCTAGCATAAACTGACAGTCTGTTATGTAGGCTGGCTATTGCTTTTTCTGTGCACAAATTGGATAATACCTCTCTTACACATTCCTGGAAAGAAGGGGAGGACGTGTCTTTCCAATGACGGAGAATTATTTTCTTAGCTGACAAGGCGACCATGGATATGTGAAACTTACGCACCTTGACTCTAATAGAAGACAGGTCTCCCAACACACATACCTCAGGGATAAAGTATTCTTGAAGGCCCAACAAGGGGTCTAAGGAAGTTTGGATTGAAACCCAAAAGGTGGAAATACTTGGACAAGACCAAAGCATATGAAAAAGTGTGCTCTCATCTTGCAAACATTTATTGCATTTATTGGAGTCTAAATAGCCCCACTTGTAGAACTTAACCAGGGAATAATATAGGTTGTGCAATACATGATATTGCATGAGACACAGTCTATCCTGAGAGATAAATTTGTGACATGACTTCCAGAGAGAATACCAATCTAACTGCAGATGGGGGAAAAAGATACTCCAAAATCTTGGTGGCCCAAATGGGCCCCCGAACTCTTTGTGAAACAAAACCTGATATAGTTTAGAGATTACATCAGAAGACCCAGAAAGTGGGGATACCTCGGGTATCAGAGAGGAGATGCTCTGAGAGGGAGGAGTACTCCCCAGGGTAGTTACCAGTAAATGTCTCAATTGCAAGACTTTGAAGAAAGAAGAAGTCAGGATATGAAATTTCCTAACCATCTCCTCCACTGATAACCAATGCCCCTCACCATCAGTAAAGGTCGAGAGCTTCCCCTCTTCGAGTTGAGGCAACCAAAGATGGGAGATCTGATTCTTGTTAATAGTAAATGATGGAGAGTTCCATATAGACTGGGCCAGGTCCAGGTGGGGAGAATACTGCAAAAAGGAACACATCTGTAAGTAGACCTTTAAAGAGGTCCTTATTATGGGACAATCTACAGCCATACTTACTTGAGATAACTTAAGAAAAAATAACATGAGAGGGTCCAGATTATTGGCCTTAATTGCGTCCAATTCTATTTTAAGCCAAATGGGTTGCGCTTCCTCTGGGCCGGGAGATACCTATCGCGAACATTTTGCAAGGTGACTAGCCCAATGATATATAATCAGATGGGGGATTTGCAACCCCCCCCCTTCCAGTTTAGGAGCTGCCAGCTTATGGTAAGCCAGACAGGGATACCTATTGGCCCAGATGAATTTAGTAAAAATACCATGAACCTTTTTGAACCAGAGTAAAGGAACAAAAGCATTAAGAAGGGACAACGGATAAAAAATCCTAGGAAATACATTTATTTTAATTATATTAATTTGGCCCCACAGAGAGATAGGGAGTTTGGACCACATCTCTAGGTCTTGTGTAATTCCCTGCAGTAAAGAATCTAGGTTTTCCTTGAACCATACTAAGGGGTTACATGAAAGTTTAATACTCAGATACTTAAAAGACCAGGGAGTCCATCATAGCCCCAAGGGACTAATATTAGTCTTAAAAACTTTATGATTTAATGGAAAAAACAGGGACTTACTGGCATTCAATTTGTAGTTAGACAAAGCACTGAACCTTGCCACTTCACTTAGTAAGGCTTACAGAGGATACCGGATGGAACAAATGTATTAACAGATCATCAGCATATGCGGTGACTTTCACTTCATGCCACCCAATTCTCACTCCTTGTATGGAGTCATTATTGAGAATGTTTTGGATAAGAGGTTCCCCGATATAAGTTAAATAATAAAGGAGAGAGGGGGCACCCCTGTCTAGTACCTGAGTGGAGTGAGAAAGAGTGGGAGAAGGCCCCATTCGCAGAAATTCTTACAGAGGGTTTTTTATAAAGGGCGGCAATCCAGGAGATAAACAGAGAAGGGATATGGAAAGCCTCCAAAGTGTGACACAAGAAATTCCAGTTCACATGGTTGAATGCCTTCTCGGCATCCAAGGAGACCAAGCCCCGCTGGGAACTCTGCATCCCTGGTAGCCAAGAAGACATGCGACAAAGTGCGTAAATGATCAGAAGATAATCGCCCTTTCATGAATCCAACCTGATTTGTACCTATTAACCCAGGAAGAACCAGTGCTAACCTGTTGGCCAGTATGTTAGAGAGAATCTTAACATCCTGGTTTAAAAGAGAGATGGGTCTATAACTTTGAACCTTATCGAGGTCTTTGTCAGGTTTGGGAAGGAGAACAATCAGGGCCTCATAGAGATACGGATGTGTCTCCTCCCCAGAAAGGATTTGTTGAAATAAACTACTAAGTATTGGTACCAGAAGGTCTAGAAAGACCTTGTAAAATAAAGGAGAAAATCCATCTGGACAAGGGACCTTAACGGCAGGCAATTTTGCTAATAACCTTAGTAAGCTCCTCCTGAGAAATAGGGACAACCAGAGTTTCACTGCACCTGTCAGGGAGAAGGGGCAAGTGGGAACCTCTTAGATAACCTTGTATATCTTCTGGACAGGGAGGGTGCTCCATGTCGCTGTACAGTTCAGAATAATAAGCAGCAAATTCTTGAGCTATTTCATTAGGAGACACTTTGAGAGTTCCGTCTGCTGATGACCTGATAGGCGGGATAAATCTCATTGACTCCTGCTGTTTAATTCGCAATGCCAGTAAACATCCTGCTTTTTCCCCCCGATCAGTGTATTTAGCTCTGGTATGAATAATAGCTAGTTCTGCTCTCTCTTGAAGTAACCCCAGATATTTATCCTTTAATTTCAGGAGTTTCTGAATATCCTCATCTATGGGATTAATCGGAAGGTTTGTTTCCAGAAATCTGATTTGAGATAATAGGGATTTAAGGTCTTCCTCTCGCTCTCTTTTCCTACCAACCGCCATGCTAATCAGTGTCTCTCTCATGAAGGCTTTAAAGGCCCCCCACCAGATATCAGGTTTTACACCATCTAAAGGGTTTAGTTAAGAAAAGTATTCTATTTTTTCCCTAATAAGTTTGCAATATTTAACGTCTTTAAGAAGTTGATCATTGAGCTTCCATCTAGTTTCCCTGTTAAATGAATTGAGCAGTACCAAATTGCATACCACTAGTGAGTGGTTGGAGATTGGGCCAGGTTGAATCGAGGAGGTCTTCATCCTGGGCAGGAGGCACTGAGAAATAAGTAAATAGTAGATGCAGGACTGTGAGCCATGCGCCATGGACCTAAAGGTAAACTCCCTAGAATCAGGGTGTAAAACACGCCAGATGTCGTAGAGCCCACATTGATCTAATAACTCCCTGAATGCCTTCTGCCAAGGGGTAACTCCACCTAGGCCACTACCCAGCCTATTTAAGTGAGAATCAAGAACTTGACTGAAATCTCCCCCTAAAATAATTTTAATGGGAATCATTGAGGGAATGATAGATATAAGTCTCACAAAAGATACGGGGTCATCCAGATTAGGGCCATAAACACAGCCCAATAGAATTGGGACAGACCAGATAGTGCCTCTGACCAAAATAAACCTACGCTCGGTATCTTTGCTCACTTGTGTAAGAGAAAAAGGGATACTCCTGTTAATCATGAGCATGACCCCACAACTATTTGTTGTGCCCAGGGCACTGTAAATCGATCCCACTTGTTGCTTCCTTAATTGCAAAGCTTCCCCTTCTAATAAATGGGTTTCTTGCAAAAAAGTTATCTGTGAATTAAACAGACTTAAGTGTTTAAGAACCTGAAATTGCTTATGTTGCTTTCTGATCCCCTTAACATTCCAAGACACAAATGTTAACTCATTTACCATCCAGGAGAGATATCAAACTGAAATAATTATACTCAGCACATGAGATGCAAATCTCCTTTTCATATATCCCCAGGGTTACTGCAGTAAAGCCCACCCTCTTCCCTAGCCCACTCAGAAGTAGATTACGCCTATCCCTTCTAACCTCCCCAACCCCAACCATGCCCCTGTCCCCCCAATCTGTCACAAGCAACGTTCAGCACAGTACTGGTTCTAATCCCTCTACTCCCACCCCGATACTGAACCTTGCTATTTAGCGCTGTTGCACACAAATCACAGCCTTCAGAGATCAAGCCCTGTCAGTTGTACCCCCAACAAGAACAAATAGTCCTGGGCCTTCACTTCAGTCCAACCAAGGCATGGTGTATAAGAGACAATAACATAAGGGGGCTATAATAAGGCCATCTCATCGCCCACTCATTCGTGGTATATCAGATTAAAATCGGAGGCGCTGGGTTCAGCAACACTTGGAGGGAGAAATGCCCCAGCTCACATTAAGAGTGAGAGTTAAAAAAGGAAAGCTGAAAACGTTCGACCTGGAGGAGAAGGTATAAAAGCTACCTTTCCCCACTGCCAGTCAGTATCCGGTAAACAGGACCTCCCTGAGAAATTGAGAGTGCTGCCTCCCAGCAAGCAGTGCCCCTGCTAAATCCCTCACGAGTAGAGTCTCCCCACAAGTTCCCAGAGGTAGGAACACCTTCTAGCGGTCGATTCCCTGGCCCAACCCAAGTGGAGGGCGAGATGGAGAAAGCCCAGCACCATCCCAGCAACAGCCCTAAAGGAAAAAACAAGAAACTAGCCCCCAACCAAACTGGGCCCTTTCAACCCCCAACAAAAATAGTCGCCAAAAAACCTGGCTCACAAACCCTCCCTCAAGAAGGTCCGAAACCCCAGTGTCCTTTGCATTGGACCACTATGGGCCCATTATGAAACGGAAAGAAAAGAAGGGACGGGGCGGTCTGCGGTGACCCCCCAAGTCCACTGCAAACTATACAGTCATCCAGATCTTCACATTCTTTAGATTTTTCCTAGGAAAGAAAAACAAAAGTTTGAATTCTTGGCTCCGTGCGATAATCGATACTACGCCACCACCATTTAAGGGTCCTTGAAGAGATCAGGCAGAATGGACTTAAGGCTCCTCAGGGTTTCTTCAGGGTCTTCATAACTTTTCCAGGATCCGTTAGTTGAAATCTGTAGTCTAGCTGGGTAGCTCATTCTGAACTTCAGGCCTGCAGCAATTAGCTTGGAAACAATAGGGTGAAACGCTTGCGTTTCATGCGGATCGAGATAGGTAGATCTTGGGAGATTCTCAATTAATATGTTCCCAGAACCTCTTGCAAACCACGCACTTTTTGTAGAAAATGTTGTTTCTCCAGATTATTCAGGAACCGGCACACAATAGGGCGGGAGGGGTCCTCAGGGGGTGGCTTAGGCCGTAAAGCCCTGTGGGCATGCTCAATAATGTAGCCAGATCCAAATGGGGATGGACCTGCCACCCGCTCAACCAGTTTCCGAATAAATGCCTCAACATTTTGGCCTTCTTCTCCCTCTGGTAAACCGAGAACCACTACATTATTTCTTCAGGTCTGACCCTCTAGGTCCTCGAGCTTGGCTTCTAAACGAGACAGTTTCTGGTGCATTGAAACCAGTACAGGGTTGAGACTACCAATTCTTTTCTCAATAGAAGCAATTCAGGCTGCGTTGTTGGAAATAGACAATGAGAGCTCATCTAACTTTCTGGATAACGACTTCAAGTCCATTGCCATATCCTTCATTTCCTCTCGAAAGGGTTTGAATTCCTCGAGAAATCTGACCAGCGTTAAGGGTTCCTGATCACCACTTTGGCACGGGGGATCAGAGCTAGAACCAACCGAGACCCTGAATTTCTTAGGGGCCTTCTCGGGAGTTGCTGGAGGGGTATGCTTCTGTGGGGCTTTCTTCATATAAGCCTCCATCTGCTCGAGAGATAACCAAACCAGATTGCAACAGCTATTGTACAGCGTAAAATCTTAGAAACAAGAGAAAATTGCAAATTAAAACACCAAAACGAGCTAAATAAGAGACCGGAAGTGGGAGCTGCTTGAGGGAGCTGCTACTCAGCACTTGGCATCACGTGATCTCCTCCCCAAATCTGCTAATCTTAATGCCGTATTTGATGTGTTATTGTTTTATCTGCTTGGATTTAATGATATTTGATTTTATCTGATACACTTCCTGTTGTATGTTTTATGTGAGGTGCCCAAAGCCTCCAGGATTGGGCGCCATAGAAATAATCTTTGCCTTGCCTTGCCTAACTCAAATCTCCAAAGCATGCAGCATTATGAATCTGTGGATTCTACTGTAACTATAGTTTGTAAAACTTCAAAGAGTGCCTTGAGCAAGGATTTGATGAGACTGACACCACCCTCACTAACAGCAGGATTATAGTAATAGATAATACAAAGAACATTGCACACTTTTATGCTTTACTCACTGTATAAATGAGGTAGTTCATGGATTTCTAGATGATGAAGGCTGCAGTTTGCATAATTGTGTAGGGGTGGTCAAAAAAGTGTACAGACATTTTAGCAATTCTGCTAAGGCATGAAACATTTTGCCCAACATTCAGCAGCAGAAGCTCCTTCTCCTTCACCACCTGAAACACCATATGCCAACAAGGTACAGTTCCATATATCGCATGATGCAGTGACTGCTAGTACAACATCATACTATGCACAATTATAGAGTGGAGTACAGTACTGGGAAGGGAGAGATGAACATCAGTTCTAATCAGTGAAAACCAAAGGAGACCCTCTGCTATGTGCTGCAGAACATTGAGGAGGTCACACCACTTGTCTAGTATGTACCAATGCACCTAGTCTCAGTCAGATTCTCCTGCTTATTGCTCAGGTTAACCTGTGGCTTGTTTGCATGAAGTGCACATATGAGAACAATGGGACCTATGCTCTAAAGGGCTGGTAATACGTGCCTGAGGCACATACCCAACCCACATACCTACACAGCCCTGGACAGGCTCTGGATAAGCAGTATACACCACCACTAGCACCCTCAGGGTGTCAATCTGTGGTGATGCCCTCACAGCATGCATGGCCATGCAGGTGGTTGGGGGCAGAGCTGCGAGCAGGCATCCAATTGAATGCCCATACCAAGTCCTTGAGTGGATTCCTTGCACCCTTGCAGAGGGCACGCGGGGAGAAGAGCCTCGTATAGTGGCATTGCTGCCAAACCTACTGGCAGTCACCTGAGCTGCTGCTCCAGCCCTTCCCTGCAGCATAGTGGACTGGGGCAGCATGGAGGTCCAGTTCATGGTGCTGCGGCTGGAGAACACGTGGACAGATATTAGGTTACACCTGATCTTGGCAGTAGTGTTGGGCAAAGTGGCCCCAATTCGCTCCACGAAGTGATCCACCAAGTGAAGGCAAATTCGCAGAGTGCTCCGCAATGCGAAGCGGAGTACTTCATGTTGCAAATGGGTAACGTGAAGTCCATTGAAAACAATGACTTTGCGTTACTTCGCCTTCCCAAACCACTGCTCCACCAATTCTTAAGGCGAAGTACATTGAAAACAATGTACTTCGCCTTGTTTTTAAGCTCCAAAGGCGAATTTTGCAGTGTTTCATGGGATTTCAGGTCACATGGGCTGGAGATTGTTCTGCACAGCCTCAGTTTGGGGTAGTGTGTGTGTAGGAAGCTGTAGGAGACAATCTGGTCAGAGAGCTCTCTGCAATTCAAACCTTCTAAAAGCTGTTAAAAAAGCCTTTTTGAGTAATTTTTTTGCTGAAACTTTAGTTCATCGATTATAGGAAACCCTTCTGTGCTCATATCATTGAGTGTTTATTGTCTGTGTATGGATTTTGAATGTTAATGTACAACATTCAGTCTGTGTACTGAAAGACAGTGGAAGTGTGTTTTGAGGGGGGGTGTATCTGTGGTGTAGGTAGATTAACTTGGAGAAAAAGACAGTGTTTTCTGTTTTGGTGATATTTTTCTTGTTTAACTGTGTTAATGTACACACAGTAATATTTTCAATATTTCTTGCCATTTTTTTTTGCTGATTGTTGTGATGCAGCAGTGCATAATTTTAGTTTGTTTAAAATATGTAGTTATATTACTGAAGTTTTCAATTTGCTATGCATTACTTAGTGTTTGTGTGTGTGTGTATGTGTGTGACTCGTGTCATCAAATCAGACACCTTTTATTGTGCCACATTATAATTTCAGCAATGTGAAGCTGCTATCCACTGCAGCTGTGTGATTTTTGTACTTCTTTGTGGTATCTTTACTGGTACTGGTACTAGTACTAGTGACTGTTACTGCAGCAGTACAGTACCTCCCCGCGGCCTGCCCCAACCGGTAAAGGTATTCTTTTCTAGATTTGAATTTCTGATGGTGAGCACTGGTTAGGTGTTGTGCCTTTGTGTCTGCATCTCTTCAGTGCACAGTGCAATCTTAATCTGTCTGTGCATTTGCATCTCTTTAGGGCCCAATCTCCATCTGTAACTTAAGTCACAGTTGTTTCTTTGGCTTCCCTTCAGAGTACTGGACAGGTGTGGTGCTTAATTCTGCATGAACATTGTACTCATTAATATGCATTTTTAAGTCAGGACCATCATCACGAGTCACTCATGATACAAATCATGTTCTTCATCATCACAGTCACAAATCATGATTCATGATCATTCACGTTACGAATCACATTAATTTTTTTTCTAGTTACTTGGATGTATTGTAAGCCTGTTTTGTAGTATCTCTCCAAACTTCACCACCCCACCATTGTACTCATTGATACGTGTTTTTAAGTCTGGGAGTTTTAAGCTACAGCTCATCGGGGCCCGGGGAAGTACAGCCATAGACATTCACGTTTCTTCACCATCATGGTCACAAATGCAGTCACAAATCATGATTTACGATCACGTCATGAATCACAACATACATTTTTTTTTTTTAATAGTTACTTAGATGGATTGTAAGCCTGCTGGTCACGGTGCTAAACAGGGATGGGATCCACATCTGGGCCTGGGGGAACAGGCACATCCTGCTCTAGAGGACCTGGTGCTGAACTTGGTGGTGGTGGTGGTGGTGGTGGTTCAACTGCCTCAGAGTAAGGACAGGAGGTGGTGCTGGTCCTGCTTCGGGGGGGGGCACTCACAAGTTTTGAGTGGTCCAACAGGAATGGGCACCCATGCCCTCCACAGATGCACATGGTACAATGCTTACCACTACCACATTCTCCCAAAGCTGCCCCGTCCCAGACATTCCCTCACCCTGGTCCATCTCTCCTACTGAGCTCCCTCAGTCCTAGCAATCACTACTCACACTGTCACACAACACACACACACACACAGTCACACACACACAGACAAACTAACTACTTATAAAGGTAAGAAAAATAAAATTTACAGAAAGAACAAATTAAGTAATAAAGAGTACAGAAAAGACAAAAAAATGTAGCTTTTAAAAAAGCTGTTGGATCTAAATCAAAGTTTAAATCTCCTCCTCACTCTGACCTAAAAGTATCAGCAGTCACAAAACACACTACTCTCTCTCTGTTTGCACCGGAGAAAGTAAAAGTGTCTGCTTGTATGACTCACTTTCTTTCTGCCTAGCTAAAGAGCATGTGACTTACAGTACTGTAAGCCATGTGATGTGTGGGGGGGCTGCCAAATCTGAAACACCAAGTGGATCACTTAGAATCCTAATGAGGAATGCAAAGTCCATTAAAAACAATGACTTCACCTTTCTTCACGTTGCCATTCCGCCTTAACGTGAAGTGGTAATGACAAGATGAAGTGAGCACTTTGCATTGCCCACTCTGCATAGCGGAGTAGCAATGCAAAGTGCCCACTTCACATTCACTTCGCCGGCGAATTTTAAATTCACTGCATCTCTACTCGGCAGGTGTACCCAGCACCCCCTAAGCCTGGCACTACGTGGCTTTGTGCATGCCGAGTAGTGCAGGCATGCCCCCGACACACTCCCTCCACATACCCAAGGGGCTTTGGAGACAGGCACATAAGTGCCTTGCGCTGCACTTACGCACCCTTGGTGAATGCCACCAGGGGTCTGCAGGACCTCTGCTTCGCGCCATTCGCCTGTGCAGTTGCCTACGTGCCTCAGATCTGTGATACATAGGCAATGCATTTGTTTGTTCATAGGGCTCATTGAGGGTAGGATGCCATTTCTGTCAGTGTGGAAAAATTACAAACATGTTTTTGTGTTACAAATTATAGAGGTGTATACAGTTGATCACTACCTCATGGCCACTTTATTAGTTCCTCATGTCAAGGATATACTTGGGGCATTCACTGATGTGGAATAAAGTGGAAAGGATAAACAGAGAAACCCAGGACTACTGTTGCAGGGGCATAGTTACAAGAGTGCAGGGGGTGCAGTGTCACCCAGGCCCACAAGGTTTGAGGGGCCCAAATCATAATTTTGATGTTTATTCAAAACTAAGGAGGGGCCCTGTAACACTGCCTTGCACCCAGGCCCTCTGGGAATTTGCTACGTTACTGTACTTCTGCTGCTGCTGCCTAAAAACAAAACAGAGACACAAGTTAATGAATACCATTATGGAAACCAGCAGTCTGGGTATGGCTTGATTAAAAAGACCAGGAAGTCATTGTCTTCTACAGTGATGTCAGAATTGCCAGAAAACAAAATAGTATAGTGCTAGCTGCCTGTAAATGTGGTATTGGCAGAAGGAAATAAGTCTTTGTTTTACTGATACTAGAAAAAGAACATTTGGTTTTCTTTAACAGTGGTAGTCATTGAGTATCTTAGATATCCGTCTGCAAGTACATACTAGTGGTGTGCGGAATGTGGAATTCTGCTGGTGAAATTAATGCAGAATGACCATTCCTCCAGTGGAATTTTTGCAAGAATTTTATTGGTTCTTCTGCAGAATTCTGCCTGTTCTGATCCACAGAATAATGTTCCATAGAACAGCATTTTTTCACAGCAAATCAATCTGCAAGCATTCCTGCGGAAAATATTGAGATCCATGGAATAATATTCTGTATAGCAGCATTTTTTTTTCATGGAAAATCATTCCAAAATCATTTTCTGCTGTGGAATTTCAACATTCCGTTTCCAGCGAAATTCATTGGAATTTCAGTGGATGTTCAAAAATTCCACAAAATTTCATTCAGCCAGAATTTGAAAATTCTGCATAGCACTAGTACATTTTTCAAGAAAACTTTTAGTTCATCAACAACAAAATGTGTCTTTCCTCAGAATTATGGAGTTGCTCACTTTTTCCAAGAAAAAATAAATCCTCCAGCTTTTTAATGTGGCCTATTTGACTCCAAGGCTTATGGACACTTCATCTCCTTCACAATCTGCTTTGACACAGGAGGATGATGAGGCAGATGCAAAGGCTTCTATGTCCTTTAGTTATACAAGTACCAAAAGTCAATCTTCATACAGCTTATGCTGACTTTTATTTTCTCCTGTTCCAAGTTACTGCTTCTTTAACAGTTATATAAATTATTTAATTGACTGTTGTGCTCTGGCAACTTCTGCCCTCTGCTTCTCACTATTCAGCAAAATTATCCATCCACTCCTCAGTGTCTTTCCCACATCTCTTTCTGATCTCAGATGCAATTGAATTTTTATGGTGTTTGACTTGCCCTGTACAGTCTGTCCAACCTCCATGTGCATCTCTTGAAGAGTTGGACATTTTTTGACTGAAGGGACTTATAAATGTTGGCTGGTCTTTTACATCATAAGCAAGGTGTGATTGTTCTATATTTCTACAGTGGGACATTTATATAATAATCTTTACTGGCCAGCTGACTGTTACATAAGGGCTGCTTGTTTTAGCCTGTCATCATCAACCATAGAAATAATTACATTTATTTATATATGTATGTATGTATATATGTATGTATGTATTTATTTTTGCAATCTTGGCCAAGTACACTGTGACCAGCACTTAACTATGGCATGACTTGAAACCTTATTCAGATTTTTTCACTGATTAATGGGCATCATTTTTGAAACCAGTAGTCTTCACTGTTGTAAACAACAAAAACAAGGTGCTGCATCAGCATGTGGTCTAAAAGCAAAACAAAATGGTTATATTAAATGCAAGCTGAAAATAGAAAATATAATTAAAAATCTATGTTTTGACCTTAGGTCTTCTTCAGGAAATATCTAAAAGAGGAAAAAACAAAGTTAGAGTAGAGGGGAGGTAAAATGAGAGACATATATATGAGGGGAAATAATAAAGGGGAGAAAGGGGAGAGAAGTGATAAATGCAAGATTAAGAGAGAATCTGTGAAACAAAAAGGTGATGATGGGAAAGATAAAGCATAATAGGAGTGAAAGAGCTAAAGAAGTCCCCAGGTGGGGCTAATTAACAGGGCCTAGTAAGAAAGCTGAAAGGTGACAAATGTGTGGGAAGGAGACAGAGATGGAGACTTATGGTGAAAATGAAAAATAAATTAAATGTGTACAGATACAAACAGACTTCATGGTAAATAAGGGGTGACTGAAAGATGTTAGTTGAAAATAAGTCTGTCATTTAAACCAGAGGGTTACTGGGAGCCAAGGCGGATGATCAGCTTGTCTTCCATGTTTTTTCTATAGTCAGAATCCCAGAAGCCCTGCTGACGGACACAAACAGAAAGGTCATTGACACTGTGGTCCCTGGAGATAAAGTGGGATACAATGGGTTTAGCAGTGTCACCATTCCTAACTGCTCTGTAATGTTCCCTGAAATGGACAGTAAGACACCTACCAGTCTCTTCAATGTAAATAGCTGTACACTTCCTGCAAAGAATACAGTATGCCACATCAGTGGATGTGCATGAGAACTCCTTGGTGATGTGAAAAACACCTGTAGGCCCCCGAATTTCAGTCACACTGGAAATAAATTTGCAGGTTTAGCAGTGAGTCCTGTTGCAAGGTTTAGTACCTGGTAGGGAGGAACTGTTAGGAGTACATAGGCTGATTTTATCCAGGAGATTCCACAGGTTAGGTGTCCGGCAGTAGGAGGCAATAGGTGATTCTGTAAAGGAAGCACCAATGTCAGGGTCAGTTTGCAAAATGGGAAAGTTACTGGTGATGATCCTGTGAAGAGAAGGTGTGCTCTGATGGAAAGGAAGCACTAGTGGAATTCATCGTTGTTCTTGCGTGACCGTATCCTTCCTGCGGCAGTCAAGGTTAAGAGGCATGTTACTAACCCGGGAGAGCGCTCTGTCCACTGTGCTTTTAGGGTATTCCCTGTTGATAAAAAAAAACTGCATTATTTGGCTCTGCTCAGCAAAATCATCCTCTTCACTGCATAACCTGCGAAGTCTAAGAAACTGTGAATAAGGCAAGCCGTTCTTGACATGTTTAGGATGGAAGGAGCCTTGGAGGAAGAAACAGTGAGAGTCAGTGAGTTTGTAATAAACTGATGTCTTCAGATCAGTGTTCTGTTGGCTACTGATGAAGGTGATACAAATGTGATTTTTGCCTGTGAAATCCCTACAAAGTGGTTATCTCTACACATCATAAATAATCATGAGGTATCTGGTAGATTGCTCAAATTTATGAAGCTGTGTGAATGCATGTGTGGATGAGTTGTTTCTTCTGGTTCTTCCATTGGCATCCATGTATAGAGAGCCCATCCTAGATATTCTACCTATAGTAACTGACAATGACTGTCACAAATGTGATGATGATAAGAAGAGGAGGATGAGAATATGGCTGCTGTTTTGGATGAGATGGCTACACAGGAGATACGTGTGATGAAAGGCAAGTAAAGATATAGCTCGGGTTTACTTGAAAAAGAAAATAAAACTGTTAAAACATGATACTTACCATCAGACAGTGTTAGCCATGCTCTGAATAAAGGCCTAACAGTGTCCAAAGGAGAAGGACTCAAGCAAAAGGACACACAGGAGGAGAAGGATTAGATGATATGTGACAATGATGATGTTGATGATGGTAATCGGGGCTGGCAGTATAGCCTAGAGGTTGGAGTAGCATGCTGAGAATGAGCTTGGTACCTCCAATAGAGTTGAGTTTGATTGCCACAACCTCCACTTGCATACTGGGTGACTCGGAGAAAAGTCACTTAACCTACCCGGTGCTCCAGGATCACACCTGAAAACAGTCACTTGTGTCTAGTGGTCCATACTTGGTTACCAAAGAATTACATTAAAAAAAAAAAATTGATAATGATGATTATAATGATGATGATGAGGAGGAGGAAGTGGTTAATGGAGGCCTGCAAATTCAAGGATGCAAATATTTAGCCACACTAGGCCTTATGTGTCCCAATATGTTATATCATGGTCAGTGTAAGTCAAGTCCACTCTGTTCATTCACAAAAGGCAAACATCTGTTAAAACATCATACAGAAGAAGCTGCCAATCTGGACACCCTGGTGGCTGGCTTTTCTTCCTGATTACAATTATATGAGGATGATTACCTCCCAATTACATGGCAATCCCAGTTATTCGAAATGCAGTTTTTATAATTTTTGCTTGCATGCATGTGCAAGAAACATAGTGCCATCATCCGAGTTTTCCAGAGGTGTGTCAGCCTCTTCCAATTCAGTCACTGTGTTTGCAGACACGGTCGCAGTGCTCCAATCACTGCTCCAGTTGTCTATGACAGCAGTTGAAAATGCAGTGGCATACAGTTGAAAGGGAGCGCTCCGCTTCAGAGACAAGAGCTCCCCCCTCAACAAGCATGCACGCATGCATATTGCATGCTCACATGCTCCCCCTCCACACACATACTGTATAGCCGATGGGGGTGCCCAATGCTCCATTGGCTCCATGCCACCCCCCTTAAAAAAGCTTTCCAGGTGCCACGCTGGGAGCCCACCCCAGCGTGGCACACGGCCGTATGACCGACGGGGGTGCCCAATCCCCTGTCGGCTCCAGCCCCCCAAACAGCCTTACAGCTGCCATGCTGGGAGCCCACCCCAGCGTGGCACAAGTCCGTATGGCCATCGGCTCCAGCCCCCCCAAACAGCCTTCTAGCTGCCATGCTGGGAGCTCACCCTAGCGTGGCAAACGTCCCCAGTCATCTTCCTTAAAAAAATAAAAAACCCTGTAAAAAAGAAAACGTTCCCTCGGCGTTCTCCCAACCCACCCATGCCCACCCACTGTGACCCTGCCTCCCCCACATCCCCCTCACCCCATACATTGCCTCCGAGTCAGATGCAATGATCTTGTGGACCAGGAACACGTCTGCACTCTTCAAAGCTGACCACGAACTGAGGAAATGCCGGTAAGCTGTATAATGTAATAGATAGGGTTTTCTCAACTTTGCTGCATATCTCAGGCATTTTTTGGAATTTTTGCACCAAATTTTCAACATGGGGTTTTTGGGACCCCTTCTCATGAATGCTGTCACTGTCATGGCATTAATCAGGCCCGAAGGGTGATTTCACAGTCATTGCGTGAAATCACCTTTTGGGACCGATTAACGAAATGACACTGCCAGTGTTCATAAGGTGGGCTCTCAAAAAGCCTATTTTGAAAATTTGGTAGAAAGATACCTAAAAATGACTGTTTTACGAGCGTGTGTTGTGCAGTTCCTACATCAGTTCGCAAATTTTCAATATTTTCACTCCAGATTTTCAACATTGCCATTTTACCACACCTCCTTATGAGCAGTACAGCTGTCATTTTTCACATCTCGCCCATAACGTGTTTCCGCTCATGTAATGCACAATGGCGCAGTTGGTGTGCGAAATCAATGTATGGGACACATTAAGAAAATCACAGTGACACTGGTCATGAGCAGAGGTGTTAAAATGGCTATGTTACAAATTTGGTGAAAAAATTCCCCAAAATGACTGTTTTAGGAGCGCACATTGCGCAGTTCCTATGCACGCTGGCAAGTTTGCGAATTTGTAATATTTGCACACCAGATTTTCAACAGTGCCATTTTAACGCACTTCCTTATGAGCAGTACAGCTACCATTTTTCACATCTCGCCCAAAATGTGTTCCCGCACATGTAGAGCACAATGGTACAGTCAGTGTGCGAAAACAATGTTTGGGACAGATTAAGAAAATCACAGTGACACTGGTCACAAGCAGAGGTCTTAAAATGTCTATGTTGAAAATTTGGTGACAAAACTCCATAAGATGACTGTGTTACAAGTGAGCATTGCGCAGTTTCCACGCACCCTTGTAAGTTCATGAATTTGTAATATTTTCAGTCCAGATTTTCACCAGTGGCATTTTTCCACACCTCCTTATGAACAGTACAGCTGTCATTTTCCACAACATGGCCGAAATGTGTTTTCACACTTTCAGTGCAGAAATGCGTGGTTGCTGTGGGAAATCATTGTTCGGGACAGATAAAGAAAATCACACTGAGACTATTCATGATCGGAGGTCCCAAAATGCCTGTGTTAACAATCTGCTGTAAAGAAATCCCCAAACTAGTTACATTACAGGTGTGTGTTGCACAGTTTCTACGCACACTCATGACTTCACCAGGTTTTTTTAATATTTTCACAGCAGATTTTCAACATTGCCATTTTTTACACCTCCCCATGAACAGTACCACTGTCATTTTTCACATCCTGTTCAGAATGTGTTTTTGCACCTGTGGTGCCAAATGCCGTAGTCGCTGTGCAAAAGCAGTTTTCAGCTAACAAACTGATATTGCCACTGTTCATGAGGTGAGGGTCACAAAAAAACCATGTTGAAAATTTGGAGTGAAAATACCAGTGAATGCCTGAGGTGTTAGGGTTTCCGACCATAACGCCCCACCCTGTAGAGAATGACAGGCATCAGGGGTGTGACTTGGGATTCTTGCCTGTAATGCTCATACCATTCCACCGCCACCCACACCCTGCAGCCTGTGAGAGGCATCAAGGTGTGCCTCGGACTCTTCGGGCCCAAACTTCACCCCATTCTCCTATACCGCACCCATCTCACCATATTTCCTGATGGAATGGGGTGCGCATAAGGGTCAAAGACCCCAAGGCACACCATGACATTTGTCAGTGTCTGCAGGGTAGGGTGTGGTGAAATGGCATGGTCGTTATGCCTGATGACCCAAAGGCACACCCCAATGCCTGTAACTGTCTGCAGGATGGTGGTGGGGTTGGTTTCAGTTCAATACTTCGCTGCCTTTCCTATTATGCAGCTCTGTAACTTCTACACTACCAATGCCAATGCCAGCAAGCAAACATTCGGCATTGACAAATGCTTGTTACCATTTCTTTCATGATGCCAACTGTGCTCTATGTCTACTAGAATCATAGAAACATAGATCTGATGGCAGATAAGGACTGCTTGGCCCACCTAGTCTGCCCAATTAAACTAACTCCCTCACAAACAGCTCCTGCTCCTCTGATTCCCTGACAGTCTGCTGTGGACATGCATCACAGTCTACTAACTCCCACACTATCAAAGGGGGAAAAAAGTGCAGTGATTTGGTAGCTTCCTGTGGTGCCTCACAAATAGTGTCTCAGTTATGGTATCTCTAGTGCAAGGGACTCAGACACTGAACTGTGCCCAAGATTTCTGTGTCTAATGCCAGAATGGGTGGGGGAACCAATGCTGGGGGGAAGGGGCTCAGAACCTACTAACATCCTCAGAAACAATTTTGTGCAATGCTGAAGGAAAAAAAATTAGATCTAGTAATTGTACTCTTCCTCCCAGGAAAGCAGACAATCAATCATCATGTTTGGTGCCAGTGACAGAGTGCGGGAGAAGGGAATCAGTAACAAGCATGAGAACAAGAGTGAGTGCATTCAGATGAAAGACTTGAATAAGCACAGGAGTGAATATCTGACTCATAACCAACAAGTGTGTGGGGGGGGAGGTGAGTGTAAATGTGGCTAATGGTACTCTCCCCCTTTAGCGATCCCTGGTAAAGCAATACCTGGAATACTCAACTCAGAAAGGATAAGGACAGGCTGGAGGTGGTATAAAGAAGGGTGAATAAAATTATGCAGGGCCTGCAAGGGGACTCCCAAAAGAAACATCTGAGAGCACTGAACATGTACTCACTGGAAGCCAGAATTGAGAGGGAGGATATGACAGAGACTTTCAAGTTTCTGATAGCAGCACCAGCTCAACAACACATGGGCATGATTGGAAACTGAAAGGGGGGAGGTTAGTAAGGGACTTAGGGAAGTATTACTTTACCAAAAGGGTGGTGGAGCCATGGAACAGACTGCCTGCTGAGATAGTAGGTTCCAAGACAATGGAGGGCTTGAAGTTCAGGTGGAACAGAGTAAGGGCACAAAAAAATGGGCTCCACTCCAAATACGGGGGTGAGGAAGGATGACCTGAAGGGGGGAGGGGTAGGTCCCCAGATAAATACTAGATCAAGGCAACTTTGAGCAGACTGGATGGATCCTTGGTCTTCTTCTGCCATCATGGTCTATATTTCTATGATGGTAAGTTATTGCAATTCACTTATAATTCATAGAATCATAGCATCATAGAAGTTTGACGGAAGAAAAGGACCATCTGGCCCATCTAGTCTGCCCTTTTTTCCCCCCTACACCTCCCCTCCCTGTGAGCCCCCGCCCTTCCCCAATACTCAGCACCATATGATTTTCCCATGCCTTCTTGAATTCTTCCACTGATTTAGCCCCAACCACTCCATCTGGTAGTCTGTTTCAGGGCTCCACCACCCTCTCCATGAAGAAACACCCTCTCACATTGCCCCTGTATCTTTTTCCTTGCAGTCTGAGGCTGTGCCCTCTAGTTCTGACCCCCTTCTTCCTCTTAAATAAACCTTCTTCTCCCACTTTATTGAGCCCTTTTACATATATAAAAGTTTCAATCATCTCCCCTTTCCCTCCTTGTCTCCAGCATGTACAGATCCTGCTCCTTATACCTCTGCTTGTATGACTCTCCCTGCATACACTGCACCATCTTGGTTGTCCTTCTCTGAACCCTCTCCAATACATCTATATCCTTGTGGAGATTAGGCCTCCAGAACTGAATTCCATACTCCGGGTGCGGCATCACCATGGCTTTGTAAAGGGGCATTATTACCTCCCTCCTTCTGCTAGTAATGCCCCTGCCTATGCATGCCAACATTCCATTGGCCTTTCCTGCTGCCCTTCTACACTGGATTACTACCTTAAGGTTTGAGGAGACTATGATCCCCAGACCTTCTCCTTTTTTGTTACTTTGATTTCCTCCCCACCTAGGGTGTACCCTGCTCTTCTGTTCCTACTCCCCAAGTGCATCACAGTGCACTTCTTGGCGTTACATTTCAGCTGCTATGTCCCAGACCATTTTCTGAGAGTCTTTACATCCTCCCTCATGTCCTCCACCCCCCGAGGTGTCCACACTTTTGCATATTTTCATATCATCAGCAAATAGGCACACCATCCCCCTCAAACCCTCTGCAATATCACTGATGTAGATGTTGAAGAGAAGCGGACCCAAAACTGATCCCTGTGGCACTCCACTCTTCACACTCACCATCCCAGAGTGCACCCCATTTAGCACCACCCTCTGAGTTCTTCCTGCCAGCCAGGCTTCCACCCAGCTTGTTATTTTCCCACTCAACCCCATTTGCAGCTTTTGCAGCAGTCAGTGTGTAAGAGTAGGAAAGAATCATCCCAATAAGCTAGAAACTTTGACCCTTTTAAATGGATGTTAGCACCACTGAAATAAATGGACACTTCATGGACATCCCAATTATCCACATCCCAATTAAATAAGAGGCTACTACTGTGCTTACCATCAGGTAGTGATGACTATGCCCTGAATAATGGCATGACAGTGGCTGAAGGAGGAGGAACCAGGCAGAAGGGTTTGCAGTAGGAGAAGGAGGATGTAGTAGCATGACTGGAGAAAGGGGAGGTGGTACATAGAGACCTATGAAGACAAGGGTGCAAATGATTTAAACAAACTAGGCTTAAAGTCCCTCAGTCTGTTTTGTCAGACTCGGCATCAGTTGAATCCAATGTGTTCACCTGTAAAGAAAGCAAATCAGTTAAACCATGATGTTTGCCATCAGGTCACGATGGCCATTCCTGAAACAAAACCACAAGTCTCTGAATAAGGGGGACCCCAGCAGAAGAGCACACAGGAAAAGGTTGTGACAACATGTTATGAGTAGGATGTTGCAAATGGAGACCTGGGAAGACAAGGATGTAAAAGTTGTATACACACTGAGCGTAATGCATTTCAGTCTGTTCTGTAAGCAAATGATTTGTCCTGTCTGTTCTCCTGCTAAAGAAAATAAATCAGCAAAAACATGATACTTACTCTGAAATTAGGGCTGTAAATTAAGGCACGACAGTGCCTGCAGGAGGACCCCAGCAGACAGACACATTGGATGTTGAGTACTGTATATGGGAGGAGTCTGGTGACAGAGACCTGTGAAGATAAGGATGCAAATGATTTAGAAACACTGGGCCTAATGTACCTGAGGCTGTCTGTGAGTATCAGTTGAGTTCACTCAGTCATCCTGAAAAGAAAAGAAATCAGTTAAAACATGATACTTGCCATCAGTTAGTTATGGCTATGCACTGAATAAAGGCATGGCATTGCCCAAAGAAGGGCTCAGATGAGGAGGGGTGAATGGAAGAGGCAGAAATTCACGAAAGATTGGAAACAACATGCATCACCTCTTGATAAAACTATACTTAAGATGGCAGTTCCAGTGGACTGAAGAGGAGGTCAGGCACAGTGCAATTGATGATTACAATAAGTTTATAAACTCATCATCTACGTCATCTTTTTTTGACATTTTCACCTCATTCAACTATTGCCATTAGCCTACTGCCTGCTCAAGGAGTTATTGTCAGCTCCTGTTAGAATACCTCAACCGCATCTCTGATACCCCCATATTTCCCTCTGTGGTATGGCCCCATTTTACTGTACAGCAGAGAGCATTCCTCCTCTTAATAGGCAAGCTATTGTGGTGTCTCTGGCAATCAACAGCATGGAGCAAGAATGGCGTGAAGACCCATGGAAGTCATGGGAGTCTGCTGCAGTTTCATATTCCTCCTGATCAACCAGTTTTCCTCGTTTCTCCCTACCTTAGCACAAGTTCTTATGACATGCTTGGATAATGTCATGTGCTGAGATCTGTGCACACTCCCACCCAAGCTTCCCTGAAGGAAGAAGAGTGCAATCCTTCCATCAATGGTGGGCTTAAGATGATCTGGGTTCATTCCTGAACCCAGATTGCCAGTATCACAGTGCCTTCAGATCAGCTTCTTTAGACACTATTTTAACATGGGTAACAAAAAACAAGATCTCTGATTGTTCAGATGCAATGACATGACCATGCATTTTTCGAGCACAACAGCACAGGTCAAAAATGCATAACTTTATGAACCTCATTATTAATTTTTTTAAATTAAAAAAATAAATGCACTATTTTATAATTGCAATAAGTGACTCCAAGGTATGAGTAAGTGTGGCATGACAGCACTTTTCTCCGGTGTGTAAAGCACTTGACATTGCCTCATTACCAACTATCACATTACCATTCATCTTGGTAGTCTAATGGCACACCACCCACTAATGGCTGATCTAAGGTGTTTGTTATGACATTCCTCACCACCCAGGCAGTCTAGTGCCCCCCACACCAAAACTGCAGGTTCATAGAGTCAGTTTATGACATTTCCTTTAAACCTTGAAGTCCAGTTGTCCCCACCCCCAGCTTACAGGTCTGATGTGTCAGTTAATAGCATTCCCCTCACCCAGCTAGTCTAGTGGACCCCCCGCCTCACTCAATCAGCATACCTCACCCGCTACCTGTCTTGCCCACTCAGCATTCTCCAATCCACTCCACAGTGGAACATAATTCACCCTGAATGTCTTGCTTAGTAATCTTCCACCACCCTGAGATGGCAATCAGCACAGCCTATCCTCTCTCCACCTCAGCTGGCCATTATCCAGTTCACTGGAAGTGAGCACATGTCTACTGTAAGGAGGCAGTATAGCTTAGTCATTAAATGCACCAAGCTGCAAACCTGGAGAACTGAGTTTGAATCCCATCAGTCCCTTGTGAATTCTGTGTGACCCTGAGCAAGTCACTAAACTTTCTTGTGCTCCCAGGTTGCACCTGAAAACAAGTTCTGGCATAGTGTACCTTTCCTGGTTAAACAATTTACCCTTTCTCTTTACTGTAGAAACAGCTGAGTCAAGCTGTCAGAGGTCCTGTAGTTCCTTCCTGAGTGACTATTTTGTCCCCATGTTTTTTTGTCTGAGCTTGACCAGATGAACTTTGTGGAATTGCTCATCTCCCTGATATACTGCTTGTTCTTTATATTACACTGTTCCTTAAAAAAAAGCCACCAACTCCTTTTCCTGTCAGACCTATCCCACCAGAGTAGCCAGAATTAATCTTTCTCATTGCCCATGTCCTTTTCTTCCCCAACAGAACACTATGAGTGCCTCAAAGTCCAGGACATCTAAATTAACCGGACTCTTAGGCTAGCTAATTTTGTTGAGTGTAATTTTCATGTCATCTGAATTCACATGAGAACTATCCCTCTATGCTTCCTTGCTCCAACTGGAGATCTACAATTTTTGTGCTACCCAGCACTGCAGTACTTCCCTTGGTGAACCCATAAATCAAACTCTTGCCACTGATGACTATTGCACTAGTTGCCTCCCTGATCCATTAGTGTAAACCCCCCTGACAGTCATGTCCATTGACTTGACCAGTACCCTCTTCCTCCTGGCAAAACTGTAGTCCATCATGAGCATGCAGGCATTCCTTGATCCAGAATGCCCTCTAGTGGATCATAAGAAGAAGAAGACCTTTCCTCTTCGAACAGACTGTTATCAAGAGTTAACTTACCTAATAGCCTGCAGTCATTACACAAAGGTCACAGGACCATGACAACATTAGAAAAGATCCATTTGGATAGCTTTCCCCGAAGGGCATCCCTATTTCAGTAAATGACCTCCTCATTTCTTCATAACATTTTCCCTTATACCATTACGGAAAACAGTCAGCTACTCTCTCTAGCTAACCAGCCATTCTATTATCAGTACAGCAAATGACATATAGTGCAGAATCAATCCATGCAATAATTGCAGTTTGCGGTCAGGAAGCACAGTAGGGGTAATGTGCTTCTTGATTATGAGCTGCAAGTATTGTATGGATTGATTCTGCACTGTATGTCATTTGCTGTATTGGTGAGAAATCAATCATGGGTGTGCAAGTTTTACTTTAAACTTCTTAGAGTGCATCTGGTTGTTCTGTGGACTTTGGATCTTGTTGGGGGTAGCCACCTACTGGCAGCACCACCTTGAGATTCACCAGAGCACGGCTGACCTAATACCGTTTTGTACTCCCTCTAGCTGCAGTGCTTAGCTATAGATCACACTTACTTGACCTGTACTGCAGAAAGGCAGATTTTCTACCCTTCTCTAACATCATGGTCCTGCAACTCACCTCCAGCTCTTAGGCTACTTTTGCTGTGGAGTCCCTTTAAATTCTAGCTTAACAACACACTAACCAAATGTTCCCTTCCTCCTGTGTGGCAGGTATTATGGAGAAATCCTTTGAATATGCTTTCACAAAATTCCACACTTTTCACAAAAACGCATGAACTTTGACACTAAGTACTGAAATCATTTTGCAATTTCTGGCTGCTTAGAACTGCTTAGAACTGGCTATCCTTTAGGCAAGCTAATAGAATGCTGCATACACAGCCTTCATTGTTGGGTCTATAAGCCTGCTAAACCTGGTGACATTGTGTTCTCTAGTTTTAAAGTTGCAATAGCTTAAAATGTTGCAGTTTACATATATGAGCAATTTCATAAAAAATGTCCAAATGTCTGGCTACTTATAATTCAGTGTTCATTCAAGATAAGGATCCAAAATGTGGCACGCATATCCATGAGTGACAGGGATTGACACATACTGTACTTAATGCAGTGGAATTTAGGAGTTTTAAAATTAGGCATAAATAACTGAAAGTTAAGTTTTGGTTAGTGCTTTGCAAAATTTTCCAGTTCAGGCAGAATGGAATTCATCAGAATTTCAGAAAATAGCACCTATTTATGTGGAATTCCATATGTAACAGAATTCCGAAATTTCAGTAGAATGGGTATCATGGATTAGTAAACCTCAGTTCACACAAACTGCCTATTCCTTTTTCACAATGTGCAAAAAATTATTCCATGATGTATGTGATCCATGGAAAGTTATTCATCTGTACACATAGAAATACAGTTTGGAATTCTGCGGGAATTCAACAAGAAACTTTCAAAAAGCATTTCAGAAGAGGAATTGCTATTCTGCACAAATTCTGCTGGTGCAATTCCTTTTTCCACACAGTTCTGGTTTTTGCACAATTTCATATAATTATCATGGAAATTTCACAATATTTCATAAAAGATAAATCATAATGTTGACTGAATTTACTGGCAAAAGTAAAATTTAGCTCAGCCCTGGTATGCAAACACCCACTCCTCTCTGGTAATGCTATACTGGTCTTAGCATCAGCTTATCTGCTCCTACTGATGTTTTCTTCAAGTAGCAAACCAGCACTTAGTGAAACCTATCATCATTTCACATTTTTTTCAATAGAAGTAGTACCTGTCTTACAATTTTAGCTCCATGTCCCTACACCTCTGCCATATTTGCATCTAGTTTTGATACCTGCCCTGAACCTATTACTTCTCCAAACCTACATCTCTGTCTTTACTCATTATGATTGTAGTTTTGAATTAGATGTACACAAGGAAAAAGACAAAAAGAACTGCAAAAATAAAATTAAATGCAACCAAAATATATATTCAACAAAAGTACATGAAATAAATTAACCACCCTCTTAAATGTCACATAAAAAACAGCAAGTAACTTTCAAATACAGTAGCCACCAGTTACACTGTTTGACAGAACTCTGTTAGACACAAACTAACAGACAACCATACTGATGCAGCCACATAGTGCAGAGAGGAGTCCATCCCCCCAAGACAGCTCTCACAGAAGCACACAGCATTGAACTACAAAGAAAAGGTCTATAAAACTATCAGAACTGATTTCCAAAATAATTGATATCACAAGTGCTGCAGAAGAACCACAGCAGGACTGCTGAGCAAACAGATTGATTTTTTTATTTTAAAAAAGCTTTTAATCAATAGACTTAGTAAAAACTTAGCTGACAAATTCAAACTCCATCACTGTTTATCTAGTGCTGCATAGTACAAAAGCACCATGTAGGCTACATCCTGTTTCAAAATAGAGTACCATACAATCTGCTTAGACTGCAGTCTCTGCAGGTCCAATGGTACTTTGTTTACAGTATTTTCTTGATCCTCACCTCTGTAAACTTCCCCAGTGAAACTTTAACTTCACCACTTTGTGAATTTATGATACAGCACTTAACAAATAACAGGCTTCACTTACGTCTAGCTCTATCATTTTGTTCAGTTTATTTCAGTATCCATAAGACGTATACCACTATTTAAAATTATTCCAAACTTGACCAAGAAATCTGTGTTCAACATCTATGCTCTGCTGAACTTGAAACCCTGTTCAGGTTGATAGTGTTTGAATGGAATTAGCCTGCAGACACTGTGGGCTGTTGCACCATTGTCAGCATTAGTAATATTTGTCTTTTTTAAATTCATAAGTACTTGCTATTGAAGTCCCATATTATAAATAATTTGGGGTCAAGGTTGGTTTGACTACTCCATGTGTCCAACACTTCTGTCATAGCAGTGTTCAGGTTTGTCAGTGATGACTGGACATAATGTTTGTCAATAGTTAACTGTGGGCAATTACACCATCCTGCTGCTTTGTGTGCTTGGCATTGCTCGGTAGAAAGAAAGTACACTCCAGGATCATCTTAACTACACAACAATGATTCTCTGCAGTTGAACCAGGTTTTACTGGCTTGACACTATGCTAATTAAAATGAATTTCAGCTGGTTTGAAGAACCACATTTGCAAGATCAAACTTTGGGGAGTTTGCACAGCTCTAGTTTCTCTGAATGTCATTTGTTTTATGTTTTTTCAATCTATGAATATTAAGCACTAGCTAAACTGTTATACGACTACAAAACTCAATATTCTGACCTGAGATATAGAATATCTTTTTGTACTGGGGAATGGGGGTGTCTATAACTAAATTGTGGTTTCTCCACTTGTTAGTTGTGGTCTCACCATTTCGCTAACATAAATAAATGATGTATTTCTTAGTCAACCTATTGTGTATTCCTTATTTATCCTAAACAAATAGCTTTATCCTAAAGAGAATAAATAGTCTGTATCAATATCTAAACTGGTAGTGGTTTGAAGCCATAAACTAAATAAGATAATCTTTTGACAAAAAAATCATTTCTCTAAATAGGTCTCATCATATTTCTGTTCCACTGAATTTTATAGAAGCTGCTGAATCATGCCACACATCTTTGCACTGTCATATCATAGATTAGTCTTCTTTCTTCACCCCAATTGCTATGTTGTGCTTTCCTGTTCAGATATGAAGCTGGGTAGTGGTTTTGCTCACATAGAAAAACTATATGGGTATTTAAACATGTACTGTTAATACATCTTTTACTCTTCACTTCTTCATGACTAAACAGGTGTTACTACCAAGACTGAATCGCAAAGTAAATATTAAGTTTTTATTTCATCTTCCTCTAACTGGACAGACAAACCTTTCAATATGGCATGCCAGTTTTTATTTTAAATTAAGGTTACACATGTGTTGCATCCTTGTTTGTAAACTTGGAAACAGGCTTAGGGTTAAATTTCAAGCAGTTTATGATAGAATGATATCAAAGTCTGATATGAAGGCAGGGGAAGGGCAGAACTCCAAGTATCATTTCATAACTGCTTATTACCATGTCATTATACTCAAGAGCTATTTACTGTACTAATTCTGACTGTCAACCCTTCCTAAAGCAATTCTGACACAGAATAGTTTATACAGGTGAAAAGGAAAAATGAGAGACAACAAAAGCATCAAAGAAGATTCTGTGACTAGGTTTGCTATTGTAGTTTTGCAGCTTTGGAGGTACAGGTTGCCTATCATGGGAAACCATATTGCCAATGCCTCCAATAGTCAGGGACCATAATGAATAGTAATGTTTGGAGTACTGATGTGCCTTCCAAAAGAAATGCAAGATGAGTTTGGTGTATTTCTCTGAGTGGTGCATCTCTTGGAACAAAATCTAGATAGGTGAAGTGTCATTCTGTTTAAGAATGCAGATGTCTTTAATCGTGTTGGTTTTGAGAGAATAATACATTAGGAATAGACAATCTGTTGTTAAGTTTTTGTAATGAATTCAGTGTTTATGAGAAACCGACATTTGGGGAAATAGGAGTCATCTGATTATCCACAACATTGTAAACTAGAAAAAGACTGCATTAAGCTGGGATGCTAGAGATAAAAAAGCAATAGTACACACAAAAAATATCTCACAATCACCCCCTGATGTTAGTAAGAAATGATGCCAGCTCTCCAAAGTATATCAGGTGCCCAAAATGTATTTAAAGAGGTGTCATAGTTAAAAAAATGCCTTGACACATTTCAGATAATAGCAAAATCCTTTTTCCAAAAGCCTTTTGAAAAAGGATTTTGCTATACTCTGAAATGCATCAAGGCATTTTTTAACTCTGGCACCTCTTTAAATAAATTGTGGGCATTTGATATACTTTGGAGAGCTGACATCAATTCTTACTAACATTGGGTGCCACGTGCAAGATATTTTTTCTGCATACTATCCACATTATTGTTATAGTCATGAACAGTTGTAATACACATTTTGTTACACCACCTTGTCAAAGTGCCCCAACTCTACAATAAAATACCACATCATCAATGAGAAAGCACTATATATACACAGAACCAATTTAATCATTCCCCTCTAATTTGAATACCCAATGTGAGTGTTAATTTGTACCAGCTGAGTTTTTTTTTTGTAATGTGGACACCTGTCTTCTAACAACTGAACATAGATCACAATAACTCATTTCACAAAGACCTCTTGAAAGTCATCTGATGATAAGGGCATCCAGTCATTAATAAACTGGGTTGGATTTATACTAAAGGCCTTACTGGGACAGCATCTCATCCTGCTGCCAATCTATTGAGGAAATTAGTTCTATAGGTGAAGTGGTACAGTACTCCCAAGAAAGCTGAAACCCTTTAACCTTTATGAGTCAAAGCATTTCTTTTAACTGAATGTAATCCCCATTTGAAAATAACATAAATAGTCGGCTATACAGTACTAGTACCCAGTGACAAGATACACTATATAATGGGCTATATTGAACAACAGCACAGGAAGTTCAGTTGAAATTAATTGTGATTTATTGTGCTTTACTGTGTTATTTCTGGATATTCTGCATCATGTCAATGGCTTACACTGCATTCATGATAGGTAATTAATAACAGAAATGCATGTTAGTCACACTGATCACCCACTATGTGTTAGTTGTTTGATGGAAAGAGGCTTGTGAACTAGAAGTCTATATATGAGCTTTTTTTAGTTACAATTTGAAATGAGCTTTCTGATGTGTTATCTGTCAAGAATGACAATACAAAGAAAAAAGTGATTTTCTATGTTTTTGATGTTAACGATTTAGGTAGCAAGAAATACATTTTCTTAGAAATATATTTTGTTGTTAAACAACTCATGTGTGGATGTCATCATGGCTGAGCCGTGGGCTTGGGACAAATTACAATGCAGGCAATGGTCTTCATTTATTCTTTATTCCCCTCTTCCAATATGTCACTCCTTGGGTTTTAAACACTAGCCAGGAGAAATGATCTAAATACTTTTTCCAGTGTAACATGGGTCTTAAAAAGCTAAGACAATCACTTTATTATATTAAACTTATAGCTGATGCTTTGTTTTTTATGTCTGTTTAATTAGTACCAAAATTCAACCAGAGATAACGTGAGTAGGATACATTGTTATGGCTTTGAATCTATTATCTTGTTCTGACAAAAGTGTGTATATGGCTGCAAAGGAACACTAATATAGAAGAGAAATCATGATTAACCATACTGTAGGAAAGGAAAACAGACCAGCCTACCACTACAGGGTATCCAAAATATGACCACAATCTCAGTGGCAAAGGAACACTTTTTTTTCCCCCTTTGGTGGAGGTACAGCTAAAAAAGTAAGAATATATTGAAAGTGAATTGTGTATGGCTTAACATTGATACTTACACACTGTAATGAAGGCAGAAGTCTTCACTTTGTATCTCTAGAGCAGTTTTAAAAATACATAGGTGTAGTGATAAACTATGATGTGTTTTCATGTATTTATTAGTATAGCTCAAATTATGTATTGAGCTTAAAATTATGTTAGACAATTTATTGCATTTTTCATTCTCCAGAATACACACCATTCAGATGAAGTACCTTGTTTGCAGGGTGTTCCCAGCACCAATATATTTAGTTATAACTTTCATACAGTATCAATATTACGCGTCGATAGCTCAGCAGTTACTGTAAACATATCTATATTATGATGGTGTAAGAAATACTCTCCCACAAGTACATGTTTAAGCCATGTAGACATTTCACATTATTTGGTTTTAAACAGAATGAACTTCTATATAACTATTATTTTGTTGTTATTATGTTAAAGTCAATTTAAAGTTGCGTAAGTCTGATAATGAAAGTTTAATATGAGTATGATGCTTTGGAGCACATCACCATGCAACCTGATGTTGTTTCCCAGTCTTGTATTGTGGCTATCCTTTTAAAGGCAGGGATATCTTGAGACATGGTAGTTCTCACATTTATCATAATTAAAAGAAATTTGATCATGTCCAGGTGTATAAGGATGTAATGATCTTACCTATTGTTTGAAGTTCTTCAATGATCTGGAATGAATGGCATGCAAACTCTCATGACAGGATAAAGCATGGTAAAGCTGCTGTAAACATGTATGTATTTTTTAAACAACTGAACATTTCAACTGAATCTTTGCTCCTGTACTGTTAAGGTAGTCCCATGGAACATTGCATAGCAAGAGTATGGCAACTAAGATTCAATGCAAAAAAGTGCAAAATCATGTATTTGGGGGCACAGGAACCAAGGGGAGGCTTACATGATGGGGGGAGAGATACTAATGGCCACTAAAAAGGAAAGGGGTCTGGGGGTATTCATACCAGATGATCTAAATTGGGACAAACAATGTGTCAAGGCTGTGGGGAGAGCCAGTGGGATACTGGGGTACATAGGGAGAGCTATCACCAGCAGAAGAAAGAAGGTGGTGATGTCTTGTAAAAATCACTAGTGAGACCTCATCTGGAGTACTGTGTCCAGTTTTGGAGGTCGCATCTCTGAAAGGACATAGACAGGGTGGAGGCAGCCCAGAGAAGGGCATCAAAAATGGTACAGGGCCTGCACCAAAAGTCATATGAGGTGAGACTGGAGGACCTCAATATGTATACCCTGGAGGAGAGATGAGAGAGAGGGGGATATGTATTTATTAGCTTTTGTTTACCTGGTAAACCTTGAAATATTTCAAGGGCACAAACAAAAGGTTCAGGAGGGTAGCATCTTTCAGAAAAAGAGATGTTCTAAAACAAGGCAGACTGGGTGGGCCAAGTGGTCCTTATCTGCCATTAAAGTCTATGTTTCTGTGTTTCTGTGTTAAGGGATAATGACATGAGGCTGGAAGGGAGTAGACTAATGGGTAATGTTAGGAAGTATTCCTTCACTGAAATGGTGGTGGATGCATGCAACAGCCTCCCAGCAGTGGTGGTGGGGGAAAATTTTGGTAGGGGCAATCACAAATGCATGGGATAAGCATAGGGGAACCCAAGTGATAGGAAAGAGAACAAAGCCGAAGATCAAGTAGGGTCTGTGTTTTTTGCAACAGATAGGGAAGATGGCAGACTGGGTGGGCTAGTGGTCCTTATCGACCATTAGATTCTGTTTTTCTAAATTGAGCTGTAGAACTGAATTTTCCCAAATGAATGTTGTTCTGTGTGACTTGATTTAGTATGAATGCTGATTCCCAAACAGTTCTGTTTGTATTCATGTTTTATAAATGTGATATTTCCAGCAGCATTTGTGACCTTGTGCATGGCTTAGCTGTTCTATTTGAATACATATAGAAGAAATACTTGGTCAGGCCCAAAAATCTTTCATTTGAGTTCCTGAATACAATATAGATCTTATTTTGAGACATTGCAGATTTTAATGTACTTTTCTCACACAGCTGAGCATGCTGCAACTTCTCTTTGTCTTTTAAATTTTTATTGGTTTTGCAATGAATTAATAAACATAAAGAACAATTATGAAGAAAATGTAACAAAAAGTGTCTCATAATACTTATTATAAGGTTGTAAAGGACTATCAATACACTATTTAAGCTATCAGTAGATCTGGTGTACAGTAACATCTGATAATTTACAGTGCATCACTTTTTCATCTATTACGTATCCCCATTTTAAAGAAGCAGTAAAACAGTACTTATCCAGCTTCTAACCAGCAGAAGCATGGTGTCCATATTTTTGCAAATATCACAGTGTTATTGTTAGCTATATGGCTCAGTTCTTTTATTTAAAGCTGTATTCATCATATATTTGACCAAGTCATTAATATTCAGTATGGATTTATCCTTCCTTTTGCTAAATATTATTCTCTAATACAGTGATCATTAACCATTTCATTTCATTACAATCTATACAGAATAAGGAAGAGATGCCCGCAAGAATGAAGAGACAGAACAAGGAAGAGGTGTCCCCAAGAATAAAGATTCTAGGATCCAATTCAGTGTTGGCTCACAACTCTTGGAAACACACTTTTTGAATTAAAATTCAACAAGGGGAGATGAGAAGACAGTCCTGTACTATATGGAGCAGATCTGAATGACTATTTTCACATTTCCAAAATTTACAATTTGTGGCAATACCCATCTTGAATAACCTGAGAGGTGTATAGTGCCAGTTATGAATAATTTTTATATTGTGTAAGTCTACCTTGTCTATCCATGCTTGACTTGTATGCATTTCTCCATATTAAATCTCAAGTTTTATTTCAAATAAAATAGTTCAAGCTTTTTCACCAATTATTTTTTGTTCTTAAAGTTAAATGTTGCTCAGAATTTAAACATAATTTATAGATTTGACCTGCTCCTCCTTTGCCCCAGCTATGTTAAGGAGGTACTCCCATTCTTTATCATTAGAGATGGACAATTAATTGCTTAAAATTGCAGATAAGGCCTCACTTAATTGAAAATATAAATAAAACTGGCTGATTGAGGTAGCACGTCAAATGTGTGTGTCAGTTACAGTGTAGTAAATACTGCACCATAAAAAAGCATGAGTGAAAAGAGATCCAGGAAATGATAGCCTGACCATTACAGTGCTATAGAGGGAGCTCTTTTCACTTAGGCCCAGGACTTTAAGAATCAGGTTGTGGAGATAGTGAACTATCTGGCTGTGTGTTGTGGTGGTTAGAGAGACAGGCCTTGAGTCTGTGGCATAGCCACTAGACCGGCTGGAGTTTTGACCCCTTAGGGTATTTTTTTTTGTTTACCTGTGGTGCATCTCAGAGGATATATATTTATTTTGCAGGGGGTGGGGTTTGGTGGGTGTGAAGCCCCCAACATAACGTTGTGTGAATTACATGTTTGTTGTTGGGATGGGGGAGAGATTCCAGTGGGTGAGTGGAAGTCTGCCAGCCCCCTTGTGTTTGTGCTCAGTGGTTAGGTGATGTAGTTAGTGCTCACTATTTTTACTAAGTGCCGTGCTCTTTGTAGTGTTTTTTCCTGTGCAGATTTTGACAGCAGTGTATTGTCTGCAATGAATTGATATAGAGCCTGTGATTCATAGAAAGAATTGTGTTTTATTTAGTTCTGTAAAGTAAATGATAACTTTGTAGCAAAAGTAAACTTTTAATTGGCTGAACAACAGCACCTGACTTTTCGTTAATCTTTTTTAACGCATAGTTAGAGTGAAAAGTCCTGGCTGCATGATCTCTGTTGATAAGTCCTACTTCTTCACAGTGTAGGCACAGCAACACTCTGTGGCAGCCTTTAAATTCCCCCGGTAACAGAGTCACATGATGCTGAACTCGGAGTAGCAACTGCTCTGCTGAGTTCTGTCTGATCCAGCAAACAAATTATTGATTTGATTACTTCCTGCCTTGGAAACTAGCAGATAAGTGTTATGTTTCAGTAAATTAAGCTATCCTGCACCGATGGAGGAAGAAATAATGGAGCAACAGCCCAGCAAGACTTTTCACAGCAAGATGATTTGAAAGGAGAACAAGAACCCGGCATTATGCTGGAGTCAAAAAGGCCTCAATGAAGAAACTCTCCCGCTACCCCAGAAGTGGGCACTGTTCTGGCTGTGACTACTGAACAGGTCTATGCTGAACTACAAACTATAAAGGCTGTGGTGCTCTCTCTGATAGAAGACCTTAAAGACATTAAACCTAAAAGAACTTACTTGGAGAGTTACTAATGTTGAAGTCTGGGAGTCTTCTTTCGAAGATCAGTTGGTAAAACTGGATCCGGAGGTGATCTCAATGTGAAGAACTACTGTTAAACTGGAGGAAAAAATGGAAGACTGAGAAGGGAGGTCTCGTTGGAAAAATTTAGTTCTGCTGGGGCTCCCGGAGGGGGAAGAAGGGCCAAATGCTATTGAGTTTTTACAAAAATTCAGCTATAAAATTGCTGGTCCCTCTCAGAGTGGCCCCAATTACATTATCGAATATGCACATCTTTCCTTAAGACTGAAGCCAGCTGAAGGGGAATCACCATGGCCTCTGATCTTTAAAGTACTCAGTTACTTGGATTGGGATCACTTGCTCAAGTTGGCTAGAAAAATTGAACAGCTGCAATGGGCTGGTAAGAAAATCAGGCTGGTCCCCGATCTGACTTTTACCGCAGTTTGCAACCTAACTTATAGACTGGAGGAATTAAACATAGAGGCCCGGATATTCAAAGCACTTGCACATGGCACAACTGAGTTGTGCCGGTGCAAGTACGGACTTGCACCAAGGAGTGATATTCAATGGGAGCCAGTCTGCAGCACAAATCTCATTGTGCCAATGTGCAACTATAATGAATGCAGGTGCAAGTGCAGGGGGCGTGGCCATGAAAATCCAGCGCAGTGCAATATTCAACTGTGAAACCATGGTGCAGGAGCAGAGCAAATCAGAGATGCGCTGAGCAGACTTGTTCCTATAGATACAAGGTGCATGCACACAGAAGGCTCTTATGCCAGGTGAGAGGGAGTGAGAGAAAAAGAGAGAGAGAAAGAAAGAAAGAAAGAAAGAAAGAAAGAAAGAAAGAAAGAAAGAAAGAAAGAAAGACAGGCAGACAGACAGACCAAGGCAGATACAGAGGGAGAGGGACACAGGTGGCAGTGAAGAGGGAGACTGAGGCAGAGAAAGTGTGGGAGACAGGCAGACACACTGCCAGGCAGTGCACCAGGGTGGCACACAGCCTGCAGCAGCCAACCAACCAGGGGGATATTGGACAGCAATGACCATGAATAGTGCACCCTTCATGATGGAGGTCATAATGAGGGGTGTCAGAGACAGCAGGAACAGTGACATGGCTGTTGAAGGGCCCGTCGGCGGTATGTCTGACACAGGTGGTACTGTGCCCCCAACAACTGTGAGCAGTACAGTGACACGGAGATCATGGGCTGATACCGCCTGAACAGGGCCATTCTGAGGCATTTCTGTGAGCTGTGCAGTGAGGAGATGCAGGCACCCACCAGATGGAGCCATGCCATGTCCATGGAGACAAAGGTGACAGCCATGATGTGCCTGCTCACCATGGGCACCTTCCAGAGACCAACAGGGGACATCACAGGCATAACCCAGTTGGACACATCCTGCCTCCTCACACAGTTTCTCAATGCTCTGCTGCCATGTACATCAGAATACATCTGTTTCCCCAGCACAAAGGTGGAGCATACAGCAACCATGCAGGACTTTGACAGGGTAGCCCATATGCCTGCATATGATTGGGGCCATTAACTGCACCCACATGGGCATCCACATTCCACCTGGCCCCGAGGGTGTGGCATACATCAACAGAAAGGGGAGCCCGAATGTCAACTGCCAGGTGGTGTGCAATGCCATAGGGTGCAGAACCAATGTCTGCACCACACACCCTGGGAGTGCACATGATGTGTTCATCTAGCACAACTCTGCGCTGTGCCACAGATTTGAACATGGAGGTATCCCCACGGGCCACCTAGTGGTGAGTATGGTACGGGCAAGGGGTGATGGGCAGAGCATACCTTGGGATGGGGGTGGGCAGGGTGTGCATGTTGGAGTGGGTGCCAGATACAAGCAAGGGGTGTAGTATAGCACAGCGGAGGGTTAACCATGTCAATATTCACACAGGGGACAGCGTCTATCCACTGCAGCCCTGGATGCTCACCTCCTACTGGCACCTATAATCCCCAGTAGAGGAATGCTACTACGAGGCACACGCCAGCACATACAACATCATCAAGTGAGTCCTTGGCATGCTGAAAGCACAGTTCTGTTGCCTAGACAGGTCAGGCAGTGCCCTACAGTACAGTCCCTTGAAAGCCTGTGCCCTATTCCTGGCCTGCTGCATACTGCACAATATGGTCATTGACCATGGGATAGTTGTCGAGGCTGATAAGGGTGACAGTAGTGGGGACAATGGAGGCAATGGGCCAGAGGGAAGTTGACAGCCCCCCCCGGGTGGAGGGATCCCCAGCTGATCCAGCAGGCAAGACGTCACTGGGTCACCACTGCACGGGAGCACTATGGTGCACACAGGGAGGTAGTGCAATACACATGCATAGGCCACGCAAACAGGTACAGCACACATGCAGGGGCATGCATGGCAATGGACATGCTCACACTGAGGCAGAAAGCAAGGGTAGGGGTGACAGGGGTACATGTCTACACACAGCACCCCTCACAGTGCCCCCCCACACACACACGCATCCACACACACAGGCGTGTGTATGTGGCATGGATCAGATGCATCGCACCAGTGCACAGGTGCAACCGGTGCAAGACTGCTGTCATCATGCCCACGCCACATGGCCCAGCAACTGGGCAAGCACACACACAGGCAGCGTGTGGTGCAACACACAGGCACCACACCTGCAGTAGGCACACACACACACGCTGCCCATGTGCACACTGGGCAGCAGCTACAGACTGCAGGCTGGGTGGACTGCACATCAGTTCTGCTGCACAGAACCATGGCCACCATGGCCACGAGGTGGCCATGAATGGGATGATTAGCAGACACAGGCTGTGCATCAGCTATGGGGGGTGTGCAACAGCCCCCCAGGGGTGGAACTGTGGGACCATGATCGTGTTCATGTGGGGGTGTCGAGGCGTGCAAACAGCCCAGCCCCGGGCCTACCTAGGATGCCGACATCAGAGCCCGGTGTCGACTGCGAAAGGGTCACCTGACGCTGGGTACGCGTGGGGTGGACGGTGCACTGTGGGGGGTCATTTATGCCCGGCCATGCCCTGTGGCAGCCAGCAGCACAAAGCCATCTCAGATCACAGTAACAATGTGAACCAGGCATGCAGTCATGGCCTCCTGCATGCACTGCATCCCTGCCAGGATCTGTCCAGTGCCCCTCTCCTGCTGCTTGCCTAACTGGCACACCTCCATGCACAGTATTTGCACCCCAGTGGTGAGCAGCACCTGTTGCTGAATGGACACCCATAGCAAATGGGTATGCTCAGCCAGTGGGTTGGCGTCCTGCGACTCCCAGGCAGGATGCAGATCCCCATGTGGTGACCGGCCACACTGCACAGCCCCCTCTCTCTGGTGGATGCTGCACAGTGGGGTTTGCAAGGGGCTTGGGTATGGCATGCACATTGGTTGTGGACCCTGTGTCCGGCTGCCCGGTGGCAACTGCAGTCTGTTTCTGTCACCCGTCTGGTCGCTGCATGCCACCCAGCACCTGCACAGCTGCACCACCTCCACCACAGGGCACAGCCAGGGCAATGCACACTGCTGCTCCCAAAGTGGTGGTAGGCAGCTGTCCCACCGCTGGAAGAGTGCTGGGCATGCTGCCTGTGTCAGTGGCCAGCAGGGGCATCTCCTCCACAATGGTGGCCATGCTGTCCAGGATGAGCGTTATGTTGTCATTGGTGTCGGACCCCGCCCCGATCTGTGTCTCTTCGCACAGGACCCCAAGGCTGGCATCCTGCAGGAACACATCTAGGGCCTCATCTGACCCCAGGTCCAGGACATCCACCTGCACAGTGGTGGGGAGCTGCTGCCTGTCAGGCTCCAGGATGCCCTTGAAAGTGGAAGGCTGGTCCTCTGAGGCCAGTCCAGCGGACACGGCTCCTGCCGCCACTGCCACTCCGTCATCTGCATGGAGGCGTGCTGGTGCTGCAAGAGAAAGAGAGGCATGTTAGTGATGCATTGCCCACATGTGCCCCCCCACACTTCCACTGCCTGTGTCCTGCAGCATGGCATGTGTGTGGGTGCACAAACCTGCACATGACAGGCATGCCAGCTGCATGCACGCCAGCATGGCTGTGTATGCACCCTTCACGTCCCCAGCTGTGCATGGCTGACATACTTACCATGCAGTGATGGGCTGCCACCTGTCTGGAATCCACCACCATGCTCACCCCCCCACCATGCTGCTGCACGTGGTGGCTGCCACCATCTCTTCTTGTGCCATGAGCGGTGGCACATCTGCAGACCTCCCTCTGGTGGCATTCCAGGATGCACAGATGGCCACCACCTTCTCCTTGATGTGCCTCTTGTCCGTGCCCACTTTTTTTCTGCACTCCTGCATGGACTGCTGGTGGCTACCCTGCTGGTTGTTGCATGCCATCACCTCCTCCCAGGCCCCAGCCCTGGCCTGTGGTGTGCCCGTGGCACCACTCAACAGGGTCCCCCCTATCAAGGTAGACATCGAATAGGGCCTCTGTCTCTGCCTTTGTGAAATTATGCCTGCTGCAAGCAGGCCCATGCTCCTCACCCTCCTCACGTTCTGAGATGTCACTTCCTGTGGACATGGACAGCACAGTGTGTCAGTGGCAGCATCACCCTTTTTCATCCCATCCTGCTGTGCTTGCTGCACCCAGTGAGCTGCAGTGGCAGGTGCAACTTACCCCGAAAGGATGCAATACTGGTCCATGGCCTGTGCTGTTCCGTGGCGCTTATGTAACACAACACATGCAAATGAGCTTTGGCGTAACGGTAATGACATGCTAATGCCCCCAGTACACCATGTATTGGCTGATGAGCTCATTTGCATGTGGCATCCGAATATCGTGATTTTGTTCTGTGCGCAATGAGATTGCTCCAGAGCAAGTCGCAATGCAATGCGCATGCATGCGTGGTGTGCAGGCCCACAGTGCACATGCGCCGAACAGTATCATAGTGTAAATTGCACACTGTGCACTGACTGCATGATGGGAGGCATGGCACATGTTGCACCAGGCCTGCTATCGTGCATGTGCGCACTATGCAGAGGCGAGCGACCCCTGACCACTGCTGTGACCCCTGACCCCTGGATCACCACCTCACTCATGACCCAGCCTAGCCATGCCCATGCAGTGCATCTTTGAGACTGTTTGATGGGCATACACAGCGTATGTTCCCTTGCATCTTGTATCTGGCGCATGCTGTGGCCATGTGCACTTACTGAAGCCATTTTGCTCACTGGCTACAACTCGCAGCGTGGTGCAGCGAAGGGCACTAAGGGCACAAAACTGGACGCAGGTAGAGCTGGTGAACCTGATCACATGTGTCCATCCCCATGCCCCCCAACTGTTTGGCCAGGCACCCTGCAGCAGTCCAGAGTCGTGGTGGCAGGGGATTGCTGCCACACTGCAGCAGTGGACCAGGGTGGCCAGGATGGGGGACCAGTGCTGCCACAGATATGGAGACCTGGTGAGGAGAGACCCTGAGCACCTGAAGAGGCTGGAGGTGCATGTCAGGTGTGCCGCTGTGCCACAGCCAGGTGAGTACGCCCATATTGCATGTGTGACCTGGTGCTGTATGGTGGTGTTGGCTAGGCTGCCTGACATGCCCTGTAGAGTGGTGCACTGTCATCATGTGCATCGCAGGGTGGCAGTGCCAGCCACCATTTGTGTTGCGATGCAGCTGTGCGGGACGTGTCGGGCAAGGGCTCACCTTGTGCACAGGGTGGGGGTGGTGGGCAGCTGCTGTGGATGCTTACTGTTGTGTACCTGTCTATGTTCCATTCACAGGGCCTGAAAATCACCTGATGGTGGTAGCAGTGACAGCAGCAGGCAGCAAGCCACAGTGAGACATGGAGGCAGCGCAGGAGTGGCTCCGGCAATAGCGGGGCCCAGAGGGCAGGTAGGTACTGTCATAGTCCTTCGCACTTTGCATGGGGGGTGGAAGGGGCATGGGTACATGCATGGCCACCTGTGCCATGGCAGCTGTGTGTGTTGCACTGTGCATTATGCTTTCCACTGTTATGTATCCATTGGACATGTGTGCCAGCAGTTGGTGGGGTTGGTATGCTCCCGGCTACCACTGACGTTGCTGTGGTGCTGCCGGTGCACTGTGCCATGTGACTGTCATTGTGAAGTCGGGTGGCAATTGTGAGGTGGGGACCACCACTGTGCACTGTCGTGGTGTGCCGCATTACTGGTAGGCGTTGCCCCACCCCCCTGTGGGTGGCCAGTGCGGGCCCTCCGGGGGTGTGTAGTCCTACTACCCATTGTGTGCTGTGGGTGGGCATGGTTCCTTGGGACATTGCACTGATCACCTGTCCTGTTCCTTGTCATAGGTGTCTGGCGTAGAAGACAGAGGCCCTTGTGCTGCTGGATGTTCTGGCAGCTGATTTTAATCACATCTACAACCATGGAGGCTGTGATGCAAGTTCGCTGCATGCTCCTCGCTGATCAGAGGTGGTGAGGGTGCCAGGGGGTGGCAGGCCTTGGCTGCCAATGAATGGACCCCAGCATTCCCCTGTTTTCCCTGCTGTACCTCCCCCTACAGTCCCTTATCCCACTGTACAGTCCCTGTTTCCTGTCCCCTTCCCTCACTTTCCTACCCTTTCCTAACCCCTTGTTGCTGTAAATAGTTTTTTGGAATTATATCTATTTTGACTTACCTGCCTGTGTCAGAGTCTGCTTTGCAGATAGAATGAGGAGCCATGCTGCAGTGGCCCACTGCCTGTCCTTTTGGTGTGCATGTCTCAGGGTGCATATTGTGCTTCTGTTGTTCACTGTAGTGTGCTGTGGTGTGTCCCACTGTGGTGGTGTCCCACCCCTTGGTCAGTGGCTGTGACTTGGGGTGCCAATGGGGCAGCTGTCAGGGGTGTGTGGCGAGTGTGTGCATGGTGATGGCACACGGCCATGGTCTTTGGTCAGGTACTGGCTGCACACTGTGTTGAGGCCACTGCTTGGCATTGTGCAGCCTGTCCCATGTGGTCTGCCATTCTATGTGGCTCCCAGCGCATTCTGTACCTGTTCTGTGGGCCACCTGTGTGCCTGTGTGGTGAGTGTGTGTGTGCTTGGCTGCATGGTCCTGGGTATGGATTGCTCTGGTCTGGGTGTGTGGAGGGGAATGGCCTGCAGCCTGCGGGGGGGTTCTCCCTTGGTGGCCCTCAACTGGCCATCGGCACCTCCTGTTGCCTCCTATCTGTGCCACTGTTGTGTTGTGGGGGGATTTGGTGCAAGTGTGCACCCTGCTGTGCCCTGTTGGTGGTGACCTACTGTGGCCTGTCACTGTGCTTCCCTGGCTCTGTCCCTGGGTCTCTTCTCTGTGCCATGCCCCCCGTTGCTCTTCTACTCTGCTCCCACAGATGCGCGGGTGCATCTCTTTCTGTGCCATGGCGCAACTGTGTTTGTGACATGATGTAACTGTGTTTGCACCATGGCTCAACTGTGTTTGTGCCATGGTGCATGACTGGTTGTGCTATGGCACAACTATGCCATATTCAGCCGTGTTGTGCTGGCGCAGTGCAGCCAGAGCAACCTCTGAATATGGCTCCTGTTGCAGCATTGCACATCGGATTTGTGCTTCGCTGGCCTTGCGCCAGCCTTTGGCACAATTCTGAATATCTGGGCCAGAATGTTATACCCAGCACTGTTCAAGGTATAGACCATCAAGGGACTAGTTCGATTTGATACTGCTGCTCAAGTCTCTTCAGTGCTAGCTAAGTTGCTTACTGACTTATTTGAGAAAGCAGGGTGAACAGTGTTGGAGAGTCATCGGAGCTGATTCAGAAGTTCATCTGGGCTCGCACTTGTTTTTTTGTGTTTATTTATCTCCAGTGGTGATCACTATAACAGTGGAGCCATTGAGTGACACAGTTTACTACAGTTTCTATCAGAGGTTTACCTGATTCACTTTATATGGAGATTACATTTTAGTTGCTATGGTTCTTTTGGAAAGGACCCCATAATTTAGTATTGTACTACCGGGAAAAGCTTTTTCTTTGATAGACTGTGCGGAGATGGTGACCTTCAAACACCTCAGAAAGATTTGAACATTTATCTTTTTTCTATGATTTTATTATTCAGAATTTATTGTTATGCTACATGTTTGCTACAGACTCTAATGTATTATGGCATAGGTAGAATTTGACATTGTTCTGGATCCTTTGACCGGGAGCACCTGTAATGCTAGTTTAATGTTCCCTGTAGTGTTGCTCGTAATTCTGGGCAGTTCAATATTTAACGAAGTAAACCAGAGCAGGGGGTCAGAATTAATTTTACATTAGATGTGTCAGTGTCAGTGGCTCAGTAGGTAGCACACTCGCCTCTGAGGCTGGGAGATCAGAGGGCTGTGGGTTCAGCTCCCACATCTGGCACTTGGGTTAATATCCCAGTACTGACACTGTAGTGCAGCATGAGAGGGGTGCTGCACTTCTGAGGTGCCATCTTTCGGATGAGACGTTAAACCGAGGTCCCATCTGCCTGGATTGGTGGTAGTTCAGGTGGATGTTAAAGATCCCATGGCACTTATCGAAAAGAGTAGGGGAATTTCCCTGGTGTCCTGGCCAAATTTCCCTCATTCACTAAAAATACCATCAACAGCTTAATCTGGTTCGAGGTCAGTTGGCATTCATCTGTATCCCCCTTCCCCAGGTCGTGCCTGAAAATAGGCAGGATTTGTCTAGTGCACTTACCTGGTCAACAAAAACTAAATAAAATAGATCGAAGAATTAATTATTTTTTTCTTACATTTTCCCCCATTCATCTTTTATTGTAGACCCAGGTTATTGCCTTCCATTTATGCTGGGGTAACCATGATGTATACAGATAATGTCGGGTGATATTTTTAATAGACAAAATTTCTCCTTTTTTTTTCATTACAGGGACAATGGGGGAAAGTGAGTTACTTACTTGAGTTGTGGGTAAGTACTCATTATCTCTGCTACAATTTCTCTGCCCTTGGTTTATTATAAATCGAAGAGGAAGATGCATTATTTAGGAATGGTCATCCTATCTTTTTTGAATGGCACCACCACTTTGAGGGGTAAATTCTTTGTGCCGAGGAGCCGTTTTGGGAAATAAGACAATTTAATTTTATTCAATTTTTATTTGGTTCTGCTTGTATGAGGATCATCTGTTAATTATAATTTTTGTACATTTGGAACTCCTCAGGTGTCAGATGTACTACAATCGGAGATTCTAGCTTTTGCTGGCTGTATGAAGAAGGTGGTTTATATATAGTGCATACTGATTAAAGCATTTAATTTTCCTCTTCGGGGTGTTTTAATATAGTAATGCTTTCCATATGCTTCATTATTAGTGTAAAGTTTTAAGCAGTATGGAGCAGGAAGAATCTTTTCTTGTTCTAGAACTTTTGACAGTGGAGCATTTGAGTGTGTGGTTAATGGCTCCCTCTAGTGCTGATCGGGAATTTTGGCTCACCCAGTAATTACATGTACATGCTAACAGATATAAAATGTCCTTTTTGATACCCAGGTCAAGGGGATGGGAATTAGTGTATTCAGGATGGAGGAGTTAATTTTTTTCTTTCTTCATGCTTTTTATGACCATATTTAGAATTGTAGGTGTGGGTGACTGCCTTACCATTACATGGCTTAATTATAAGATAGACGGGGTTAACAAGAGGTGTTTGGGAATTGTAGACAAAATCCTTCCCCTTTCATTTATTCTGTTTGAGGGTGCACTTGAATTTGGCAATGCTTTCCCAGTCATGGCGGGGGGGTGATTTAATTAAGGGTTACATAAATTTTTGTAATGGGTTATCTGGCCTTTTTTAGTAGTTTTTGAGCCGAGAACTGCACATTTTATAGAATATCCCTGTTGCGAAGATTTAATTGTTTGAGGTTTACTCCACACCTAGTACGAAAAAATTACTGGGCCCAATGCATTGTTAATGGCCCGGGTAAGGGGGGGGGGCTTAAATGGTATGTCTTTCTTTCTCCCAGTTTTATTAGTTTACAGATAAGGTGATAGGGGAGACTTCCAACTGATAGGATGTGGCTGGCTTAGATGGGGCCTGCCTCCATGCTGGCATTTTCGGTGCACATGGATCACAGGGGGCCTAGGGCTCTTGCTGGTGAGTTTTCCTGTAGTGGAGGGGTTCTTCTGGGGGAAGATTCCATTGTGGGATTGGGGGGGTGGGATCCATGCAGGCAAATTGGGCCAGTGGCTATCAATAGAGAAGATGTAAATATATAACTAGTGTTAAATTGTTAATGAGTTAGAATTTGTTGTCATGGAACATCAAAGGAGGAAGGGACAATGCAAAAAAGTATTGTGTTTTGCATCATTTGAAAAAATATCACCCCCATTTTGTTTGGCTATGGGAAACATGCCTTCCTTCAAACCAAGTTAAAAATTTGAATGTTATGGGTAGGGCAGGCATATGGGATGGGGACCTGCACCAGATAAAGGGGGGGGGTCGCTATTTTAGAAGACAAATCTGTACCATTCCAACTGTCTCATGAGATTAGGAATCCAGATGGCAGTACATATTTGTAAATGGCAAGTTAGCAGACATGGAAATTTTAGTGGGCTCTATTTATGGCCCTAATGCAGATATGCCCTCTTTTTTCCCAGCTCTGGAACAGGTCCTTGCTCCCCATGCTCATTTCCCTTGCATAATGGGAGGAGACTGGAACCTGGTATATTCTAACATTATAGATAGATCTTGTAAAAAGAAGGTGGGGCTCTCCCTGGCCCAAAGAGTCTTAAGAGGGTTCATGGTGACTCTGGGGCTGGTGGACACTTGGAGAGTCCTTCACCCTGGAGAGCAATTTTTCACATTTCATTCTCTCCCACACAATGTATTCTCACATTTAGGTTACTTTTTAATTAGCGACTCCATGCTAAATTTGTGTTGAAGTATAGCCTAGAAGCCAGGGTATTGTCCGATCATTCACCACTGCTAGTCCAATTATCCCCCCCCCCCACAAATGACCCTTCTGGGCTAGCTCATGGTCTTTAAATCACCAGCTTTTACTGGATACTGTAATCACATTGCACATGAAAGATTTTATAACCCATTCAATAGTAGAAAACACAAATTCTGTCAGTGCCATTGATGTGTGGTGGGGAGCTGTAAAGGCTGTCTTGAGAGGGGAATTGATTAGGCTTGACACGATCAGAAAAAGAAAGTTGCAGAAATCAGTAGAAGATTGGCTAGAATTAAGGAGTTAGCAATCTTCCTTTCTCGAGATTTGGAAGAGGTGAAGTGGTTGGAACTTACTCAATTATGGGCAAAATATTCTGCCTACCTATTAGACAAAGTGGCCCGTGTGGCTGCTAGGATAAAGGTGACTTATATAGGACAGGGGGAAAAATCAGGCACACTGCTTGTGTTGCACCTTAATCAGAAAGCTGCTGCAAGATTGGTGAATGCCCAGTTGGATCCCTTCTCCCAGCAACAGGTGTCAGATCCTAAACAATTAGTAAAGATTTTTAGGCAATTTTATCTCCATTTATATACTGATCAGGAGATAGACACAGCGTAGTAAAAGAAGTTTGAGAATTTTCTGTCAGATGTGGATATGCCACAACTTACAGAAGAACAGCAAAAATTATTAGTACGTCCAATAGCAGAGCAGGAAGTGGCAGAGGCCATAGGATCTTTACCTTTCAACAAGGCTCCAGGGTCTGATGGCTTTGTTACAATTTTTTATAAAACATTCAAAATTGAACTGGTGCAGAGCCTAACAATGCTTTATAACTACCTTTTTGTTTCTGATATTAAGGAGTCCTCTTTATTTGAAGCTAAAATAGTTCTGCTTCCCAAACCTGGTAAGAAGCTTGATGTTCCAGATAAATATCAACCAATCTCATTGCTGAATGTGGACAGCAAGCTTCTTGCTTCTGTTCTGGCCAGTAGACTTAAAAAAGTATGGACCACTTTGAAAGGCCCAGAACATGCAGGGCTTATTTCAGGGTGGCATTCTAGTGACCATTTTAGGAAGATCTTCCATTTGTTCTCTGAGTCCAGGGATGCCAACCCAGGATCAGTTTTGGTATCCTGGGACACAGAGGAAGCCTTTGACAGTGTCTCTTGGGCCTACCTACTCACTCTTCTTTGCAGATATGGTATATCTACTGTGTTTGTTCATTGGATTAAAATCTTATGGACAACACCGTCTGCGAGAATTTTGTGTAATGGGGAACTATCAAGGCCCTTTTTGTTGTCCAGTGGTACTCAGCAGGGATGCCCCCTGTCTCCTACACTGTTCAACTTATATATTGAGCCTTTTGTGAGGAAAATCATTTCCTCTTCTTTGATTAAAGGTATCGGGATTGGCACCAATGAGTATCAACTTTCAATGTTCGCTGACGATGTATTACTACACATCACTCTGTAGTGGGTATCTCTCCCTTGGGGCCTGCATTTGCTCTCTGAATTTGGGCAGATTTTTGGGTATAAATTGATTCTTCACTAAACCACTGCATTCACCTTAACCATAGAATGTTCTAAAGTCAAAGTTACTACTTTGGGGATCAGCTGGGAATCTCAAGCTTTACCCTATTTTGGCATCAAGTTGTCTCCTGACATTCATAGGCTGAAAAGTCTAAATCTTGACTCCATTATACGTCAAATAGAGTTGGACTTGCAGAGGTGTCAACAGCTACCGATGTCAGTATGGGGTTGTATTAATATCCTTAAGATAGCCATTTTGCCACGATTAATGTACCCCTTGATTATGTTAAGCATAGTGCTTCCTAAGGCCTGGTTTGTTACGAGTCAATCGATATGGTCTACATTTATCTGGTTAGGGAAGACCTTTCATAAAGCCATAAATAAGTTATGTAGACCCAGAGAATTAGAAGAAAATCAGGTTCCCCTACTTAGGAATTATTACTTTGCCCTACATGGCTCCAAATACTTGCAGTGGAGACAGCCTATAGGGGATCGGCATTATATTCCAGACTGGTTAAGAATAGAGAACACCCTTGCAGAGCAACATGGAGTGTTATTGCACTCCTTGTTGCATACACCGTAGGCTAGATATTCAAATGTGCGCCTGGCAATGGCACAAGTGGTTGCTCCGTGCAAATGAGTTGTGCTGAAGCAACAAAGGGTTATATTCTAAAGAGATGTGCCATGGCACATCTCATCTGAATATATCAAAAAATGCCTGCAGTGCAAATACAATGCACTGGCGCATCCCCCAGACAGGTCAGAATACCAGGAATGGGAAATGTACCAGTGCATCAGAGATATGCCGTGCACAAATTCCTGATTTTCAGACACAAATATTCAAAAGGAGCCATAATGTATGCAAGGCACAAATGGGGCCATTTGCATGTCATTATGGCCCCATATGCATGAGTTGTGCAGGGCTGACCAGCGAAATACACCTGGCACCCTGCACAGCATGCTGTGCTGTCAGTAGAGGCCCACAAAGTTGTGAATGACTATTACAGTATGCACTGCAAGCCCACTGGTCCACATTGTGGACCAATGTGCTTGCAGCAGATACTGTAAGCTGTCATCTGACAAGCAGCTGCAGAGGTCTGCAACTGGGTTTGCTGCCCACTGATGACCTGGAGGGGCTGGGTGGGCTGAGGGTACTGTATGGGAGGTGGGAGGTGCCACTGGATTACCAGGGAATTGAAACATTCTTTCATACAGTGATTGGGGTTACAGGGGGGGGGGTACCAGTGGACCACCAGGGATTTTAAAGCATACTTTATTATGGTGTTTGGGGTTATGGGTGGGGAGGGGGATACCACTGGACCACCAGGGATTTTAAAACAAACTTTATTATGGTGTTTGGGGTTATGGGTGGGGAGGGGGATAGCACTGGACCACTAGGGATTTTAAAATATACTTTATTATGGTGAACAGGGTTATGGGTGGGGGGGGATCCACCAGACAGCCAGGGCATAAGGTGGGAGAGTGTGCATGGGGTTCAGGGGGGTTGCCACCCATAGCTGGTGGCTACTGTGTTGCACTCTGCACTACAGCGACTTGCCTCTGGGTGGCTAGCAGTTGGGATTTTTTTACAGGCTCAACTTTGTGCCCATGTATGCGGCACATCTCTGGGACATGCCGGTAGATGCACTGCACATCTTAGGCTGAATATCGGGGTGTGCTGCATATGCATGGGCACGCCCCCTGAAGATGCACTGCATACATTATCTTTGCACTGTAGTGCATCGGGAATTGTGCAGCACAATTCCACTTTTTGAATGTAGCCCTGGGGCTCATTTCTGCTGTTGTGCCGGGACAACCTCTTTGAATATCAAGACTCTTATGCAAAACTACCAACAGGGCTGAAAATCACTCCAACAAGGTTGGTCAGTAAGGGTGCAATCACAACTCTGTTTTGCCCTACGCCTAGCATACAGAACAGATGTTGGTCAACCCCTGTTCAATAACTTGAACATACTAATAGGCAAGAAGATGCTGATGCAGAAACAATGAAAGGGGGTTGAGTTTTTTCCTTGAGAGATTTGGTTAAAAATGAAGCTTTTATATCATTTGGGGATTTTAGACATAAATTCCATCTTCTGGTTCATAAATTCTTACAATATATGCAATTATGACATTGCATACTGCAGTTCCTAGGCTGTCCTCCCTGGCATAGGGATGCAGGCCATGTATTTTTGAAATTTACCTCTCCAACAGTTCAGTTTAAGCATATTTCTAAACTGCATAATAAGATAAAAAAATTAATAGGGGCCAACAATTTACCAGCAGCTTATTTTTGGCAGCACGCCCTTAACCTTAATTATTCTTTGGAAGTTTGAATAAGTTTCTGGAAAAACAGGCATTCATATTTGAAACAAGATAGACTGTGCTTACTTCAATTCAATATACTACATAACATTTGCTTTATTCCAGCTAGGTTATATAGAATGGTCAGGATTCAGGACCCTACCTGCCTGAGGTGCTTGCATGAAGAAGGCACCATAGTTCATATAATTTGGACATGCCCAGAAGCTGTTACCTATTGGTGCACTGTTCAGACTTTAGTCTTTCCTCTTTTAAGGCATACTTGATATTTTACTGCAGAGATATGTATATTGGGTCAGTACACCCAGATCCCCTTTAAGTCAGAGCAGTTTTATATGGCCTGTATTGCGGGGATGACCAAATTCTTATTAATGAGGCACTAGAAAGACTCTAAGTTGCCTTCAGTACTGGAGTGGGTCCAAGAAATTCTGTCCTAAATGCAGAAAGAGCTACAGCTATTGCCAATTTGAGATGTGCAAAATTGCCGAATCTTGTTACATGAAATATTTTGTGTAATTCAACAGTTTTGCAAAATTTTTCATGGAAACGAAATGCAGAATTTCACTCTCAAAATGGTGAAATTCACCACTTGCCAGTGAAATTTTGCATTTTGGGGCAAAATTTAGCATTTCACTGGTGAAATTTTGCAGCTTTGCAGCCCGCGAAATATTTTGCAGAACAGCCAAATTACACAAAACATTTTGTGCAGCGAAATTACCAGTTTTGCAGGAATTTTGCTGGTGAAATTTAATTTCACAACATCTTTATTGCCAATCAGATGCTTCAGAATTTTCAGGGCCTCAAGGAACCGTTTCTTTTCTTGTTCACTGGAAGCTAACATTTTCAATAAATGTCCCTTCCCTCATTCTGGGTGAAGCAGTTTAATATAGTTGTTTCATGTACTCTTCTGCATATGTTAAGATAGCCCAATTTATTGGGACCGTCTGATGGGTACATTTATTATATTAGTCACCTGCTTGGGAGGGAGGCAGGGTTGGGGAGGGGGGAGGTCTTGGGAGGATTGTTTCAAGTAATGTTTTTTGTAATTTGTTCCTTCTTTTCTTATGATTATTAATTTTTATTTCTTCAGTTCTGTACATCTGTGTGCATTTGAATGTTTTCAGTGCTGACATGTATTGGAGTGTAATTTATGTTTTATGCATTAATTTGGTTATGTATTTTAAGAATTTCAATAATGTTTACTAAGTTTCAAAAAAAAATTCCCCTTCTAATAGCGAGTAAGAGCAGCAGCAGCAGGTTGTAAACAGTGAGCGTCCCCGTTGTTCAGCCAATTGATAGTTTAGTTTTGCTAGCTCATGTTATAAGACTACCCACCTGCCCCACAGATCTCATATTTGTGGCAATGTCCCCTCTCTCTCTGTCTCCAGTGCAATTTCTTCTGTCAGAGCAAGCGACCGAGGACACACCGGGAGAAGGAGGTTGCTGCAATCCTCTGTATCTGTTTGTGGCTCGCTCTGTGTTTCTTGTAGTGGCTGCTTGTCACCACCCCATCAGTGAGACACTGAAATCACAATTTGTTTAGCCTACATGTATCCTGTGCCTAGATGCCCCCCCCAGCACTGCAGAATGTGTGGCAATGCAGCGAAGTACTCACCCACACCGCAGACTGCCAACATTTTCCCACACAACCAGAACTTCTGTCTCACTAGTGTGCTGCATCACGACTCTGCTTCCTCTGATCACAGAGACCGAGAGTGACAGTGACAGCCAGCCATGTGTGTGTGTGTGGGAGAGAGAGTGGCACAGCGGCAGTGGGGCATTGAAGTGACAGTTGCAGCAATGTCCTGTGTCTCTGTCTCTCTATCTCTCTGTCGCTATAGTGATTTAGATGTACAGTACCGTCTGTGACCCAAACTGCGTAATACCCAGGAACACATACAGAAGGACTCACAAAGAGCACATGCAGTTTACTTCAAAGTTTCCATTCATGCCTTCTTTCCCAGTCACATTTGGTACACTTGCTTGACAGTATGCCTGTGTCTCTTTCTGTCTCACTGGACCTTGCTGCAGTGAGCAATGGACAACACCCATATGCGTTTTCATTGGGAGAGAGAGAGACATAGCAAACTCCTTGCTTGGATACAGTGACAGGTTGACAGTAGGTAGTAATAAGCACACTATGCATCCACATGTACTGTCCCATTCTGTTATGCTGCACCATGTAATCAATGCACCATGCATTGACATGCACTGTCCGGTTTTGTGTTCTTGGCTGCACTTCTGAGAGAGATACCGGGTGCTCGAGGTACATGGGAAGAGATAGGTAATCGGAGGGGATGAGTGATCTTCACCGAGTAGCACAGAGACAGCGACATGTTGAGTTGAGAGAGAGAGAGAGAGAGAGGACACACACACACACACACACACACACACACACACACACAGAGTCAGTAAATCAACATTGCTTCACTCTCAGTGTGTGTGTCTCTCTGTCACACAGCAGCAAGAGAGAGAGAGAAAGCAACAGAGACATGCTGCACCTGGTATGGCTTGCTTCACAATTCCTGCCATCATGGTGTTCATGCGGAGCCCTCCAGACAGAGAGAGAGAGAGAGAGATACTGACACTGACACAGTCTGTAAATGTTGCTGCACTGTTCTCTGTCATACATGTCTCTCTCTCTCTCTCTCTGCTGGCCTGCTGGCTCTGCCACAGTACCACATCTGCAATCTCTACTTTCTGTCCTGTGCTGACTGTGGATGAAGCTCCAAGAGGGCACGCCCCCACTTCTTGCTGTGTTCAGTTTCTGGGAACCACAGTCCTCGGAGCAAGTGACAGTGCACAGCGGGAATTGCTAGTAGAGACCACAAGCAGCATGAACTACAGAGACATCTCCCCCCCACACAGTGCAAGCAGCTGGTCAGCACAACCCATGCTGAAAGTCTGGCTTCCATTGCAGCAGTCATGTAATGGGAGCCATGTGGCACTCTGTGTGCTTTGTTTTCTTTCTCTCTCTACTGCGAACAGCACCAGTCATTTTGCACTGCTGCACTGTTTTCTGTGTTCCCCCACCATCATGCTGTTTTCCAGGAACAGAGTCTGTGGGAAGAGACAGCAGCTGAACATGGTGCTGTTACTCTCTGTAGCTTAATGTTGTGCGATGGGGGGAGAGAGAGAGAAAGCAGCACAGACACACATCAAGAGACACACATAGCACTAAATCAAAGTTGAACTGTTCTGTGTGTGTGTCTTGCCATGGAGTTAGAGTGTCACAAATTGTTCCTGACTGTGGGCTCTCTCTTCCTTCCTATACTGTAACAGTCAACCTGCTGTTGGTTCAGTACTGTGCAGAAACTTCTTTGTGTGGGGGAAGGATACTTCTCAAAATCCACATGTTTTTTTAAATTTTCCATGAGTTTCCTTAAGTTAATTAACATGGGAGTACACCCATGTTGTAAGCACAATAATCCACTCCAGAGTGTGCTGTTATTGAGGATTAACACACACCTGAGTGCTGTTAGGGCACTTGGCCTGCAGCCTTGTGCCTCACAATGTACCCGGATGTGTGTTAATCCCCAATAACAACACACCCTGTCATGGGTTATTGTTTACAAAGGATGCCATTGTTTGAATCTATTAAGTCTCCTTTAATGTCTTTTAATTCCTAATCTTTATTACTATTCCTCACTGTTCATTCTAGAAAAACCTACTGTTGGTCAGTCTGCTTTCTCATACCACTTTACTAAACTTTGGTCCTCCCTTCCCTTGTCAATTCACTCTGCCTCTTCAGCTTTCCCCTTAAAGTTTCTCTTTCATGACTTTTCTTCTCCCTCCTGCAACTGTCCTTGACTTTCTCCTCCTCCCCAACTAGTTTTCCATTGCAATCTGTTTCCTTCATTACCTATCTGTATGTTATTCTGATTTGTCTTAAATTTTTGATTATTCTATATATTATACAGTATTTGCTGTATATGGTTTTCCTCTTCCCCTACCCCAAGGATATATCTAGAAACAAGTTGTTATCAGCTCAGTATGTCTTTTCTGATGAAACTTTTGAAATACATAAATAAATTTTATAGGACCTAATTGCTGAATTTAATATGTGGCTTTCTCCATAAGGGCATATAATCTGCTGCAGTATGAGAGATCCCTATCATAGTATTAAATTAAGAAGTTACTGTAGCTAGCACTGTCATTATGGGGTGAGATTTTCTAAGGGTGCTGGGAGATTTATATATTACTGTATATGCTAAGTGAGTAAGGCTTTACTATCTCATGTTCATATTTCACCCATGGAAGTTGAAGATATTTTGGAAGAAACCAAAAACTTAATTGCTTGGATTTAAAGGCATGGTGATACATTTTAAAACTGGGCAAATCCAGTCCATCTGCCCCATGGAGACTTAAGTTTATTTATACTTAACTGTAGAGATTTATCTTCCCATAGAATGTTTTAAGCAATTCATCTGTTTTAGAAATCCACTAATTGTTGATATTTAAAGGTAGGTTTTCCAAGAAATACATTATCTTAGTAGAGAGGAAATTAAAGATCAAATGCACATATTTCATAAAAAGCTTGAATTCATATCCCTGTGTCATGATCAGTGTTTCTTAAAAATATGCTGTTTGGTTTTGTGGTTTTCTTTAAATCAACATCTGTTAATGTGCTCTGCAGTAACTGAAAACAGTGAAGAAACAGTAAAAAATTTTCTGTCCCTATCAGTGAGTGATGACATAATTTTAGTCTAGCCCGCTGCTTCAGCAATTAAGTCCATGACTGACTGAAGAAGTTGTTGTAGTTCTCAGTCAGAGCAGTCTGTAGAGCTAATTGTTTTCAATCAGAGTTTGCAACTAATCAATCTGGTTTGAGATTAGATAGATTAGCTGAAAATCTATCATTCTGTTCTCATAAAAAGATGATCATTTGGGATTCAGTGCTGAACTGACGTGGTATGAATGAATGTCTGTGGGAAATTACCTTGTCTGTATCACAGCTGTCAGTTCTTTGTCATCAAAAATCTGCATTCTTTTCTGGCTATATAACACAGGGTTGTTTAATGGCTAAAAAATCATTCTAAGTTTTGTTAATTCATAGAAGCAGTGAGTCTTTGATGTAGCCTCCATAAACAGGTTCAACTGAGAGCAATTTTGTTTTTATGTCAGAGTGACAATCATGTATCTGCCACACTCTGGTTTTTCAGGAACATGCAGTGTATGAACTCATAAAATTCAGTTCTTTGAGGGTTTCTGTGTAAAAATACATCATGTATGTGTATAACTAGAAATACTATATGGCATCCTGATGCCCCTGTCTCCTGCTTCTCAGTTGAGCCTGCTGTGTATTGCTTCCCTCTGTCCCCCAACCCCACAGTCTAGGCCAATGCACTCTGTTGCTCCCTGTTCCTGTCTCCACAGACAGGGCTGATGTGATGTGCTATGTGTTAGAGTCCCAGGGCCTCTGTGACCACATTTGGGGCTACTGCACCATGCTGTCCCAGGCCACCAAAGGTGGGGCTTTTGCTGCACCCTGCTACTCACTTCCATTACCCCTAAATGGGCAGGGCCACTGCAACACATGCACCCTGTCTCACAGTCAAGGTTGCTGTACTCTGATGCCCAACTGTGTCCTGCACCACAGTCAAGGCTTCTGCACCATGCTGTCCTCTGTCCCCTGTCACTACTGTGCCCTGCTGCACCATACATCCTCTTGCCTCCACAGTTAGGGTTGATGCACCATGCTGCTCCCTGCCACTAGAGTCAGATCCTTTGGTACACTGCCCAAACTGCTTGAAAGGAAAAACCAAAAATACTTTCATCTTGTGTTATAGGATGGGGGACAGAAAGTAGCAGGGTGTAGCAGCCCTAACTGTTCAGGCAGAAGACAAGGGAGGCATTAGGGTATTGCAGCTCAAACTGTGGGACAATGTGTATGTGGTGCAGCAGTCTTGATCATTTGTGGCAATGGAAGTGGGTAGCAGGTGCAGCAAATACCCTACCTCTGATGGCCTGGGTCAGCATTGTGCAGCAGCCCCAAGTGTGCAGGCAGGGGACCTGGGACTCTAGGGCTTAGCAGAGAAAATCATCTCTGACTTTGGAAACAGGAACAAGGGGAAACGGTGCATTGGCCTGACTGTGAGGGTGGGGAACAGAGGGAAGCAGGGTACAGTAGCCTCAACTATTTGTGCAGAAGGCAGCAGGGTGCAGCAGTTCTGACTGTGTGGAGAAGACAGTGGGCAGAGGGGTGCAGCAGCCTCAAATGGGAGCAGAAGATGGGGCTTTTGGGGCAGGGGAAAGGGGAAGCAGAGAGCTGCTGCCTCAACTGTCAGGCAGGAGACACGGGCATCAGAATGCCATATAGTATTTCTAGTTATACACATACATGATGTATTTTTACACAGAAACCCTCAAAGAACTAAATTTTATGAGTTCATACAGTTCATGTTACTGAAATTGCAGAGTGTGGAAGACACATGTTTGTCAATCTGACATAAAAACAAAATTGTTCTCACATGAACCCATTTATGGAGGCTACATCAAAGACACACTGCTTCTATGAATTAACAAAATTTAGAATGATTTTATATCTATTAAATGACCCTGTGCTATATAGCCAGAATAGAATGCAGAGTTTTGATAACAAAGAACTGACACCTGTGTTACAGACAAGGTAATTTCTTACAGACATTCATTCAAACCACTTCTGTTCAGCACTGAACCTCAAAAGATCAACTTTTCTGAGGAAAGAATGATAGAGTTTAAGCTAATCAATCTAAACACAAACCAGATGGGTTAGTAACAAAGTGAGTGAAAACAATTAACTCTACAGACTGCTCTGACTGGGAACTGCAACACCTTCTTCTGTCAATCAGGGACTTAATTGCTGAAGCAGCAGGCTAGACAAATGATGTCATCACTCACTGATAGGGACAGAACAATCTTCACTGTTTCTTCACTGTTTTCAGTTGTTGCAGAGCACATTAACGGATGATGATTTAAAGAAAACCACAAAACCAAGCATGATATTTTCAGGAAACACTAATCATGACACAGGGTTGTGACTTTAAGAGAATTCAAGCTTTTTTATGAAATATGTGCATTTGATCTTTAAATGCATTCATTTTTTTTCCAATATTGAAACATTGAGCTGACTCAATTTCCCTTGATCTGTACAAATTTTATTTAATATTGGTTCAATATTTAATTTCATTATTTTAGATAAGTCTACATGATTTTAATGCCCAAATAAGTAAAATGCTGTGCTTCCTATTTCAAACTGTTGCACTTGCAAAAGTATTCCAGGTTATTGTTTTGTTTTATAATGGATAGTACTACTGACTTGGGTCAATTAATAGTAAGCCCTGATAGGGTTTTGAAGGTTTCCAGTTTACTGAATATTGAGGTTTAGATAATGTCAGTATCAAATAATCTGCATAACCAAGCAACTTATGTTCTTTATCATTAATTTTTATTGCAGATATTTTACCATCCTTCATTGTTGTATTTAACAGAGGTTCAACTGCCAAAATAAATATCAACAGAGACGGGGTGCATCCTGTGGCATTCTTCTTTCTAATGTTATTTTATCTGAAATGACCCTGTTGGCAAATACATTCATGGTGGAATTTTGATACATTATTCAGACCAATTTTGAGAAGTTCTGTCCTAAATTAAATTTGTGAAGAACTGCTTCTAGATAACCACATTCAATAGAATAAAATACCTTATTGGCATCAAACGACAAAACAACTGCTGGGTCTTTTAGTTGTTTAGCATGCTGTATTGAAAGTATCACTCATTTTATGTTTTGATATCTGTGTCTCCCTTGCTGAAAAACAACTTGGTCTCTATGAATGAAGAAATCCATTGGTCCTTGTAGTCTATTTTGCTAGAATTTTGACTAGTGTTTTGTAGTCTGTATTAAATAGAGAAATGGGGTGATGATTAGATGGGTCTAGGAGATCTTTTTCTTATGTTGCTCTTTAATTATTACTTCTGTTAGGGTTGGGGTAGTGGAGAGTTTTTATCAGACTTAATGAACATTACTAGCAAGTATTTGCTAATGTCTTCACTCAAGTACGACTAGCATTCCCCTGGCAGATCATCTATATCTCGAGTTTTGTTAACTGGTAATGATTTAATGGATTTTCTAATCTCTTTTCTTTAAAAGGGACATCAAGAATTTGTTTGTCTCATTCCAGTAGACAGGGAAGCTTAGCATCATCTAAGAAACTTGTTGATATTATTTCTGTTAAAGACATTTTTACTATTATAAAGTTCTTTTATAAAAATTATAGAAGATCTTATTATGATTTATTTGTTTATTTATGTATGTATGTATTTATTTATGTGTTAACCGGGTGGGGTGCTTTGATCCAAAAGACCATTTCCAGGCATGACCCAGGCCATGAAGATAGCAGTCATATAACAAAAAAGGAACTGGTACAAATAGATCAGGTAAATGCAAGTAGTTATAGTACACAGGTGAACACATAAGGTGATACTACACAATGAAGCAGCTTTGTGCAAAATGGCACATAAAGTATAGTAAACATAGTGCAAAAACATTAGTTTGGTAAAACTATACAAACGTAGCAGTATTGTCCATACAAATTGTGCATAAAGTAAACACAGTTACAAATAAGTGAAGTGCACACAGGAACAGTGGCAGCACAGTGCCTACCTGAAACAATCTAATGGCAGCAGCATACATGATACATCAATAGGCTAATATATAATTTTCCAGAGTTGATTGGGCTGTCTAGCTTCCCTTGGGCAGAGTTTAACAGTCAACTGGGGGGGGCAGATGCAGGTCACTGTTGCCATATCAGAGGTCTTGAAATGGGGCTTGAATGGGGGTGTGAATTAAGAGTCAATAGGGGAGCAGGTATACTGTTCCACAGATTAGGTGTATCTGAGGAAAAATCCTTCTATACCATGCATGTGGTGACCTGTAGGTACTCCAAAATGAGGCATCAAGAGTTCCAGAGACCTTGGCAGCAGGGCTTTGGGTTGCATAGTGTGGAGGACAGGACACTTCAATGTGCTTAATAGATTTATCAACCAGGTATCTTAGTAAATAGTCATGGTGGGCCTGAGGGAGGAATCCACCCTAGGGCCTGGTAGAGGAAGCAGTAATGAGTAGAATAAGGAGCCATTATGGCAAACCAAAAGATATGTTATAGGTTGAAGTTAGCCTGAAAAGTCCTGTGGATGAGGCTTGTGTGTAAATGCGTGAGCAATAGTCAAGCATGGGGTGGAGTGCACCTGAGCAATAGCAAGTCTGACCTCTGAGATCAGGTAATTCTTTAACCTGTATCCCACCCCCAGTTTCTGGTTTATTCACTGGACAGTATGACTGATGCAGTCACAAAAAGTCAGTGAAGGGCTGAGAGTGACTCTGAGGAACAGGTATTTGAAAGAAGTCACTGATTCAAGGGGAGAAACATCAGGAGATAGGATGGTAAGTGGGGTAGTGTTTTCCACCACCCTAACTAGCCTGGGTTTTGAGCCAAAATGCATGACCTTAATTTTCTTGGCATTAACTAGGACTCTGTTTATTAGGAACCATTGCTGGGTGGTACCAAATATGTTTCTGACAGTGGCTAAGAGTTTAGCTGGGGTCTTAGTGCTATGGTATAAGCTAAGGTTGTCAACGTACAGTAGTGAGCTACATGTGATATGGTCCTTGGGAAGGGGGTTAAACAGGGAATACAGGAGGGGTCAATGAATAGATCCTTGGAGGACACCTGTGTTTACCTCCCAGGCAGTGGAGGTTGCACTCCCAGAGTAGACAGCTTATGTATGACCAGAGAGGTAGTCTCAAAACCACATGGTGGACTTAGCAGAGGAACCAATGCTGTTAAATTTGTGTTGGAGGATTTTGTGGTCAACCAGGTCAAAGTCCTTGGTGAGATCTGCAGAGACTACACCAGTGAGTTTGTCTTTGTCCATGTTCTGGAAAACATGGTTTGTGAAACAGGCCGGAGTTGTGGTGGTGGTGTGCCCTTTTCTAAAGCCATGTTGTTGGGGACAGAGGAGGTTGTACTTTGCCCCATGGTCAGAAATCTGCTGGTGCATGGCCTTTTCCAGAATTTTACTCCGGTTGAAGTGGATGGAGATGGCGCAGTATTTATCAATTAGTAGAGGATCACCAAATGTAAAGATGGGGATTACTCTGAATTGCTTCCATACTGGGAGTATGGTTGAGGAGGTGACGGAAAGATTAAAAACTGTTGCAAGCTTCTTAGCAATGATGTGGGAGATGAATTTCAGGAAATGGGGCCAGAGGGCAACACTACTGGCATTACCCTGGCTGAGCTGGCTCATTAAAAGCTTGCAGGTATTATGTGTGGAAAAGACTTTGACATAGAAGGAAGGAATGTTTGAGTTTTCTGCTACCAGGCCAGGAGGATTCTGGTCAGGTATGTAAGGGGGAAGCTTAGAGAGATAGTCTGATGGGTCCATGGATTTGGCACTGAGGGACTCAGCGATCATGGAAGGATCCATTATCGACCCAGTACCTGTTTCAATCTTAGTGGCAAACTGCTTGGTATATGTGTGATAAGAGAGTTCACAGTTGACTGCATATTTTTGGGGTTGCAGAGGTTGAGGGATTGGAGGTTACGGAGATACTCTACCTTTCAAGATCGTATCACTTTTTTGCAGAGGTTGCACAGATGTCCATACTTGTTCCAGAGGAATGGGAGGCCTTGTATGCTGCTCATATGGCATCTCTCTCTCCTTTATCAACTTGAGTAGGTCCTTGGAGACCAATCTGTTGTTGCCACCACATACTCTTCAGGAGGTTAACGGAAAGTGCCTATACTGGATTGTAGTCAGAGCCACAGTAAGGAAGCCCAAGGCTGAATTGATGTCCATCATTGTGCATAGGGCAGGTCAGTTAACCATCCTAATATCTGAGAACAGGTGAGTGGCATTGGATTTAGAGAAGTCTCTAAAGGTCAAGTATTTGGGGGAAGGGCAGGGGGTTTGGAGGATTAGATACAGAAGGTAGGGGAGTGGTCACTGATTGAATCAGATGGGACTCCTACATGAAGGACCCTCTTCGCCCTGTTGGTCAGTATCAAGTCCAGGTGGGATCGGTGAAAGGAACAGTTATTTTGGCAGATGGGGGTTGCGATGAACTGGGTGAGATTTACTTATTTTAACAATTTACAGCAATCCATTTGGGAGCTGTTTAGCCAGTTCATGTTAAAGTCACCCAGCATAATGATCTCTCTTGAGAGGGAGAGGTGAGCAACACCATCCAGTAGGTAGGTTAGGCGGGTTATACCACCCTTAAGGGATTATAATGGAAACTAATGTAAATCTTTTTTGTAGACCCAATAGTGATTTCAGTGATGAGCCATTCACTACTGGAGCTATAAGGTGAGCTGAAGGAGACTAGGGTGGCACTAAGTGGGCCTCTGAAGTATAGGAGCCCACCTCCCTTTTTGTTTCTTGGTCAGTCTAGTCTTAGGTGAGTATAGCCATATAGGCCACAGCTAGAGTCAGGTGTGTCAGGCTTCAGCCCAGTTTCAGTGATGCTCAAAATGTTGGGGTTGTGCATACTTAGACAATAGACTGCAGATGCTGAGATGTACTATTTTTAATCCATGCATTCTCACCCATATGGGGGCACTGTGTGTAAGTGAGGAGGTGACTGGTCCTGGGTTGCTCTCAACATTGCCAGCTAAAAGTAGTAATATAATGCACTTGAGATGCCATGGACTACAGGAGTGGGGAGGGGAAACCCTGTGAATGTTAGAGAAGACAAGAGAGCACCTAAGAGGAGACACACTCTTCTGTTCAGAAAGGCTAAGAAAAGATAGGGATTAGAGTGGGGCTTGGATCTGGGTGAAGTGGAGGAGAAAATGGAGAGAAAGGGGAGCTATGGCAGAGAAATGGGAGATACTGTTGATGGGGGTTCTGAATATGCCAGATGTTGACTGGAGCACCTTTGCTGCAGCCACATCCAAGAGTAGGGCCATTCTTGATGCCCTACAGGGGGCATGCCTCAGACAGCTAGTTTTGAAACCCACTTGGGAGAGAGCAATCTTAGACCTGGTACTCTCAAATGAGGACGGAGAGAGGATCTCTGATCTTGAAGTGGGTAGCCATCTGGGAACAAGCGACCGCCAAACAGTGTGGTTCACGATAAACTTAGCTGTAGTGTCAAGCCACACAAAAGTGATGGTACTGGACTTCAGGAGGGCTGATTTTGTCAAAATGGGAGAGTGCATCAGAAAAGTACTAACAAACAGGCAAGAAGGTGGGGTGGAGCAACAATGGGGAAACATCAAAACCACCATCAGAGAGGCAACAAGCCTTTGTGTGAAGCAAATAAACAAATCAAAATGAAAGAAAAAACCACTATGGTTCTCAAAAGAAGTGGTGGGGAAGGTAAGGGAGAAAAAGATAGCATTCAGGAAGTATAAGGAAACACAGAAGGAGCAGGACAGAGAGCTGTACCAGTTGAAGCAGAAGGAAGTGGGTAAGGCAGGCAGAATAGCAAAGGCCCAAACAGAGGAGAAGATAGCCAACTTGGTTAAGAAGGGGAATAAAACCTTTTATAGGTACATTAGGGAGCAAAGAAAGACTAAGACAGGGATACTGAGACTGAACAAAGAGGAAGGTGGTTGGACAGAGAGTGACAGTGAAAAAGCAGGGATACTGAATGAAAACTTCTGCTCAGTATTCACAATGGAAAAGCAGGGGTAAATACCTAATCCAGTCAATAGAACCACTCTGGATAGGGGGGTTGATATTAGTCCTTTCACAGAAGAAAGGGTTCTGAAAGAACTCTTAAAACTGAAGGTGGATAAAGCAATGGGGCCTGATGGGATTCACCCCAGAATTCTAAAAGAACTAAAGGAAGCACTAGTAACATCACTGACTACCCTTTTTAATAAATCATGGGAGGATGGTGTGGTACCTGAGGACTGGAGGAGGGCAGATGTGATTCCCCTTCACAAAAGTGGGAGCAAGACAGAGGCAGGAAACTACAGACTTGTCAGTTTGACCTCAGTGGTAGGGAAAATGATGGAATCACTTCTGAAGGAAAACATTGTTGAGTACCTAGAGGCCAGTGGGGCACAGGACCCAAGGCAGCATGGATTCACAGTGGGAAGGTCATGTCAGACAAATCTAATTGATTTCTTTGACTCAATGACCAAGGTTGTAGACCAGGGAGGGGCTGTGGACATGGCCTACCTAGACTTTAGCAAGGCATTTGACACAGTCCCGCACAAAAGATTAATGAACAAATTAGCCAGCCTGGGAGTGGGTCCCAGGGTGGTAGCCTGGGTAAAACACTGGTTGGCCAACAGGAAACAGCAGGTAATAGTAAATGGAGTCCACAGTGAAGAAAGGAGGATTACTAGTGGGGCACCACAGGATTCAGTACTGGAGCCAGTCCTTTTTAATGTCTTTATAGGTGGCATCGCAGAGGGACTGGAAGGGAAAGTATGTCTCTTTGCAGATGACACAAAGATCTGCAACAAGGTTGATACGCAAGGTGGGGTGTAAAGGATGGAAAGGGACTTGACAAGGTTAAAGGAATGGTCAATTGTATGGCAGCTTAGATTCAATGCAAAGAAGTGCAAATTAATGCACCTAGGAAACAAAAACCCAGGGGAAGAGTACACAATGGGGAGTGAGATACTGACAACAACAAAAATGGAAAGGGACCTGGGGGTAGTCATATCAGATGACCTAAAGGTGGGCCAGCAATGTGAGAAGGCAGTAAGGAGGGCTGGGGGGATACTGGGATGCATCGGGAGAGGCATCACCAGTAGAAAACAGGAAGTTGTTGGCCCTGTACAAACAGTTGGTAAGACTACATCTGGAGTACTGTGCACAGTTCTAGAGACCCCATCTCCACAAAGACATAGGGTGGAGGCTGTCAAGAGGAGGGCAACCAAAATGATGCAGGGTCTGCATCAGAAGACATATGAAGAAAGACAAAAAGAACTTAAGATGTATAGCCTTGAGGAAAGGAGGGAGAGGGGGATGTGATAGAAACTTTCAAATACCTCAAGGGAAGCAACAAAGTCCAAGAGGGTAGCATCTTTCAGAAAAAGAGATGTGCAAGAACAAGGGGGTACAATTTGAAGATAGAGGGGGGACGGCTCAGAGGTAATGTGAGGAAGTATATCTGCACAGAAAGGGTTGTGGATACACGGAACAGCCTTTCTGAGGAGGTCGTAGAGTCAAAAACTGTGGGAATTCAAGAATGCATGGGACAGACATAAAGCAATTCTAGTGGGGGGTAGGAGGAAGTAGGCGGTTGGTTAACTAGGATCTGCAGCTTATCCATTAGGTAGGGAAATGGGCAGACTTGGTGGGCCAAGCAGTCCTTATCTGCCGTCACAGTCTATGTTTCTATGTTTCTATGACAGAGCGGCTTGGTCTATGACCAGGATATGGGCACTGAGGTCAGACACCAGAAAGAGACCTACTAAGAGCGAGCTCATTTGAAGGGTTGTTATTGGGTGGTATCTTGAGCATGGTGGGTGGGCCAGTGTAGGGTCTATGTGATAATGGAGAATGCCTAAAGGCGATCACTGTTATCACTCAGTCAGAGTGCCGAACACATTTTCGGCAGTCTGATAACCCTATCGCACCAGCACAATGGCGCCATATTTTTACTGCTTTCTGTGAAGGGGCTGTGCCCCCCCACACCACCGCCCCAGCACCCTCCTACTAATGGATTGTCAACTCAAGGGTAGTCCATGTCGTGGGGTGAAAGCAGTAAAAATTAAAAGGTTCGGGACGGGCACAATAAAAATCGCACCAGTGCCCGGACCCACACCCAGTACCTCAGCCACCCCAGCCACCAGCCAATCCTCGACAGCATGAAGCAGCTCGACCAGCAACCACAGCACCACCCCCTACAGCATCTCTACCCCCTCCCAGCCCATGCTCACCGTGTTCGCTCCCACCCCCCGCACGCATATGTATAGTGATGTTCTGTCACCTAGTTTGCCCACCCCTCATCCGGTTGCTTTACCTTTCCATCACCATGAGTGGATTGTGCCAGGAAGGTGTCACCATAATGGATGGTGCCCTTCCTCATGTGCCCACTTCACGGGTTACTGCCAGTGAAGGAAGTAAAGGAGGCAATGTAAGGGGACAGCAGGGGACTAAAATGCTGCCACACTTTTGGGAGGGCACAAATCGAAATGCAGGTGAGGAATAACCCTGGAGTTGGAGCAGTGCAACCAAGGCAGGGTTTCTCAGGCTTGGTTCCAAATATGAGGCATCCAAGGATAAGAAGCAAAAAAAAAACTGGAAAATTCCTACAACAGTTACAAGGGATACAACCACTTATAGCTACAGTAGGGGAGAAAGAGGTAGTGAATACATTTTTATACTTGGGATTATTTAGTTGCAGTGCTGTGTTCCATGCATCTATGTTTATTGAACAAACAAGCAACTTTAGCACAGAAATAGACCACAAGTGATATAGGGTACTTATGTAAACCAGCTACTATCAATTAATCCCTGGAATGAGAAATGAACAGGATAGTTGGACAAGGACTGCAGTTGTGATTTTCACTATGGAGAACAATAACATGATTAGCAAGAGCAGAAACTCTGCATTCATACCAGACAGTGACCATAGGTATTAAAAACAAGAAGAAGAAACAAAACAGATGTGGTACCTTAAATGTGACCAGCGATGAAACCCTGACTGAAATACACCCCCTCACTATACACTGCAATCAGATGATTATGCATTGGAAAAGGTGAATAAATAAATCTAGTATAACCAGTGGAGACTAGATCAGCTAGGATGAGACCTGTCAACAATTGCAGGGCTAGCAGCGATATGCTGACTTATCCACCTAGCAATCCCTTCTGAATTTATATCAGACCTCCCTCTACAGTTGGTGATTCATAGATTCATAGAGTGATACAGGCTCAGGAGGCAAAATGCCCTTAGGGAGATCGCCACCAATATGGTGCAAAAATAACTAATGGAGGTAAAATGTTTTTCTACTACCCATATGATTATCTAGTTGTTTTCTGAACGATTCCATATTATTACTCTCAACAATTTCCCTTGGTAAAGTATTCCATTGGGTGACTACCCTTTGAGTAAACCATTTACTTCTTTTATGAGTTATACAATTTACCCCTCTGAGTTTAAAACTATGTATGCGGGTAATGGTTTGTGAATAATTTTTTAACAAACCTAGAGTTTCAAAAAGGAATGGATCTCTGGTGGCTTTATATATCAAACATAGGTCTCCACGCAATTGCCTATAATCCAAGGAAATGAAGCCCAAATTTTGTAGTCTAGCTCCATAGTCCAGTGCTTTCATATCAATAATTTGTTTTGTTACTTTTCTTTGGACTCCCTCTATCAGTTTTTTTATCTTTTTTAGTAAGAAAGAAAGAAAGAAGGGCAGTAGTCTAATTGGGATCTAACCATACTTTTATAGAGTGGAAGAATCATTCATGGGTCTCTACTATTAATATGTTTAAAAATACATCCAATAATTTTATGACATTTTTGGACCTTGGATGAGGTATGGTTATCGAAAGATATCCTATTATCTATTAGAACTGCTAGGTCTTTTTCGTTTGTTGTTACAGAGAGTGGAATATTATTCATTCTATAAGTGAAGTTATGCTTATTATGTCCAAAGTGCATCTTAAAGCACATTTTATTATTAACTGCCCAAGCATATATATCATTTAATTTCTTTTGAAAGGTGTTTGAGGCTTGAATATTATTAACTATGCTGCTGAGTTTGCAGTCATCTGCATACTTGGTCATCCAAACATTATTGGTTGTTTGCATTGTTGATATTAACAAATTGAAAAGACTGGGCCCAAAACAGAGTCCTGCAGGACTCCACTAGTTACCTTAACCCACTGTGAGGAGTGACCTCTAATAACAACTTTCTGACATCTATTTTGCAACAATGACATGACCCAGTTAATAATGTTGGGATGGAAGTCGAACATATACATGTAATTTATCAGAACCTGATGTGAGACTTTATCAAAAGCCTTGGAGAAATCAAGAAGAATAATATCTCCCGGAAATCCTAAGTCAAAAGATGCGCTAACATTCTCAAAGAAATTTAACAAATTATTCTGGCATGATCTCCCTTGGGAAAACCCACGTTGTGTTAGATCCTGTAAGTAATGATAAGAAATATGAGCTTCAATCCGATTCAGTAGTGCTCTTTCCAATAATTTACCAATAACCGAAGTGAGGCTAATAGGTCTATAGTTGGATACAAGTTTTTTGTTACCTGCTTTATGTATAGGGGTGGCAATAGCCTCATTCCATGTCTGAATTGTTTTACCTTGATTAAGTGAGGCGTTAAACAGAAGTGACAAGGGATCACTTATAACTTTAGAAATTTCTTTCAGGAAACCGGAATGTATATTATCAGGCCCTGGTATTGAATGGTATTTGAGTTTTTGAAGTAGGACTTTCACCTCTAGCATAGTAATTGGTGGAAGATACACTTTGTTTTTAGTTTCCATAACTTTTAATGAGCTTTCGGCTGGTGCAAACACACTTGGAAAATAGTCATTATACAATGGCCACAAAAAAACACACCAAATCCTGCATTTTGATTGGCTGGCTGGCACCATTTTAGCATTGTAAATCCTACTGTGTACCCACTGGAAAAGGTGCCAGCCACCGATCAGCAGCAACAATACCCCCCTTTCAAATCACTCCAACCATGTCAAAATCGGCACCACAGAGTGGTGAACATGATGACAAACAGCAAGATGTTCACTCACCTACACCACAGTAAAAACCATCACATTAACTCCTGCTGAAGAGTGCTTGTAAATATTTCAAACCCAAACTACAGCATTTTTTTTAAACTTGTCCCCGAACTGATGACAGCACCCACCTCACGTCTCTCTTTTCACTTCTCTTACTCTCCGCTCCATTCCTCGCTGCTGCCCACCTCTCTTTGACCATGTTAAAAAGCACAAAATACAACTGCACCATGATCCAAAATTAACTCTGCTGTGAAAAACACACCATAAAGAAATCTTTTTTTCTCCACTACCTCATCCACTATTATTTTCCTGCTTGACACTCGTGCTCCCTCCAGCTTCACCGGCTCTCAGTTGGTCTCCGACACAACAAAAAATACACTTCAGTCTGACTAAAACGCCAACAACATATTGTCAGATAAATTGTTGCTGAATAGATAAAAATACCTCACATCTGTAACTAAGAAGCACGTAATTCACCTCCAGTGACTACTAAAAAACTTGCTGTTAAAACCAGTACTCCACTTCACACCGGCGAACTGCCAATGTCAAAGTGCATCTCTCCCCATCTTCCTTCGGGCCACTACCAACCAATTGCATCCAAAAAAATGTGATTGTAACGTGAAGAATCCCCAGCAGTACCTAACTAAAACCCTTATACTCCCGATTTAAAAACGGAAAAATAATATGTATAACCAAGAAAAAAGTTACATTCCGATTCAGCAGCACCGATCACTATAACTGAATCCTGCTAACATACATGTTCTCTCTCTCTCTCTCCTCCTTTTGCACCTCCCTCTCCCAGTCACTGTTGCCTGCATCCCCTTTATCCTGCTCTAAAGTATCTCTCATTTTAAAAATAAACTAACTTTCCTGTACCAATCCCTCTCTGAGTTGGTGGGACGGCCGACATATCAATATTCTGCCAAGCTCCAAAGAACTATATTTTCTGGCGCAACAACATACTCACTAAAAATCATTAAAACTCCAAAAACTGCTATTTTATTTTAATTTTTTCACCAAAAATACAGGATAACATTAGAGTATAGTATTATATACCTTCAGGAGTGGTACAGGTGGATTTATCCTCTGATGGTCAAGTCTCGGCCGCGCCCGGGACCGAACCACACCAGCTGTGGTAAATCCTCCAGTATACCCACACCCTGTCGGGGTATATTGCTTTATTAAATTCTGCTGCCATGTCTAATTCATTATTTAAGATACCTTTACTGGTTTCAATTGGTCCAACAGTAGAATAGCTACCCCTTAAAGAGCCTATATAGGTGTAAAAGGATTTGCGATTGTCTAGAGTTTTAGTTGTCAGTTTTAGTTTGAAATTACTTTTTGCTTTTCTAATAGTATATTTTACTGTTTGTGTTTTTTCCTTGTATGAGTTCCAGTTGGTTGAAGACGGATTATTTTTAAATTTTTTATAACAGTTCTTTTTTTTATCGATGGCAGTTTTTATACTTCTATTCCACCACAAAGGTGTTTTAAGGCCATTATTATACATATACATATATACTGTATATATATATATATATATATATGTATTATAAATCCACCAATATACCCACTCCCTGTCATGGTATATTGCTTAAATATAATATCAAGTATATTGCTCTGTCTGGTCCCCTCAGTTACTATTTGGATTAGATTTTGGTTAATAGTGAGGTCAATAAAAAAAGTTTCTACCTGGCCATATCCTTCAAGTTTTGGCCAGTTAGTTCTTGTGAAGTTATAGTCCCCCATAGGAATATAACTATCCACTGTTTCCACATTTTTTAATGTTGTTAATAGTTCCAAGTTTTCGGCTTGAAATAAACTGGGGGGCTTATAACAGAGTTCTACCGCTAATGATTCCTTGTGTAAATTAACTGGAACCCAGATTGCCTCTAATTTGCTATTCAATACTGCCTCTGGTGTTACACATTGCGCAACATATGTATTTAATATGTATAGTGCAACCCCACCTCCTCTAGTATCAATTCTAATTTTATAAAATGTATTGCAACCCTGTATTTCTGTATTCCATTCCTGTCCTGTGAACCAGGTTTCTGTTACCCCACAAATAGTTATATTGTCTTTTGTTAAATTGCAATTCAGCTCTTCTAGTTTGCTGGACAAACTATAGGCATTAACCAGTAGCCTGGATTGCTATTTAACAGATTTTTTATTTAATTTAAATGTTGTGGTGTGAGTGGTGTGAGGCCAGAGGGTATGGGTTGATGGGGGATTGGGGGGAGACCTGGGAGGATAAGGAGCTGTATGCTAGAGATAGACTACATCTCAATTTGGAGGGGAGGGGAATCCTTAAGTTGAAAATGGAGGAGTTCATTGGTGAAAAGTGGGGTTTAAACTTGTGAAGGGGGGTGGGATGGGAGAAAAGGCAGTCAAGGGGATGCCGATAAAGGAGGGACTCTGTCTCCACCCCCCCCTGGGGACCAGGAGGATTGCAGGAAAAGACCAACTGGCAAAGTGCAGACCAGGAGAAAACAGAATCCCCAAGGGAACACGAGCAGGGGAAATGAAACTATAGGGAAAGGGTGGAAGGTAGTCCTGCTAAATGCCAGGAGCTTGGGCAATAAAATGCCTGAGCTCCAGGCGATGTTAACTGAGGGAGCAGTGGATGTGGCAGTGGTCACTGAGACTTGGGCCACTGCAAGACATGACTGGGACCTGAACCTGGAGGGTTACACTATGTTCAGGAAGGACAGGGGGGAGGGAAGGGGAGGAGGGGTAGCAATGATAGTAAAAAACTGCATTGGCATAGGGGGAGTTGAGGAGGCAGAGGGAACCGTGGAGGCGATTTGGGTCACCTTGATAACAAGGGGGGGCAAGAGAGTAAAAATAGGAGTGGTGTATAGACCCCCTGCCCTGGTGGAGGAGCTGGAGGACAGTCTGGTGGCAGATGTTAGGAGACACTGCAGACTGGGCAGAGGAAAGGTGGTGGTGTTAGGGGACTTAAACATGCCAGGAACAGACTGGGAGACTATGACATCCTCTGTGACCAGGGAACAGAGGTTGTTGGATGTCTTTCAAGACGCGTTCCTAACTCAGCAGGTGAGGGAACCGACCAGGGAGGCACGGGTACTGGATGTGGTCCTGGCAGACAGTGACCAGATTGGGGGCCTGGAGGTAAGGGACCCATTGGCGGGGAGTGACCATGCCACGGTCTGGTTCTGCCTGGACCTAGGAGGGGTAGAAGGCTGCACAAAGACGGAAGTAACCGACTTCAGGGGGGTAGATTTTAAGGAAATGGGAAGGATCCTTAAGGAGCATTTGGATGGGATTGGGTCAGACATGGACGCTGATAGTAGGTGGGAAATCATCAGGAGAGGGGTGCAGGATGCTACCAGCACCTGTGCAAGAGTAAGACGAAAATGCGGTAGGGCCCAAAAACCCTGTTGGTGGACCAGGGAGGTCCAGGAGGTGGTGCGGGGAAAGAAAGCAGCCTATAAGAGATTCAAGTGCTCAAGGAGGAAAGGATCGAGGGAGTATGAGCTGTTGGCTGGGAAGGGCCACTAGAGTGGTGAGGGCGGCTAAGGCAAGGAAGGAGCAGAACCTGGCCAGGGAAATTAGGAGAGGGAAAAGGGTTCTTTAGATACATTGGGGAAAGACGAAGGTGAAGGGGCAGATTAGCAGGATTAAATCAGGGAGAGATGGGCACAAGACCCAGAGGAGCAGGCTGAGGTACTAAATGAGTACTTCACCTCAGTTTTCACCAGGGAAAATGGGGATGCTGCATCATACATGGGAGGAGACAGAGATAATGAGGAGGGCCCTACCAATCGGCAGGTCTGGGGAGAGGGGGGATCACTGGCAGGTGGGGAGGGCTAAGCAGGAGAAGAGGTACTGGAAGTGAAATCACAGAGAGTGGAGGGAAGCCCCTCAGCTCCCTTAAGACGGAGAAAGCACGGGCCGGATAAATTGCATCCTAGAGTGCTGAAGGAACTTGCAGATGTCCTGGCGAAACCCCTGGCAGAGCTTTTCACCATCTCTCTGAGGACAGGGTGGGTGCCCCAAGACTGGAAGGTGGCGCATGTAGTGCCTATCCACAAGGGGGGGATCAAGAGAGCTGGCAGGGAACTACAGGCCTGTCAGCCTGACATCAGTGGTGGGCAAGGTGATGGAGGGCATTGTCAAGGAGAGGCTAGGGGGGGCCCTGGATAAGTCAGGTGCCTGGACGATAGACAGCATGGATTCATCCCGGGGAAATCGTGTCAGACAAACCTGGTGGAGTTCTATGACTGGGTGACAAGTGCCTTGGACCTGGGTAGACCAGTGGATGTCCTCTTTCTGGACTTCAGCAAGGCATTTGACTCTGTTCCTCACGGGGCCTGTTGGATAAACTAGGAGAAATGGGGGTGGGAAACCAGATGATCCGATGGATAGGCAATTGGCTCCAGGACCGGACCCAGAGGGTCGTAGTTGGTGGGATAATCTCTTCCCCAAGGAGGGTCATTAGTGGGGTCCCACAGGGATCAGTCCTTGGGCCCTTCTGTTCAACGCCACGATATCTGACATAAGGACAGGAATCAGGAGGAGATGAGTCTCTTTGCAGATGACCTGGAAACTGGGGCAGTGGTGGATGGGGAGGAGGGAGGTGGCCCTGCAGGGGGACCTGGAGGCTCTGGAAAGATGGTCTAGAAAGTGGAAGCTGAGGTTTAATGCAGGGAAATGCAAGGTACTCCACCTGGGGGCCAGAAACCCAGGCCAAGTGTACACCCTGGGGGAATACTACAAGTCTCAATGGCTGAGAGGGACCTGGGGGTGGTGGTGGATGTCAAGATGAACAACTCTGAGACTTGTAGGAGGGCAGCAGCCAAGGCCAACAGGATGCTGGGATGCATCGCTAGGGGGATCACCTCAGAAGGAGGGAAGTGATACCCCTCTGTATAACTGCTTGGTGAGACTGCACCTGGAGTACTGCGTGCAGTTTTGGAGGCCACACTTAAAGAGGGACATTAACCTCCTGGAGAGGGTCCAGAGGAGGGCAACCAAAATGATTTGGGGCTTGGGGGACCTATGAGGAGAGGCTCGAAGAGCTAAATATGTACACTTTGGAAGAGAGAAGGGACCGGGGGGACATGATAGAGGTCTTCAGGTACATGAAGAGGGTAAATAGGGGAGGAACAGTGAGGGTGCTTCGAAGGAAGGAGGAAGGGGCCACTAGAGGGCATGGGTGGAAGCTGGAGGGGGGAAGATTCAGGGGAGAAAGGAGGAGGTGCTACTTCACTGAGAGGGTGGTAGAGCCATGGAATGCACTACCTAGGGGGCTGGTGGAGGCAGAGACAGTGGAGGGGTTCAAGAGGGGGTGGGACAGGTACAGGGGAAGGGTTCAGGAAGCAAAATCCAATGCAGCAAGAATATCCGGAACTGGGAAGGGAGAAGCCAGAGAAGGCGAGGGGGACAGCAAGGTCAGCACCCAGGGTGGGGGCTGACCAAACGAGCAGACACGAAAGACCATTAGGCCTATTCTGCTGGCATTTTAGTATGTTAGTATTTGTTTTGTTATTGTTTTTATTGGTATTGACAGAATTTCTTACTATTTGTCTAGTTTTAGGAGGGCAAACTGATAATTGCCCCCCCCAGAGAAATTAGTTTAAAATTCTGAAATCTGTAAAATGTTTCCTCAATAACAAGTTGCCTCTTCTACTTAAGTGTAGTCCATCCCATGAAAACAGCTCTTCATGATAATAAAATTCCTCCCAATGTGTCATACAGTGTATATTTTGTCTTAGTGTCCATTTATGCATCCATTCTTTTATTCTCTTTGGCCCAGATATTCAAACTGCACCCAAAAAGTGCGCAATAGCAGGAGCAAGTGCAAGTCTATTGCGCCCATGTGCAAGAGACACGATATTCAAAAACGGAGCAGGCCAAACTGCGCCTACAGCCGACGACTGAATATCGCACCACCTCATGCCATAAGCGCAACTAGGAGGGAAGTTGAGCAGATCTGATGCACCATAGTGCAACAAAGGATGTTCAGCTGAGCAGTCCAGAGGCGCCATAGCACAACCAGAGATGCCCCCAGCAGCAGAGCAATGTAACTGCACAAACCAGGGAGGTAGGGGCCCACCACCCATGACACAGATGGGCACGGGAACACACAGCAGAACAGACATCGTCCCCCCACACCCCATGCACTGCACAACTGGGGGAAGGCCGAAAACCACTGGCCCATGAAGACAAGCAAACAACCCACAGCTGGGCCATGGTGTCCCATCACACCTACTGGCAAGCTATGACTGGCACACAAGGAGGGCTGACCACCCCGTGCCACACCATCCCACCAATGCAGAGCACACCCTGCACCGTGACCCCCAGACATGCCCCCATGAGCAGTGACCACCAGTGCAGGAAACCCCATGCATGCCACCACCCCCACTGTGACACTGCAACCCTGTGCACCACAGAACCATACAAGCCAGCCCCACCACGAACACCCATCAGTGGGTGGCAGCACACAGCAATGCGACAATGGCAGACACAGTGCCACCACGCACAGTCCCCTGAGATACTGCTGAGAGACCAACCATGCGTCGGCACAAGAGGTACCCCACACGGGACAGGGTGTGCCCTTGACACCACCACCAGTGGTACAGCACCCTGCACAGTAGTCCAATGACACACCCTGACCCACCACTGGCCACAACAGCCAGCACAGCCACCCACAGTGGTGCGTGGAAGCATGCACCACACCGGATGCCACACAGTGTATGGACAGACACCCACCCATACCCAAGGGCACAACAACACAGGGACACAGTGGTGGGGCAACCAAGCCCCCATTGTGGGCCCATGTAAACTGTGTGCACACAACCCACAGTCCTCCATGGCACTGGAGTGCCAGCCACCCTGCGCAGGCACTGTGGACCTGTACACCACCATCAGTCACCTGGAGCACAAGTCACAGACAGTGGGGCACATCCCCTGCAACACACACAAGGCACAGCATGGAGGTGGGACAACAACTGTGGTGCCCACAGTGCCACCCGAGGCAGGCATGCACCACACCAGTGACAGGAGGCAAACCAGCAATGTGACGGGTACAGTGGCTGTCCTACAGGGACTGCCACCACTGACATGCCAGCGGACCGCACAGGTCACAGACATGCATGTGTGTCAGCTACACAGGCCATGGACGGGCCGATGGGTGCACCATGGACACAGAGCATGCACCATAGACCACTGCACACAGTCATCCAGTGCACAGGGAACAACACACACACCACAGACACTGACTGATAGATACCCCCACACCACAGTCACCTCCACATGGACACACACACACACCCATGACCACACCACCCCTAACGCCATGTACACCACTGCAGCTGAGCACCTATAGCCCACTGCAAATCAGAGACCACAGCAGTATTCATATCAAAATTAAATGTATTAAAAAAATATATAACAATCAACTATATACAATACAAGAACTATATACAATATAACATAGGAACTATATACAATGTTGGGGGGCCACAAACAAGGTGGGGGTGGGTAGAGGCAGGGGTGGACAAATGGGACAGGGAAGGAGGGGTGTGAGGGTGGGTCCAGGGGGTAGGGGAATACTGGGAGCAATCCATCCCTAGCGGGAGCACCTCTCACCGCTCTGGCTCCTCCGGGCCCTGTGCCTCCCCAGTACCCCTGTCTCATCGATGCATCGGAGGATGTCCAGTGATGCCCGTGCCACCACCAATATCTCCTGCAGTACCTCCTGTATCTCATGAAGATGGCGGGTACCTAGGACAAGGAAGCACAGTCAATAGGTGTGAATGCACAACCCCATACAGCCTGCCCACTGTGCATGGCATACAGCAGTGGGACATACCACTGTGATGGTGTGTGACCACCCGCAGTGATCATGTCCACAGGACCTGCCCACCCAGGCGCATACAGCCATGCGGAACGCTGTACACACCCACTGGCCAAGTCACGCACAGCACCAACGTGGCCATTTAGTGACATGGCTATGTGGTGCAAAGGCAGTAGCACAACCATGTACCTGGTGCATGCAGGGGCCACCATTGATGCACTCCCAGACATGCATTGCCACTGGACAGTGTTGACTGTAACAAGTTGCATGCATGGCAGTGGTGTCGATGGATGGTGGCCATGCCCCGCTGCCCACCCTGTCACACAGCATGCAATAGTAATCATGGATGTATGGCACTCACCCTCATCGGGCAGGTCAGGTGGGCGGTGATGGCCCTCTTCCCCGTCTGGCTGCACCATCTTCCTCCCACCGCCACTCTTCCCTCACACGGCGGTGTTCCTCCGGGCCAGTGGGGCAAACAAGGAGAGAGGAACATCAGTACAATCCCAAAGCAAAGTCCCCCTGCCCCAAGGTGTGTGCCCTCCCACCCAGCCAGACCCACCCACCCCACACCCTGTGAACACTACCACAGCCAACCCCAGACGGTCCCTCCCCTATGTGCTGAACACATACAACACTGTTACCCATATGGACGATAAAAGTGTGTTGATGGAACCCCTACCTGACCGTGGCACCATGCCCCTGCTGGCACGTGCTCGCAGGTGTGCCAGTAGCTTCGGCTCCCTCCTCCACAGGTCCCCGTATCGGTGCCTGCATGGCTCCACACTCCTCCCCCATCCAGTGGCCTCCTCCAGGGCAGTGGCCACCTCCTGCCACACCTGGGTCCTCGCCCTGTCCAGGGGCACCTCCCCGAAGAAAGGCCCATGGTGTGACTCCACAATGGCCACTAGATTTGCTAATTCAATTGCAGACCACTGGGATGCCCTTCTGCATGCCATTCTCTCACTTCTGGTTGGCAATGCGGCACTCTGCAATGCAGTTCCCCACATGCAGATGCTGCATGGTACAGAGCTGCCATTCTTTATTGCGCTGTCACCGAACAGCGTGATAGAGGTGCACCCATGCCTGATGCATGGCGCCTAGGGGGCAAAGGTTGGGCACAGGGTCATGGGTCTCTGGCGCATGGACATGCACAGCGCCATTGGAACACACTGCGTGTAGTGCGATTGGCTGCCTGTGTGCCAGCACCATAGCAGCCTACCGCGCAGTTGGCCTATTGCGCCTATGATGGCCCAGTGCCACAGCACCATGTAGTGACCATCGCTATAGCGCCACTGGCACAATGATGGCCATGCCCTGCATTGCCTACTGCGCACAGCACATCATCAGCATGGCAGACGCCTGCGTCAGCAACCCGGGCATGCGCAGTGAGGTGTGTACTACGCATGTCACAGAACTGCGCCATTGGCTCAGCACATTCAACACAATTGCGCAAAGTGCAAAAGTGCGATATTCAGCCTTCATATGAAAATCATCTAATCAGCCATTCAATGGTGCAGCACTACAATTTGCATCTACTTAAAGTTGCTCCTCGCCTCATTTGCATGGGTTGCGCTATAAAAGTGTGACATTGTGCTGCAGTGGCCATAGTCGGTTACTGCAGTCTATTGGTGAGTTGCGTGCTGTTTGGAAGTGTGGACTGTGGATTTAGAGACATGCATGGGACTGCACAGTCACAGGTAACAACTGCCATTCTTACAGGCTACATAATGACCGAGCAGGTTGTTGGAGAGGAGGAACACAGTGGTGGGAGGAGGAGGAGGAGGCCTAATTTTACAAAGGCCGAAACCGAGGCCCTGTTCGAGGCCTACCTGGATCAGGAGCCACTTCTCAGTGGACAGCAGGGAACACCTCAAGCCCATGCTGCTGCATGGGAGGAGGTGGCACATGCTGCGAACCTGCATGGCAGCCACCAGCGCTCCATGCAGGAGTGTAAGAAAAGATGGGCACGGACAGGAGGAGGATAAAGGAGAAGGTGGCTGTCATCAGGGCAGTACGTTCTGCAACAGGTGGGGGACAGCTGGAGGTGGTACAGCTGACCCCACAGGAGGAGAGGCTTGCTGGAAGCATGCAGCTCAGTGCCATTGAGGGTGTTCCGGGTGGTGGCTTCCAGACGGGTGGTGGCCCATCACTGTATGGTAAGTCATGGTCTGCCTATGTGGGGGCAGTGTAGGTCACACGCAGTACTCGACTTTGCTTTCCCTTACAGATCCTGAATGTCTGCATGGGTCAGCGGTGGTGGTCCAGTCCACTGAGGACTGTCAGCTGGAGTTGGAGGAGGGACCATCCACCTCCACAGGTATACGTGGAGCATTGCGACAGTGGGGCCACCTGGCTGTCGTTGTAACAGGTGTGGAGGAAGCCCTGCCTGTGTCCCAGCATGCTGGCGTCCATGGATGCCAGCATGCTGTGACTGTGGCCGGTGCAGAGTCCATCACTGCTGATGATGACACTATCATCATGGGCAGTGACACGTGTGTGCCACAGGATGGCCACACAGCAGGGCAATTCGCACACATGGCTGTGGGTGGTGCTGCCATGGAGACCTGCGTGTCAGCATAGTCCCAGCCTGTGCCTGTCAGCACCAGTGGGGCAGCACTGGTGTCTGTTCAGGACAGTGGGACTGTTGCGGCCACTGCACCACAGTGGCACCACTGAGCCCTGGGGAGCAGCAGCCGGAGGAGCAGCATCAGCAGTCACCCAATGGGCTTGGGAGTATAGGGTTCAGCGGCGGCATCTGTGCACCACCTGTGGACATGCCCAGACCTGGTCCTGGTGCACAGCACCCACTCTCAAGGGGTGCTGATCATCGGGGCCGTGGACACCCTGAGGGACAGGATGCTGAGGAGGCTGATGACCTCTTGGACGAGCACACCTGCCTACTGCAAGCATCGGTCCAGCAGCAGATGCGGCTTGCGACGTCCGTGGATGCACTGCGTGTGGCTCTGGAGCGGGCAGAGGAGCGTCGCAGTAGGGACACTGCACTGATCCTGGCAGGGATGGACTGTTTGCAGGAGGATGTGACCACTGCCATTGACAGGCATGCACAGGCATTCACTGCTGTCATGGCCACAATGGGCACAAAGTCAGGTGCCCATGCATCGCGGACACCACCCAGTGCACTATCCACCCCCCATTCCCGGCGTCGTGCGACTCCCACCCTGTCAACACCAGGTTCAGCTGTGGGCATCCCGAGCACTCCTGGCGCAGGCATGTTTGGTGTGCTGCAGACCCCTGCATGAGCACGGTCGCGTTCATGCAGTAGAACCCCTTGGGGACCATTGGTGCCACCCCATGAGGCCAGTGGTCAGCCTGTTAGTGCTGACGGGTCTCAGCGGGGCCGCCCATGCATCCATGGTGGCCGGGGCACTGTGTTGCATGACTGACCTGTCTCCAAGCATGGCTACTGTCTGGTGCTGCCCTGTGTGCATTGTGTGTTTCAGTGGGCAGTGCACAGGTGGGTACCCGGCCCTGCACGTGGACACACAGTCCACATGCACACCCTCCCGGCTGCTGTCCACAGTTGCATGTGCATGATGATGCCTGCAATGTGCTGTACACCAATGTGCAATGGTGCTTAGCATCTGACACACGCACATGGACAGGCAGTGGGCGTGGTGGCCTGTGGACATGTGTGTTGCTAGGGTTGGCGTTCTGGGTCGGTGTGCCTCCTACCCTCTGTGCACATTTGGTGCATAGTGTGTGTGCATGTGTGTGTGTCCGTCTGCGTGGCATGTTAATCCTCACCCATCCCTGGTTGTGTGTGTGTTTCTGTGCCCTGCCACTTCCCTTGATGGCATGCACCCCTGGTGTGTGTCCATGTGTGTTTGTGGGTTGTGCCTTAGCCACCGGTGGTTGCACATGGCCCCATGACTTACCTGGGTTGGCTGAAGTGCTCCTCCGTGATGGTGTCCCAGTGCAGCTGTGCCAGCCGGATCAGTCAGAGGTCCCATCAGCAAAGGGGGGCTGCCCATCACCATCGTCACTGGCATCCCCATTGTCCCCATCGCTGTCCCCCTCTTTGACCTGTATGGCTATCCCACATTTGTTGGCCATGTTGTGCAGGATGCAACCAGCCAGGAATAGCCCACAGGCCTTTGAGGGGCTGTACAGTAGGGCACTGCCAGAGGTGTCCAGGCAATGGAAATGTGCCTTCAGCATCCTGAACACCCGCTCAATGACATTACATGTGGTGGCGTGGGCCTCATTGTAGTGTTGCTGCGATGGGGTCGAGGGCCACCAGTAGGGTGTGAGCAGCCAGGGACGGAGTGGGTATCCACTGTCACCTGTGTGTAGAGGGCAGAGGTTAGTTTGGTGATCAGCATCGCCCTGCCCCAGACCATGTAGGCCACTACCCATGTCACCTCTGGCCATGCCCCCCCAGGCCCTATGATTGTCCATGTGGTTTGCATACTCACCCACTAGGTGTCCAGTGGGGATGTCCCCACTCTCGAATCTGTGGCACAGGGCAGACTGGTGCCAGATGAATGAATTGTGTGCTCCCCCAGGGTGCGTGGTACAGACATTGATTATGTGCCCCCTGGCATCGCACACTAGCTGGCAGTTGATGCTGGCATAGCCCTTGCGATTTATGTATGCGGCCCCCTCAGGGCCAGGTGGTGTGTGTATGGCCACATGGGTGCAGTCTATTGCCCCTAGCACGCCAGGCATATGTGCTACCCTGTGGAACTCCTGTATGTTTTCTGTGCACTCCGCCACTCTGCTGGGGAAATGGATGTACTCCGCAGCATGTGGCAGCAGTGCACTGAGGAAATGGGTGAGGTGGCATGACGTGGCTGACTGGGTTATGCCTGTGGTGTCCCCAGTTGGTCTCTGGAAGATACCCGTGGTGAGCAAGCACATGCAGGCTGTTACTTTAGTCTCCACTGACAGGGCATGGCTCAGTCGTGTGGATGCCTGCATCACATCACTGCACAGCTCACAGAGCCACCTCAGAATTGCTCTATTCAGGTGGTACCGGCCCACAATCTCAGTATCAGTGTACAGCTCAAAGCTGGTGTGGGCTCGGTACTGCCTGTTGGGGGCATACCGCCGACGGGCCCTTCCATGGCCACACCCCCCTGCCGCCCACCTTTTCACCCCCCTCATAATGTCCTCCATCTGGAAGGTGGCACTGGCCATGTCCCTGGCTTGTTTTCAGCTCCCACGGCAGCTGTTGCTGTATTCTCCCCACTGTCCTGGCTGCTACTTTCCCTGCACCGGGAACACCTGCCTGTGCTGGCCTCTGTGCTGTGTGGCTCCCCACATCTTCCCTGTGCCTGGCTGTTCAGAGTGCCCTTTCCCTGGCCTGCCCTGTTTGTGCCTCCTGCCCTGTCTGTCTGCCTATGCTTCTGACTCATGTGGCTTCCTGTTGCGTTCTTGCGCCTCTCCCTTGCTCCTTTTTATTTTGGCTCATTTCCGCTATGGCGCAACTTCCGCTTGCTCCCCTATTGCGCATGGTGCATGTCGTTGAATATCGCACTGCGCCATTTATGCATGGTTCCTCCCCCTTCGGTTGCACATGCCTTCATTATCATTGCGCTGTTGCTCGGCATGATTTCGGGGGCACAACTGTCTCCTGCTGAATATCACAGAATGGCGCAATTTCCGACTTGCGCAGGTGCAACCCTATTGCACATGGCTCAACTCTTTTGAATATCTGGGCCTTTATATTTAAAGCATTGAAATGTAATGCCTTAGGAAATGGTAGAATTTCTGTAAGGACAGGGACACAGCCCAGGTGTATCAGCTTGTTTGTAAGTGCCACAAAGTCTTTTTTGATATTATCTTCAGAATCCTTAAAGATGTTATTAGCTACTAGATGTATAATGACAACAGGGTTAGGCCCAACATTGCTTAGGATGCTGTTTGCCATCATTGCTACATCCATTATTTTTGCCCCACTAAAACTGGACAAGGTTCTAGATGTTTTGTCTGGGTTACAAAGTGCCCTAGTAAGGAGCTTAATAATTGAATCTCCTAACACCACTATTTCTTTGTTAGTTACAGGTTCAGCTATTTGGGGAAGGTTGGAAAGTGTGTCAGTTACTGACCCCAGATATGCAGTATTTGAAATTGAGCTGATCATGTCAGTTTCATCAGTGTCGGTTGCTAAGATATCAAAACTATTGTGCAAAGGGAGATTAAATGTGTTAGCTTTTTTTCCTTTTTTGGAAACCTGAGAGCTTTGAACTGTAAACCAGTCCTCATTTAATAGTGGAGCAAAGGCTTCTTCCTTAGTCCTTTTTTATTAGCAGAGTGGGTACTTAAGTGATTTACAGGTACAGTTTGAATGGTAATCCTATCACTTGCTGGAATTAAAGGCACTATGGGCATAGGGGAAGGGCAGGATTCACAAGGTGTTTCAATTTGGCCTACCTTAAATCTTGTTGCCATTTGTTTCTGGCTAGTTTCCAAATATTCTAACCTATCATTAAATAAAATCATTTCTTTAAGGACCCTTACAAAAATGTACCACTGGATTACCATAGGAATACCATGGTACTGCATGGTAATTTCATGGTACTGCATGGGATTACCATGGTAAAATCATTTACAGTCATGGTACTGAATAGTATTACCATGGTACAGTCATGTTACTACTTAATATTACCACGGTACAATAATGTACAGTCATAGTACTACATAGTTTTACCATGGTATAGTTATGTTACTGTTTAGTATTACCATGGTACAATAATGTGCAGTCATAGTACTAAATAGTATTACCACGGTACAGTCATGTTACTGCTTAATATTTCCATGGTACAATAATGTACAGTCGTGGTACTACCATGATACGTTCATTTTTAGTCATAGTACTGCAAAGTAGTACCACAGTACAACAGACTAAAGTCATTGTTCTGTATAACATTACCATGGACCAACAGTCTACAGTCATGGTACTGCAGAAAATTACCATGGTACAACAACTTATTCGTATGGGACAGCTAAGGATAAGCATGGTACAATAACAGTATATTCATGGTAATGTTGTATTTCTATGGTACAATTATTTGCTTATAAAATAAGCAAAGAAATCGTACTGATCTGATTGGCGAGAGCCTCAACTGACATAAATCAGAGCATGACTAGGCAATTCAGAATTAGAAGAATATTTACACTTTGAAAATTAATTTAATAGCTATCGTGAAACATAGAAATTGTCAGCAGATAAGGATCACTAAGCCCATCCAGTCTGCCCATAAGCCCTACAGTTGTATGCGGCTTCAGACCCTATCTGGTCAGTGATATTTCATCACTCGCCCTCCCACCTCAGGGTTCCCTTATGCCTGTCCCAGGCATGTTAAAAAATCCCCACTGTACTTGCTCCCATGACCACCTCTTGTGGCACACCATTCCATACATCAACCACCATTTTTGTTAATAAAAACTATCTCACATTTCCTCTTAATCTACCCACCTCCAATTTCATATCATGGTCCCTCATTCTTGTACTCCTTCTACATTGGAAAAGGTCTGCTCCCTGCACCTTGTTCATGCCACTGAAGTAACTGAAAGTTTCTCTCATGACCCCCTACTCCCACCTTTTCTCCAGTGAGTACATATTGAGGTCCTTTAGTCTCTTCTCACATGTTTTGTGGTGCAAGCCCTGTACCATCTTGGTCACCCTTCTCTGGACCACCTCCACTCTGTCAATATCGTAGCACAGGTGTGGCCTTCAGAACTGCATGCATTACTCTAGGTGAGGCCTTACTAGTGTTTTATACAATGACATCACCACCTTCAGTCTTCTGCCTTTACCTATGCACCCCAGCATGCCACTGGCTCTCCCCGTAGCCTTTGTGCTCTGCTTTTACTCCATTAGGTAATCAGAAATTATAACCACCAGGTCCCTTTCCACTGTGGTGATTGTCAACACCTCCCCTCCCAACCTGTAGCTATCCTCATGGTTTCCTCTTCCCAGATGCAGGCTGTTCCAGGCATCTACCACTCTTTCTGTGAAGAAGTACTACCTCACATCTCAGAGTGTTACCAAGTCTTCCCCATCCAACTTCATAGCATGATCCCTTGTTCATGAGAATGCAGACTAAAGCAGTAGTGCTAGATAATCAGGAATTGATCAGTTTTCAGTTTTGTGGTGCCGCAGTAAATATGGCAGCTGCCTATCTAGTACTACTGCTTTCAACATAGTGGGTAGCAGAAATGTAAACAAAGGAAAACCGAGCAAATTATGGAGTGATAGTACAATGCTGGTGAGAAAGATTACTAGGGAAATGCTCAACAGAGCATAGAGAATAAACTGTTGCAAAAGCGCATATTTTTGTTAACTAGTACTACTGCTATAACACTCTTCAATGAGTCTGGGCAATCTCAGATGAATGAATCCTGTGGTTTAGCAATAAAATTGGCCTACAGCTTATGCCTCAACACACCCGATGTCTCTATTCATCAGTGAACACCAGCCACATCGAAGTACAGTTTTTATTATGCAGTGGTACTATATAATATTTCAGTACCATGCTACAATAATTTACAGACCTGTTATGAATTGGATTAGAAATTTCCTGCTTCTTGTTTGTCTAAATACTGTAAATTACATAGAAATATAGAATCTGACAGTAGATTAGGACCACTTGCCCACCTATTCTGACCATTTTTCCCTGACTACTGTATTACCGCAGACCCTACTTGATCTCTAGCTCTACCCCTCCATTTTACCACTAAGGTTTCCTCATGCTTATCCCATGCATTCATGAACCCCTCTACAGTTTTTTCCCCCACCAGCTCTGCTGGCAGGCTGTTCCAGGCATCCACCACTCTTTCTGTTAAGAAGTGCTTCATCACATCTCTCCTGAGTCTTCCCCATCTAGTTTCATAGCATGATCCCTTGTTTTTGAGCATCGTTTTTCTGAAAAATGCTTCACTTTTGTACCATATTAATACCCATGAGGTATTTGACAGTCTCTTATAATATCCCCCCTCTCTCTCTCTCTCTCCTTTCTTTCAGGGTGTACATATTAAGGTCCTTCAGTCTCTCTTTAAGAGGGGGTTTATGCAGACCCTGCATCATGTTAGTTTCTTTCCTCTGGATCACCTCCACTCTATCAATGTCCTTCTGAAGATGAGGTCTCCAGAGCTGGACACATTACTCTGGGTGAATCTCATCAGTTATCTATACAGTGATAACACCACCTCCCTCTTTCTGCTGGTGACACCCTTTCCTATGTACCCCATCATCCCACTAAATCTCCCATCTGCTTGGACACCTTTAGGTTATCAGATATAATTATCACCAGGTCTGTTTCCCGTTTGGTTGACTTGACTACCCCCCCCCCATATTGTACTCCACCCCTGGGTTTTTGTGCCCTAAGTGCATGATTTTGCACTGTTTTTGCTTTGAAACTTAGCTGGCATACCCTTGACCACTACTCTAATTTTCTCAGATCACCCTTACTGGAGTGTCTGCCCTATTGTGAATTTTAGTGTCGTCCCAAAAAGGTTGACCTTCCCACCCAGCCTCCCTGCAATATTGCTAATAATGACATTAAGGAGGACGGGTCCCAGTACTTATCCCGGTAGCACCCCACTGGTCACCCTCCCTTCCCTAGAGTGAACTCCATTTATCACCACCCTCTGTCGTCTACTTCCTAACCAATTTCTTACCCAGTTTACTATATTTTAACCCACTCCTATGCTTATCAGCTTGCTTATGAGTCTTCTGTGCTGAACAGTGTCAAAGTCCGTTCTAAAATACAGTATAGGTAGCCCATATCCACCTTTACATCCAGATCCAATTCCCTGGTCAACAGTCAAAGGAATTTGTCAGATTTGTTTGACATGACCTTCCCCCTGTGAATCCGTGCTGCACTCAATCTTGAAAGCTGACAAATTCAAGATATTCTACAGTCCTTTCTTTTGGTAGTGATTCCGTTAATTTCCTCACCACCAAAGTCAGGCTGAGTGGCCTATAGTTACCACCCTCCTACCTGCTACCACTTTTGTGATGTGGGGTTACATCTGCCATCCTATAGTCTTCTGGAACCACTCCAGTCTCCAGTGAGTGGTTGAACAGTACTGTCAGCACATACCTGAGCTAATTCAGCATTCTTGAATGCACCCAGTCTGGCCCCATTGCCTTGTCCACTTTCAGCTTTGTGCATCCCTTTAGGACTCTTTCCTCCAAAAATGGACTGGTGCCCGCTTCCCTTCCTTCAATGCTCCTGTTACTTTTCTGTGGCCCCTCATCATCACCTTCCTCTGTGAACAGTGAATAAAAGTATGTATTCAGGATGTCGGATTTTTCCTGGTCCTCCTCCCCCCAATTCTCCCATTCCCTTCTTAGCCTTACAATCCCTCCCCTGGTCTTCCTATTTTCACTTACATACCTAAAAATGTCTTGCTTTGTTTGTTTCTGCCTGGGTTATTCTCTCCTTTGTTTATTCCTTTGCACTCCAATTCCCTGCATCCCTCTGTTTCTCCTTGTACACCACCCTATCCTTCTCCCTCTTTGTCTCCTTATATTTCCTGAAATTGCTCAAATCACATGGAGGGGCCCCTGAGTTCTATGTAATTGAAAGTGCTGGGGGGGCATGTTTTGGACCCCTTAATTCTCACTGTTGAAGCTTTCAATCTCCAGTCAGGAACACAAATGGCAGCAGCTCTGCTTGAGTGAAAAATAGTAATTAATACCATATTTTCTCTCATAGTAGCCATCCAAGAAAACAATAGCCCCCCAACCCACACAACTGGCATCAAAGTGAGTTAAGTGATACAAGACAGATATTTATTTAAAGCCATTTTTACATGGCTGCAGTGCTGTTGCATGTGTGCTGCACTCTTCCCGCTGTGCTAGTCGCTCCTCCATTAATTTAGTGTTTACACAGCCTGCTCTTGCAGTGCTGCAGGTCACTCTGTGGAGTGGCTGTAAATTCAGTGGAGGATGCTGGGAGACACTGGGAGAGAAGGCTTCCCATCAGAGTGAGCACATCAAAGGGTTTACAATGCCAGTTAATGGATTCACTCTGATATGGGTACCCATAATTGAGTCACTGCAGAAAAGGGATCTGAGGTGCACTGACAGCACTCCAGAAAGTGTGTACAAAGCTGACTTTGCAGTGCATCAACCTGCTCACATGAGTTGATGTGCTGCAAAGTCAGCAGTGTAAATAAGCCTTAAGCGATAGCATGCCATTGCTTGACTGCTTTGATGCCTGCTTTCCTGGAAAACAAATAAACAAAAGTCTCCCACAGCTAAATGTAGTATATACAGCTGGCACCAAAGTTAGTCCTTCATATATACTTTAAAAAGATGATAGTCAAAGATCCTTATCTTTAACCTTATTTATTGTAGTAAAATACTGCTGTGCTTGCCTTCTTTGATATCCAGCGTGACACCTCCTTGAACAAGCACAGTTGGGGGTGTTCATTACAAGTCAGACTATAGACGACTTAATCCAGAGGAAAAAGTAGTAGCCAGGAGCCCCCTACAAAGCCACTGGGAACAACTTATTTGTTCACTGTTACTAAGTTGTCAGAGAGAGAAAGAAAGAGAGAGAGAGAGAGCGAGAGAGAGAGAAAACAGGCACAGTTTCAGGAGCCTACAGAGGACTAGTGTGGCATCTCTGCTGTACTGCCTGTTTAAATCAGATTATTGCTCACTGTTCTGTGGGAGGAGTCTTGATATTTTAAACAAGATAAGAAAATCAGGAGCACACAACTCCAGATGGCATGTAAATATTTTTTTTTGGTATAAAAGTGGGAGGATAGGCAGGAATTAGGATAAGTCAGGACTCAGAGGAACTTTGGGCTGGCATGCAGTGCTAGCTGGCTATGGTGGAGTGTAGGGAAGGGCCAGATGAAAAGCTGTACTAGATCCTGGAACTTCTGGCAGTGCCACCATACAGAGAGAGACCCTGAATGGGCCAGGGCTACACACTTTTTGTCTCCTCAGCCTGAACTCAGATACGGAGGGGGGGCACTTTAGACTCCAGAGCCAATGTACAGTAAGGCAAGCTTGGGAGGGGCATTGCCTCAGCGCCAATGTGAAGTAAGAAGGTAAGGTAAGGAGCCTAGACAGAGGGTTTTTTTTTGTCTCAAGACCCCATGTAAAGTAAGGCAAAGCTGGTGGGGGTGTGTTTTGTGTCTCTGGGCCCCATGTGAAGTAAGGTTAGGTTGTGGAGGGGGTGTTCATCTCCTGAGCCCATGTGAGTAAGACAAGGCAGAGATTCATGTTTGTCTCTGGACACCATGTGAAGTAAGCAAGGCTGGGGGAGTCCAGAATCCATGTGAAGTATGGTAAGGCAAGGCAGGGAGGTGGTTGCTTTGTGTTTCTGCATCTCCAAAGCCCATATGAAGTACAGCAAGGCTAGGGGGTGCTTTGTGTCTCCGAAGTCCATGTAAAATAAGGCAAGGCTGGGGCAGGTGCTGTGTATTTCTGGAACTCATGTCAAGTAAGGAAAGGCTGGGGGTTGCCATGTGTCTCTGGAGTCCATGTGATGCATGACTATGGAGGGAGTGCTTTGTGTCTCCTTTGCCACCAGCCAAATACACAAGCAAGAACAACTTACCAGGCAGGCAGAAAAACAAAGGAAGGAGGATTACAGGAAGAAATTGATTACTTGAACTCAGACATGGCAAACAGAAGGGGGGGAGGATCTATTGTTTGCGTGGCGGTGCATATTTTGGTTTATATTTACGTAATGGGGGAGGAGGGCAACAGTGCATCAGTTTGGAGTACAAGCTTACAATTCCCAGTGCATGAATTCTTCCTGTCAGCATTCCATCCTCTAGCACTGCTGAATGCCTGGAATGATGCATTCTGATTCTGAACCAGCATTCTTAAAAAAGCATATTTTTAACACTTTTTGTTTGGAATACTTTTTATAATAGCAATAAGGTGCTCCCAGGAGTTAGATTAACAATCAATTAATCACTCCCTAGGGGCAATATGGCACTTGACTGCACCTCAAGCTACATTACACCCTTAGGTGGTGATTAACAGACTGTTAATCTAACCCCTGGTCATGCCGTATTGCTTAATACAGAACCACACTGTATGGTGATCATTGGTCCCCAGGTGGCCACCCACTCTGACATCTGTAACACTGTCCCTGTTAGTGAGTACAAGTTCCAGTATTACCCCATTGTGTGGAAAAACAGAAAAAAATCCTATATAAAATATAAGAAGGAAAGCATCTTTTAAATGTACAGCATTACGACAATATCTCAGACATCAGAAGAGGTATCAGGAGTGGGATGAGCCTCTTTGCAGATGACTCAAAGCTGTGGGTGGTGGTGTGGGGGGAGGAGGGGATGCTGACTCTCCAGAAGGATCTGGGAACCCTGGGGAGATGGTCACAAGCCTGGATGCCCAAGTTTAATGTGGGGAAGTGCAGGGTTCTGCACCATGGGGCCAAAAATCCAGCTCATGTATACACCTTGAGGGGAGAGACACTGCAGATTTCTAGGGGGAAGAAGGATATGAGGGTGGTGGTGGATGCTAAAATGAATAACTCTGAGCAGTGTAGGAAGGCTGCAGCCCAGACAAATAAAATGCTGGGCTGCATAGCCAGGGGGATAACCTCAAGAAGTTGAGAGGTGCTCCTTCCGCTGTGCATTTGCCTGGTTAGGCCACACCTTGAATACTGCATGTAGTTTTGGTGTCCCTACTTAAAGAGGGACATTACTCTTCTGAAGAGAGTCCAGAGGAGGACAACCAGGATGGTATTGGGACTAGGGAAGGCCCTATGAGAAAAGATTGGAGGAGCACAACCTTTACTCACTGGATGAGAGAAGGATTGAGGGGATATGATAGAGGTCTTCAATATCTCAAGGGAATAAATGGGGTGAACCTTGAGGGGGTGATTCACCTGAGGGAGGTAGGGGCCACCAGAGGTCACTCAATGAGGCTGGATGGGGGGAGACTGAGGGGGGAAACAAGGAGGCACCACTCATTGAAAGAGTAGAGCCCTGGAATGCCTGTCTGGAGAGTTGGTGGCTGTTATGACTGTGGAGGGTTCAAGAAGGGCTGGGATAGGTATGGGGAGGGTGCATCCCAGAGCCCCGCAGGGGTGGAGATGGGGGGGTCTTGTCCTGGGGGGGCTAAAAACAGTGCCCAGGGAAGACACTGATCCCCAAGCAGACTAGATAGATCATAGGGTCTAATCTGCTGGCATCTTAGTATGTTAGTATGTAACATTTAATTTCCGATACAGACAACTGGTCACTCATGCCTATAGGAAGAATTAAAAATTAAATCATGCTGCCACCACTAGAAAGGATGGCTATCAAGTTTGAAAAAAGTCTTAATTACGTTCAGTTTTTCATTAACATAAAGTGGTGTACTTATTCTTATGCCACCAGATGTAATACAAGCCAGATAAACTATATTACATTACTTTTATGCAACATGCAATGCATTCTAGCATTCAGTTAGTTGGCAGACCCATTTTACCCAAGGACAGTATGAAGAGGGACAAACCTAACAAAGTGAGGAACCAATGCTTTGTATAAAACAAAGATGACGAAAATTAGAATACTTTTAAGAGATAATATTGTACAGAAAGAGATCATCATCAGAAATTAAATATTTACACCTCAAAACATCTATTATCTATTACTCTTAATCTGATGGTCAAATAATTCACATTAACACTGCTGTCAGACTTTAAAAGGAGAGCTGGACACTATCAGATGCTCTAAGCAGCCCAGCACATGATGTCAATAAAATCCTCGCAGCAGCATAAGCCACTTTGGAATGCTTTGTTCAGAGACACTGAAGATACACCTAGGCAACTGAATCAGTGGAGAACAGAAAAAGAAGTAAACCTAAGGTAATTGTGAATCTGTTTTTGGACTGCTATGGGAATGTGAATTGATACCCCCCCACACACGCACACACATACATACACTAAAAGATTATGGGTCATAACTAGAACATTGAATTTGTAACAGATTACCCTTGAGTGGAAGGGAAAATTATTTTAAACTGTAGACTTCTGCATCACTACCCCACCAACCCAGTTTTCATAATATACTATAGGTATGTCAGTTAATGGGTCAGATATTTTTTAAACACTGAAATTATCTTACCCTTTTCTGACTGTCTGCCAATTGCCTGTATACACTGTTGGACTAGCCATCAATTCTTTTCTTTCTTTCTTTTTTCTCTTCAGTACTGTGTTTTTTTTTCTTCTTTCATTATAAGTATTGTATATATGTGTTTTGTAAACCAGGAGGTTAGTAGCTGAAGATACCGTTTTTCTTTCTCTCTGGTTTTGTTCCTCACCCCACCACAAACAGTTGTACAACACAGCTGAGGGTGACTCTTAATAAATCTAAGCATTTTTACTATTCAGCAAAACTGTGTTGGCTACTGCTAGGATGGGACAACTAAATGCCCTAAGGTTAAGAAACTGTTCAGTTGTGGTGATGGAGGCAGGACCAAGGGGGGAGAGGGGAGAATTTTATTAAGCTGTAATGTACTTATAACAACTACAATCATGTGACCAATTCTAGAAGGGCTAGCGTAAGTCACACCAAAGGTGACTAGCACCAAACGCTATTACACCAAGTTCCCTGCAACCGATTCTCTATCTGGCAGGGTCCACGTGGCTAAGTCCTGTGACTTGTGCCAGTTTGAACTGTATGCCAAATGGAAGGTGTAACTGTACAGGTTGCTGCAAACCTGCGGCCATGTCAGCACAAATGCTCTGCCTTGGCCCCAACCCACATGTACTATTTATGAAAGCCCTGCAGGGCTGTCCAAACACCCCCATGCCCTGATCCCCCTAGATGCTGGATAATATGCTCGCAGGGCTGACATGGCCCCCTATGCCCCAATCCCCTGATATGCTGGATAACAAGCCCCGCAGGGTTAGTGGAACCCCCCTCCCCAGGTGCAATCCCTGAACACCAAGGACCCATCGGCAATGTAAATGTCACTATTTAAAATCAAAACAAAAATTCCCACATCTCAGCCATAATAGTCTAACGGCCCACCTACCCAACAGTGCCTATCCACCCTGCTACCTCCAACCCGTTTCCAGCTGACAACTGGTGCAACCCTCCTCTCACAACCATGGCCAGCCACCAACTGATGAGTGCATACTAGTTACAATAGTACATGCTCAGACTGAGCTCAGTCAACAGCTGGCTTTGGTGGTAAGTTGTGACAATTGCTGGCTGGGTATGGTTGGGGGGGTGAGTTGAGTGGACAGGCACTGATGGGTAGGGGGAGCCACTAGACTACCAGGGCTGGGATGTGGGAATTGTTTCTGTTTTTTTCAGGTGTTCCCTTCTCATGGAGAGACAGCATTCTGGTCCCCAGTATCACCTGACCCCCTGTTAATCCCCCGTGGATTACCCTCCCATGGCAGGGACAGGAAGGAGGGTGCTGGCCATTCCCGCCCTTCCCAGAGACCCAATCCTAATCTGGGAGTGGCCCCCAGGGATGCAGGGGACCATCATGGAGCCTGCCAGGCTTCTTTCCTCCATTTTCACCCACCCCCTTCCCGCCGACTTCAACACATCAGAACATGCCTCCCAACCCACACTGCCCTCTAGCAAGTGCCAGAGGGCAATTGATGAGCAGGATGACAAATGTCCCTCCCCCGAGAGAGGAGTGCAGTCCTCCAAATGCTCAGTCCTCTCTCCCCTTGCCGACTCCTGGGTTGCCGGTGTGGCACAAGGTGTAGCAACCAATGCCTCAACCTCCAACACCACCGGGCCAGCATTTCTGTTTTTTAAACAGTGATATTTACATTGTCGACGGGTCACTGGGGTTTGGGGATCATGTTTTTGTGGGGTCCATTAGCCCTGCAGGGCTTATTATTCAGCATATCAGGGGATTAGGGCATAGGTGGTCATGTCAGCCCTGCGAGACTTATTTTTATGCATACTGGGGTATCAGGCATAGGGGTTATGCAATCCTGTGGGGCTTTTACTGCCTAATTGGTGAACAGGGCTGGGGAGTGCTACATATACTGTGAAATGGGCTGGTAACCCCTGGTGGACACAAAGTACACTTACACCAGCTAACAGCAGGTGTAAATGTACTTTGGCAGATATCCTCCAGGGATCTCACAGAATCCTGACATTGAAGTTGTGACAGACATCCTGACAGAATAGGGTGCAACAGCTGCCATAACTGGTGACTTAAGTCCACTTTGGTGCCAGCAGCCTGCAACATTGGTCCAAGGGATGGAAAATTATGATCACTAGCAGGGGAATGCCACAAGCCCCCTGTGTCATATGTTGGGCACCCTAGGGGCCTCTGGCATTCCCAGAGCATTGAAAATCTGGTCATATAATTTTAAGTGATATAAGGTTATAGGGACAGATTGTCATAAGGTCTGAAATTCCTGCAAGTCACAGATGCGCTGAACATATGGCACACTGAGCCTGCAACATTTCTGGATGGCGATTGCCACAAGTTGAACATTCTTTTTCTGGTCTAGCTTGTGGAAATCTTGGGCATCAATTTTAAGGAGCTCATGCCAAATATTTAGCCCAAGTTGCCATAAATCAGAACAAGCATTTGTCTATGCCAAATGTTTGCTTGCTGGTATTGGCACTGGTAGTGCAAGACCTTTACCTAGAAGGATGCCAGGGAAGAGGAGTGATTGGACTACAGTGGGCTCAGGGAGGGTGAGGGAGGGGATCAAAACCACATCCCCAACCAGTCAGGCTTAATAACTCCGACACTGTTTTGGAGGAAAAGGAAAGCCCCACTCAGGAACCTGAGGCTGGGACCAGGGAGGAAGGGAGGGTCCTCCAGGATGGAGCCCCAGGGAAGGGAAGCAGGGAACCCTGGAGGAAGGGGAAGCTTCTCCTAGTTGGGACTCTGTTGTCAGGGCAGTGGAGTTAGGGTCACCTAGCAGGGAAGAGAGGGAGGTCAAGTACCTCCCAGGAAGCACTGCATGGAGAGATGGGAAACAGATCCATAGAATCATTATGGCAATAGCTAGGAGGGAGCAGCTGGATGTCATTGTCCACCTGGGGACCAATGACCTGGCCAGGAGAAGGGTGGAGTTAGCCAGAGTCCAAGATGATTTTAGGAAGCTGGAGGAAAACCTGAAACAGATAGCACACTCCATCTCATTCTCGGAGGTGCTACCAGTCCAGGGCACTGGGGAAGCTAGGGCACTCCACATCCATACCTTCAACTCCTGGTTGAAGGATTGGTGTGGAAGGGAGGGCTTTGGCTTCATAGGGGACTGGGGCCTGACCTGGGCAGATGCAGGCTTATATAAGGAGGACAGCCTGCATCTGTCCGAGAAGGGGACCTTGGTCCTTTGTGAGAAGTTTAAATGCTTCAGCTGTGAGTGCATTTAAATTGCCCAAGGGGGGGAGAGCCAGGAGGGTCAGGAGGCTTAGGAACACACCCCGCCCATGGGAACATGCAGGAACATAAGTTGACAACGGGAACAGTGAAAGCAAGCAGGTGGGCAGGCAGGTGAAGAATGGATAACGAGTGATATGGGGGTGCAAGAGCACATAAGAAAGGAAACCGGGGGGGGGAGATGCTGGAGAGGGAGAACAAGAGCATAGGGAGGGCAGACAGTAAAACATGGGCGGTCATGCTAACAAATGCTGTAGCCTAGGAAATAAGGTTCCAGACCTGGAAGCCTTGTTAGCAGATGCAGACCTTGACATAGCAACAATAACAGTGATGTGGTACTCTGCTAATCATGGCTAAGAAGTCAGTGTACCAGACTATACACTGTTCAGGAGAGACAGGGGGATAAAATGGGTGGGGAATGGCCCTGTACACCACAGATGGTATAAAGGCTACAGAAGTTCAGGGAAGACAGGGGGAGGCTGAAATAATGTGGGTAACTCTGGAGTCAGAGAATGGAACAGCAATATGCACAGGGGTGATCTACAGACCTCTGACACAGAGGGAGGAAGTAAACAGGGAACTAATGGAGAACATACATGACATGGCAGCTAATGGTGAAATCCTGCTACTGGCGGATTTCAATATGCCAGATGTGGATGGGGCCACACTGATGGCTGTTTCAGCCAGAAGCACAGCCATCCTTGAATTCCTGCAGGGGGTTGGATTCAGACAGCTGGTGCATGAGCCAACCAGGGACAAGTCAATTCTGGACCTGGTATGGACCAGTGGGAACAGATTCAAAGAAATATAGGCAGAAGGGCAGCTGGAGTTCAGTGACCACTACATGGTGTGGTTCAGCACAGAGACATGGACTCAATTAAGCCACACAAGGGCAAGAGTATTAGATTTCAAGAGGGCAGATTTCACTGAAATGGGTAGATGTATACAAGCAGTCCTGGAGAAGGGAGAGGTATTAGATGGGGGTGGAAGAACAATGGGAGAAACTGAAAGGAGCCATAGTGGATATAACAAACCAATGCGTTAGGACAGTGGCCACAGGAAAAAGAAGAAGAAAACCACTATGGTTCTCCAAAGAGGTGAGAGACAAAGTCAGGGCTAAAAGGCTGAGTTTCAGGAAATATAAGGGGAGCCAAAGGGAGGAGAACAGGGAGAAGTACCTTGAATGTCTAAGAGAAGCAAGAAAGGCTGTTAGGAGGGCAAAGGCACAGACAGAAGAGAGCTTAGCACAGTCTGTAAACAAAGGGGATAAGGCTTTTCATAGGTACATCAGTGAAAGAAGAAAAACTGGGGGGGGGGATAGTGTGGCTCAAAGGGGAGAAGGGAGAGTGTAAGGAGGGGGATCTGGACAAGGCAGAAATAGTGAACAAATACTTCTGCTCAGTATTCGCTAAGAAAGGGGAGGGTCAAGGACTGCAGTTGGGTTGCAGAGGCAATGGGGGGGGGTGAACACCAGTTCATTCACAGTGGAGAGACTTCTGGAAGAACTCACAAAGCTGAAGGTGGATAAGGTCATGGGGCCACACACCGCATCCACCTGAGGATATTAAAGGAGCTGTGACATGAACTAGCAGCACCTCTGGTAGCCCTGTTCACAGAGTCAATCAACATGGGTGTCATTCCAGAGGACCGGAGGAAGGCACATGCATTCCCATTGCACAAAATCAGCAGTAGGGAGGAGGCAGGGAACTACAGGCCAGACAGCCTCACCTCAGTGGTGGGAAAGATCATGGAGACACTGCTGAAAGAAAGGATAGTGGCACATACGGAATCCCACTGTGCTCAGGATCTGAGGCAAGATGGATTCACAGCAGGAAGGTCATGTCAAATGAATCTAATAGTTTTTTTTGATTGGGTGACTAGGGAACTTAATCAGGGAAGGGAGATAGAGGTCACCTATCTGGATTTCAGCAAAGCCTTCAACGCCATCCCACATAAAAGGCTGATTAACAACATGGGTAATCTGGGCATGGGAGACATGGTGGTGAACCGGGTTAGGAACTTGTTAACAGATAGGAGACAGAGGGTGGTGGTAAATGGGGTACAATCTGGGGAGAGGGGGGTGATCAGTGGGGTGACCAGTGGGGTACCATAGAGATCAGTACTAGGACCAGTCCTGTTCAATTTCTTCATTAGTGACATTGCAGAGGGGCTGGAAAGAAAGGTCTGTCTGTTTGCAGATGACATCAAGATCTGCAACAGGGTGAATACTCCAGAAGCGGTGCAGAAAAGGAAAAGAGACCTGGAGAAGCTTGAAAGATGGTCGGAGATGTGACAACTGAGGTTCATTACAAAGAAGTGCAAAATAATGACCTGGGTAGAGGGAACCCTGGGGAGAGCTACAGGTTGGGGTGGGAGGAGCTGACTGTCACCAAAGAGGAAAGGGACCTAGAAGTCATCATCTCTGATGACCTTAAGGTATAAAAGCAGTGTACAAAGGTGGCAGGGAGTGCCAGTGGCATGCTGGGGTGCATAGGCAGGGGTATCACTAGCAGGAGGTGGGAGGTGGTGTTGCCATTGTATAAAACATTGGTAAGGCCTCAGCTGGAGTACTGCATGTAGTTCTGGAGACCACACCTGTGCAAGGACATAGATAAGGTGGAGACTATCCAGAGATGAGCAACAAAGATGGTGCAGGGCTTACATTACAAAACATATGAGAAGAAACTAAGGGACCTCAATATATACTCACTGGAAGAGACGAGACAGCAGGGGAACATGATTGAAATTTTCAAGTACCTCAAGGGCATAAACAAGGTGCAGGCTGGGGACCTTTTCCAATTTAGAAAAAGTACTAGAACAAGGGGGCACAATATGAAATTGGCAGGGGGCAGATTAAGAGGTTATGTGAGGAAGTTTTTCTACAAAGAAAGGGTAGTCCGAACATAGAATAGTCTGCCACAGGAGGTAGTGGAGGCAAGCACAGTGGAAGAGTTTAAGCATGCTTGGGACAGGCACAAGGGAAGCCTGAGAGGGGAGGGAGTGATGAAAAGCCATTGATCACATAGGTTCAGTGGCCACATACAATGTATATGGCCTATGGGCAGACTTGATGGGCCTAGTGGTCCTTATCTGCTGACAATTTATATGTTTCTATGTTTCTTAGAGTTCGAGAGAGATGCATAATAGGAATGGCAGTGAAGTACTGAACTAACGCCAACTCCCACCCCCAACCTGCAGAGGCTGACTGGCATTGGGGGTGTGCCTTTGGGTCATCAGCCATAACGCTCACTTCATTCCACCTCACCCCACCCTGCAGACACCGACAGGTGTCGTGATGTGCCTTGGGGTTTTCAGCTCTTACGTTCACCCCATTCCATAAGGAAGTAAGCTGAAAAGGGTGCAGTATAGGAGAATGGGGTGAACGTTGGTGCCGGAGACCCCAAGGCACACCTCAATGTCTGTTACTAGCTGGAGGGTGTGAAAGGGGGTTGAATGGTGTGAGCATTACAGATGATGACCCCAGGTCACCCCCCCAATGCCTATCAGTCTTTACAGTATGGGGTTTATGGTTGGAAACCCTAATGCCACGGCCGTTTGTTGGTATTTTCGCTGCACTTTTTCAACATTTTTTTTTGGGGGGGTTAATACTTTTTATTATTATTTGTCATACATGATAGTGCAGCCATACAGCATATAATAAGTGTACAAGACAATCAGGAGTACAAGCACACAAAACATGACCATCCAGCATGAGAGTGGTACATGTGTAATAATGTGTTAGCAACCACTAGGGGGGCCCTCCAGAGTGTTAAAGACCACCACCACCCATCGGCGATTAGAGTCCCATTTAGTTTTAACCAGGGACCATTGCAGGGACTTATGTAACAGGATGGCTACCCCTCGCTTGTGTGTTGAGGCAGAGGAGGAAATTACTTGGCCGACCCATGCCCGCCTGAGTTTGTCATGATCCTTCTGATTGAGCTTAGTTTCTTGGAGCAGGGCAACATCTGTTTTCAGCCTTTTAAGATGAGCAAGCACCTGCGAACGCTTCACTGGGGTATTTAGCTCCTGCATGTCCCAGGTGATACAATTTACATCAGCCATGATCCCAGATCCCTGAAAAGACAAAACTAGGATTCAGACAAAATGCCTGGGAAAAGGCTGAAGAAGAGGAGGACCCGCTCCAAGAAGTATAGCAGAATAGCAGCAAATTAATTACTAAATGCAATGAAAACCTATGCCATGAGTTTAGAGTATATGGTAGGGTAATGTAGGCTATGTAACCCTTCTAGAATCCTAGCAACCAATCAACTTGCTTTATGTAGTATTTCATTATAATAATTCAATGTATTTTAAAATGACAGCACTTTCAGATCAGTTCTTGTGCCCAGTGTAATCTTGAACCTCTCTATTTTGATGTTTATTCAGGTGACTAAGATCTGAAATGGGTCATCACTACTTATTTTTATTGCGGATCAGAAAGTTTCTTGAGATGCAGGCCCAAGCCACACCATGTGGCAGTGACCTTTTCCACAACTTTTGTTTGTAGCAGTTTGTTTACTTTCATTTCCCACAGAATTCTTTCTTTGGGAGAATACACTGGGAATCTCTTGTGTTTCTGCAGTTTGGGAAATTGTTTTTAACTACAGTGACAACCCCAGGCCCACTACATCCACAACTCTCTTGTATGTGGTAATGTTTACCTCTTCCTGTACGTAGTAGACCAGTCTTGCATCATTGACAAGGGTCCAGCAGCCTGGGTAGAATTTTTAGTGTTTTGGTTGATGCTTACGGGCTGGTGCTGCAGTAATATTCTTGGAGCCCCTGCTGCTTCTGCCCCAACAGTATCCTCTGGGGCTGATGCTTACACAGGGAAGGCTCTATGATGCCAGTTAAACAACTAAGTTGTCAACTGTCATCACAGCAATAGATTTATATCGACCGCAAGTTGCAATTGACATAAATCCACCTACAGACACCGGCTGTTTTTCCATCAGGGGGCTTTGCCCCCCAACCCCCTCCCTTGCTCTGTAGGATTATTAACTCCGAGTTGGAGTTGATTCAGGGAGGGGGTGCACGGCCAAGAGGCAGAGTGCTGCAGTCTTTGGCAAAGCATTACAGTGAAGTGTCAATGTTGTTGGCATCGACGCGTTCACTGTAATGGTTTTGCCATCGGAGGGGGGCATACCTACAGGGTATATGCAGAGTTTGACTTTGTATTCTGTGTTCTAGCATTAGCATAAAGCTCTATTTTTTTAAATATTTTTAAAGACTGCTTTCATATTTTCACCCCGTAGCCCACTTCCGTTCTCCAGACGTATGGGCGCATGTGGAGACATGCACTCACCGTGTCTCGAGGTGCCCTCCCACTGTGTGTCACCCATGCTGCCTATGCTGACCACCGGACCTCCATCTGGTGGCAGCAGGACTATGGACGGGGAAGCAGCAACCACCCCCAGGAAGGAGAGCTGCCTTCTGGCTGCTTAATCCTGCTCTGAACCCCCCCCCCCAAAGCCGGCTCCCCAACGAACCCAGGTAACCGGTGTGGCATGAGGTAAGACCGGAGGATGATGCTTCATGTGTAAACATCCAATGAGGGATTCTAAGGGTTAGAAGCACTCTGATTAGTTGAGAACACACTCTGTTTCTATAATATTAAGTAAAGATACCAAGACTTTGTGCTGGAACTACTAGAAATCCTAATGCACATAGGTGCTCCCACTGGATTTTCATGATACTGTTCTCTTTCCACTTGGATGGAAATACCGCAAGAATCCAATAGGATCAACAAATCATTGAGAACCCAGAAATCCCATTGGACAACCATATAATGTCCATTGGGTGAGGAGATTTCATTATAGTTATATGCTGTGAGTTAATATTGCTGTGGGGACCACTCTTATGGCTGTAGTACATTAAAAAAATCCTCACCAGAAGGCATTGGTTTCCATGGGGGAATGCAGTGCCATATTTAAAGCACATAGGGGCACCATGGAAATCCGATGATGTAGGGGAACCATGGAAATCCCATTGTATGAGGGTACAATGTAATTCCAGTGGGACCAGGGTGCCAGGAAAATCCCATGGTACAACTGGTGCCACAGAAATCCTGTGGTATGATGGGTGCCATGGAAAAACCCCATGAACTGGGGTACCATGGAAATCCCATTGTAGGTGGTATCAGAAACCACATGGTACAGAGGACCATGGAAATGCCATGGTAGGATATCTGGGAAATCCCATTATAATGGTGGTAGTTTTGAAATCCTATGGTATGGAAGTCCCATGGTATGGGATACCATGGAAATCCCATGGTATAGGTGTACTATGGAAATCCAATGGTACAGGATACAATGGCAATCCCATGGTATAGGTGTACTATGGAAATCCCATGGTACAGGGGTACAGTGGAAATCCCATGGTACTGGAGTACAATAAAAATCCAATGGTACAGGGTACTGTGGAAGTCCCATAGGATGGAGTACAATAGAAATCCCATGGTACAGGTGTACTATGGAAATCCCATGGTACTGGGTACAATATAAAAATCCCATGGTACAGGGGTACTATGGAAATCTCTTGGTACACTGTATTAAATTCTACCATAAAAAATCCCATGGTACTAAGGGCATGAGCTAAAAAATCCCATGGTGCTGTTCAATTTACCATAAAACAATACTCCTAACTTGATCCTGATGCTTATACAGTCAACCTTATTATCTATTGGGCCTTTTTCCACTTCTTCAGCCAAGATTCTGTCCTTAATTTAGAAAATTGCTCCTCCCCCTTTTTTATTCCCCCCATCCTGTCTTAAGATAGAATACCCATTTATTTATATTAAATTTGATGAACAGATTGTTTCAACCAGGTTTCACATATAGTATGCCCACAACATCATAGTTCCCAACCTCCACCCATACCCTTAGTTCATCCATGTGGGCCCTTACACTCCTAATGTTTAGACATGCTATGTTCAAACCTTTTTCCCCCTGTTACACCACCATTTCCCTTGTAACACATGGGGCCTAGGTTAATTTCCACATCCCCAGCAAGAATCAGTAGCATCAAAATACAAAAATTAGTAAGCTTGCATTTTTTTAACCTAAGCATCACTCCTGACCTTTGGCCTATAATCAGCTTCCCCTTATGTGCTACTGGCCAAGAGGTATACGTAGCATCAGTTAAAGTGCTCCTTTGTAATATTTGTATCAATCCAACTCTATATGCATATCCTCCCAGACAGGATTCCCATCCCTCAACTTCTGAGATAGTATACGTCCACATACTCCATTTTTTCTTCCCTGTTACCTTCCCCTCCTCCAGCCTGTTTCCCAAATAGTCTACACCTACTAGTGTGAGGTATAATCCCAAAAACAGAGTACATTTTATGAAGAGCAGGTATATAATTAAAACTTTCCTCATAGTATTATTAGGATGGTATATAAATACTTATCCGTTAAGACAAGTCCCTGAAAATATCCAAAATAGAGTTGAAAATCTACTTCAATTAATTTCTCCTCTGAGTGGTGCTACCTTTTATGACTTTTGATACCCCTACTAATACACCCCAACATCCTCCTAGCCTACTGCATTAGTGATCTGCTTGGATGATTTCAGGTCATCAGTGATGATGATGTCCAAGTCTCTTTCTTCATACGAACATACGAAATTGCCACCAGATACAGGCCATATGGTCTATCTAGTCTGCTCAAGTGTGCAGCACTTCAATCCATTAGACTGCAGCTGCCCCCACATTAACTCTTCCTTCCCTGAACTGCCCCCTGGTATGTACTTTCCCCTTGAATTTGTCCCACCCCCCTCTTGAAACACCCCACAGTCTGCACTGATATGAGCTGCTCAGGCAGTGCATTCCACCCCATTACCACTCTTTCAGTGAGGTAGTGCCTTCTCCTTTCCCTCCTGAACATGCCCCCTTTAACTTCAGGGAGTGCCCTCTAGTATCACTTCCATTCTGGAGAGTAAACTCACCCTGGAAGCCTACTCTGTTCATCCCCTTCAGGCAACTTGAAGGTCTCTATCATGTCCCCTCTCTCTGTTCTATTCTGCAGAGCATACATGTTGAGTTCTTTTAGTCTTTCCTCATAAGTTCTATCCCCCAACCCCTGGATCATCTTTGTTGCTCTTTGCTGCACTGCCTCCAGTAGTTTGATACCCTTTTTCAAGTATGGGCACCAGAACTGCATGCAGTACTCCATGTGCGGCCTCATCAGGGAATTGTACAAGGGCAAGATGACTTTGCTACATCTGGATGTAATCCCCTTGTTATGCACCTTAGCATCCTGTTAGCCTTAGTCACTGCCTTCCTACACTGGGCCAAGTGGTTTAGTTCCCCAGTCCCTGTTGCCCTGACCAGATTTCCCTCATTCACTAAAAATACCCCCAGCAGGTTGATCTAATTTAAATTCAGTTGATTTTCATCTGCATCTCCCCCTTCCCTAGGGCAAGGATGAAAACAGACAGAATTTCTTAGTCCTCCTTTCCCAGTCAAATGTACATACATAAATATATAACTAAATAAATGACACATGGTTCAAGGCATATAATAAGGAGTGCTCCTTTTAATTTTTTCAAAGGTGAGAAAAAGTGTTAAAGCAGACTCAAAATTGGGAAAGAAGGGCATCATACAAGTCAGGAGATCAGGGGCAATTTAAAACAGCATAAAAAAGTATAGGTTAAAATTATCACTGCTATCATGCAGTGCTGCTTTAAAATGTAATAGAATGAGCTACAGCATATTTCATTGTTCTATATGTTCAAGGCAGCATGCTCAAGGCCATTGATTCAATGGGCTATCAGATTTATATGTAGAAATTATTTGGGAACAGTAGGATGGAATGGAGGATTTACTTGGAATTGAATAGATGGAAGACAATGATTCTGAGGATGTAATTTGTCTGGTGGAAGTATATATTATGTTTATGAACTTACAGTGGGATAGGTCAAATTTTGGAAATCTTGTATTCAGCAAACCATGACCCCCTAAGGTTAGTTGAGCAGCACGGAATAGCATAATAAAACAAGAGCAAACCCAGTTCAGGTACAAATCTTTGTTTTGTATTTATTTCAAGCTTAAGGTTGGTGCAGTACAAAATGTTGCAATAAACGCCAGTGACCACAATACCACCTACACCTGCCTTTTAGTAAAGGTTTAACCATCTCCTCCTTGAAATCAGTAATGATCTGTTGATATGGATTTAACTGTTGTTATTCTCTCTAATGGGAAAATGGGGGTCAGATGCTCTATATGCACCATGTTTGGTACAAAACCAGACTCTCTGTTTGAAACCTTTATCTATAAACACTGCATAGAACTGGAAGATTTGAAAAACAGACTGGAAGTAAAGGAAAATGAAATAAAAACTCTAAAACAACAAATAGAAGCCTTCCAGTTAATATCAAAGCTGATATGCCCAAGGAAGGGTTAGGTGTGAAAAGGTTAAGGAACCAAGAGGAGGATGAAATCAATAGCTGGAGTATTGTAGAAAATAAGAAAAAAAAATGGTAGGAGAGCAATGACAGTTACTTTCGAAAGTGAGAATTGGTATACCCCATTGATAAATTTATTAGAGGTTATAGAATCTCAGTCACATGAGTTAAAGAAGCTGGTGGCAGCCAACGTAATATTAGACAACAACCCGGCTGACTGTATGGATCAAACAGTAACCCCAATAATTCAGGGAGTGGAAGAGAAATGTGTAACCCAGAAACCAGATGACAGAGGTGTGCATCAGATATTCATATTGGGTGATTCAATAACCAACTACATGAATGGGTACTCCACAAGGGATAACAAAGAAAATGTAACAACATACAGCTATAGAGATGCTAAAATAAGACACATAGCATGGATGATGCCTAACATTATAACAAATTCAAATGAAAGGTAGTTTTAGTGCATATAGGAACCAACAGCATGGGACAAAGTGTTGAAGATATCATAACAGAATTCCAACATATGCACAAAGTTTTAGAACCAAGTAATTGTGAAGTTATATTTTCTGAAATACTCCCTGTCCCTAGATCTGGTCAAGTAAGGAATAACAAGATAAAATCATTCAATAATTGTCTTAAGAGATGGAGTCTGAAAAAAAAAACAATAACATTGTTTCCATAAGGTCATGGGAAATGTTTGAAGGGCACTATGAATTAAACTGTCAAAAAGACATCAAAAAACTAACACCCAAGTGGGAGGGACAAATATTACAAAAACTTCTAAACCCAAATCCAGCATCAAGGAGAGATTAAGATTAATATTGGCCAATACTACGAGTCTAAGTGTGATCAGAAAGACTGAACTCAAAATAGTGATTGAAGAAAAACAGATTGATTTGGTTGCTATTACTGAAACATGGTGGTCAGAGCATACTGGCTAGAATAGAAATAGCCCAGAATTCAGACTGTTTCATGAAGACAGGAAGAATAGAAGGGGAAGGGGTATAGCCTTGTATGCAAGGAATAACACAGCTTGTAAGACTATAAACACACACTCACAAAGTTCGTCTGACAGTGAGATATTATGGACTTAAAAATCAAGAAAAAAACACAAGAAATTAATAGTGGGGGTTGCTACAGACCATCAGATACACCTAAGGCAGAACATATTGACCTACTTAATGACATATCTAGCATAGTCCCTAGTAATGACATTTTACTATTAGGTGATTTCAACCTCCTGGGAATTAATTAGGATCATATTGTTTAGGTACCAGTGCCACCCACCCCCACACACACACATACTCTGCTGCTTTAAAGCCTGCAATTTTTCCAAATAACGCCGATGTTCTTACTTGTTATAAATTATTGGAGGGGTTCTTAGCCTCACCATCCAGCTGAATTATGATCAACCTTGACCAACACAACAAGGTGACCACCTCCATCAGTCAGGAAAAAGCATTTTACCTTGCCATTCTGAGCTGAGGTCCCCCTGCTTTCTCTCTGTCTTGTGGGGAAACCACTCTCTGGCTTTATTACTTATGTAGTGTGCTCTGGTCAATAAGAGGCTCCCAGGTGTTTACTGAGGAGTTATCCAATTAGAACAAGGCCACAATTCTCCTGAATTCAAATCAGTATAAATGGTTTGGCAAGCTCCACCCCTGCATTTACAATGCATCTTAATTACATTTTTGGAGAGGATCCTGGTGTGCGACCAAACAAAACCATATAGGTAAGGCGCCAGTGCCCCCCCCCCCACTCTACTGCTTTAAAGTCACTTTGTTGTGGTGGTCAGGCTCAATCATAATTCAGATGGATGATGTGACCAAGAACCCCTCCAATAATTTGGGGAAGGGAGCACTGGAATCTTAATTATATGCTTTTGTTTGGTCACACACACTAGGTGCATCCCCACAAATTGTGCTAAGATGTATTGTAAATGCAGGGGTTAAGCTTACCAAACCCTTTATACTGAATTAATTGGGATACTCATGCTGAATCTAATTCTTATGAACAGCTGTTTCTTGATACTTTAAATATCAATGGACTAAATCAAATGGTTGGTTAGCCTTCAGGAGATAAAAATTTATTGGACCTGATTATAACCGACTGAATAGAGATCATCCATTATATAAAAATACTGAAACCTTTAATCAACGGTGACCACAGCATGATTTTGTCAGATGTAACTGTTAAACAAAAAAAGATTCAAGGCACTACGGTTACAAGGAATTATTGTAAGGCTGACTTTACATCAGTCCATCAGGATTTACAGAACTGGAGTTGGTACGATAGTTGCCTAAATACTGAACAACGATTGTTAAAAGTTAAAAACAAAATCCTGGAATTGAAGGACACTTATGTACCGTACAAACCCCTGTACAATAGGAAGGGAAAAGTTCCATTGCGGTTTACTCATAAAATTAGAAAGCAGCTGAACAAGAAAAGGGTGGCATATAGAGCAATGAAGACTGATAATTGTGAATATGATACACACAAATATAAAAGTGAGTTAAAAATAAGTGAACAACTAATAAGAAAAGAAAGGAATAAAATGGAATTTAAATTGGCACATATGAAGGACAGTGGTATGGCCTATTATGCCTACATAAACAATAAGGCAACTGACAGATTGATAAGCCCAATAAAGGAAGGTACAAATGAATTAACAGACCCAATGCTGCAAGTTAAGACTTTTAATAAATATTTCTGCTCTGCGTACCCAAAACTGGATGTTTCAGAAGATGCAGGGGATAAGTATTCTACCCTTACAACAACTAAACCAGGAGATCTAGTTATTAAAATCACATGTATGGAAATAATAACCAAATTGAATAAAGTAGATATCACAAAATCAGCTGGTCCAGATACCGTATGCTCCACCCTAGGTTGTTAAAGGAAGTCAGTACATGACTGGTAGAATCATTGACCATAGTTTATAATATGTCCATTAGTTCAGGAGAAGTGCCTGAGGATCGGATGACTGCAGTTGTGGTACTGATTTTTAAAAAGAGAGACAGAGGAATTATGTCTCATTATAGACCAATAAGCTTGACATCCATATTGGGGAAAACTATGGAGTCAATTATGAGGGATAAGTTAGAGGAGAACATTAAAAGAAAAAATCTTTTTGACCCAACATGGCTTTAAAAAGCATAAATCCTACCTACCAAATACTGTAGTCTTTTATGAAACAGTCAGTGAAGCACTGGAACACAACAAGAGTGGGCATGTTTTTTTTAGACTTCCAAAATGCCTTTGATAAGGTACCCCATAGCACCGTGATCAGGAAACTGACTGTTAATCTGATCACTACCATATTATTCAAATGGATTTCAGCATGGCCGATGAGTAGATCCTAGAGGGTCAGGATATGGGGAACAGTGTTGGAACTTGGAGAGGTTACAAGTGCAGTTTCACAGGGCTCAGTCCTGGGGCCAGCCCTGCTATTGCTATATGTGTCTGATATGAATATTAGTCATTGATATCATGAGGATCATCCAGACTTTGCTGCCAGCTTGCTGTCATCTGGATCCAGTCCCAGTTCACCTTCTTGTAGGGTGTGTTCAGGTCATTGGCCTAGTCCTGACCAGGATAGTTAGGAGTTCCTTGGAGAAAAGGATCTTTCCAGACCCTTAAAAAGAAGTGGTTGTTTGGCCCCCCTTGACAAAACCCTTCTTAGACCCTGACTTCCCGGCCAACTATAGACCAGTCTCTAACTTACCTTTTACGGGTAAAGTTTTGAGAAGGTGATCGCTCTACAGCTGGAGGACCATTTAACAAGCCACAATATCTGTGAACCTCTCCAATCAGGTTTCTGAAAAAGACTCAGCACTGAGACAGCCCTGGTAAGGGTGCTAAATTATCTCCTGATGACCAGAGATCAAAGATCCCGAACCATCTTGGTTCTCCTTGATCTCTCAGCTGCGTTTGACACTGTGGATCATGGGGTACTTCTCAAGGACCCACAGTTCTGTGGACTGGGGGGGGCAGTCCTCAGCTGGTTTTGATTATTCCTCGAGGGTAGCTCTCAGAGGATGGTATTGGGGATTTATTCCTTGGCCCCCTACGAGTTACCCTGTGGGGTGTGCAGGGCTCGGTGTTGTCTCCCATGTTGCTCGCAGTGTATATGCTACCATTTGGGGACATTATAAGACAGTACGATTTGAGCTTTCACTGCTATGCAAATGATTCTCACCTGTACATGCCTTTTGTGCCTGATCAGGAGGACATCACTGTATCAGGATTTAACAGCTGTCTGGCTGAGATTCAGGACTGGATGGGTACCAGTTGGCTGAGGCTAAACCCAGAAAAAACAGAGGTGTAAGTTGTGGACCGAGATCATAGGTCAGCTGGGACACTGATGGGACAACCTTCTGGTGTAGAGCTGGGAAGGACACCACTAACGGTCTCAGACCAGGTGCGCAACCTTGATGTGATTATTGATGAGGGCTTGTCCCTGAAGGCTCAGGTATCAGCCATAGTCAAATCTTCCTTTACCATCTTAGGAATTTAGCCAGGGTGAAACACCTAGTTCTGACTGAAGAGCTTCCTACCTTGGTCCACGCCTTTGTCAACACTCCAATCCTCAGGCACTTCTCCTGAACTAATGGACATATTATAAGTTATGGTCAATGATTCTACCAGTCATGTACTGATTTCCTTTAACAACCTAGGGTGAAGCATACGGTATCTGGACCAGCTGATTTTGTGATATCTAGTTTATTCAATTTGGTTATTATTTCTTTACATGTGATTTTAATAACTAGATCTCCTGGTTTAATTGTTGTAAATGTAGGATACTCATCCCTTGCATCTTCTGAAACATCCGGTTTTGGACACACAGAGCAGAAATATTTATTAAAAGTCTTAACTTGCAGCGTTGGGTCTGTTAATTCATTTGTACCTTCCTTTATTGGGCCTGTCAATCTGTCAGTTGCCTTATTGCTTATATAGGCATAAAAGGCTGTACCACTGTCCTTCATATGTGCCAATTTAAATTCCATTTTATTCCTTTCCTTTCTTATTAGTTGTTCACTTATTTTTAACTCACTTTTATATTTGTGTGTATCGTATTCACAATTATCAGTCTTCACTGCTCTATATGCCACCCTTTTCTTGTTCAGCTGCTTTCTAATTTTATGAGTAAACCGCAATGGAACTTTTTCCTTCCTATTGTACAGGGGTTTGTACGGTACATAAATGTCCTTCAATTCCAGGATTTTGTTTTTAACTTTTAACAGTCGTTGTTCAGTATTTAGGCTACTGTCATACCAACTCCAGTTCTGTAACTCCTGATGGACTGATGTAAAGTCAGCCTTACGATAATTCCTTGTAACCGTAGTGCCTTGGATCTTTTTTGTTTAACAGTTACATCTGCCAAAATCATGCTGTGGTCACCATTGATAAATGTTTCAATATTTTTATATAACGGATTATCTCTATTCAGTCGGTTATAATCAGGTCCAATAAATTTTTATCTCTTGAAGGCTGACTAACCATCTGATTTAGTCCATTGATATTTAAAGTATCAAGAAACAGCTGTTCATAAGTGTAAGATACAGTATGAGTATCCCAATTAATTTCGGTATAAAGGGTTTGGTAAGCTCAACCCGTGCATTTACAATACATCTTAGCACAATTTGTGGGGAGGCACCTGGTGTGTGTGTGTGACCAAACGAAAGCATATAGTTAAGATACCAGTGCTCCACTCCCCAAATTATTGGAGGGGTTCTTGGTCACATCATCCATCTGAATTATGATTGAGCCTGACCACCACAACAAAGTGACTTTAAAAAAGCGGGGGGGGGGGGCAAATGCACCTTAACTATATGCTTTTGTTTGGTCACACACCAGGTGCCTCTCCAAAAATTTTATTCAGATGCATTGTAAATGCAGGGGTTGAACTTGACAAACCCTTTATACTGATTTGAATGCAGGAGAATTGTGGCCTTCTTCTAACTGGTGAGCTCCCCAGTGAAAACCAGAGCACACTACATAAGTAATAAAGCCAGAGAGTGGTTTCCGCACAGACAGAGAGAGAAAGCAGGGGGACCTCAGCTCAGAATGGCAAGGCAAAATGCTTTTTCCTGACTGATGGAGGTGATCACCTTGTTGTAGTGGTCAGGCTTGATCATAATTCAGCTGAATGGTGAGGCTAAGAATCCCTCCAATAATTTATAACAATTAATAACATTGGCATTATTTGAAAAAAATTGCAGGCTTTAAAGCAGCAGAGAGTGTGTGTGGGGGGCGGGGGCACTGGTACCTAAACAATATGATCCTAATTAATTCCCAGGAGGTTGAAATCAACTAATAGTAAAATGTCACTATTAGGGACTATGATAGATATGTCATTAAGTAGGTCAATATGTTCTGCCATAGGTGTATCTGATGGTCTGTAGCAACCCCACTATTAATTTCTTGTGTTTTTTTCTTGGTTTTTAAGTCCATAATATCTCACTGTCAGATGAACTTTGTGAGTATGTGTTTATAGTTTTACAAGTTATGTTATTCCTTGCATACAAGGCTATACCCCCTCCTCTTCTATTCTTCCTGTCTTCATGAAACCGTCTGGATCCTGGGATGTTTCTATTCTATCCAGTATGCTCTGACCACCATGGTTCAGTAATAGCAACCAAATCAATCTGTTTTTCTTCAATCACTATTTCGAGTTCAGTCTTTCTGATCACATTTAGACTTCTAGTATTGGCCAATATTAATCTTAATCTCTCCTTGATGCTGGATTTGGGTTTAGAAGTTTTTGTAATATTTGTCCCCCCCCCTTGGGTGTTAGTTTTTTTGATGTCTTTGTGACAGTACAATTCATAGTGCCCTTCAAACATTTCCCCTGCCATTATGGAAGCAATGTTGTTTTTTATTTTTTCCAGATTCCATCTCTTAAGACAATTATTGAATGATTTTATCTTGCTATTCCTTACTTGACCAGATCTAGGAACAGGGTGTATTTCAGAATATATAACTTCACAATTACTCAGTTCTAAAACTTTGTGCATATATTGGAATTCTGTTAGGATATCCTCGACACTTTGTCCCATGCTGTTGGTTCCTATATGCACTAAAACTGCCTTTCATTTGAGTTTGTTATAATGTTAGGCATCATTCATGCTATGTCTCTTATTTTAGCATCTCTATAGCTGTATGTTGTTACATTTTCTTTATTATCCCCTGTGGAGTACCCATTCATGTAGTTGGTTATTGAATCACCCAATACGAATATCTGATACACACCTCTGTCATATGGTTTCTGGGTTACACATTTCTCATAGATACATAGATACATAGACAGTGTTGGCAGATAAGGGCCTATGGCCCACCCAGCCTGCCCATTTGAGCTTGTAAGTTCAGTTTATGTATTCCTAGAAGTCTGTTGCCCCTTACCCCTGACCTCCAGAATTCCTTTATGTCTATCTCATGCATTCTTAAATCCCGTGATTGTTTCAGCCCCCACCACTTCCTCTGGCAGGGTGTTCCACTTGTCCACCACCCGTTCTGTGAAGAAATTCTTCCTCACATTTCCTCTGAATCGTCCTCCCTCCAACTTCATCCCATGCCCTCTAGTCCTGGAACATCTTTTTCACATCCACTCCCTGAATTATTGGGGTTACTGTTTGATCCATACAATCAGTTTGGTTGTTGTCTAGTATCACGTTGGCTCCCACCAGCTTTAGTAACTCATGCGGCTGAGATTCTATAACCTCTAATAAATTTATCAATGGGTGTACCAATTTTCACTTTCAAATGTAGCTGTCATTGTTCTCCTACCGATTTTATTTTATTTTTCTTGTTTTCTACAATACTCCAGCTGTTGACGTCATCGTCCTCTTGGTCCCTTAACCTTTTCACACCTAATCCTTCCTTGGGCATATTGGTATTAACTGGAAGGTTTCTAATTGTTGTTTTAGAGTTTTTATTTCATTTTCCTTTATCTTTAGTCTGTTTTTCATATCTTCCAGTTCTATGCAGTGTTTATAGATAAAGGTTTCAAACAGAGAGTCTGGTTTTGTACCAAACATGGTGCATGTAGAGCATCTGACTCCCAATTTTCCATTTTCGCATTAGACAGAATAACAACAGTTAAATCCATATCACCAGATCTTTGCTGATTTCAAAGAGGAGATGGTTAAACCTTAACAAAAAGGCAAGGGTAGGTGGTATTGTGATCATTGGTGTTTATTGCAACATTCTGTACTGCACCAACCTTAAGCTTGAAATAAATACAAAACAAAGATTTGTACCTGAACTGGGTTTGCTCTTGTTTTATTATGCTATTCCCTGCAGCTCAACTAACCTTAGGGGTCATGGTTTGCTGAATACAGGATTTCCAAAATTTGACCTATCCCACTGTAAGTGCAAAACATAATATATTCTTCCACCAGACAATCAAAGTACATCCTCAAAATCATTGTCTTCCATCAATTCAATTCCAACTAAAACCTCCAGTCCATCCTACTATTTCAAACTCATTTCTACATATAAATCTGATAGCCCATTGAATCAGTGGCCTTGATCATGCTGCCTTGAATATATAGAACAATGAAATATGCTGTAGCTCATTCTATTACATTTTAAAGCAGCACTGCATGAAAGCAGTGATGATTTTAACCTATACTTTTTTATGCTATTTTAAATTGCCCCTGATCTCCTGACTTGTATGATGCCCTTCTTTTCCCATTTTGAGTCTGCTTTAGCACTTTTTCTCACCTTTGAAAACATTAAAAGAAGCACTCCTTATTATATGCCTTAAACCACGTGTCATTTATTTAGTTATGTATTTATGTATGCATGTATGTATGTACGTTTGACTGGGAAAGGAGGACTAGGCAATTCTATCTGTTTTCATCCTTGCCCTAGGGAAGGGGGAGATGCTGATGACAACCAAATGAAATTAAACCAGATTAACCTGCTGGGGGTATTTTTATTGAATGAGGGAAATTTGGTCAGGGCAACAGGGACATTCCGAGTGCATGCCCCCCGCCGCACACACATATAGCGTGGTAGCATAGAAACATACAGCATTTTAATTTACGAGGGCACTGGACGAAGGCCATGCAGTAGATGTAGTCTACCTGGATTTCAGCAAGGCCTTCAATTCAGTGTCACACAGAAGGTTGACCTGCAAGTTGAGGAGTCTTGGTATAGGGTGGAACCCAGCCTGATGGGTAGAAAACTGACTGAGGGACAGGCAACAGAGGGTAGTTGTGGGGGGAGAAGCATCAGAGCCCAGGGCAATGACAAGTGGTGTCCCACTAGGATCACTACTGGGACCAGTCCTGTTTAACATTTTCATCTCAGATGTAGCAGTTGGCATCAAGAATAAGATCAGCCTCTTTGCCGATTCCACCAATATCTGTGCTGAGGTGGATGGGGAGGAGGGTGGCAAATTATTGCAGCTGGACTTACAGTAGCAAGACTCAAGGAGTGGTCACACACCAGGCAGCTTGGCTTCAACACCAAGAAGTGCAAGGTGATGCATTTCTGAGCTAAAAACCCAGGATACCGCTACTGGATGGATGGTATCAAACTGTCCACATCCAACGAGAAGAAGGATCTGGGGGTGCTGCTGACTGGGGAACTAAATCACTTGGCCCAGTGTAGGAAGGCAGAGGCTAAGGCTAACAGGATGCTAACGTGCATAGCAAGGGGGATTACATCCAGATGTAGCAAAGTCATCTTGCCCCTGTACAGGTCCCTGGTGAGGCTGCACATGGAGTACTGTGTACAGTTCTGGTGCCTGTACTTGAAAAAGGATATCAAACTCTTTGAGGCAGTGCAGTGAAGAGCAACAAAGAAGATCCAGGGGTTGGGGAATAGAACTTATGAGGAAAGACAAAAGAACTCAACATGTATACTCTGGAGGATAGAACAGAGAGAGGGGACTTGATAGAGACCTTCAAGTTACCTGAAGGGGATGAACAGAGTAGGCTTCCAGGGTGGGTTCACTCTCCAGAATGGAAGAGATACTAGAGGGTACTCCCTGAAGTCAAAGGGGTGCAGATTCAGGAGGGAAAGGAGGAGGCACTACTTCATTGGAAGAGTGGTAATGGGGTGGAATGCACTGCTTGAGCAGCTCATATCAGTGCAGACTGTGGGGTGCTTCAAGAGGGGGTGGGACAAATTCAAGGGAAAGTACATACCAGGGGGCAGTTGGGGAGAGAAGAGTTAATGGGGGGGGCGGCTGTAGTCTAATGGACTGAAGTGCTGCACACTCGAGCAGACTAGATAGACCATATGGCCTGTATCTGCTGGCAATTTCGTATGTTCGTATGAAAAAAGAGACTTGGACATCATCATCATCACTGATGACCTGAAATCATCCAAGCAGACCACTAAAGCAGTAGGTAAGGCTAGGGGGATGTTGGAGTGTATTAGTAGGGGTATCACAAGTCACAAGAGGGAGGTAATAATCTCTCTTTAGAAGACGCTGGTTAGGCCCCATCTGGAGTACTGCATGCAGTACTGGAGGCCACACCTTCACAAGGACATTAACCAAACTGAGGCAGTCCAGAGAAGGGCAACCAAAATGGTGCAGGGACTGCATCAAAAAACATATGAGGACAGATTAACGGAGCTCAATATGTATACCCTAGAGCAAAGAAGGGAGAGAGATGATATGATTGAAAAATTCAAAAACCTTAAAGGCATTAACAAGGTGAAAGAGTCTAACATGTTTCAATATAAGAAAAATAGCAGGACAAGATGACACAGCATGAGATTAGAGGGAGGCCGATTAAGTGGTAATGTGGGGAAGTTCTTTTTCATAGAAAGGGTTAAGATGCATGGAACAGCCTACTTTAGGAACTGGTGGATATGAATACAGTGCAGGGCTTCAAACCGGCATGGTATAGTCATAAGGGAGCAATACAGATGAGTATGAATAGATAGGCCATTGATAGAGCAAAGGCCAATGGAACATTCATAAGGTAGAAAATGAAATAGGCAGACTGGATGAGCCTTGCGGTCCTTATCTGCCCTCAACTTCTATGTTTCTATGTAACTTGGTTTAATGTCTCATTTGAAAAAATGGCTCTCCAGGGGTGTAGCATTCCCCTCATGTTGCACTAAAGTGTAAGTGTTGGGATTTTACCACAGGCTCCAGGTGTGGGGCTAGAATCCACCACCTACCAACCTTCCAGCCATAGAGACCCTAGAGACAAATATGCAGCCTGCTGAGCCACTGACACCAGTATTATCAGTATTCTAAGCTATTTTACAAACATATGAACATACGAACATACAAAGAAGCCAGCAGAAGAAGGCCATTTGTATCTAGTCTGCTTGTATTGCAGAGTCCACTGCTTGAGCTAATGTTCAAAGTCCTCCCTCCCCACTCCTCCCATCCTCCCTACCCATGATTCTTATCTTCCCCCATGCCTATCCCAGCCCTGCTTAAAGCTACCCACTGTCTTCAACGAGATGACCTCTTCTGGCAGTGCATTCCATGTGTCCACCACCCTCTCTGTGAAGAAGTGCTTCCTGACCTCCTTCCTAAACCTCCCACCCTCCAACTTAAGGCTGTGCCCCCTTGTGATATGGTTGCCACTCAGCTTAAAGAGACTCTCCTTATCAACCTTATTTATCCATTTCAAGTACTTGAATGTCCCAATCATGTCTTATATCTCTCTTCTGTCTTCCAGGGAGTATATGTTCAGTGTCCTCAACCTCTCCTCATATGTCTTGCCCTGCTGACTGGCTATCGTCTTTGTAGCCCTCCTCTGTACCTTCTCCAGCAGGTTAATGTCCTTTCTGAGGTGCGGGCACCAGTACTGAACTCCATACTCTAGATATTTTTGTATACCTATTGTTCCATAAGGTCAGAGAACGGTGTCTGCTGCATGCTAGTTCATCATAGTCACAAGAAAAGTGATCTTAAACAATGGATGTTCAAAAACAATAGAGAATACTGATGAATACTTGGTCTGAGTCATATTAAAAGTAGGGCCCCATTGCAGTTTGTGAGGGAGAAAGAATATGGCATCTGAGATTCTGGTGGATGACTAGCATACAGTGCCACCTCTGACGAGACTTCTTGACCTCACTCTTAGCTATTTGGAATAGTAATATGAATAGTAGTAATACATTACTGGTAGGAGTGGGAAGGGGGGCTCTGGAGGCTTTGCTGTGTGTGTGTGTGTGTGTGTGTGTGTGTGTGTGGGGGGGGTGTGTGTACTCCCTTTATTATTTCAACTGTAAACACAGGTGATAAGGCAGACAGTCTCAAACTAGGTAAGCAACAGTGGTAAAGCAGTCACAAAATAGCTGCTTTAATCCTTAACTTGGTAATTTTTCGACCACTTTTTCACTGTAAGATGAGTTACCAGATGGGCGTGAGAGGAAGGTAGGGGTTAAAAAGGGAAATTAAAAAAATGGTAAGCCTGTACCACACAAGGCAACATAGGTAGGTAGTACTCCTAATGTTAGACGGACTAACGTGACTCCTCTGTTCTGTGCAATAGTGACTCCATCAAAATCTCATATATTATTTTCAGTACTGTCCTACAAACTATATTCAACAGAAAAAAGCAGTTCTAATTATAGGAGCTGGCCTCTCTCAGTGGGCCTTTTTTATCCCAGGCCTGTATGAAAATGATTTGAGTTGTGTAAGTTGTTGCAGTTACAGTACCATGGACAGTTGCCAAGCTTGAGTTCACTTCCTTAGCAACGCGGTTCAGTTGCTACGGGCGCTGAGTGAACCTGGCATTTGTTTGCTTGTTTGCTAGGGAGACTGCCTGGACAGCTGCCTGCAGCCCCAGCTGTTCAGCAGGTTTTAGGTTTGACACATTGCGGAGTACAGATGCCTGAGAAGGCCTTGGTGATAATCCGGTTCGGTCCATACGAATCATGTGGCTTGGTAGAGCACTGAGTATTCCGGCTGCAGGGTTTACAAGGTGAGGGGGCAAGCAAATCTTTACATAGGGTGGAGTTCTTCATTTTGCTGACATTTAGGGCATTTAAATATCTCTCTGGGAACTTTATCCATAATAAGGAACATGTTACAGATTGTATATTTAACACCAAGGTCTCCCTCTAGAGTTATTATAGTGTCCATGATGGAAATAGTGCTTTGACACAGTAAATTATGATGCTCTAGTCAAGTAATCCAACACTGTACTGCAAGAAGTATGTCCAACGAGTATTTCCAACTTATGTTTACTACAGTCTGAGTGGTTAAATGAAAACTTTCAATGTAACTCCCTTCTCTCCTGTTGACACCCGACACACGCGAACACACAAACATGCACTGACGGGCATGTCTTTGCTCATGTCTTAGCGCGAGACCTCGCAAGACCCTGCTTGTGCTCGCCCTGCTCACAGTAGGGGTGGTTTTATGCTCAATTTGACGTAGAAGTCACTGTAGGGGTCAAACACTAGCTCGCTCTGCTAACTTAAAATATTTCTTTAAAAAGACCACAGTTTCTTTTCGATAATACCACTCATGCGTGGTTTCAGAGCCTTATTCGGCTATTCTCTCCCCAAAGTAAGAAATATATCTTTTCCCCTTAGTTGTAGTTCAATTGGGAGAACTGAAAGACTACAGCTACTCTTCCTGCACTGAAACAGTTAGCAGGGCTCCAGAAATCGTGATATATCAAGCACAATTATATTACATATATAAGGCGTCTGACCACTGTAACAACAGCAGTGTAGAGTAAAATGCAGTGCATATAGTGCCCTGCTCACAATACGATTAGTTTTATGCTCAGTTTGACCCAGAAGTCACTGTAGAGATCAAACACTGGCTCACTCTGCTAACTTAAAATATTTATTTAAAAAGATCACAATTTCTTTTAAATAATACCACTCGGAAGAGTAACTTTAACAATTGAGACAACAATGGCCCTTGGGCTATTCTCCACCTTTATCTAGACTAACTTTTCCCTCATAGAGTCTTACTCCTGCATCATGGCTCTTAGTCATTAAGTAGCAGTACCTTTTCTTTAGTTTTCACTAGTTGAGCAGTATACCACATGACCAGCAGCCTCCCCTGATGGACTCTGCCATCATCATTTGTGCTGCTGTCCTTAGTACAAGGATCATGGTCCAGAAGGACTGCTTGGGTGCACACCAGGAAATACACAGATCCACTTCTGGATTGGTTAACACTTTGTTTAGGGGGCCGGGATTGACCTTTGTCCCAAACGGAGTGATCCCAAAAGCTCCTGGTGATGATTGGTGGGGGAAAGGGGCTAGAAACTGCTTGAAGAGCACCCTCTTCACCCCTACAGTACTCTTCTGGCATGTGCCACATGGCCAGAAGTCTGTTTGTAGGAGCAAAAGCCCAGAAAGCTAAAGGTCTGCTCCAACCAGCCCTTGCAACTGCTGGATTGGCTGCTGCTTTGTTCAGAGGCAAGGGGTTGTGCTGTGTCCCAAAAGCTCAAGGTGGGAGTAGGTGGAAGGAGCATGTAGTGGCAGCTTGAAGAGCCCCCTCTCAACCCTGGCGGTTCTCATCTAGTGTGGCTGAGAGTAAGTTTGTATGAGTGGTATCCTTTGGAAGAGAGCAGGGCCAAATCGGTGGTCTTGACAGGGAAGGAGAGGCAAACCTAAGGCATGGAGGGGCAGCAAAGCTGCAACGGTGGTGCACCAGATTTGGGACCTGGACCAGAGGAACTGTAGTCACTGGAGCTGTTTTTTTCACTGAGCCAAATGGAGGAGACAGCAGGCTCCCAGATTTCAAAGGACCAATCGGTGGGAGAGGTGGGCACTTTAAAGCTGGTGGCTGGGCTTTAAATTGCCAGGTCCCAGCTACACAGCCACTAAAGCTGTAAATTCTTGTGCTGGAGCCACACCTGCAGTGAAGATCAGAGGAGAGTGGGGCTGAATTGGCGGTCTCATCAGCTGGAGATTCCTGGGACTGAGCCGCACCTGTGGCTGGGATCAGAAGAGAGCGGGGCCGAATTGGTGGTCTCACCAGGGAAGGAGAGGCAGACCGTAGGCATGGAGGGGCAGCAAAGCCGCATTGGCGGTGCACTGGAGTCAGGACCTGGACCAGAGTAGCTGTAATCACTGGGGCTGTGTTTTTCACTGGGCCACTAGGAGGAGGCAGCGGGCTCCCAGATTTCAAAGGACTAATCAGCAGGAGAGGCGGGCACTTTAAAGTTGGCAGCTGGATTTTAAATTGCCAGGGCCCAGCAGTGCTGCTGCAAAAGCTGTACATTCTTGTGCATGAGCTGCACCTGCAGTGAAGATTGGAGGAGAGCTGGGCCACATCAGAGGTCTCGCCAGTTGAACATTCCTGGGATCGAGCCGCACCTGCGGCAGGGATCAGAAGAAAGTGAGGACAAATCAGTGGTCTTGCCAGGGAAGGAGAGGTGGACCTAAGATGTAAAAGGTTCAGCAAATCCGCACCAGAGACAAGACCTAACTAAAGGAGTTGTAATCATTTGGGCTGTGTTTTTCACTGTGCCAACTGGCGGAGGTAGCAAGCTCCCAGATTTCAAAGGACTAATCATAGGGAGAGGCAGGCACTTCAAAGCTGGCAGCTAGGCTTTAAATTGCCAGGGCACAGCTGCACTGCTGTAAAAGCTATAAATTCTTTTTTCCAGAGTCACACCTGTGGTGAAGATTGGAGGAAAGTGGGGCCACATAGGTGATCTCGTCAACTGGACATTCCAGGGACCGAGCCGTACCCGCGACAGGGATCGGAAGAGAGCAGGGCCGAATCGGCAGTCTCACCAGTGAAGGAGAGGTGGACCTAAGGCATGGAGAGGCAGCAAAGCCCCCTCGGCAGCACAGTGTCATCAGGACCTGGACCAGAGGAGCTGTAATCCCTGTGGCTGTGTTTTTCACTGCGCCAATTGGAAGAGGCAGCAGGCTCCCAGATTGCAAAGGACCATTAGGCAGCAGAGGTGGGAACTTTAAAACTGGGGGCTAGGCTTTACATTACCAGGGTCCAGCTGCACTGCTGCAAAAGCTGTAATTTTTTTTTTGCCAGAGCCACACCTGCAGTGAAGATTGGAGGAGAGTGGGACTGCATTAGCGGTCTCGCCAGCTAGACATTTCTGGAAACCAGCTGCACTCATGGAAGGGATTGTTAGAGAGCTGGGCCAAATCGGTGATCTCGCCAGGGAAGGAGGGGCTAACCTAAGGCATGGAGTGGCAGCGAAGCCACATCATCAGCGAACAGGAGTCAGGACCTGGATCAGAGAAGCTGTAATCGGTGGGGCTGTGTTATTCACTGGGCCAATTGGAAACATAGAAACATAGACTTTTATAGCAGATAAGGACCGCTTGACCCATTAAGTTTGCCCATTTCCCTACCTATTGGATAAGCTGCAGATCCTAGTTAACCAACAGTCTATTTCTTCCTACCCTCCACCAGAATTGCCTTTTGTCTGTCCCATGCATTCTTGAATTCCTCTGCTGTTTTTGACCCCACAACCTCCTCAGGAGGGCTGTTCCATGTGTCCAGCACCCTCTCCATGAAAAAACACTTCCTCACGTTGCCCCTTACCTGTTCTCCCCCCTTTATCTTCAAAATTGTACCCCCCCCCCAGTTCTTGCACATCTCTTTTTCTGAAAGACATTACCCTCGGACTTTGTTGATTCCCTTGAGGTACGTAAAAGTTTCTATCATGTCTCCCCCCACTCCTTTCCTCAAGGGTATACATGTTAAGCTCCTTTAGTCTTTTTTCATAAGGCTTCTGGAGTAGACGCTGCACCATTTTAGTTGCCCTCCTCTGGACTGCCTGCCTCCTGTCTATGTCCTTGCGGAGATGGGGTCTTCAGAACTGCATGCAGTACTCCAGATGGGGACTCACCAACTGTCTGTACAGAGGAATAGCAACTTCCTGTTTTCTATCGGTGATGCCTCTCCCTGTGCCTCCATATATACCCCCAGCCCTCCTTACTGCCTTCTCACATTTCTTGCTTACCTTTAGGTCATCTGATATGACTACCCCCAGGATCCTTTCCATTTTTGTTGTTGTTAGTATCTCCCCATCATTGTGTACGCTTCCCCTGGGTTTTTGTTTCCCAGGTGCATTACTTTCACTTCTTTGCATTGAATCTAAGCTGCCATACTTTTGACCATTCCTCCAGACTAGTCAAGTTCCTTCTCATCCTTTCTAACCCCCTTGTGTATCAACCCTGTTGCAGATCTTTGTGTCATCTGCAAAAAAGTATACTTTTCCTTCTAGTCCCTCTGCAATGTCACTTATAAAGACATTAAAAAGGGCTGGTCCCAGTACTGAACCCTGCGGTAGCCCATTAGTAACCCCCCTTTCTTCAGAGTGGACCCTGTTTACTATTACCCTCTGTGTTCTGTTATCCAGCCAGTTTTTTACCCAGGCTACCACCCTGGGACCCACTCCCAGGCTGGCTAACTTGTTTATCAATCTTTTGTGTGGGACTGTGCCAAATGCATTTCTAATGTCTAGGTATGCAATGTCCACAGCCCCTCCTTGGTCTGCTACTTTGGTCACCCAGTCAAGGAAATCTATTATATTCATCTGACATGACCTTCCCGCTGTGAATCCATGCTGCCTTGGGTCCTGTGCCCCACTGGTCTCTAGGTACTCAACAGTTCTTTCTTTCTTTCAGAAGTGATTCCATCATTTTCCCTATCACTGATGTCAAACTAACATGTCTATTGTTTCCTGCCTCTGCTTTGCTCCCACTTTTGTGAAGGGCAATCACATCTGCCCTCCTCCAGTCCTCAGGTACCACACCATCCTCCCATGATTTATTAAAAAGGGTAGTCAAAGATGTCACCAGTTCTCCCTTTAGTTCTTTTAGAATTCTGGGGTGAATCCCATTAGGTCCCATTGCTCTGTCCACATTCAGTTTCAGGACTTCTTTCAGAACTGTTTCTTCAGTGAATAGACTGGTATTGATCCCCCCCCCCATCCATAGTGCTTCTATTGATTGGATTAGGTACCTACCCCTCCTCTTCTTTTGTGAATACTGAGCAGAACTATTTGTTCAGTATTCCTGCCTTTCCTCTGTCACCCTCTGACCACCCACCCTCCCCTTTATTAAGCCTCACTATCCCTCCCTTGGTCTTTCTTCGCTCCCTAATGTACCTATAAAAGGCTTTATCCCCCTTCTTAAAATAGTTGGCTATCTTTTCCTTAGTTTGGGACTTGGCTAGTCTGACTGCCTTCCCTACTTCCTTCTGCTTTAACTTGTACAGTTCTCTGTCTGTCTCCTTCTGTTTCCCTATACTTCCTGAATGCTATCTTTTTCTCCCCAACCTTCCTCGCCACCCCTTTTGAGAACCATAGTGGTTTCTTCCTTCATTTTGATTCATTTATTTGATTCACACAAAGGCTTGTTGCCTCTGTGAAGGCAGTTTTGATGTTTCTCCATTATTCCTCCACCCCTCCTTCTTGCCCATTTGCTAGTGCTTTGCAGAGGCACTCTCCCATTTTGCCAAAGTTTGTCCTCCGAAAGTCCAGTACCCTCACATTTGTATGGCTTGACTCTATGGCTGTGTTTATCGTGAACCACACTATTTGGTCATCACCTGTTCCCAGATGGCTATGCACTTCCAAATCTGAGATTCTCTCTCCATCTCTGTTTAAGAGTACCAGGCCCAAGATTGCTCCCTCCCGAGAGGGTTCCATCACTAGCTGTCTGAGGCATGCATCCTGTAGGGCATCAATAATTGGAGGAGGCAGCAGGCTCCCAGATTTCAAAGGACCAATTAGCAGGAGAGGCAAGCACTTTAAAGCTGGTGTTTGGGCTTTAAATTGACAGGGCCCAACTGCACTGCTGTAAAAGCTGTAAATTTTTGCGCTGGAGCCGCACTTGCGGTGAAGATTGTAGGAGAGAGGGGCAGCATTGGCGGTCTCACCAGCTGGACATTCCTGTGTTCAAGCCGCACCCACGGTAAGGATCAGAGGAGAGCGGGGCTGAATCAGTGGTCTTGCCAGGGAAGGAGGGAAGACCTAAAGTCATGGAGGGGCAGCAAAGCCACATCGGTGGCAGTCTAGAGTAAGGACCTGGCCAGAGGAGTTGTAATCACTGTTTTTTTTATTTTTTTTATTTCATTAAGCACTTTATCCAACGGAGCCTTGGCAGGTGGCTACGGCCCTTCGAATGGAGGGACTGTCTCTCCAGTCCTGTCACTCCCATGCTAAATGGACCCAGGTAGTGCCCCCATGGTGGGGCCAGGAGGAAGTTGCCGACTTCTCCCCCCTCCCAGAGACCCAATCCAGTGTCCAAGGACCACTCCCATAAGTGGCAGACCACCATCAAGCCTGCCTGGCTCATTTTTCCATTTTTTCATCCAGCCCCCCCTTCTGATGTAAGGACTTTGGATCAAGACTCCTGACCTGTGCTGTCCTCCAGCCACTGCCAGGGGACAGTCAGCGAGCAGGATGACTATTCTCTTCCCCCTGAAAGAAGAGAGTAGTCCTTCCAATGCTCAATCCTCTCTCCCCCCTGCTGACCACCTTGGCCTGGGCTCATTCCCGAACCCTGGTCACCAGCATTGTGTAAGGTGTAGTGACCAGTGGCTCAACCTCCAGTGCCACCTGGCAGGCAGGAGCTGTGCTTTCACTGGGCCAATTAAAGGAGGCAGCAGGCTACCAGATTTCAATGGGCCAATCAGCAGGACAGGCAGGCACTTTAAAGCTGGTGGCTGGGCCTTAAATTGCCAGGGCCCAGCTGCACTGCCACAAAAGCTGTAAATTCATGTGCTGGTGCTGGACCTGAAGTGAAGATTGGAGGAGAGCTGGGCTGCAGGTGGTCTCGTCAGCTGAACTTTCCTGTTACTGAGCCACACCCGCATCAGGGATTGGAAGAGAGTGGGGCCAAACTGGCAGTTTGCCAGGGAAGGAGAGATGGACGTAAGGCATGGCGGGGCACCAAAGCCACATCAGTGGTGCACCAGAGCCAGGACTAGGACCTGAGGATCTATAATCACTGGGGCTGTTTTTTCACTGTGCCAGTTGGAGGAAGCTGCAGGGTCCCAGATTTCAAAGGACTAATCGGTGGGAGAGGCGTAGATTTTAAAGCTGGCAGCAGGGTTTTAAATTGCCAGGGCCCAGTTGCACTGCCATAAAATCTGTAAATTCTTGTGCCAGAGCCACATCTGCAGTGAAGATTGGAGCAGAGCAAGTCCTCATTGGCAGTCTCTCCAGCTGGATATTCCTGGGACTGAGCTGCACCTGCGGCAGGGATCGGAAGAGAGCGGGGCAAAACTGGCAGTCTCCCCAGGAAGAGAGAGGTAGACCTAAGACATGGTGGGTTAGCAAAGCTGCCTCAGATGTGCACTGGAGTCAGGACTTGGACCAGAGGAGCTGTAAACACTGGGGCTGTTTTTTCTGCCACCCATCCTGTCCACCTCCAGATTTAATGCACTGCAAAGCCACTCCCTGAAGAGATCAGCCTATTGTGAGATGGCAGGAGGAGGGGCAGATCTGGGAGGAGATCACTGGAAGAGTTCTTGCCCACAAGGAGCTCACTACCAGGACTGGAGGACATCTTTATCACCAAAGTACTGAGTCTGTTGACTGTTAAGGAATGTGACACTGTCCAGATCTGGGGGCTTTTTGAGTGACTTTTCTGGGGGCTCAGAGCAAATTGGAGACTGGGGTTAGGCTGCACATGAGCTTCATGGGGAATTGTTTGGATTTCTCTAACATAGCTACTATATAGCATTAAGGGCATCGCTAGTCTAGGGGGCGCTAGTTATATACTGCATTGTTTGACTTGGTTTACTTACTGAGTTTTCCTGCCCTAAGGGCATCTCTAGCTAATAGTTATTACCCTTGTGTTATTCTACTGTTTTTATTTGTCTCTCTAGGCAACCAAGGCCAAATGGCCATACCAAGTTGGGGACATGGGTGGGGGCATTGCTCTGTGTGGGGGGGGGGAGGTGCTGTTGGAAGATGCAAGAAGGGGAGGCCAGCCTGGGCAGGGTCATTACTGGATGGGGTGGACTTCGGCTATTGGATGGAGGGGTGGTAGACTAGTGGTATGCAATGGCTGTGGGGCTGCAATGGCCATGAATACACTGTGGAGGCTAGAATGCTTCCAATATTTGCCAGGTTAATGAAATTAGAGACTGAGGTGTGCAGGCTCAGGGATGAACTGGACAGGTGGACGAAGGGCATGATTGCAGGGGTTGGGAACACATATATAAAGATAGATGGGGAGGAGGATCTCTACAAATGTGGGAACAGACGGGTGGGGGGTCAGCTGGAATTGTGGAAGGTCAGGCCATGTCTGAGGGTGGAAAAGGGGAAGGGTTTCAAGCCTGGATAGAGGAGGGTGAAAGTTTGAAGAGAGTGGGAGCTTCTGGTAGCAGTGGAAAATTGATTCCAAGGACCCAGGCAGGGAAGTTCAATTCACCAGAAGGGGACACTAGAAGGCACCATGCTGAGGGGGATTCCAGTTTCCAATAGGTGCTCACCACTAGTGGACACCATGGTGGAAGGGGTCTCAGAACAAACAGGGGGAGCAATAAGCAGGGGCTGGAAGGAGAAGGAGGGCAAAAGCGAAGGGGGGATGAAGCGAGGGGTACCAAGCCTAACAGAGACACAAGGGAAAATAGGGGAAGGAAAGCTGGGAGTGGGGTGTGCACGGTAAGGGAGAAAGAGGGGGAAGAGATGAGGAAGGATGGAACCCAAGGGGCCAGGGGCCAGCAGGGAGTCTGTGTGGGGAAGCAAAGGAAGCAGGATGACTGGAAGAAAGAAGTGAGGGAACATGGAGGTCAGAAGGAGACACAGGGTGGCACTGGACTAGATGACCACAACATCAAGGAGTTGGAAGAGGCTACCTACCATTCAAGGATATCTAATAAATCACTGGCAGGGGATAAGCGTATGGAGGGGCAAGGAATAGGAGTGCTATGGGAAAGGGCAATAGAGGTTGTGGTAGAAGTCAACAGGGAAGGTGAGGGAGAAGCTACCAAGGTTGAGGGGGTTAGGGATCAAGGCAAGGTTTCGGGAGGGGGGGCAATGAGGGACAGGAAGGTACAACAGACACCAGCATCTGGGGGAAGGAGAACAGTGGCACAGGTGATCCAGAAGAAAAAAGAGAGCAAGGTGCTACTGATTGGTGATTCTATCATAAAGGGTATCAAGTGGAGGGCAGAAATAGTGCAATTTGGGTGGAGTGTATTACAGGGATGACAGCACTGGAGGTAATCCACCATATTCCCGCATGGTATAAGGAACAGGATAGGGAATCACATCAGGTGTTCCACTTGGGAACAAACAATCTAAAAGGTAATAGTCTCCTGGAGGTACAGATGAGATTCAAGGCCCTGCCTTGATTCTGTGGTGGTCTATGCTTCAAATCTCTAGCCTTTTCAGAGATTTTGCCAGTACCCAAAGCTAGTACAGAGAGAAAACAAAGGATAAAGGACTTCAATAGTTGGCTAGCGAGATGGTGTAAGCAGATGGGTTATGGTCTGGTAGTGGACTGGGGGGCAACATGGGATGATGAGAGCCTCTCTGCCCATGACAGGCTATACCTAAACAAAGAGGGTGCAGCTGTACTGAAATGCAGGCTGGGGAGTTCTTTGAAAGAGCATTTAATTTAAACTAAATAAGGGGGCTGGGAATAAAACCACACCATACTATGGCTGAGATGAGGGTCCTTGCCCCGCCCTGGGGAAGGGATGAAGAATTAGGTTCTGTCATGCCATCAGGGACAGCAGAGGTGCAGGAATGATGGTGGAGGGGTTTGGTGGTTAATGCTGAAAGCCTGGCAAATAAGATGGAGAAATTGATAGCCATCATTGTGCATGACAGACTGGACATGATTGCAATCACAAAACGTTGTGGACGGAATACCATACGTGGGAGACAGCTATTCCTGGCTTCAGATTGTTCAGGAAGGACAGGAGAGACAAAGGGGGTGGGGCTTATACATCAGGGAAGATATAAAGGTTACAGAGGGGCATGAGGGGGATGGGGAAACTGAACTAATTTGGGTGACACTGGTCAGAAGGACATGGGAATCCTGGAAACTAGGAGTTATTTACAGACCACGTATGCAAGGGGAAGAACAGGACAGGGTGATGTCACAGGTTGTAGCAAGGATGACTCTCAAGGGGGGACACTTCTTGTGGGGCACCTAAACCTCCCAGACATAGACTGGACCATCCCAGATGCAGCTTCAGCCAGAAGCAGTGGGATCCTGGAGGCACTGTAGGGGGTGTTCTTTCAACAGTTGGTCAGAGATCCAACTAGTGGGAACAACCTGCTGGATGTGGTCTTAACAAATGGGGAGAATGTGGAGGAGATGATGGTGGGAGAGAAGCTGGGAAACAGCGACCATAGAACCGTCATGTTCAAGGTGAGAGCTCGGAGGAAGGTGAGATGAACAAGCACAACAGAGCTGGACTTTAGACAAGCAGACTTCAACAAGATGAGAAGGCTAGTGAGGGAAGTGATGGAAGGCATGGGAAAAAATAAACAACATGGAAGAGTTATGGGGAGTGTTTAGAGACCAGGTGAGGGAGGCCACACAAACATGTATTAGGAGGGTTAGGAAGGAAACAAGAAGCAGGAGCCACTCTGATTCAATAGGGATCTGGCGAGGGTGGTCAGGGCAGGAGGAGAGCATTCAGGGAATACAAAAGAACACAGAAGGAAGAGGATAGGGAAATGAGGCTAGCAGGGAAAGTAATTAGGAGGGCTAAGACTGACACAGAGGAAAAGATAGCAAAATGGGCAAAGAGTAGTGACAAGACATTTTTTAGGTATGTGGGAGACAGGAGGAAGACTGGCCAAGGGATTGCAAGGCTGTGGGGGGAAGGTGAGGAGCCATTAAAGGAGGACTGGGATAAAGCAGAAGAACTAAATAGGTACTTTCGCTTGGTATTTATGAAGGTGGGAGAGGGCAGAGGACCAGATATAAGGAGGAGGGGGAGCAGAGATGTAGACACAAGACCCTTCAACATAGAGAGAATTACGGAGGAACTAGGCTGGTTAAATGTAGATAAGGCCATGGGGCCAAATGGGCTGCATCCAAGAGTGATCAGGGAACTGAGAGAGGAGTTGGCTGCCCCACTGGCGAGGCTGTTCAACTTGTCTCTGGATTCCAGTAGGGTGCCGGAGGACTGGAAGAGGGTAGTTGTAGTACTGATACACAAGGCGGAAAGCAGGGAATTGAGGGAGAACTACTGCCCGGTCAGCCTCAGTGCAGTGGTGGGGAAGGTCATGGAGGTGCTCATCAGGGAAAGAGTGATGGAATATACTTGGATCTATACTTGGAAGGTAAGATGAACAGAAGGCATTAGCACATATGGTTTATCTCCTGTTCTAGCAGGCCAGTTGTTCATGAGTTCATATAATGGGTGTCTATCAAGTCTGTTTTTAAAAGTCAGAAATGTGCTAGCTTCTGCTATGTCCCTTGGTAAACTATTCCATGATGGAATAATTCTTTGTGTAAACATTTTTCCTTTGGTTCCTTTTAGGGTAACTCAACTTTAACTGAAAGCTGTGGCTCCTGAGTGCCATATCTCTTTTATTATATTGTAAATCAATGTTATCCATTAGTTACTTATCTCTGGAAATTCTATACATCAAGAGTAAATCACCCCTGATTCTTCTTATCTCCAAGGAGTACATGTCCAGGCTCCCCAGCCTATCCTTGTAGCTCATACCCCGGACTACATCAATCATTTTTGTCACCCTTCACTGCACTCTTTCCAGTCCATCAACATCTCTCCTTAAGTAAGGGCTCCACAATGGGGTGCCATAGTATAAGTATGGTCTGACTATTGCTCTATATAATGGAATAATACAGGCTCTATTCCTACTAGTGAATGCCCTGATAATACAACCTATAATTTATTGGTCTTTTTTATAACTTCTCCACAGTGCCCGCTAAAGTTAAGGTCAATTGTAACTAGCATCCCCAGGTCTCTCACTTTCAGCAGTTTTTAGCCTTATCCCATTTAGTGTATAGGCACACCCTTCATTTCCATCCACAAAATGCACAATCAAACTTTTATCCCAGTTAAAGAGCATACCATTGGTAGTGGCCCATTCTTTGATGTTTTTCAGGTCTTTTCTTAGTGATGCTACTTTATTTATATTCCCATCCTCAGCTCCTATTTTAGTATCATCTGCAAATTTTGTGCAGAAGTTTTCCATATTTGTCATCATGTCAGATATAAAGATGTAAAGCAATGCAAGGCCCAATACTAAGCCATGGGGGACTCCGCTAGTCACCTGTTCCTTACCTGACAGGTGGCCCCTGACCCGTACCTGTTGAGTTCTCCCACTTAGCCATGACCGTACCCACCTCACCAGTATTCGATCTATCCTCATATTTTCCATTTGTCTTATTAACAGTGAATGTGGTACCTTATCAAAGGCTTTCTTTAGATCTAAATAAATAACATTGATTGGTGTATGTTTGTCTAGGATTCTGCTTAGTTTTTCATAGAAGACAAGATTATTTGTCAGGCATGACCTGTGTTGTCTAAAATCATGTTGTGTATTGTCATTTTGATTACTTTCATTAATGCCCAGTTGTATTCTGTCCTTGATCATTGATTCCAGTAGCTTACTCAGGATCGAGGTCATGCTAATTGGCCTGTAATTATCCACTTCCCCCTTTCTTATAGATTGGGACGTCCATCGCTGTTCTCCAATCCTGGGGAACTTCTCTTGTTACCAGAGACATACTATTGATGGACCAACATAGATGTAACAAGAACAAAGTGCTCTAGCTTTCGGACCAACCAGTCCTTCTTCAGAAGCTCATGGCAGTTGTTTGGAAAATACAATACTTATAACAGCTAGATAATGCAGAGAAAAACAGAAAAAAATCCCCATTGGTTTAAAATACTCATTGAAAAAAACAGATGATGTCAGACAAGTTTAACAGTACAATACTGCCTCAGTCCGAATGAACCTTGGGTTCAGATGTTCCTGTGTAAGACACATATAAGGAATCCTACTGCACATAAATTTAATTGACATAAGATAACACTGCAGAAGCAGATAACTCCCAAATCAAGCCATGAGTGCCACAGTCAGTATAAGGATGTGATTACTGAAAGGCAACCCACCCAGCTTAAAGACAGACTGAGATAGTTATAGGGCTCATGAAATTACAATGTATGCATTAAAGACAAGAATTACCAGTAAAGTTGTCTAAAAACATCAGTGCTCACTGTGTGATATGTAAAACCTAGCTGGACTTGCCACCCAGCTGTATTCTCAAGCTAAATAAAAGGGCCAAAAGATTACAAAACCTCAGGACTATACATGATAATTAAAATATAAATAGATAATATTAGTGTTAAGCAAAAACTCCAGTCGAAGAACCTCAAGGAGTTCAGACCATGCAGCCTGATATGTACTGATGTCAATATATACTGAGAATGTAGCAACTTCATGTACCACAAGTGTCTAGGGAATCTGAAAAGAGATAAAATGTAATTTATCTCCTCCTGTTCATACAAACAATACAACCCTAACCCACCCCACATCACAATAATGTGGGTGAGGGAGATACATAGCTTAAACGAGATGTAGTCTCTCTCTCTCTATCCCCACCCTCCTTTTCTCTCTCTCTCTCTCTCTCCACAGACAGACCCACACATACATACACACACACACACACACTCTCAATCCCTCTCCTAGTGAACCTATATTAACTTCAGTCGCTGTAATTGTTCCCCAAAGGAATGCAACTTGTCATGAAATCCTGAGTAAAGTACTATAATATAAGCCTAATGTAAAAGATATGTGCAGGACCCCAAGCAAATGAGATCACACATCCCAATATGTACAGAGTTACAAAATTATATATAACAGTATAGATAACACTCCTGATATACACTAGCAGGCTGGGTAATCTAAATATGGTGCAATGGAATCAATCCCCCACAAGCAAAGATAAAAAGTAAGAAGAAATTCTTTATGTGTGTGAAATAAAAATAGTAACACATTATAACTTCATATAGCTAAATAGAAACTTACCTCAATGTGACAGCAAGCCCCACATCTGTTATATCACATACTTACAGCCATACCACACACATGCATACATACATGCATCCACATCTCACATATGCTGAAGTCCTATAATATGTCAGTTTGAAGAAGAAAGGTCTGTGAATGTTAGTTTCTGTAGTGTCCCATAAAGCCAATATCCAAGTTCATCCCATCTGCTACCATATTGAGATGTAAGATAAGTTTAATCTCAAAGCTTGTCTCTGTTGTGTGTTTTGAGATTTCCTTTTAAGACCATTACTGACATATCTGAGACTGAGTGGTCAAGCTGGGAGAAGTGATGCCTCACTGGTTTGTCAGTCTTCCTTGCTGTAATAGTATGTCTGTGTGAGTTCATCCTAGTACGGAGCTGTTGGCGTGTCTCTCCTACATAACCTGTTTGTGGACATCTCTTGCACTGAATGAAATAAACAACATATCGTGACTTGCATATATAACTCCCATGCACCTGGAATTGTCTGTTTTGTGATGTAACCACACAGTCTGAGGTAGAAATGAGCCTACAGGTCTTGCAGGGCGTTGATTGCAGGGGTGCGTGTGCCATTGTGTGACATGGTATTCTGTTCGGTGAAAGTTTGCTCCTAATAATTAGGCTGGATAAATTTGGCTGTTGTTTAAAAGATAGAGTGGGAGTTCCTGAAAAATACAATTAAGGGTGTCATCCTCACTAAATATTGGGTGGAGATCTTTAATAATCTTACATGAGCGTTCAAGGTCTGGATGATATGTGACTACCAAGGGTATTCTTTCTGTAGCTGTCTTTTCTTTATATTGAAGTAGTTGTTGTCTTGGTACTTGCGTTGCCCGTTCTGTTATCCTGTCAATTTCCTGGAAGAGTGTCCCTGCTCCATAAAGGTGTTTTCAACATAGCCAAATGTGTATCTCTGTCATCCTCATTTGAACAAATCGTTGACAACGAAGGGCTTGACTGTATATGACAGATTTTTTGTATGGTTGGGTGATTACTTTTCCTGTGCAGGTATCTCTGTCTGTCTGTTGGCTTCCTGTAAATACATGTATGTAAGGTTCCATCCTTAATGATGACTGTGGTGTTCAGAAAGTTAACCTTGGTGGTAGAGTACTCCAAGGTAAGCTTTATAGTAAGGTGGAGATTATTAAGTTTGTGATGAAAATCTTTGAGTGCATCTGTGCCTTCAGTCAGATGATAAACAAATCATCAATGTAGGAAATAAGCCAGTGGTTTGTGGGGATACTGCCTTAAAAAATCCTCCTCAAGTCAGCCATAAAGAGGTTAGCATACTGTGGAGCCATTTTGGTCGCATTGCTGTTTCCTGGTTTGAATATAATGTTTACCATTGAAGTTGAAGTTGTTATGTGTCAAAATGAATTCCATAAGTTCCCCACCACTCCAGGGTTGATGTTTTGGTCAGGTCCTTTCTCATGTATGTATTTAGGCATGCTGCAATGCCATCTGTGTGTGGAATATTAGTGTAGAGGATGTTACATCCATTGTCACTAAAATGGCATCAGGTGGTAAATCCTTATAACCAGAAGTACCACAACAAGTGTGTAGTGTCCTGGATATAACTGTCTCTTTCCATAACCAGCGGTTTCAAAATGGTCTCTACAAACCCTGAGATCCCTCAGTCGAGGTACCATTACCAGAGACTATGGGTCTCCCTGGATTGCCAGGTTTATGTATTTTAGGCAGCATGTAGAATGTCCCTGGCTTTGGTTCAGCAGGAATGAGGTGAACTAGTTTATTTTGGACATGGTCAGGAAAAGTTTTAATTAAGTCACATAGTTCATCTTTATATCTTGTAGTGGGGTCCTCTCCAGTTCTCTGTAGTATGTAAGATCTGTTAGCTGTCTATTAGCTTAGTAATATAATCCTCTCTGTTTAAAATCACCACTGCAGAACCTTTATCAGCTTTTTGATGACAATGTTGTGGTTTGATTTCAGTGTCCCTATAGCTCACGTTCCAGTGGAGAGAGGTTATAATGGGTTTGTTTTGCCTGGTAAGGATCTGACCACTGACTTGTTGGTGGAAACAATTAATATAATTGTCTAGTTTTTGTTACGCCCACTTGAGGGGTAAAATCAGATTCCTTTTTCTTATCCATTACATTATTGCTGTTTGCACTGTCTTCACTATCAGTGATTTCTTCCTGCCATGAAAGATTCTTTAAGTCTCAATCTCGGAGTACTCCTCTAGTTCACCACAAAACAGTATGTTATCCAGTGGTTTTGTTGGGCAGAAAGTGAGAGCCCTTGAAAGTACATTCAGTTCTCCAGTAGTCAGTGTGTGGTTGGACAAATTAACAACTGAAAGGTGCCATCAGTATTGTAGTTGTTCAGTGACTCCATTGTGTGCTTCATGGTTGTTAGGAAGTATGGTATGTTGAAGGGCATCTAATTCCTATTTTCACAAGCATGGCTTTTCTTAAGGTCCTTTGGTAGTTAATGTGTATCTCTCATAAGATGTCTTGAATAGGTTCCCAGACACCCCTTTCCAGAGTGGTTACAATTTCAGCAAACTCTTTGTTAAGAACAACTTTTGAGCATATGACATGTGAATCCTGTGATTTCTCAGTTTCTCAGAGGTCCTATGACAAAGTTGTTCTGCATAAATAAATTGTTTGTATTTCTTAATGGATTCCAAATAGTAAGACCTTTAGGGATAATGTTCTCCTCTTGCACTGGGTTAGAAAATAGATGTCACTGTCTAGCCGTGCCAATTTCTTCATGATGTTATGTAACTGCCATATTCTCTGGTAATTCCGGTATCTTCCATGTTGAACTGTAGATTTAGTAGTTGCCGTATTGGTCCTGCAAGAATAGATCCAAAGCAAATGATTTGATACCTTTTAATGGACCAACATAGATGTAACAAGAACAAAGTGCTCTAGCTTCGGACCAACCAGTCCTTCTTCAGAAGCTCATGGCAGTTGTTTGGAAAATACAATACTTATAACAGCTAGATAATGCAGAGAAAACGAAAAAAATCCCCATTGGTTTAAAATACTCATTAAAAAAACAGATGATGTCAGACAAGTTTAACAGTACAATACTGCCCTCAGTCCGAATGAACCTTGGATTCAGATGTTCCTGGTGCAAGACACATATAAGAATCCTACTGCACATAAATTTAATTGACATAAGATAACACTGCAGAAGCAGATAACTCCCAAATCAAGCCATGAGTGCCACAGTCAGTATAAGGATGTGATTACTGAAAGGCAACCCCCACCCATACAAAAAAATCTGTCATATACAGTCAAGCCCTTCGTTGTCAACGTATTTGTTCAAATGAGGATGACAGAGATACACATTTGGCTATGTTGAAAAACACCTTTATGGAGCAGGGACATTCTTCCAGGGAAATTGACAGGATAACAGAACAGACAGCATAAGTACCAAGACAACAACTACTTCAATATAAAGAAAGACAGCTACAGAAAGAATACCCTTGGTAGTCACATATCATCCAGACCTTGAGCGTCTGCGTAAGATTATTAAAGATCTCCACCCAATATTTAGTGAGGATGACACCCATAATTGTATTTTTCAGGAACTCCCACTACTATCTTTTAAACAACCCAAATTTATCCAGCCTAATTATTAAGGACAAACTTTCACCGGAAAAGAATACCATGTCACACAATGGCACACGACCCTGCAATCAACGCCCTGCAAGACCTGTAGGCTCATTTCTACCTCAGACTGTGGTTACATCACAAAACAGACAATTCCAGGTGCATGGGAGTTATACATACAAATCCGCGATATTGTTTATTTCATTCAGTGCAGAGATGTCACAAACAGGTTATGTGGAGAAAGTCATAGCAGCTCCGCACTAGGATGAACTCACACAGACATACTATTACAGCAAGAAGACTGACAAACCAGTGGGGCATCACTTCTCCCAGCCTGACCACTCAGTCTCAGATATGTCAGTAATGGTCTTAAAGGAAATCTCAAAACACACAACAGAGATGAGCTTTTGAGATTAAACTTATCTTACATCTCAATATGGTAGCAGATGGGATGAACTTGGATAATGACTTTATGGGACACTACAGAAACTAACATTCACAGACCTTTCTTCTTCAAACTGACATATATAGGACTTCAGCATATGTGAGATGTGGATGCATGTATGTATGCATGTTGTGGTATGCGCTGTGAAGTATGTGATATAACAGATGTGGGGCTTGCTGTCACATTGAGGTAAGTTTCTATTTAGCTATATGGAGTTATAATGTGTTACTATTTTTATTTCACACACAAAAATTTCTTCTTACTTTTATCTTTGCCTGTGAGAGATTGATTCCATTGCACCATATTCAGATTACCCAGCCTGCTAGTGTACATACAGGAGTGTTATCTTATACTGTTATATATAATTTTGTAACTCTGTACATATTGGGATGTGTGATCTCATTTGCTTAGGGTCCTGCACATATCTTTTACATTAGGCTTATATTAAGTACTTACTCAGGATTTCATGATAAGTTGCATTCCTTTGGGAACAATTACAGCGACTGAAGTTAATATAGGTTCACTAGGAGAGGATTGAGTGTGTGTGTGTGTGTGTGTGTGTGTGTGTATGTATGTGATGTGGGTCTGTCTGTGGGAGAGAGAGAGAGAGAGAGAAAGGAGGTGAGGATGAGAGAAGACTACATCTCGTTTAAGCTATGTATCTCCCTCACCCACATTATTGTGATGTGGGGTGGGTTAGGTTGTATTGTTTGTATGAACAGGAGGAGATAAATTACATTTTATCTCTTTCAGATTCCCTAGACACTTGTGGTACATGAGTTGCTACATTCTCAGTATATATTGACATCAGTACATATCAGGCTGCATGGTCTGAACTCCTTGAGATTCCTCGACTGGAGTTTTTGCTTAACACTAATATTATCTATTTATATTTTAATTATCATGTATATAGTCCTGAGGTTTTTGTAATCTCTTGGGCCTTTATTTAGCTTCAGAATACAGCTGGGTGGCAAGTCCAGCTAGGTTTTATCACACAGTGAGCACTGATGTTTTAGACAACTTTACTGGTAATTCTTGTCTTTAATGCATACATTGTAATTTCATGAGCCCTATAACTATCTCTGTCTGTCTTTAAGCTGGGTGGAGGTTGCCTTTCCAGTAATCACATCATATACTGACTGGCACTCATGGCTTGATTTGGGAGTTATCTGCTTCTGATGTTATCTATGTCAATTAAATTTATATGCAGTAGGATTCATATATGTCTTGCACTAGGAACATCTGAACCCAAGGTTCATTCGGACTGAGGGCAGTATTGTACTGTTAAACTTGTCTGACATCATCTGTTTTTTAATGAGTATTTTAAACCAATGGGGATTTTTTCTGTTTTTTCTGCATTATCTAGCTGTTATAGTATTGTATTTCAAACAACTGCCATGAGCTTCTGAAGAAGGACTGGTTGGTCCACTGAAACACTTTGTTCTTGTTACATCTATGTTGGTCCAGTAAGGTATCAAATCATTTGCTTCTGGATCTATTCTTGCAAGGACCAATCGGCAACTACTAAATCTACAGTTCAACATGGAAGATACCGGAATTAGCTGTAAGAATATGGCAGTTACATAACATCAAGAAGAAATTGACGCGGCTGAACAGTGACATCTATTTTCTAACCCAGTGCAAGAGGAGAAACATTATCCCTAAAGGTCTTACTATTTGGAATCCATTAAGAAATACAAACAATTCTATTTATGCAGAACAACTTTGTCATAGGACCTCTGAAACTGAGAAATCACAGGATTCAATGTCATATGCTCAAAAGTTGTTCTTAACAAAGTTTGCTGAAATTGTAACCACTCTGGAAAGGGTGTCTGGGAACCTATTCAAGACATCTTCGAGAGATACACATTAACTACCAAGGACCTTAAGAAAAGCCATGCTTGTGAAAAATAGGAAATTGGATGCCCTTCAACATACCATGCTTCTAACAACCATGAAGCACACAATAGGTCACTGAACAACTACACAATACTGATGGGCACCTTTCAGTTGTTAATTTGTCCAACCACACACTGACTACTGGAGAACTGAATGTACTTTCAAAGGGCCTCACTTTCTGCCCAACAAAACCACTGGATAACATACTGTTTTGTGGTGAACTAGAGGAGTACTTCCGTGAATTGAGACTTAAAGAATTCTTTCATGGCAGGAAGAAATCACTGGTAGTGAAGACAGTGCAAACAGCAATAATGTAATGGATAAGAAAAAGTCTGTTTACCCCTCAGAGTGGCGTAACAAAAAACTGAGACAATTATATTAATTGTTTCCGCCAACAAGTCAGTGGTCAGATCCTTACCAGGCAAAAACAAACCCATTATAACCTCTCTCCACTGGGCAGCGAGCTATAGGGACACTGAAATCAAACCACAACATTGTCATCAAAAAGCTGATAAGGTTCTGCAGTGGTGATTTTAAACAGAGAGGATTATATTACTGAAGCTAATAGACAGCTAACAGATCTTACATACTACGAGAACTGAGAGACCCCACTACAAGATATAAAGATGAACTATGTGACTTAATTAAAACTTTCCTGACCATGTCCAAAATAAACTAGTTCACCTCATTCCTGCTGAACCAAAGCCAGGGACATTCTACATGCTGCCTAAATACATAAACCTGGCAATCAGGAGACCCACTAGTCTCTGGTAATGGTACCCTGACTGAGGGATCTCAGGGTTGTAGAGACCATTTGAAACCGCTGGTTATGGAAAGAGACAGTTATATCCAGGACATCTACACACTTGTTACGTGTACTTTCTGGTTATAAGTTTACCACGATGCCATTTAGTGACAATGGATGTAACATCCCTCTACACTAATATTCCACACACAGATGGCATTGCAGCATGCCTTAAATACATACATGAGAAAGGACCTGACCAAAACATCACCCTGGGTGGTGGAGAACTTATAGAATTCATTTGACACATAACAACTTCAACTTCAATGGTAAACATTATAGTTCAAACTACGGGAACAGCAATGGGCACCAAAATATGGCTCCACAGTATGCTAACCTCTTTATAGCTGACTTGGAGGAGGATTTTTAAGGCAGTATCCCCTGAAACCACTGGCTTATTTCCGTTACATTGATGATTTGTTTATCATCTGGACGGAAGGCACAGATGACTCAAAGATTTTCATCACAAACTTAATAATCTCCACCCTACTATAAAGCTTACCTTGGGTACTCTACCACCAAGGTTAACTTTCTGAACTACAGTCATCATTAAGGGATGGAACCTTACATACATGTATTTTACAGGAAGCCAACAGACAGAACAGAGATACCTGCACAGGAAAGTAATCACCCTAACCATACAAAAAATCTGTCATATACAGTCAAGCCCTTCGTTGTCAGCGTATTTGTTCAAATAGAGGATGACAGAGATACACATTGGCTATGTTGAAAAACACCTTTATGGAGCAGGGAAATTTTCCAGGGAAATTGACAGGATAACAGAACGGCAACGCAAGTACCAAGACAACTACTTCAATATAAAGAAAAGGACAGCTACAGAAAAGAATACCCTGGTAGTCACATATCATCCAGACCTTGAACGCTCATGTAAGATTATTAAAGATCTCCACCCAATATTTAGTGAGGATGACACCCTTAATTGTATTTTTCTGGAACTCCCACTACTATCTTTTAAACAACCGCCAAATTTATCCAGCCTAATTATTAGGAGCAAACTTTCACCAGAACAGAATACCATGTCACACAATGGCACACGACCCTGCAATCAACGCCTCTGCAAGACCTGTAGGCTCATTTCTACCTCAGACTGTGTGGTTACATCACAAAACAGACAATTCAGGTGCATGGGAGTTATATATGCAAGTCACGATATGTTGTTTATTTCATTCAGTGCAAGAGATGTCCACAAACAGGTTATGTAGGAGAGACACGCCAACAGCTCCGCACTAGGATGAACTCACACAGACATACTATTACAGCAAGGAAGACTGACAAACCAGTGGGGCATCACTTCTCCCAGCCTGACCACTCAGTCTCAGATATGTCAGTAATGGTTCTTAAAAGGAAATCTCAAAACACACAACAGAGACGGAAGCTTTTGAGATTAAACTTATCTTACATCTCAATATGGTAGCAGATGGGATGAACTTGGATATTGGCTTTATGGGACACTACAGAAACTAACATTCACAGACCTTTTCTTCTTCAAACTGACATATTATAGGACTTCAGCATATGTGAGATGTGGATGCATGTATGTATGCATGTGTGGGTATGCGTGTGAAGTATGTGATATAACAGATGTGGGGCTTGCTGTCACATTGAGGTAAGTTTCTATTTAGCTATATGGAGTTATAATGTGTTACTATTTTTATTTCACACATAAAGAATTTCTTCTTACTTTTTATCTTTGCCTGTGGGGGATTGATTCCATTGCACCATATTCAGATTACCCAGCCTGCTAGTGTACATACAGGAGTGTTATCTTATACTGTTATATATAATTTTGTAACTCTGTACATATTGGGATGTGTGATCTCATTTGCTTGGGGGTCCTGCACATATCTTTTTACATTAGGCTTATATTATAGTACTTTACTCAGGATTTCATGACAAGTTGCATTCCTTTGGGGAACAATTACAGCGACTGAAGTTAATATAGGTTCACTAGGAGAGGGATTGAGAGTGTGTGTGTGTGTGTGTGTGTGTATGTATGTGTGGGTCTGTCTGTGGGAGAGAGAGAGAGAGAGAGAAAAGGAGGGTGGGGATAGAGAGAGAGAGACTACATCTCGTTTAAGCTATGTATCTCCCTCACCCACATTATTGTGATGTGGGGTGGGTTAGGTTGTATTGTTTGTATGAACAGGAGGAGATAAATTACATTTTTATCTCTTTTTCAGATTCCCTAGACACTTGTGGTACATGAAGTTGCTACATTCTCAGTATATATTGACATCAGTACATATCAGGCTGCATGGTCTGAACTCCTTGAGGTTCCTCGACTGGAGTTTTTGTTTAACACTAATATTATCTATTTATATTTTAATTATCATGTATATAGTCCTGAGGTTTTTGTAATCTCTTGGGCCTTTTATTTAGCTTGAGAATACAGCTGGGTGGCAAGTCCAGCTAGGTTTTTATATCACACAGTGAGCACTGATGTTTTTAGACAACTTTACTGGTAATTCTTGTCTTTAATGCATACATTGTAATTTCATGAGCCCTATAACTATCTCAGTCTGTCTTTAAGCTGGGTGGGGTTGCCTTTCAGTAATCACATCCTTATACTGACTGTGGCACTCATGGCTTGATTTGGGAGTTATCTGCTTCTGCAGTGTTATCTTATGTCAATTAAATTTATGTGCAGTAGGATTCCTTATATGTGTCTTGCACTAGGAACATCTGAACCCAAGGTTCATTCGGACTGAGGGCAGTATTGTACTGTTAAACTTGTCTGACATCATCTGTTTTTTTTAATGAGTATTTTAAACCAATGGGGATTTTTTCTGTTTTTTCTGCATTATCTAGCTGTTATAAGTATTGTATTTTCCAAACAACTGCCATGAGCTTCTGAAGAAGGACTGGTTGGTCCGAAAGCTAGAGCACTTTGTTCTTGTTACATCTATGTTGGTCCATTAAAAGGTATCAAATCATTTGCTTCTGGATCTATTCTTGCAAGGACCAATACGGCAACTATTAAATCTACAGAGACATACTATACATTTTAAAGAGTGGTTCAACTAGCCACGTAAGTACTTACTTAATCAGCCTGGGATGGAGGCCATCTGGTCCGGCCAATTTTGCAGTATTTAAGCTCTCTAATCTTTGCATTATTTCCTCTTTTAGTGTCCAGATAGTTACTGGTGGACTGTTTAACTCTTAATTCTTACATCATTTGGACCCCTGGCATTTGTTAATAATACACTAGTCACCTATTTATTTAGGCACCTGTCTTTTTTATTGTACTAGTAACTGGGTTCTGTTTGTCCAAGGTCCACGAACACCCCTTGTGAGCTAGTTTTTTGGACCATATGTAGTGTCGTTAACTGCATTATGGAACATATTCTGAGATGGATAGAAATTTGGTTGGCAGACAAAAGCCAGAGGGTGGTAGTAAATGGGACACTCAAGGACAGGGCGGTTGATAAATGGGGTACCCAAGGGGTCAGTGCTGGGACCACTCCTTTTCAATATCTACATAAGTGATATAGTGGATGGATGGAAGGATCATGTGGCCCTTTTTGTGGATGATACAAAACTCTGTAATAGGGTAGATTCTGCAGGCGGTGCTGAAAATATGAGACAGAACCTGCAGACACTGGAGGGGTGGGCGGAGACTTGGCAACTAAAATTCAATATCAAGAAATGTGCAGTTATGCACCTGGGACACAGAAACCACAGATCAGGATACACACTCGGGGTGGGTGATCTGGGTTACGGAGCAAGAGAGGGATCTGGGAATAGTACTCTCCAGTTACCTCAAGGTGGGGAAGCAGTGTACCAGGGTGGTAGGGAGGGTGTATGGGATTCTGGCAAGTATAGCCTGGGGAATCACTAGCAGAAGGAGGGAGGTCCTGATGCCCCTGTACCAAGCCATGGTGAGACCACACCTCGAGTATGGAGTACAGTTTTGGAGGCCATACCTGCACAAAGACATAGAATTGATTGAAAGGGTTCAGAGAAGAGAGATCAAGATGATGCAAGGGGTGAAGGGCAACCCATATGAACAGATATGTAGGGAATTGGGGCTCTACATATTTGAGACTAGAAGGGAGAGAGGGGAAATGATAGACACCTTTAAATACATCAAAGGGATAAACAAAGTGAAACCGGGGCAATTATTTCACAAGAAGGAAGGCACCATAACAAGGGGGCATGGTCTGAGACTATAGGGGGGAAACTACAAGGGCAACGTGAGAGGACGGTTCTTCCCTGAGAGGATGGTGGAGGCCTAGAACAGGCTTCCAGAGGAGGAGGTGGGGTCTGAGACTGTGTTAAGCTTCAAGAGAGCACAGGACAGGCACATGGGGTTACAGGGAGTGGGATGGGTGCTTAAAGAGGGGGAAGGGAAGATTAATGGGGGGATAAGGGGCAGAATAGATGGGCCAAGAGGTCCTTTTCTGCTGTCAAGTTCTATGATTCTATGATTCTATTTAGATTGTTTCCATTTTTGTCTCTAATACTATGCTGAATTTGTTTCAGTCTATAGGATAATATTCTGTGTGCTTTTTCAAGCTGGTTCATTCCACTGGGGTGTCAAACAGACGAGGCATACTGATGAGTCCTGGTAGGACGAAACACATGTCTATGTCATCTGTTAGCACCCTTTGCAAACTGTGTGAGAGGCCTTTTGGCACCATGCAACTCTGCTTAAAGTTGAACCAGCATAACATTCTGTGGTGATTTGCATATGCAGCCCATGATGCTTTGCATTGTGTGGGCATGTGTGATTTTGTATTTTCTTGAAACTTGGCTTCCCAGCCAAATGCCCTTTGGGGTAACCCTTGCCTCAGTGTTTGTGCACAGAGGTTCTTTGTCTTTTAAATAGTTTTTTATTTTAATGGGTTCACCACAACATAACCCAGACAGACTGTCTTAGGATAGCTGGTTCATTCCATTGGGGTGTCAAACAGATGAGGCATACTGATGAGTCCTGGTAGGATGAAACACGTGTCTATGTCATCTGTTAGCACCGTTTGCAAACTGTGTGAGAGGCCTTTCGGCACCATGCAATTCTGCTTAAAGTTGAACCAGCATGACTTTCTGTGGTGATTTGCATATGCAGCCCATGATGCTTTGCATTATGTGGGCATGTGTGATTTTGTATTTTCTTGAAACTTGGCTTCCCAGCCAAATGCCCTTTGGGGTAACCCTTGCCTCAGTGTTTGTGCACAGAGGTTCTTTGTCTTTTAAATAGTTTTTTTTTTATTTTAATGGGTTCACCACAACATAACCCAGACAGACTGTCTTAGGGTAGCTGGTTCATTCCACTGGGGTGTCAAACAGACGAGGCATACTGATGAGTCCTGCTAGGACGAAACACGTGTCTATGTCATCTGTTAGCACCCTTTCCAAACTGTGTGAGAGGCCTTTTGGCACCATGCAGTTCTACTTAAAGTTGAACCAGCATAACATTCTGTGGTGATTTGCATATGCAGCCCATGATGCTTTGCATTGTGTGGGCATGTGTGACTTTGTATTTTCTTTTCATTCAATTCCCAATACATTTGTTTTCTTCTAAAAATTGCAAATACATCCCTTTCAGTGAATTTCTTATAAATCTCATAGATAAGCCTAATTATTCTTTTGAATAAATTATCTTGTTTTTTTTTCCTGTTTTATACATAAGTTTTTCTCCTTGTCCTCTCTCTATTTTTTTCTGAAGCATATCCTGTTATCTTTCCTCTAATGTATCATTTATAGACTTCCCACAGAGTGGCTATTGAATTTTCTCTATTATCGTTACAAGCAAGGTATACTTTAATTTCTTCTTTAAGCCAGTTGCAGAATTTCTCATTCCTTTAACAAAGAACAATTCAGACACCACTTGTATAGAGATTTTGCCTCTGGATATAAGACCCATCAACACTGGTCCATTATCAGATATTATATAAGATCAAGTTTAGCATTTGCAAGATTGTTTAGAGAGAGAGTTAGATATACAGTAAGTAGCAAATCAATCCTACTGTAAAACTTGTGGTGGGAAGAGTAGAACATATAGGACCCAATTCTCAAAACCTTACATTTGATGCAAGGTGCCTGCATCAAACAGAAATGATGCAAGGGGCACCTTGCATCAAATTTTGCTGAGTTCCAAATTCTGCAACACTGGCTGCGGCATAATGGGGACCCCCAGTGCCAAACTGCCCATGCACCATGACTGCCCCATGGACAGGGGTGCAGTACGGTGGGAGGGGTCTTGTATCTGATGCAAACTATGGCATCCCCTTAATAAGGATTTCAGAAGTCACCCAGATCCACCATGGCTTAGACCAGCAAACAGTTGGTCCAACTAGCCTTGCAACACTTCTGCAGTTCATGCTGGGCTACAGCATGGGCTTGCCAGCCACCTGGACTGGTGGGCAATGCCTGAACAGTGGTACCTGAATCAGGGACTGTGACTGTTCATGGGCACATTGCCCAGACTAGTGCACAACAGGCATGTTAGCAGATGCTGACCACTCTGGGGGCAGCTTACCCAGATCAGGTCCAGCCAGCATCCACCTACAAGATGTTCCACTGCCATTACTCCTAGGTTTGTACTGTGTGTGCCAGGCACTGAGTTGTGACAGGTGTCCACCCTCTACACTCGCCCAATGGTGCATCCCTTCATACTGGATTTCATACTTGTATATAGGAAAGTCAAAAAGGCTTAGCCCATGTAAGCTTTCTCCACAATTCAGTGGCAGCAACCTGAGTTACCAACATCATTTAGGTACTGATCTCCCTGAACCTTAAAGGCCTCTGCAGTTTCTACTCACACTACCCCCTGTGATAATTTATTCAACATTCTAATTGCTTTATTCTTGAAACCATATTTCTTATATCCATCCTACTTTTCATTTCCCTTAATTGCCTATTATGCCCTCTCATCTGATATATTTGATCTTTAAATTCTATTTCCATCTCTTTACTTATACTCTCATCCTTTAGAATTTTATAGAGACGTAACATATCCCCTCTAGTTCTTCTCTCCTTTAGGGTCCACAATCCCAACTTCTTCAATCTTCCTTCGTAATCCAGATCCTTACACCCTACAATCAATTTTGTATATGTCCGTTGCAGCCTTTCCACCATTCTAACATCCTCCACTAAGTGAGGATCCATACCGTAGAGCAGTAGTCCAATAGGAGCCTAACCAGGGTCATAAATAATGGCATTAGTACCTCTCTACTTCTAGAGTGGAACCCTCTTCTAATGTTGCTTACCAAATACATTGCTCTGTTTGATAAATTCCTACACTGTAAATTATTCTTTAAATCATTCTGGATGTATACTCCCAAATCCTTCTCACATGTAGAAACCTTCAGTTTTATACCCTTTATGTAATAAGTCTGGTGAATATTTTTCCTTCCCAAATGCATTATGACACATTTATCCTCATTAAATTTCATTCCATTTCCCTCTACCCACTCCAGAATTTGTAAAATGTCTCTCCCAAATGTTAATCTATCATCAAAAGAGTCAACAATCCCTCTGATTTTCACATCATCTGCAAATTTCACCACCCTATTTCTACTATCTATTCCCAGATCACCTATGAATAATCGAAACAATAGGGGTCCCAACACAGACCCCTGTGGGATGTCACTCCCCACCCCTTGAGGTTTTGACAATAGGCCTTTTATTCTGACCTGTTGTTTTCTGTTTGTTAACCACTGTTCCACCCATGTTATGATGCCATTATTTATCTCATACCTACTCATTTTTTCCACAATCTTATCATGTGGGACAGTGTCAAATGCTCTGCTAAAATCCAGCAGCACCACATCCACACTCCTCCCTCATCCACCCATCTATGTATGTTTTCATAAAAGGTTATAAGATTTGTTTCACATGACCTACCCTCAACAAATCCATGCTGAAACTGATCTTTTATTCCTTTTTTACTCATTATATCCTTTATTTCATCACCTATTATCCTTTCAATTATTTTTCCCACCATAGACGTCAAACTCACTGGTCTATAATTTACCGCCTGATCCCTTTTACCCTTCTTATATACGGGCACCACATATGCCCTCCTCCATTCCTCCAGCACCACACCCTCAGTGAGTGACCTTTGCCCCAACAAGGTAATGATAGCTACTAGCTCATGTCTCAGCTCCTTTACCATAAATGGGTGAATCTCATCAGGTCCCGCTGCTTTATCCCCCTTTAACCTCATAATCTTTTGCATCACTTTTTCCTCTGTTATTATCTTCTTTACATCAAACTCTCCAGCACTTCCCAATCTACTTTCCAGCCTATTGTTCTGTTCCTTATATACAGCACCAAAACATTTGGCAAATTTCTCTGCCATCTCCAATGGGTTCGATATTACCTCCCCATTAACTACTAAAGGCCCTACCATATTACTTCCTCCCTTCTGCCTGTTCACATCAGCATAAAAGCATTTTTTATTCTTATTCATTGCCAGTCTTATTTCAGGTTGTTTTTTGGACTTCCTTATTTCTCCTTTAAGGTTTCTTAACATATTTTTACACATTTCCTTATTTATTGAAGTTCCATCCTTTTTCATCATCTGAAAGTAAACTTTCCTTTTCCTTGAAAGTCTAGTTATTTTCATTGTCAACCATAGAGGCTTTTTTTTCTATGTTATAATATATTTTTTTCTTTGGAATATACTTTTCCTTTAACTCATTTATTACTTTTAAGAAATTCTGCCATGTTTTTTCAAGTTTGTTACTATCCATCATACAGTCCCAATCTATATTTCTTATTTCCTCTCTCATGGCCCCATAATCCCCCTTTTTATACAGATATTGAACAGTATTACCATTTACTGACTACATTTCACAGTTTAATTCAAATAATATAGAATTATGATCACTCATCCCCTCTTGTGGTTGAATTTTTACATTTCTAATAATTTTGTTTCTGTTTGTAAGAATAACATCCAATATATTGTTTCCCCAGTTGATTCTTGTATACATTGTATAATCCCTGATCCCAGGAGTTCTTCTTGAAATCTACTTGAAATGTTATTAACTCTCTGATTTTCACCCCATCTTATTTCCGGCATATTTAAATCTCCCATTAAAACAACATCAGTATCTTCTGCCATCCTACCAAAGTATTCTATGAATTCTTCTGTCTCTGCTACCTCTGTGTCCAGTGCTCTGTAGAACACTGAAATACTACACTTTTTTGCTTTTATTCCTAACAATTCGATAGTTACTATTTCTATTTTCCCCAATTTCACCATTTCCTCCATTCTCCTAGTCTCCAGATCCTCTTGAACAAAAAGAGCCACTCAGTCCCCCCCTTCTTTCCTTTCTATTCTTACTAATCAATTTGTAACCAGGAATATTCTGAGACCATCCATTTTCATCTTTCCACCAAGTTTCAACAATCCCTATCATATCCAACCCCCCAATCAGAATTAACATTTCTGATTTGCTTGCTTCATTCAAACTCCTAGCACTAAAAAACATAACTTTTAGGGATTTTACTTTCCTACCTTTACATTCTTTTTTACTCACATCCCCTTTGTTTGTCCCCCTACCTTTTAGTTTAAACTATTTTCAGTCTCATTCCCAAAATCCTACTGCCCCTAAAGTTTAAATGTAGTCCATCCTTGCAATACAGTTCATTTCTGTTAGTGAATGTTTTCCAATGTCTAATAAACCTATATCCACTTATGTCAGCCCATTTCGACAACCACTCATTTGTTAAGGCTATCCTCTTTTGTTTATATACCGATGCCCTTGGCTCAGGTAGTATTTCTGATATCAATATCTCACTGCCTTTCATCTCTAATTTTTCAGCCAACTTTTTATAATCTTTCTGCATTTCTGGCAATGTTTTCTTTGCTATATCATTTATGCCTATGTGCATTACAGCCACCGGCTTTTCCTCAGCATCTTTAAAAATATTATCAGCCATGTCAACCAAATCCAAAATTCCTGCACCAGAAAAGCTGCTAACCATCCTATTCTTCTTGTCATGTCTACAAATATATTGATTTATGTATTTTATAATTGAATCTCTAATAACCACCACCTGTCTCTCGCCTCCCTCTTCCATTTCTTCCTGGGTCTCCACCCTCTCTCTTTCCTCCCCAGTGTTTTAACAGACTTCTCCTAAAACCATGAAACTATTTCTGACTTGTATGCCTTCATTTATCACTTCAACCCTCTCCCTTTCAATCCCCGAGCCTACCATCTCCACTACTTCCCTTTCTTCATTTGATTCATTTATTTCCTAGTCCATTCTAATATCACCTGGAACTGGTTGTAATGGGCCAACCCCATTCTTTTCCTTTTTATTCGATTGTTTACTCTTTTATCCACCCAGATGTTATTTCCTTCAGTCTCACTAATCTTCCTTTTTCCTAAAGCATGTTCTACTCCAGCACTTTTTGTACCTACCTCATCTTTATTTAAACTTGACATAATTTTCAATCATTCAATAAGTTCCATCTGACTTTTTTCCAACATTTCCAACCTTTCAGCTACCCTTTCCAAATTTTCGCATAGCTCCTTATTATTTGCACATTTTTCAAACTCAAATGAGTTGTAATCAACCCCCAATTCAGCTACAATGAACATCTTACAGGTACCACAACATACCATTAAATCCCCTTCTGATGCTAATAAGGAGGGTGTACCCTTATTCCTTTTTCCATCAAGTCGACTCCATTTTCCCTTTCACTAATTTTCTCTCTCCACGTATTAATCCTTCTCTCCTTCTCCACACTCCCACACTAACATGCAAACACACGTGGAGATACACATGTCTCCACATGTCTCAGCACGCAGACACGCGCCGCAGTCACTCGCACCGCTCACGTGAGCTCCGGGTTTTATCAGCCGAGAAACCTGGAAGTATCAGGGCAATCTCCCAATTAAACAGCTGTGTCCCTTTAGTGATTTAAAACTCCCCACGGATATAGGGAAACTATTGAAATAAAATTAGCACACACAAGCTGCTACTTTCTGCAGTCCCCTCTGCCTTCAGCACATAGAGGGTCTACAGTTTATTTTTTTATTTCATTTATTTATTTGTTCTAGGATTACAAATACCTTTGAGCAGAGGCTCTTTTACAAAGGTTCCACATCATTGGTACAATTGAGACAATCACAAGCAAAGATAACAGTTTATTAAAAAAAAACACACAGTCTTGTAGATGAAAAAAGAACAATAAGGTGAAACTTTAAGGGGGGAAGGGAAAGGAGGAGGGTGAAATCAGGGAGACTAAGTGGATAGGAGAAATGGGGAGGTAGGTTGGGAGGACAGAGAGAGGAGAGGTGGAAGGCAGATAAGAATAGAGGTAGTGCAGCCGGGTGGCATTTATCATGGGCCAGCAGGGGAGGTGAAGATAGGAGGGGGGGTGCTGGTAAAGTGCAAGAGTAGATGTAGATCCAAAAGGGCATCTTCAGCTATGGAACCAAAAGACATGTTTAGCCACAACAGACACAGAGGTTGGAGGTAGTGAGTGTTAGGCGGAGACGAGTCTTAAAAGTGCTGAACGATAGTGAGGATGAGATGTCATTGGGAAGACCGTTGTACCAACTACTGGCCCGGTAAGCAAAGGATCTTTGGCCTTTTGTTGTGTGGCAATGTGGGAATTGCAGAAGCTGAGGTTTCGATCCCCTGGTATGTTGGGTGTGGATTCTCGGTTGTATGAGGGCACAGACTCCGGTGGGGCAAGGCCCAGCAAGATTTTCTTAGTAGTAATACAAGTTTGGTGTTTTATTCGATTGGCAAGATTCAATCATCCATTTTGAGAATAGAGGTCACAGGTGTGAGTTAGGTGTTGGGAGCCAGTGACAAGTCAGCAGGCCTTGTTGAGGGCGGTGGATATACGTTTCAGTGCGGTGGTTGTAGCAGAGCCATAAATGATAATGCCATAACCAGTGATGGATATGATGGAGCTCTGGACAGCGACAGCGAGGGCTTCGGGTGTCAGGTGTTTCCGATGATGGAATAGCAGCCCTAGCCAGGAGTTAGCAGCTTTGGTGACATGGTCGATGTGGGCAGTGTAGGAGAGGTGAGGGTCAAGGGTGATCTCAAGGTATTTAAAGTTTTTGACCTGTTCCAGTGCGGCACCTTGTCTGGCGATAACAGAGAGTTGGAAGTGCTTATGTTTATTATGGGAGCTGCTGAAGATCATGGCCTTTGTTTTTTTTTTGATTAAGGATCAGTTTGTGCTTTGTGAGCCAATTCTCAACCAAGGAGAAGCCGAGTTGGAGATTTTCTTGAAATATCTTCGGGTTCTGGTGTGTGGCAAGGATTACTGCATCATCAGCATACAGGGTGATATGTTCAGTGCAGGAGTCCGGTAGGGTGTTAAGGAACAGGCTGAAGAGTAGGGGGCCCAGTATTGAACCCTGGGGGACTCCAGTGAGGACAGGTTTGGAATCAGAGTGCACATCTCCAATTTTTACATGCTGGGAGTGGTTTTCAAGATAGCTTTTCAACCAAGAGATTGAATCATTGGAGAGACCAACATTTTTTTGGTTGGCTCAGCAGGAGGAAGTAGTGGACAGTATCAAAGGCTTTGGTCAGGTCGATGAACATAGCACCAGTTAGTTGTCCATTGTCGAGGGAGCTGTGAACGGAGCTGATGAATTCGAGTAAGGCAGAGGATGTACTTTGACCTTTTCTAAAGCCATGTTGCTGTTTACAGAGAATATTATAATTGTCCAGATGCTCGGTGAGTTGGTCTGCTACTATACGTTCCAGTGCCTTCGATAGGGGAGGCAGAATGGAGATAGGATGGAAGTTCGCATGGTCAGCCTTATCACCACTTTTGTGAATCAGGGTAACAGTGGTCATTTTCCATTTGTCTGGGAATTGGTTAGAGGAAAGAGAGAGATTAAAGATCTTGGTGAGGGGCCCAAATACCTCGTCAAGCGTTAGGGCCAGTAGCTTGAGGTCAAGTGTGTCATTGCTTGTTCTAGATTTGCCGATGGCTTTGGCAATGTAGTTTCAGACTTGATGTTTCTTTAGTGCTTTAAAGTAGAAAGGTGGGTGACAGGCATGGGTGGAGGAGTTGGGGGGGATGGGAGTTGACACATCTTGGAAGAAGTCAGAGGGAAGAACACTGCTAAGGTCAGTGAAAGTGATGTTAAAAGTGTTGGCAATAGTTTTAGAGTCGAGTGTAGTGTGTAGTGTGTATGTTTGGCGAAGATTTTGACTGCTTCCCAGTGACATCTTTAATGTTTTTCCAGAAATCCATCCCATTTCCTCAGGAGTTAGTGAGGGCATTTTTATAGTAGTCAGATTTCTGTTGCCGAATGGATTTGGTGCAGTAGTTCCATGCCCATTTATAATTCTGGATGTCGAGTTGCTTACTGGAGTTTCTAATCAGTTCCCAGAGGTGGTCCCTGGATTTAAGTTTTTTTAGGAGGTCTCCTGACAGCCAAGGGTTACTGAGCGATTTAACTTTACATATTTTGAGGCGGGCAAATTTATTACAGGCTTCATTGAAAATGTGAATAAATTGCTCCAGTGCAGTATTAGTATCTGTTGCCTTGAAGATGGGGGACCAGTCCCGCAGACTGAGGTGTGATTTCAGGTGGGGTAGCTGACCATGGGGTAGGACTCTGCTGGTGATGATTTTTGGAGGGGGCTTACAGAATTTGTTTGATCAGGTACAGCTGATGGGAGAGTGGTCACTGAGTGAGTCAGGGAGGACTGAGGTCTTCGTGATCCGAGAGGGGTGGTTGGTGATGATCCAGTCGAGTAGGGTGCAGGTCCCAGTTCTGTAGTTCTTTCTGGTTGCATAGTCAACCATTTGAGTCAGGTTAGCTGATATAACAGAGTCCTTAAATGACCCACCTTCAGCTAAGAGCCAATTAATGTTAAAGTCACCAAGAAGGATGATTTCGGAGTCCGATGGGTGGGATTTGACAAAGTCAAGGACAGTGGTTAGACCAGGTCCCTGTTCCTTAGGAGGTATGTAAACATTGACAACTGTGAGGGCCTTATTGTGGGTGCCTAATACGAGTCTGATGGGAAGAATCTGAGCAGGTGTTGCTGGAAGATTGGAATCAATGGGGTGTCCTCAGAAAGTATCTTTCACATATAAGGCACACCCTCCACCTGTTTTGGACTTATGATCAACCCAGAAGACATTGTAGCCAGGAAGGGTGATTTCCTGGTCAGGAATCTTTGGGGTGAGCCAAGTTTCAACTACTGACAGAATATCCTGGTTGTGTTGGGTGGTAAAGGCTTGCAGTGCCTCAAGCTTAGGAAGTAAACTGCAGATGTTAAGGCACATGATTGAGAGAGTGCCTGTTGGTTTGTTTTGGTTGGAGGTGTTTGGTCCGGGGTTAGGGTGAACAGTCCCTGGTAGCAGCAGGAGGAGGAGCACAAGTTTCAGGATGCATAGGTGGAGTTCAGTCAGAGAGAGGTTGTGTTTCTTTTTTGAACAGTAGTATGCCAGGTGGTAATGTCGAAAATGCAACATTGGAATAGTTGTATACAATGTGGCTAGATGTGCCCAAGGCTCACACATGAGCAGGGACAGCTCAATTTCAGTGGTGTGCCTCCAGGGGGAGGATTTGCCCCATTGCCAAATGATGTAAAATAATCAAATCCACAGGAAAATGACCAGTAAACTGTTTGATCTATGGTAACAAGACAAAGGATGTGTTAAATTCCTGGAACACTGGCCCGGGGCATATGCAGGAAGTTAAAACCCTTTGTCAGTGTCTTCCTTTTGTTTAAATAGTTGTGAATGGTTCTCAAAGACATGCAGTTCCCTTTAGCAACAAGGTAGATGGAAATGTGGATTCAGTTTCAGGGTAAATGGGTGATTTCCCTTCTAGGTCTCAGAGTCAGCAATAGTAAATACACCAACAGCACTCCGTCACTGCAGCCACTCTGTCTCACCACTTTTGGTGGTCGCACAGCTCAGATAGCAGTTCTGTAGATACCGCTCGCATGAGTGCCAGCTTTTATCAGCCAAGAAACCCAGAATTATCAGGGCAATCTCCCAACTAAACTGCTGTGTCCTCTTAGTGATTTAAAACTCCCCCACAGATATTGGGAAACTATTGAAATAAAATTAACACACACAAGCCTCTACTTTCTGCAGTCCCCTCTGCCCTCAGCACATAGAGGGTCTACAGTATCAGGGTAAATGGGCGCTTTCCCTTCCAGGTATTAGAGTCAGCAATAATAAACACACCAACAGCACTCCTTCACTGCAGCCACTCTGTCTCACCACTTATAGTGATCGCACAGCTCAGACAGCAGTTCTGGAGATACCGCTCGTGTGAGCACCAGTTTTATCAGCCGAGAAACCAGGAAGTATCAGGGCAATCTCCCATCTAAATAGCTGTGTCCCCTTAATGATTTAAAACTCCCCACAGATATAGGGAAACTACTGAAATAAAATTAGCACACACAAGCCCCTATTTTCTGCAGTCCCCTCTGCCCTCAGCACATAGAGGGTCTACAGTATCAGGGTAAATGGGCAATTTCCCTTCTAGGTATCAGAGTCAGCAATAGTAAACACACCAATAGCACTCCTTCACTGCAGCCACTCTGTCTCATCACTTTTGGTGGTTGCACAGCTCAGACAGCAGTTCTCACACAGTCAGATGCCAACTTGCAGCACCCTCCACCAAACTCCTTCCATGCGCCATTTGTGTGGCACAAGGGCATGTCTGCCACAACCACTGGGGGTTTGATGCCAGGACCCCTCCTGTACAAGAATCAGGGACAGGATCCCTGGCACACCTGGCATAAGTTGCTGTTTGTGCAGCTTGCATCAAACTTTGTGAATCAATCCCATTGTCTTTTCCTGTGGGATCTAATAGGTGCCAAGCATTAACTAGACCAAAGTCTTTCATTCTGTCTTAAAGAATTCTTCTCGAGTTGCAATTTAATTCTGTTTTTGATGGTGGGTTTCTGTCTATAAAGTGACTGGGTACCAAGTTAAAGTCCCCCATAAATAACTATTTCTACTTTACTTTTTGTTAACTCTTCAAAGATCTCCAAGCATAAGTTGCTTGATTCTCCATTTGGTGTGTAGATATCACATATATAGATAACCATACCATCAATGTTCCCTTCTAGCACCTGCTACCTCTCCTGTGTGTCTGATTTCTTTTGTTTAGAAGTAAAATTAATACTTTTTGGATTAATATTGTGATCTCTTTTCTCTTGCTACTCAGTGAATTGTGAAAAGATTTGGTAACACAGGTTTTCTGTAATTTATCTGCTTCAGCTGGCATCATATGCGTCTCTTCTAGTAATGGAATATGTGCCCTCATTTTATGCAAATAACTTTAGATTTGTTTCCATTTTATAGGGGAACTGAATCCACTAACATTTTAATAAATACACTTTGGATTATTCCTTATATTCATTTTGAGGTTTCATAACAATTTTAATATATATGTTGTAAAAACTAGAAATCTGGTCTGAGATTTTTCTCTGATACCCCATTCTTTATCACTACCATAAAGAATATTTTAGACCATAATCCAAGGAATATCCATGTTATGTTACCCATACATTGGAGACTGACTAAGGTTCAAGCCTTCCTTTCACTGAAGCATTTATGAACAACTAGAATTATTAAATTACAGTGTACTGTATTCCAAAGACTAGGAAACACTGTGAGCTTAGTAAAAGGTTACCTTATACCTAGCTGTACCCATAACACAAAAGAATGATTATAAGCAAAGCAAAACACATAGAAACATAGAAGATGACAGCAAATAGGGACCACAAGGCCCATCCAGTCTGCTCATTTCTTTTTCTGGCTTATGAATGTGCCATCGGCATTTGCTCTGTCAATGGCCTATCCATTCTTACTCATCTGTATTGCTCCTTTATGCCTATCCCATGCCTGTTTGAAGCCCTGCACTGTATTCATATCCACCACTTCCTAAAGTAGGCCATTCCATGCATCCACCACCCTTTTTGTGAAAAAGAACTTCCTCACATTACCCTTTAATCAGCCTCCCTCTAGTCTCATGCTGTGTCCTCTTGTCCTGCTATTTTTCTTGTACTGAAACAAGTTAGACTCTTTCACCTTGTTAATGCCCTTAAGGTGTTTGAATGTTTCAATCATATCACCTCTTTCCCTCCTTTGCTGTAGGGTATACATATTGAGCTCCATTAATCTGTCCTCATATGTTTTTTGATGCAGTCCTGGCACCATTTCGATTGCCCTCCTCTGGACTGCCTCAACTTGGTTAATGTCCTTGTGGAGGTGTGGCCTCCAGTACTGCATGCAATACTCCAGATGGGGCCTAACCAGTGTCTTGTAAAAAGGGATTATTCCCTCCCACTTCCGACTTGTGGTACCCCTACTAATACATCCCAACATCTATCTAGCCTACTGCTTTAGTGGTCTGCTTGGATGATTTCAGGTCATCGGAGATGATGATGCCCAAGTCTCTTTCTTCCTGTGTGACTGCCAGCAACTCCCCTCCCAGCCTATAGGTAGCTTCTGGGTTTCTCTTCCCTATGTGCATGATCTTGCACTTCTTTGCATTAAACTCAAGTTACCACTCTTCCAACCATTTTGTTATTTATCCAGATCTCTTCTTATTCTGCTCATCCCATCTGGATCATCTACTCTGTTGCAGATCTTGGTGTCATCTGCAAACAGACAAACCTTACCCTCCAGTCCATCTGTAATGCCACTGATGAAGATATTGAATAGGAGTGGCCCCAGGACTGATCCCTGAGGTACCCCAGTTGTGACTTGCATCTCTTCTGACTCTATACCATTTACAACCACTCTCTGTTTTCTGTCTGTCAACCAATTTGCCACCCAGTTGACCAACTTATGGCCCACCCTGAGCCTACCCAACTTATTAATCAATGTTCTATGTGGAACAGTATCGAAAGCGTTGCTGAAGTCAAGGTAGGTGACATCAACTGCTCCCCTTGGTCCACCACTCTGGTTACCCAGTCAAAGAAATCTATGAGATTAGTTTGACAGGACCTTCCTTTTGTAAACCCATGCTGTCTTGGATCCTGTGCTTCTATGGATTTCAGGTGTTGCACTATCCTTTCCTTTAGGAGTGCCTCCATAATCTTGCCCACTGCTGAGGCAAGACTGACTGGTCAGTAGTTCCCTGCCTCCTCCCTGCTACCAGTCTTGTGGAACGGGATCACGTGAGCCCTTCTCCAGTCTTCTGGGACCTTTCCTGTGCTCAGACTCACTAAACCATTCTGATAATGACTATGCTAATTGCACCCTTATCTCCTTTAGTACCCTGGGATGTATGCCATCAGGTCCCATTGCCTTGTCCATCCTGAGCTTATCGAGCTTGTGTAGGACTCTTTTGTTTGTGATGGGACTAGTGCACACCTCCCTTCCCCCTGTGTCTATGGTGCTGAGCTGTGGGCCCTGCCCTACCTTCTCTTCAGTAAATACTGAACAGAAGTATCTATTCAGGATAGATGATTTTACATGGTCTTCCTCCTCACACGACCCCTTATCCCATTTGATCTTAGCAATAACCCCTCTGGACCTTCTCCTTTCACTAATGTATCTATGGAAAGTCTTGTCACCTTCTTTTACCATTTGTGCTAGTGTTTCCTTGGTTTGGGCCTTTGCCTGCCATACTGCCTTCCCTGCTTCCCTTAGGGAGGTTTGGTATGCCTCCCTATCTTCATCCTGCTGCATTTTCTTATATTTCCTGAATGCCAGCCTTTTGGTTCTGACCTTTTCTGCTACTGTTTTTGAGAACCAAAGTGGTGTCCTTCATCTTTTGCACTTCCTTTTCTCTCTAACACAATAGGATGTTGCTTCAAGTATTGTATCTTTAATGCTTGCCCACTTTGCCTGTACCCCCTCACCTGTATTTCTTTTTGCCAGAGCTACTGTAGCTTATCTCTGTTGGCCATCTTATCAAAGTCAGCTCCTCTGAAGTCCCATATTTTTGCCTTGGAATGGGATGATTTAGTTTTAGTGGCCAAATTGAACCATACCACGTGATGATCACTAGCCCCCAGGTGACTTTCTACCTGGAGATCTGTAATCCTTTCCCTGTTAGTCAGTACTAGATATAGGATAGCCCTGTCGCTTGTGGGTTGTTGTAACAGTTGTTTGAGTCCCTCCCCCTGCAGGGAATTCACCATGTGTCTAGTTGTGGCAGATTTTTCTACTGGTATTGACCAGTCTGTATCTGGCATGTTGAAGTCTCCCATTATCAGAACCTCCCCTTTAGCTGTCATGTTTTGTATATCTTCTAACAGTAATGTGTCTATGTCCTCCCCCTGGTCTGGAGGCCTGTACACAACCCCAGTTTGTATGGCTGTCCCATTTCCTGTTTCCAGGGTGACCCATAGTTCTTCTGGCTCCTTATGTGTATTCTGAATTTTTGTAGCTTTGATATTGTTATTGACATAAAGGACCACTCCACCCCTCTTTTTGCACCTCAGTCTCTTCTGAACAGTACATAGCCAGGCACTGAAGTCTCCCAAGTGTGCTTACTGGTAAACAATGTCTCGCTAATGGCTACTATGTCCAGTTTAGCCTCTGTCATTATTGCCTGCAGGTCTGGGATCTTGTTTCCCAGAATGCGAGCATTTGTGTACATGATCTTCCATTGGCCAGATTTCGGTGTGTTAGTTGTTGGGCATTGTCTGGCATTTCTCTTCTGCATCATATGCAGAGCTGGACCTTTTTCCTTACCTGATGATGCAAATGAACTACAAACATGCTGAACTACTGTTTGACCATTAGCTGAGGGGGGAAGGGTGTTCTTCCCATTTGAAGTATAGGGTGCTGCACCCCTCTCCCCATTTGCTAGTTTAAATATTTTGCAAAGACATCAAACTTCTGTCTAATGCACTGACTCCCTCCTTAGTCAGATGTAGTTCATCAAATTTAAAGGACTTTTGCTCCCAAAACTGTTGCCAGTTCCCTACAAATTTGTGTCCTTTTTTCTGGTACCAGGCCTTGAGCCACATTTTTAGCTCCCCTCTCTCCCCTTTTCTGACCTTCTGTCCATTTGTCCCCCCTGTCCCAGACTGGCAGGATCTCAGAGAGCTGGACTAAATGGATGATAGTTTGTCACCCAGCCTGGTCAGGTGTTCCTTGGTCTCCACAACTGACCAGCTGGTGAGATCGTTAGTCCCTATGTGTAACAGAACAACAATGTTTTCTCCTGTTTCCTGAACAATTTTAGCAATGTGGTCAGTGTATCTCCACCCTGATGTACCTGGGAGATATCTGACCATTACCCCTGGCTGGAGATACGTATCAACTCCCAGAATCATGGAGTCTCCTAGGATCAGAATTTTTTTTGAGTTCCTTTTTGCTTTTTTTTGTTTTGGTTTCTGTTTTGGGGTAGTTTTGTTTTGCTAGCTCCTGTGCTGCAGTATCCTGCTCTGCAGTGTCCTCTGCCCCTTTGTTTGATTTTGGAGATGGAGGCAGAAACCTGTTGTAGTTTTTATATGGTTTGTGGAGGTGATATGTTGGAGAGCACCGAGTGATGACATACCTGATTTGTCCCTCCTAACCACCTGCCAGCCTCCCAGACCAACTACCCTCTGCAGTCCTCTGGCTTCTGTCAGATGTTGGGGAAATTGCGAGCAGTTCTTATAATATATTGCCTCTTGAATATGCAGTTTGAGGCATGCAATCTCTGCCCATGCTGCCTGGAGCTGAGCCCTTAGATCTCCAATGGCCCAGCATGTAAGACAGTGTCCTAAATCCTGTAAAACTGCCCTTCTGAAAAGTGTTCCACAGTACTTGCAGTTAATGACAGCCATTCCAGAAAAGTTGCTGGGTTTATAACCTGGGCGGAGTAATTAGAAGGAAGAAAATGAAATCAATAGTTTGATTTTGTGTTTGGGTTGGTTCGTAAAAAGGAGTTACCAAAGTGTGACATGACGGTCAAATTTTCACATTATTTCCAGATTACATTTGTGATGCATTTCAAGATATTATGACCCAGGTATGAAAAAAGAAACATACTGGGAGATACAAGTCTCACTGGTTCCTAAGATAAAATAACTTTATTGTGGTGATAGTAACAAGTGACACCACACACAGTGGTGAATGTAACACCTGACACAAGACATTTGTTTTAGTAGTAAAAACATTAATAAACATATGAAATGAGTTATATTAAAACATGAGAAACAAATATTTATGAGAATTACATTACATTAATTGCAAATTTGATGTTTCTCACCATGTACCATGGTGAATGTAACAAGTGACACCACACTTATGTTTCACTTACTAAAATTGTACTAAACATCCCTAACAACTAACATACTACTGTGTCTGATTGACATACTGCAATAAAACAAGAAAAAAAATCACAATTACATTACTGGCAAGTGTGATGCTTAACATTAAATACCGTGATGAATGTAACAAGTGACACCACACATCTGTTTGAGTTTTACAGAGTTTACTGAGCATGCCTAATGGCTAACATGCTACTAATAATAACTGACATAGTGCTACAAAACTTGGAGAAATCTGACAATAATAAAAGTACTGACAGGTGTGATGTCTGACACCACACACCATGGTGAATGTAACAAGTGACACTACACATTTGTTTCAGATGAAAAAAGTTTACTAAACATGCCTAATGGCTAACATACTACTACTCATGACTGACATAGTGCTACAAAGCCTGTAGAAATTTGACAAAATTAATGTTACTGATGGCTGTGATGTTTGGCTCCACATACCGTGATGAATATAACAAGTGACACCACACTTATATTTGACTTACTAAAACTGTACTAAACTTGCCTAACAACTAACATACTACTATTACTGACTGACATTCTGCTATAAAACATGACACAATTCAACAATTACATTACTGGCAAGTGTGTTGCTTAACACCATATAACATAGTGAATGTAACAAGTGACACCACACATTGGTTTCAGTTTTAAAACATTTACTGAACATGCCTCATGGCTATCACACCACTGCTAATAACTGACATTGTGTTACAAAACCTGGAGGAATTTGACAATTATAACAGTACTGGCAGGTGTTATGTTTGACACCACATATTGTGGTGAATGTAACAAGTGACACCACAAAGGAAATCCATTTTAACCCTACACCCCATATACACAGTATAATCCCTTTTACAACTGATGCCCAGCATTTTCCCTAGACATGTAGTTGTCACTGAAATATGGTCTCTAAAAATTTGCCCCACAGTCAGTGAATGATGGAAACCAAAGCCTACCTATGATGAATGTAACCAGCCCTCGTTGTTGCATGCAGTGCTTATCTTCATGGAATGTAGCCCTACAAAATGGAGGAGCCACATGCAATCAATGGGTTTCAATCCAGAACTCAACTCATCCATCTATGGTTGCTACTTTTTTCTGATGGGCAGGTTATGACTTTGCAACTGTCACAGACTGACGGGTAAATATTGGGCCTGATGTGGCTCCAAGATGACTGAGGGTCAAAGGTTGCTCTCCCTTCTGTGGGAAAGCTAGATCAGGCAGTAACACAGTCAATTATCACAAAGAGACAAAGTAGGAGAGAAGCCAAAAATTATTTTAAAGTGCTAATAGCACAATTACAGATTTGGGGGCCATGCAGGTGAATGTAACGTGCTATGACACCAACTGTTACATTCATCACACTAAGTACAAAGCTGCACAAATTAAAAATGGAGCATTACAATAGGCTAAAGAATACAGATAATAGAAAACACAACTCCAGATTAGTAAGCAGATTTACTTTATTAAAGGAAAACAATAAATAAAGCTTGCAAAAACAATTAGGTAAACATGTGTTTTTGCATGTTGCACATTTTCAGGTACAAAAAGCAGCAAAATGGAGTGGGACACCCAATTAAAAAAATATGGATACCCTAGAATTCTATAGTTATGTTATTTATCTGCACATATTGCCAGCATTCATATTTAGTCAAAAACATGTGGCTGACCATGCCTTGATTTTTAAAAATGTGGTATGCATTGTATGGTGGGCATTGCTAACCCCTTTTCATGAACAGACCCATTTTGTTTGTTTTTGTATAACTTGTTATAACAAGTTAAATTACTAGTGCCCCTGTAAATGAGGTCACTGTGTGCATACCCCTCTGATCTGCCCCTTCCTGCTTTGCTACAGAAATTGTCATCACTGTGCTACCCTATAAAAGGAGTGAAGTGTGGGGAGTTGGGGATATGGGTGGGTGGCTGGGCCCATCCCCTGCTGAAAAAGAAGAACCATGGATGAAAGAAACAAGGAGGTAAGAGCAGAAACAATTGGCCAGCAACAAATGCAGTAGCCCTGAAAGCTTTCATAATGATAGATAAAACTGTAAAACCTGTAAAGCACCACCTGTAATAATTTCACAGAATATATACCCTGTAAGAAACACTTTGCTACAAAGAAAAATAAAACAGCAACAGAAGCTATACCTTGCAAAAGACAATTTGAATCAGAAGATTACAGCAGTAATCTAAGCACACACTTGTAGGCACACTCTGTAATAATGCAACAGAAGGTACACCCAGCAACAACAATTTGAATCAGAGAAAAATAAAGCAATAAAATGTTAGCAACAAACAGTGACAATCTCTGTGTTCACACAAAATAAAAATAACAACACACAGTAAATCTGCCTAGCCAAAAGAAGCATTAATCCTTTTCCTTGCTCTGATAATGTTATTTGCTCTGTCCTTTCAAGCAACCTAGAAGAAAAGAGCTCAGGTGAAGCTGGGTGCCTTGGCCAGCAAATCTAGTCTTCCAGTATTAAGGGCATTATTGCCCACTTACAGCGTAATGAAGAAAACAATAGGTGAGTACCACAGACCAAACAGCAAATACATGTTTTTGAAATATTATGAAAGATTAGTTTCAGCAGTCAGGTCTGGTTTGTGATCTATGTGCTGCCTTACTGACAATACTGCCACTTTATCACAACTAGTTTGGCTATTGCCTAGCTACTGTAGATTACTTCTTCTAGAGCAATGCTCCGTCAGCAAAGTCCTCAGTGTAGAATAGTCAAGATTGCAATGAAATACACAGGTGATTATATTAGAGTGTGTGTTGACACCGGCTTAAACTTATTCAGGCTGAGTGGTTAGTGTGAATGGGTGGAGGGAGGGGCTTAGCCACAATTTTCTTAAAGCTTCAAACTTTCCAAATATTCTTTATCACCATTAAATTGGTATTCTATATTAACTACTGAAATTCAGAAGTTGACATTATGAAAGATGGCTCACCAAGATGACTGTATTCCAGTTGCAAAATCTGCTTATGGTAATGTTATCCGGCTATGGTTAAAGTAAGTCACCCATGCTCCCCCAAATTCTAAAATTATGTGTGTACACAGTCCTAGTGTACCTCATGGTATCAGCCATAATAAATCTATCTGTGCATCATCTGTAACTCGCCTGAGCATCCATGTGAAGCTTGTGAACCAAATCTATAGTTCAATAATCCAAATGTAGCCAGAGTTAAAGGGGTATATAGGTTGGTAAAATCCAGTAATGTAGTGTTTCTTTTTAATAATAACTTAAATTTGTAAGTTTGTAATAGCAGCATAGCTGTAGCTAAAGTGACTAAAAAAATTATTGAAGTGGGTGTGGGGGAAGTGATAAAAAACAGGAGAAGGAAGGAGGGATCATTTAAAATCTCAGCAGTATCGTTAGAAAATGAGTAACTAGAGTTGTTACAGTAGAGAGGAGGGGTGGAAATAAAGGCAGGGAGAGGGTGGATACCCTTCATGTTAATCAGCCTTAACTTGTATAAAGACATCAGTGCATCCATAACAAAATTTGAAGTGATCTGATCATCTTTGCAGAGGTACAGTGAAGCATAAGTTATAAAAGACTTGCTTTATCTTCTTCTTATTGCAGCACAATCAGAGTCACAGCTTGTTTGTATCTAGTGCATTAGGTAAACAGACATGCAGGTGCAGATTCGAGGAGAATTTACATTACAGGTAATTGTTTTTATGCAGGAGATACAATTGGAAAGGAGAAAAACTTATACTGACGACATATTCTTAAGATGGTTTAGTCAAGTAAGTGCTAATATTTCATACAGGTCTGCAACTGGATCTGCAATTGATAATCCATTCTCTGTTAGACGTACAGAACGCACTCCTCCTATGGCTTGTAAAATTTCTACAGCTGACACATGGATATTTGCTGGCACTGAGTGTGAAAACTCACTTCTTCAAGGTTCATAGAAATGTGATCACTCTCCAACTTATATTTTCAAGCATAAAAAGGTTTATTGTAGTGTATATCATAAATACACCCTAAAACCCACCAACATTCCAGAGTGTCCACAATACCCCTTCGTCAGGGTGGAAGGTGTTTTTGCACATATATATATATATATATATATATATATATATATATATATATATTCATCTGTCAGCATTTAGTGTAGTCCGTTTTGTTTTTTTTATATCATCATTTTTCCTTGGCTCCTCATTCTCTATATGCGAGTGCTCACAACAATGGTTGCATACACTATGATTAACCTTTTTATGTTGGCTCACACTTGCGCACGAGTCAACATATTGCAGTAGTAGCAGATTTGGAGGTGCGGTCACTGTTGGTGAATGCAGGGCATGCGTCAGTAGGTGAGTCCCTCATTCCCCAATAAGGCAGCATGCTGGTGCCACACCAGCAATATGGAATGTGGCCAGCAGGTCTAAGCAAGCTTCTCATTGCAGCAGCACAATAACATGCCTCCTGACATAAAATGGCAACACTGACTGCTGCCACCTGACTTCAGGGGTGCCCAATCCCCCTGTCACATGTCCTGACACACTTAATTTGCCGATGGGGGAGCCCACTCCCTGTTGGCATAATGAACCCCCAAGTGTGTGCCAAGGGGGTGCCCAATCCCCCTCTGTATCATGTGCCCCCAACAGTCTTTCTTTGCTGATGGGAGGCCCAATCCCCATCAGCTACAGTCTCCCCTTTCCTATTTATTTTGCCAACAGGGGAGCCCACTACCCATTGGCATAATGTCTCCCCCCATCAGTTGTGTTCCAAGGAGGATGCCCATTCCCCCTCAGCTCTTGAACACCTTTTGTATGTGCCGATGGGGGTGCCCAATCCCCCGTGGACTAAAGCCCCCCCAAAAAACAATCAGGTGGCAAGCTGGGAGCCCACCCCAACATGCCAAATGTCCATGAAAAAAAAAATCCTGCAATGTTCCCTTTTTTTCACCTGTAAAACAGAAAATGGTCCATCGCAGTCTCCCTGCCCCCTCCCCCAACCCGCACCACCCTTTGCACACGCTGCCTCCCCACATGCCTGCTCACCCCATACTTACCTTCAGAGTCCAGTGCAATGATCTTTGGTGGACCGTGAACACGTCTGCACTCTTCAAAGCCGACCATGAACTGAAGAAATGCCAGTAAGCTGTATAATGGCATAAATTGGGTTTTTTCAACTTTGGTGCATACCTGAGGCATTTTTTGGAATTTTGACACCACATTTTCAACATAGGGTTATTGGGACCCCTCCTCATGAATTCTGTCACTGTCATGTTGTTATTCAGTCCCGAAAGGTGATTTCGCAGTCACTGCGTGGAATCACCTTTTGGGACTGATTAATGGAACGACAGTGCCACTGATCATGAGGGGAGCTCTCAAACATAGAAACATAGAAACAGAGACTTTAACAGCAGATAAGGACTGCTTGGCCCACCTAGTCTGCCCATTTCCCTACCTAAAGGATAAGCTGCAGATCCTAGTTAACCAACAGCCTATTTCTTCCTTCCCCCCACAAGAATTGCCTTATGTCTGTCCCATGCATTCTTGAATTCTCCCACAGATTAGACCCCACAACCTCCTCAGGAAGGCTGTTCCATGTGTCCACCACCCTCTCTGCCCTCCCCCTCTATCTTCAAATTATGTCCCCTTGTTCTTGCACATCTCTTTTTCTGAAAGATGTTACTCTCTTGGACTTTTTTGATTCCACCGAGGTACTTAAAAGTTTCTATCATGTCCCCTCCTCTCCCTCCTCTCCCTCCTTTCCTCAAGGGTATACATATTAAGCTCCTTTAGTCTCTCCTTGTATGGCTTCTCTTGCAGACTCTGCACCATTTTTGTTGCCCTGCTCTGGACTGCCTTCATCCTCAAAAAGCCTATGTTGCAAATTTGGTGGAAAAAATAAAAAAAATGGCTGTTTTATGAGTGTGCATTGCGCAGTTTCCATGCACACTTGTAACTTAGTGAGTTTGTAATATTTTCACTCCAGATTTTCAAAATTGGCATTTTCCACACCTCCTTATGAACAGTACAGCTGTCATTTTACATATCCTGGCCAAAATGTGTTTTCGCACGTCTGGCACAGAATAGCGTGGTCGCTGCAAGAAATCAGTTTTCAGAACAGTTTGAGGAAATGACAGTGACACTGTTCATGAGCTGAGCAGAGGTCCTAAAATGCCTATGTTGAAAATTTGGCGACGAAAGTCTATAAAATGACTGTGTTACAAGTGTGCATTGCGCAATTCCCACACTCCCTTGTAATTTCGCAAATTTGCAATATTTTCATGCTAGATTTTTAACACTGGCATTTTTTTCCCACCTCCTTATGAACAGTACAGTTGTCATTTTTCACATCCTGCCCCAAATGTGTTTTTGCACCTGTGTCGCACAATGTCGTGGTTGTTGTAGAAAATCAACTTTTGGGAAAAATTTACTAAATCACACTGCCACTGTTCATGAGATGAGGTCCCAAAATGCCTATGTTGAAAATGTGGTTAAAAAAATCCCAAAAATAATTGGGTTACGGACGTGTGTTGAACAGTTTCTATGCATGTTCATGACTTCGTCAATTTTCATATTTTCACTCAAGATTTTCAATGTTGCCATTTTTTTACACCATCTCATGAACAATACAATTGACATTTTTTACATACTGCCCACAATGTGTTTTTGGACCTGTGTCACCAAATGTCATAGCCGCTGTGCAACACCACCTTTCAGCTAACAAACTGATAGTGCCGCTCTTCAGGAGATGGGTTCACAAAAAGCCCATGTTGAGAATTTGGAGTGGAAATACCAACACTCACCTATAATGTTAGGGTTTCTAACTGTAACACCCCACCCTGTGCACACGGACAGGTGTCAGGGGTGTGACTTGGGATCATCGGCTGTAATGTTCCCTATTCCACCCCCCACCTCCACCATTCAGCCAATGATAGATGCTGTGGTGTGCCTTGGAGTGTTCAGCCACAAAGTTCACCCCATTCTCCTATACTGCACCCACCTCAGCATATTTCCTTATGGAATGGGGTAAGTATAATGCCCAAAGACCCCAAAGCACACCACAACACTTGTCAGTGTCTACAGTGTAGGGTGAGGTAAAATGCCATGAGCGTTATAGCTGATGACCCAAAGGCACACCCCAATGCCTGTCAGTTTGTGCAGGGTGGGGGTGGGGTTGGCATCACTTCAATACTTCACTGCGATTCCAATTATGTGTCTCTAACTCCTGTACTACCAATGCCGAAGCCAATGAGACAACATTCGTCATTGACAAATGCTTGTTATTCTTGAAAATATAAGTTGTGAGTGGTCACTTGTTCCTATGCACTTTGCAGTTTTTGTTTGGCACTCAGAGGAATGGGCTACTCCCTCATTTAAATCTCTTTTTGCCTAGGTTATAGTTGGAGGTACATCTTGCTGATGTAATCCTCTCTTCTGGCCACATTATGCATGCAGTTGAAATTGAGAATGTTTAGGCAGTGGCATAAAAGCCATCAGTGCCACCATGGGAACTATTCCCAGGAGAAATAGCCAATGCCATCATGGTGAGGGGGACACTGAAGCCAAGTACTGTAAGTGACAATAGGTCCACCACGTGAAAATACAGGTTTTGGGCAAACCATGTGAGTGTTGACATTGAGAAGGGTAACAGATTAGCAAGGATGTCACCACAGCTACCATTAGCACCATTAGCACTGCAGTTGCAGCAACAGATATGGTTAAATATTTCCAGATATTGTAGAGTATTTCTAAAGAGATGAGACCTGGGTGAAATCTATCTTCTGCCAGCAAAACTCTGTTGAAATTCGAATTTCAATTCTGTGAAATTTCAAGAAATTTCTGTGATAATTTTGCAACACAGAAGTATATCAAGTTGGGAATCTCTTTCTTTAAAGGTGATTGAGTTAAAAGTGTTCAGACATTTTGAAATTTTAAAATTACATTTCACAATTATGTAAACTGCAGAATTTTTAAGCCCCTGTAACTTTAAAACTAGAGAATGGAATATCATGACAACCAGATAATTTAGGCACTCACCACCACATATCATGCTGATACCACTTAAATTTAAAATGAGAAATAATTTATTATTTCATAAAAGTATTGTAGTGCCCTCCTGATGCATTTCTGGTTCTGAGCTGGACCCTTTCTCAAAGGCTATGATGTTACATCTGAGCAAACACTTAAATGCCATTGCATAGAATCAGGACATAACTAGCTACATAGATTGATTAATTAACTACAACATTAAAACATTTGGTTGTTTGAATACTAACAAGGAGACTATAAAACATATCCTAGTCATTCCTGCTGCCACTATTAATGGTTCCATTATAAAAAAAAAATACCACTAATCAAACTTCAAAAAATTAAATCTGAAGTATTTCTTAAACATTGCATATATAAACACACAATATCTTTAGCTTCTAATATTTTCTAAATATGTTATATCTTATACTTCTATATAATCAAGTACCACATCAGCGTGGGGGGGGGGGAGAGAAAAATTCAAAAAAGACCAACAAATCCTATAGTATCAAATCAGTTTCCATCTTCTGTCTTGTAAATATGGCTTTATTTCAAACCCTGCATTTAATCCTGCTGTTTCAGTAGCCTTCAAATTAATAATCCAAAAAGTCTCTCTTTTCTACACTAAATTGTTGCAATTACCTCCTCTAGAGTTAGAGCTTACTTTGTCAATAGTTTGATAGCTAAAAACATGCTGCCAGTTTTCATTTTTAGTGTTCTCAATATGTTGTGCTGTAGCATATGTATTATCCTCCCTATATATCACCCTCTGATGTTCTCCTATCCGTACTTTAAAAGCTCTTATAGTTTTTTCCTACATAAAAAGCTGTGCATGAGCATATGGCTAAATAAATAACCCCCTTATTTATTTTTTTTATTTATTTTTATTTATTTCATCTAGGATTACAAATACCTTTGAGCCAAGGCTCTTTTATAAAGGTTCCACACCATAGACAGGACAATACAATCGTACACAGTGGAGTAAAGTGCAAAGAACAATAAAACAGTTGATAACAAAGTGAATAAAACAACAGTTTTAACATACAGTTGCAAAAACTTAATTATAAGTAGAGCTTGCCAGGGGCAGTTGTCAATCAGGATAGAAGAGCAGGTAGAGTAGCGGGGTTGGGTGATAGTGCAGAGGGTGGGTAAGATAAAGGGAGTGGAAGGAAGGGAGTGGAGCAACGAGTGGCTAGGTGGCATGGACTGCTGAGCTGAGAAGAGAGTTCCAGCTAGGTATAACAGTGGCAGGTGCTAGAGGCAGAGAGGTGGAGGTGGAGGCTTGATTTAAAATGTCCTAGCTTTGGGGCAGAGGAGATGTCAATGTTAAGGTTATTCCACCAATAAGGAGCCCAGTAAGGAGCCTTGGTATTACAAGTGATACATTGTCAGATTTTATATACTTTATCAACATTAATGGTATCAAAACTATCTCCTGCGATGACATGTTTGCAGTAGATGCAATTATTGCATTTAAAGCATCCTGATGGTGATGTTAACCATGTCTGAGGTTGCATCTTACCTTCGCTCATTAAAACGTTTCTGTACTTCTTCGGCTCTTCTTTCATAACTTATTTCATTACTACAATTATGCTTCATTCTAATGAATTCCCCTTTGGATATATTCCTTATTACATGTGTCAGATGGCAACTAGATGCCATGAGTACTATATTGCCATCCAATGATTTTCTACAAATGTCTGTCTGAACCACACTCCCCGGATCTTTATTAATACTGAGATCTAAATAAGGAATCTGTTCTAAACTACTGGAGTAAGTAAATGTGAGATTCTCATTCATATAATGTAAACAATTGACAAAATCTTGTAATTCCAGTAGGGTGCCATCCCATAATAGGATGACATTATCTATATAACATTTCCACATGACCATTTGATCAAAAAAATTATTCACAGTACAATTATATTTTTTTCCCACCATCCAACATATAAATTGGCTACTGTAGGGGCACATGTTGATCCCATCGCTGTCCCCTCTATCTGTCTATAGTAAGCTTTATTAAAAGTAAAACAGTAGACTTTAAAACAAATTCCAGTAATTTTATTAAAAATGAAACTGGTTGTCCATTGACTACTGCCCCATGTTAAGAAAATATGCAACTGTGTCTAAAGCACCATCATGTGGTATGTGCATATAAAGCGCTTCTTGCCACTTCTGCTACATAATCTTCACTTGTAAGTGGCACAACTGCCTCCCCCCCATCAGCTTGTTTAATGATAATGTTTTCATTCTGAGACAAAGTCTGCATCACTTCCCATTCTTGAACTGTGAGATTATCAAATTTTGAAATGGGTAAAACATCAAACACCTTACCCAGTTCTTGTTCCACCAATTGTTTGAACACATTAACCACTGCACAGGCTAGGGGGCCAAAAGTTATATTTGGTCAGAATCTTTCTACTGTGGGACTTGCAATGTCTCCATTGTTAGCTCTCTTATTATAAAAGGCTTTGAGATTTAATTTTCTACAAAGCAGGGAGACATCTATCATTGTTTGTACTCGATTCATGGAAGTCGTTGGGACAAAATTAAGACCTTTACATAGAAGTTTTGTTTCTGCATTACTCAGTTCATATTCAGTCAAATTAATGATTTGTATTGTTGAATCTCTTATCTCCTCCATCATCTGTATGGCATCCTGCTGTAAGGCTTCTGTCAGAAGTTGTGATATCCATAACTTATGTTTTCTTCCCCATCTTCCCTGCTGCATTCTCTTTCTCATGCAAACCCTTGGTAATACATCCCTACTACTCATAGAAGCTGTTCAACATAGTTAAATGGCTTATGGGGATCAGTATGTGAAACTTGGCTCTCCTCAAATATCAAATTGGGTGTAGCTTCCAATCAAACCATTTTTAAAAGAGTAGCAGAGTATGCTAATTACGGTATAATTCAGCTGTGATTTTACGCAGGACTGTTCCTGCAACCTGTGTGTTAACACTCAAAAAACTAGAACACACAAACTCATACAGAGTGTGCACAAGGACTGTGGTGCTCTTGAGCATTAATACATAATGACAACCAGGTAATTTGGGCACTCACCACCACATATCATGCTGACACCGTATACATTTAAAATGAGAAATAATTTATTCTCACCCCAGGAATTCTTTAGCATCTATTGACAGATACAGTATGCCAGCTGGGTTCAGCTGCCCTGGAGAGGAAGGAGTCAATGCAAATGAGGAAGGCACTGACCAATCAGGATACAGTTAGAGTAGAGTGCTGCTTGCAGTCAGCCTGAGGGACCTCAGAACTTTTTCTCCACTGAACTGGCTACACTGCCCCGGAGCTCTACTCTTCAGAGATCTTTCTGCACCATTTTCTTTAGTTTTGAGTGCTGCTTTTAAGGTATTTTGTATATTTTCTTCATTTAATCTATTTTTGCCACATCCGTGCTGGATTCAGCGCAGTTGTGGAATTTTTCCGTGTTTTTCCTGCTTCTGCATTTTTTCTGAAGTAGAATTCACCCATGTGTGAGATAAATTGAGTCTTTTTTATTTAATTCATTAGTTTTTAGGGTTTATCTGTGATTTTTAACAGTTTTAAGCTAAAATCATTGATTATTTTTTCGCGCGTGTGCACAATTTTTCCATTGAGCACCAGTGCAAATACTTTGAACCCTTTTTTCTCTTGTTAAATTCAAAATGATTGATATTTGAAGGAAAATCACCTTTCTTTTGGGGTGAGACTCTCTTGTTTGTTGTGCAGTGGGCTTTGTTGACAAGAGGTGTGGAGGTGGTTCTGTTTTTTCCTCTTTGTGAAAAAAAAATACAATAAAATAAAATCTCTTAAAGTTGATTTCGATTTGTTAAAGCTTTGGCGTAACTATTATTATCTGGCCTTTCAGTCTGCCTCCCCCTCCTCTACAAGCACTGAGGAGGGTACCTCAAGTTAACACAAAAGAAACGACAAGTCCCCTTGGGACTTCTATTATTGCAAGTCTGGTTCAATAGTAGTTGTTTTTCTGTCCAACCCTTTAATTTGTAAATAGGCAGGGTGCCCTCTTCCCTGCACAAAAATAGAGATTATTTTCCTCTGATCCTCCCTCCTGAAGGTCTTAGGGAGTCATCAGGGGTTAACAAAATTATACCCTCTGCAACTGAATTTTTGTGAGCTTGGCAATTATTCCAGACTTTATATTTCTGGGCATGTTCTCGGCTCCTTCGGGTCCTAGTATTCCTCTCCATGTTAATTCTTATGCCCATGGATATTATTGTTGTTATTACTATTAGTTAAGGGAGGATTTTTCTTCATGAACTCCTCTTTGGGCCCATTAATCCCAGTTGGTCACCCTGAGGTTGATTCAGGTTATGGTATAATTAGGCATTTATATTCAACCAGTGGACTCCCCGGACTTTTCCCTCCAGGACAACACCGATAAAGAAGTGGAGGATGATGACTTCATAGATCTGGCGGTTGCTCTCCTCCAAAGAAGTTGGCAACTCTCTGAAGACACCTACAGGTAGGTTCTGGAAACCCCTTCTTCTTTTTTGGTGTTAACAGAAGCATTCAGATGAAATACCAGTTCAGTAAGTGTTCTGCTGTTTTTATCTGTACACTTCCAGATTAAAGAGAGTTAGTGCAAACAGCGGTCTGCTTCTCAGCCTTATGCCACTGTATGCTTTCCCTTCAGAGATAGACTCTAGATAAACATATATTGTCGCATACGTTATTATATATTAAGAGTTTTTTTATGTTTCCTATCCTTGCCATAGTGCGACAGCTCTGGAGCACTATTCACAAGGAGGTTTACTGAAATACTCAAGTGGCATATGATAGCGCTGTGCTCTCATAGCCTTAAGTCATAATTTTACAACTTCTGGAATTTTGGCATAGGTCATTTCCCTCAGGCTTGCCTGTCTGAAAAGTTCTGGCCTTTTGGGTTATGCTTTGGAGCAAATTTTAGTTTGTCTTTATGGCAAACTAAAGCTGACTGGCATGTATGGATGAGTTTAACTCTCCTAGTACTCAGTTAAAGATATGTGTTCTTTTCCCAGAAGTCTTAGGATATGGGGACTTCAGGTAGGAATAATTCTCCCTTTAAACCTTTTTTCCCTATGCCAGCACATTAGGAAATTTCCAAATGTGAAGTTTTCCAGGGGTTTAGGCAGAAATGTTCTTTTCATTCCTGGTAATCCCTTTTTCTTCAGTTACTTTCTTCTTGGTTCAAGTTTTTACCCCTTCTTTAGTTGGTGTAAAAATAAATAAATAAAAGAAGATAGATGTATGCAGATATTGACATATATATCAGAGGCAAAAAAACTCTGTTTAATGCATCCGTTAGGGTTGTTCCACAGTGACAAAAGTGAGGAAATTTGGTGTTAGGGTTGAAAGCCCCCCTTGGACCCCCACAGCCTACCCCCCAACTGGCATCGGTGTATGCGTTGGGGTTGTTGGGCCTAACTCTTACCCCATCACATGCATAAAGGAGCAGAGGTATAGGAGAATGGGGTGAGATTTAGGACCAATGACCCTAATGAGCACACTGATGCCAGTTGGGGTGGGCTAGGATGTCCAAGGAAGCTTTCAACTCACTTTTATTGCTATGGAACAACCTAACTGATGCATTAAAAGGATTTTTTTACCTCCAATTTCCCTTCTTTTTGAGAATGAGGACGATAAATAGTGAAAGTAATGCGGTGGTGGGAGCACGGGGCCCAACCACGTGATGTCTTGTAACATAGTAACAGGAACAGCAATGCAAACACAAGTGCCAACAGTTACAGAGATGGTAACACAAACGTAACTGTTAAAGCAAACATTAATATAAACACAAGCACAAAGTGATGGAGAAGAGAACAGTGATGCAAATGGAGATGCAAGCGTGTACGAAAATGTAACTGGTAATGAGCACAGTGATGGCACCAATATTTGTAATGCAAATATTAAGTGTTACAGCAAAATGGCAAAGGGAACAGGAATGGAAATGTGAATGCAAGCGCACACATAAACGCAAACCGTAATGTGCACGGGCACGATACCACAATTGTAAACGCAAATGGTAAAGGTAACATGAAGAATAACGACAAAGGAATCAGAAAGGGGCACAAAAGCGCATACAGAAAAGCAAACCGTAATGCCCATGGGCACAGTACTGCAATAGGAAACGCAAATGGTAAAGTTAACATGAAGAATAACACCAAAAGAAATGGAAACAGGAACAGAATCACGTATGGAAACACAAACCGTAACGCGCACAGTCACGGAACCGCAATTGTAAATGCAAATAGTAACGGTAACAGCAACAATAATGCCAAAGGAAAGAGAAATGGAAACGCAAATGCAAGTGAGTACAGAAATGCAAACCGTTACTTGCACGGTCATGGTGCCGCAATTGTAAACACAAATGGTAACAGTAACAGCAACAATAATGCCAAAGGAAACAGAAACGCAAGCATGTACGGAAACGCAAAGTGTAATACATGGGCATGGTACAACAATTGCAAATGCAACTGATAATGGTAACAGCAACAATAACGCCAAACAACACAGAAACAGAAACACAAGCGCAAGCAAAAATGCAAACCGTAGCACACGGTGGCGTAGACGGGAACGGTGCCGTGAACAGTAACTGAAACGTAACTGGAAATGCTAAGTGGCACAGTAATGAAAGGGTACACCCTTCTTTTCCCCCAAAACTGCATTGAGAAGCACAGTGAAAACAAAGAATGTATACATAACAATGAGCCTCGGAGGAGAAAATGAGGACTTGGAATACTAAATTGTTTATATCTCAGGAACCGTACAACGTAGAAAAAAATGTAAATTTCATATGAATTATGACTTTTGTGGCTAGTTTTGTACTTAGCCCTTAAATGGGGGACTAAGCATTTTTGTGACGAAAAGTCCGTATCTCACACCATTTACAAGATATGGGCCCCAAAAGGCACGACAGGCGCCGTAATGTTATTCAATGGGAAACAGCAGCAACTTTGGAGTGCCATCACTGTGCCGCCCTGTAATATTTTTTCAGCGAACTACCAAAAGGCACATTTGTGGGATGTTAGCTTTCTTCCCTCCAAATTTCAGCCCAAAAAACCAAAGCAGTATTTTGCAGCAGTGTGGCAAAGAATTCCTGTAATGTGGCAGATGCCGTAATGTTATCCTATGGGAAACATGTCAACTTCAGAGTGCTGTAACTTTGCAGCCCTCCAATATTTTTTCACCAAACTACCAAAAGACAAATCTGTAGCATGTTGGCTGTCTTCCCTCCAAATTGCAGCCCAATAGACCAATTCGTTCTTTTGCAGCAGGGTGGCAAAGAAGTTCTGTCACTGTGGCCATAGTCTGAAAAGTACTTTCGTGAGTGCGATATTACTTTTGTGACACTACTTTTTCCAAAACTTGAAAAACATATTTCTAGAGTGTCTAACCTCAAAATAAAGACATGCCTAGCATCCTCAGGGTCTGACTATCTAAACACAAAAATAATTGTGTTGCTAGAGGGTCCCAAATTTAAATGGCAAGCATTTTTCTGATCACCAACTGAAAACAAAATGGTGGATTTGTGAAAGTAAAAGGCCATCTGTGAAAGTAAAAACTGCATTTGTGTCACTTTCGAACTTTTTGTTAACTTTTCCCATTGCCTTATAATGGGAACTTGTTTGTTGAATAATGTTTGAACTGTTTAATATTTTTTCACAAAATCTTTGAAAGGCACATCGGAGACTCTGGCTGCATGTTTCCTGAAGTTTTCGGACTGGTCGTGTAAACCATGTGACCTGTAGGCATGAGCAAAGAATTCACCAGAAAGTGTAAATGCGCGCACAGATCACACTTATTAACTCCACAGCCGTATATCCAACTGGTATGAAAGTTGTCAGATTCTAAGATGTATGGCTCTTGATCATGCATTCCAAATTTCAGGCAAATCCGTTGAACAGTGGCAAAGTTATTAAGGTGCAGAGTTTGACCCTTTAACCTTAAAAGGGCTACTCAACGCTAACAATGGTACATAATATATATATATTTATACAATAGGGGTGAGCATGTAACATTGACAATAAAAAACATGTATTCTCACTGCAGTGGAATAACTCTGTGATGACATAGACACTGTGGGTTTATTTCTTGATAAACCCACAGTGTCTACATCACCAGCCAATATACTCACCATGGTGACGTCACCAGAGTGAGATTATCTACACTGCAGCCTGCAAATAGCTTCACAGTTTCTCTTTCTCACTGAATCCTGCAACTAACTCAATTAGCATTGTAAAAGACAATCACCTGCATCCCATAGTTATTCTGACAATCCTAGCACATTGCTGTGCTGCTCTAATTTTCAAACCAGCCTCCTTCATAAACCAGTTTCACTTTCTGAGTGCTGACTGCAACAGTTTCTCTGTCTCAGTGAAGCCTGCAACTTACTGAATAAACAGTCTGTTTCTCACTCCTAGCTGCAGGTAACACAATTATTGCAAATCACATGCACCTGTTTCTCACAGTGTCCAACACTCCCAGCCTATTAAGAAACACTTACACACACACACACACACACACACACACACACACACACACACACACACAGTGCTGTCAGTGTAGCCTAGAGGTTAGAGTAACAAGCAATGAACCAACTTCCTACATCCAGCAGCCCAGTCCAGTGATTAATTCTCACAACTTCCATTTCAATACTGTGTGACTCTGAACAAATTACTTAACTGCCCAGTGCTCCCAGGATCCCCCCCCCCAAAAAAAAACTTACCCAATTAGCAAAATAAAGTAAACAGGGAGAGAACACAGAAAAAAATTATCCTAAAGGGCACTAGCCCTATTGTATACATCGCACACATAATGTGCGACTTGTGGAATATGACAAACATTTGCACTCCTGCAGAGATAACTGCAATAATATCACTCATGCCTTCGGCACTCATGATATTATCACAGTTCACTCAGCACTCATGCAAATATTTTCCATATTCCACAGTCGCCCATCATGTATCCCCTATTTATATGTATATATATATATATATATATATATATATATATATATGTGTGTGTATATGTATGTATGTGCATAATAAGTAAATAAATAAAGTTTTTCTCCAAGTGTTGCATTCTCTGTTTCTCTCCAGTAGCATGTCATCAGTGGGAACTAGAGCACTAGAACCTCATGAGGTTCAAAGTTGTGAAAGGGTTCCCTTCTCCTTGGAGTTGGACCTTTTTTCCTGGCTAGTACCTGAATTTTAAATGAAATTAGGGAACAGCAAATCATTATCAGCTTCCTCAACCTGCGGTCAGGATGCTTCCTAGACTCAGGTCTTTTCTTTTGCAAATGCAGGGGATTTTCTTGTTTCCCTCAATACATTCTATGTTATCAGTTCCTTAGCATGGGTTTTTTTCTCAGGTGGCTACCAGTTTTCTTCTATGTCTCCAGAGTGTTCTCAGATACGGAGTAAAAATTCAGGCTATTCTCCAGGTATCTGGGTAGCTTGGTGGTTCTCACCTGAAGACAGAGATCCATGGTTTCCCTTCTCAGAGGCTTGGCCATCCTTTGCCAATTCTCCTTGACTTTGGTTTTCAAGCCCTAAGTCTGACATGTTATTTCCTACAGTCTTGTTTTTTTTTATACCTAATAGAAAAAAGTTCCCTAGAGGAAGTTTGCTCCCTGTATATGGTGCGTAATTGTGTCACTAGAGTCCCAGAGGCTAGACTACTAGGTCAGATTCCAAGTAACAGAATTTTTTGTGAAGCCTGAACCCTCTTACAAGCTGAACTGATGTAAGGAAACAGTGAACTTCACACCTCTCGCCTTCAAATTTTCTTTACAGAGGTTTCTTTCCAGTGGAGGCTTCCCTTCAGGGGGTTCCATCATTGGGTCTTAGTTTCTGAGAGAGTCCTTCTTTCATCGGTCCCTGGAATCTCAGAGCATCTCTATCAGACCTGCTTTATTTTAGTCGAGAGGTCATTTTGTTCAAAGAGGACCAGATGATATTCCTGCCCTGTATCACTCCTATGAGCATTTGGGACACAAGCTTCCAATCTCTCCTTAATAGCTATGAGTTTGATCTCTAGCTGGCTTCTTTGGAGGTGTCTTAGTCACTCATCCATTTGTTGGGCAAGGACAACACCTTGGCATAGTCAGGGCCACCATAATTGGACACCTTGGCAGATCCTCTAAGCCGCAATAGTCAGGGCCACCACAAGTGAGCCCTTAACACACAAGTCCTAGCCACATAATTCAAGGGATAATGTCAGGTCCAGATCTCAATTTTCGCCTCCAGCCTGAACCACCATTTTTTTTCTTTTTCCTGTTGCAGGCCCCAGCTTGGAGTTCCTTCCAATGGACTTTCTTATCTCAAGACTGGTCAGAGAAGTGTTCTCTCTTACCCATGTATCCCTTATTTCCTAAGTACCTTTCTAGTTAAGGAATCAACCACCATGATCCTGGTGGCTCTGGACAACCTACTTTCGTTTCCACAAGCTACTTCCTTTCTTGTTCAGGAGTAGTGTTTTTCTCAGCTCCCAGTCTTTTCTCCTCAAGGTCAGGTTCTTGAGAGGCTAGCTCTCTTAGAGTCCCTGTAGCCAAACAAGGCTTGGAACATCTTAAAAAAAAAGTTTCAGTACCACGAAAAACTCCATTTCCTATTGGAAATGTTTTTTCCCCTTGGTACGAGGACAAGAGCCTAAAGTTTTTCAACCCTCTTTCCTCTCATGACTGGATTATTTAGTTCATATCCAGGCATTACTATCTTGTTCACAGAACTAGTTTGGTCTTTGTGATTTGTTTCCTGTAAAAATATAAAGGTTTTTTTTTTTCTTATCTACAGTAGGCCAGTAGGCCTCTTTTTTGGGAGTACACCTAGTGGTTACTCAGATTCTTTTTCTGTCAGGAAAGAGAAACCTGTCATTTCTCAGACCAATGTCACCTATTAACATCTTTATAGATGACATTGCAGAGGGTCTGGAGGGAAAGGTATGCCTCTTGGCAGATGACACAAAGATCTGTAACAGAGTTGCTACACAAGGGGGGGTAGAAAGCATGAGAAGGGACTTGGGAAGGTTGGAGGAATGGTCAGACAGATGGCAACTCAGATTCAATGTGAAAAAGTGCAAAGTAATGCACCTGGGAAACAAAAACCCAGGAGAAGAGTACACAATAGCAGGGGAGGTACTAACAACAACAAATATGGAAAGGGACCTGGGGGTAGTCATATCAGATGATCTAAAGGTGGGTAAGCAATGTGAGAAGTCAGTAAGGAGAGCCAGGGGGATACTGGGATGCATAGGAAGGGGCATCACAAGTAGAAAAAGGGAAGTGGTTATCCCTCTGTACAGACAGTTGGTGAGACCCCATCTGGAGTACTGTGTGCAGTTTTGGAGACCTCATCTATGTAAGGGCATAGACAGGATGGAAGCAGTCCAGAGGAGGGCAACTAAAATGGTGCAGGGTCTGCATCAGAACCATATGAAGAGAGACTGAGAGAACTTAATATGTATACCCTTGATGAAAGGAGGGACAGGGGGACATGATAGAAACATTCAAGTACCTCAAGGGAATCAACAAAGTCCAGGAGGGTATCATCTTTCAGAAAAAGAGATGTGTAAGAACAAGGGGGCACAATTTAAAGACAGAGGGGGGACAGCTCAGGGGTAATGTGAGGAAATTTTTTTTTATGGAGATAGTGGTGGATGTATGGAACCTCCTTCCTGGGGAGGTTGTTGGGTCTAAAACAGTGGGGTAATTCAAACATGCATGGGACAGACATAAAGCAATTGTAGTGGGGGGTGGCAGGAAGTAGGCTGTTGGTTAACTAGAATCTGCAGCTTATCCAGTAGGTAGGGAAATGGGCAGACTGGGTGGGCCAAGTGGTCCTTATCTGCCGTCAAAGTCTATGTTTCTATATTTCATTTCAAAGAATTCCACAAGGGGCAGTTTCACTTCCAGACCTTTCTAGGGACCGGAGTTTATTTTCCCATGTAACACAAACCTCTGTATATTCAAGTTCATGGGGTGTCCCTTTGAGCCTGTGACAATTCTGTTTTCGAGTAAGTAACATCGAAGACAACCTTTCTGCTTGTCTTTTCCTCTGTCAGATGGATTTTCAGAGTTTCAGGTTTTTCTTTTAGGCCTTATCCTCTCAGTGGCTTTAAGAACAATTTAATCCCCTGGATGGATAGGAAATCATTTTCCCAAGTGTCTACCATTTCCACCTTCATCAGATCAGCCCTTTTTCCCTGCCTGTACTGCTCTTAGGCAAGTCCTCTCTAGGCTATCTCAATCTGCTCAGATGGGGCATGAATTAGTCCTGCTGGTCTGTGTCCGCAGTCCTAGCAGTTCAGGACTGTCATTATCATCCCTTCCTTTCCTGTGTTTCGCAGAAAAGGAGAAACCAGTGACCCATAGTATTGTCCCATGGGACTGCTTTCCTGTATCTTGGGGTCTGTTACAGCAAGCCTGACATTCAGCCCTTCTCGTGTTTAGGGCCTACTTCCTGGAGAACAGCTGCCTCCTTTGCAGTGATATCCTTACTAGAAGTGTGCAGACCACTAATTTGTAGTTTGCTTCTGACATTCAATAAGATCTTTTCTTGGATGTGTAGCCTGATAGGATGCCAAATTTGGCAGGATGGTACTTCAGAGCATCTTCTTAAAATAGGTTGCTGTGCCCTCCTCCCAACTACACTGCTTCAAAGTCTGCATCTGTCAATAGATGCTAAAGAATTCCTGGGGTGAGAAGAAACAATTACTCACCGAAGTGATATTACTTCTTCCAGAGTATTCTTTAGCATTATTGACACTCCCACCCTTTCTCCCCTTGAAACCTTGTCTAAAGGCTCTGTTAGGGAACTTAGCCAAATTTGATGACTGTCATTCTTTCATGTGATTAAAAACTAAAAAATATATACCTTTTCATTTTTAGTGGGTTAGAATATGGTGGGTTATTGCTAACAGTCATTTGCCCCTAGTGGGCACAGTTTTTGCTCTTTTTCAGCTCCAAAATGCATTCTACGGTCCTTCAGGCTGTCTGCAGGCAGCACTCTACCTAACTGTATCCTGATTGGCCAATGCCTTCCTCATTTGCATTGACTCGTCCTCTCTGGGGTAGCTAAACCCAGCCGACATACTGCATCTGTCAATAATGCTAAAGGATACCCTGGAAAAAGTAATGTTACTTCGGTGAGTAATTGTTTATTATTTGATAAAAGCATTGTAGCGCCCGCCTGATGCATTTCTGGTCCTGAGCTGGACCCTTTCTCAAAGACTATGATGTTACATCTGAGCAAATGCTTAAATAGCATTGTATAGAATAAGGACATAACTAGCTACATAGATTGATTAATTAACTACAACATTAAAACATTTGGTTGTTTGTATACTAAAAAGGACACTATAAAACTTATCCTAGTCATTGCTATTGTCACTATTAATGGTTCCATTATAAAAAACACACCACTACTTAAACTTTAAAAAATTAAATCTGAAGTATTTCTTAAAAATTGCATACATAAACACACAATAAGCTTCTAATATTTTCTAAATATGTTATATCTTATACTTCTGTATAATCAAGTACTGCATCGGGGATTCAAAAAAGTCCAACATATCCTATAATATCAAAACAGTTTCTAACTTCTGACTTGTAAACATGGCTTTATTTCAAACCTTGCATTTAATTCTGGTGTTTGAGTAGCCTTCAAATTAATAATCCAAAAAGTCTCTCTTTTCAACTGTAAATTGTCGTAATTACCCCCTCTAGGGTTAGAGCTTACTTTGTCAATAGCTTGATAGGTAAAAACATCCTGCTGGTTTTCATTTTTAGTGTGCTCAATATGTTGTGCTGTGGCATATGTATTATTCCCCCTATCTATTGCCATCTGATGTTCTCCTATCTATACTTTAAAAGCTATTATAGTTTTTCCTACATAAAAAGCTGTGCACAAGCATGTGGCTAAATAAATAACCCCCTTGGTATTACAAGTGATACATTGTCAGATTTTATATAGTGTATTAACATTAGTGGTATCAAAACTATCTCCTGTGATGACATGTTTACAGTAGATGCAATTATTGCATTTAAAGCATCCTGATGGTGATGTTAACCATATCTGAGGTTGCATCTTACTTTGATAATGGTTGTGTGTTAAAACATCTTTGAGGCCGCTTGCCCTCCTATAGGAAAATCTAGGCCTCACCTAAACAATCTCCTTAAGGCTTGGTTCTGCAGATAGTACTTCCCACTGTTTATTTACAATTTAAGCAAAAATAGAGGTATGTGCTGTATAAGTCGTCACAATGTTAAAATTGGAGCTCGTTGACAGACCTCTTTTCTCTGCCTACAGAATTTCATCCCTCCCCAAGTTACTGACTGTATTACGGGCTAGAGCCACTTTCTGTTCACTATACCCTCGCTCATTAAAATGTTTATGTGCTTCTTCTGCTCTTCTTTCATAACTTATTTCATTACTACAATTACGTTTCATTCTAATGAATTCCCCTTTGGGTATATTCCTTATTAAATGTGCCAGATGGAAACTAGATGCCATGAGTACTGTATTGCCATCCACTGATTTTCTATAAATGTCTGTCTGAACCACACCCTCCAGATCTTTATTAATACTGAGATCTAAATAAGGAATCTGTTCTAAACTACTGGAGTAAGTAAATTTGAGATTCTCATTCATAGAATGTGAACAATTGACAACATCTTTTACAGTAATTCCTGTAGAGTGCCATCCCATAATAGGATGACATCATCTATATAACTTTTCCACATGACCATTTTATCAAAAAAATTATTCACAAAATGATTATAGATTATATTCTTCTCCCACCATCCAACACATAAATGTGTTACTGAAGGGGCACATGTAGATCCCATCACTGTCCCCTGTATTTGTTTATAGTACGCTTTATCAAAAGTAAAACACTTGAACTTCAAAACAAACTCCAGTAATTTCAATAAAAATGAAACTGATGGTCCATTGACTACTGCCCCCATGTTAAGAAAATACGCAACTGCATCTAAAGTGCCATCATGTGGTATGTGTGTATAAAGCACTTCTATGTCTAATGTTACTAGCCACACTGTTTCATTTAAACATAAATCTCCATAATCTGCAAAATGTCTTTGGTGTCTCTCACATAAGATTCAAGCTGTTCTACATGCATCCTTAAAAAAAGAGTCCAGGTGCTGGGATAGTGGTTCAGTCAGGGACCCTAAATCACTTACTATTGGGTGTCCTGGAGGGTTGCTCAAAGTTTTGTGAACTTTCGGCACTATCTAAAAGGTCGCCATTTTCGGAAATTCAACAGTCAAAAAATCTCTCACAGTCTTCTTAATGAAACCATCCTTAAATGTCTGATTGATTTTCTCATCTATTGCAAACTTAAAGTTCCATGTTGGATCCGATTCTAATTTAACATAAAAAGTCCCATCTTGCAGCTGTCTTGCCACTTCTGCTACATAATCTTCTCTTGTAAGTAACACTACTGCCCCTCCTTGTCAGCTTGTTTAATTATAATGTTTTCATTCTGAGACAAAGTCTGCATCAATTCCAGTTCTTGAGCTGTGAGATTATCAAATTTTGGAAAGGGGAAAACATCAAACACCTTACCCAGTTCTTGTTCCACCAATTGTTTGAACACATTAACCGCCACACAGGCTAGGAGGCAAAAACTTGAATTTGGTCAGAATCTTTCTACTGTGGGACTTGTAATGTCTCCATTGTTAGCTCTCTTATTATAAAAGGCTTTGAGATTTAATTTTCTACAAAGCAGGCAGACATCTATCATTGTTTGTACTTGATTCATGGAAGTCGTAGGGACAAAATTAAGACCTTTAGATAGTAGTTTTGTTTCTGCATTACTCAGTTCATATTCAGTCAGATTAATGGTTTGTATTGTTGAATCTCTTACTTCCTCTGTCCTCTGTATGGCCTCCTGCTGTAAGGCTTCTGTCAGAAGTTGCGATATCCATAATTTATGTTTTCTCCCCGTCTTCCTCACCGCAGTCTCTTCCTCATGCAAACTCTAGGTAATTCGTCCTCCCGTTGTTGAGACACAGACTCTGTCGTGGTTGGGGATGGTATTTCGGGGGTGTGGTAATTGCTAATTGTAGATGAGATTGATGGTTCTGATTGGCACTTTGTTGTGCGTCTTGTATTCCAAAAAAAAGAATCCTGAGTATTTTCTTCCAGTTCTACATCACTCTGATCTGTACTGAAATCAAACAAAACATTTTTCTTTGATTTGAGAATCTCTTTATGTGATTTATTCTTCCATGAATAAACTCTGTCTGCTTCATAATCCCCTTTATCATGAGTGAACTTAATTTGCTTAGCTTTTTTCAACTCATAATCCAGTTTTTTGATGGTTTCTTTTAAAATGTTATTAAGTCTATCGAATTCTTGAGCATTCTGTGTATATATCTTTAAAACATCTGTTTCTTGTGCTTTTTAATCTATCTTAATTTTTGATTGTCTTTCTTTACTGAAACTCAGAATCAATTCAATTAATTTAAAACTTGTGTCTGTCAGTATCTGCTCCCACTCTATCATAAAATTAATGTCAGTTCCATATTCAGGCTTTAAATCATTATGTAAGCCTCTAGGTACATGTTTCACTTGCAAGTATGCCTCCATGTTAGTTATGTTCCAATACACCTTCCAAAGTTAAAAGGCATATTTCTCTAGAGTCCTGAAAACATCTCTCAGATTAGCATCTTCAGGTATATTATCATTAGATGTTGTCTTCTCTGTTAGAAAGGGGTTTTCTGTCCCTACTACTCATAGAACCTGTTTGACATAGTTAAATGGATTATGGGGAGCAGTATGTGAAACTTGACTCTCCTCAAATATCAAATTGGGTGTAGCTTCCAATCAAACCATTTTTAAAAGAGTAGCAAAGTATGCTAATTACGGTATAATTCAGCTGTGATTTTATGCAGGACTGTTCCTGTAACCTGTGCATTAACACTCAAAAACTAGAACACACAAACTCATACAGAGTGTGCACAAGGACTGTGGTGCTCTCGAGTATTAATACAGAATGACAACCAGGTAATTCAGGCACTCACCAACACATATGCTGACACCGTATAAATTTAAGATGAGAAATAATTTATTATTTCATTAAAGCATTGTAGCACCCGCCTGACGTGTTTCTGGTCCTGAGCTGGACCCTTTCTCAAAGGCTATGATGTTACATCTGAGCAAATGCCTAAATATCATTGTATAGAATCAGGACATAACTATCTACATAGATTGATTAATTAACTACAACATTAAAACATTAGGTTGTTTGAATACTAACAAGGAGACTATAACACTTATCCTAGACATCACTGCTGCCACTATTAATGGCTCCATAATAAAAAAAACATACCACTACTTAAACTTTGAAAAATTAAATCTGAAGTATTTCTTAAAAATTGCATACACAAATACACAATATCTTTAGCTTCTAATATTTTCTAAATATGTTATATCTTGTACTTCTATATAATCAAGTACCACATCAGCATGGGGGGGGGGGATTAAAAAAAGTCCAACATATCCTATAATATCAAAACAGTTTCTAACTTCTGTCTTGTAAACATGGCTTTATTTCAAACCCTGCATTTAATCCTGCTGTTTGAGTAGCCTTCAAATTAATAATCCAAAACGTCTCTTTTCAAGACTAAATTGTTGCAATTACCCCCTTTAGGGTTAGAGCTTACTTTGTCAATAGCTTGATAGGTAAAAACATGCTGCCGGTTTTCATTTTTACTGTTCTCAGTATGTTGTGCTGTGACATATGTATTATTCCCCCTATCTATCGCCTTCTGATATTCTCCTATCCGTACTTTAAAAGCTCTTATAGTTTTTCCTTCATAAAAAGCTGTGCATGAGCATGTGGCTAAATAAATAACCCCTTTGGTATTACAAGTGATACGTTGTCAGATTTTATATACTGTATTAACATTAATGGTATCAAAACTATCTCCTGTGATGACATGTTTACAGTAGATGCAATTACTGTATTTAAAGCATCCAGATGGTGATGTTAACTATGTCTGAGGTGGCATCTTACTTTGATAATGGCTGTGTGTTAAAACATCTTTGAGGCCGCTTGCCTTCCTATAGGAAAATCCAGGCCTCACCTTAACAATCTCCTTAAGGCTTGGTTCTGCAAATAATACTTCCCAATGTTTATTTACAATTTTAGTAAAAGTAAAGGTATGTGCTGTATAAATCACTACTATGTTAAAAGTGGAGCTCACTGATCGATCTCTTTTGTCTGCTTACAGAATTTCATCTCTCTCCAAGTTACTGACTGTTTTACGGACTAGTGTCACTTTCTGTTCACTATAACCTCGCTCATTAAAATGTTTCTGTACTTCTTCTGCTCTTCTTTCTTAACTTATTTCATTACTACAATTATGTTTCATTCTAATGATTTCCCCTTTGGCTATATTCCTTATTACATGTGCCAAATGGCAACTAGATGCCATGAGTACTGTATTGCCATCCACTGATTTTCTATAAATGTCTGTCTGAACCACACACCCCGGATCTTTATTAATACTGAGATCTAAATAAAGAATCTGTTCTAAACTACTGGAGTAAGTAAATTTGAGATTCTCATTCATAGAATGTAAACAATTGACAAAGTCTTATAATTCCTGTAGAGTGCCATCCCATAATAGGATGACATAATCTATATAACGTTTCCACATGACCATTTTATCAAAAAAAATATTCACAGTATGATTATAGATTATATTCTTCTCCCACCATGCAACATATAAATTGACTACTGAAGGGGCACATGTTGATCCCATTGCTGTCCCCTGTATCTGTTTATAGTAAGCTTTATCAAAAGTAAAACAGTTGAACTTCAAAACAAACTCCAGTAATTTTAACAAAAATGAAACTGGTGGTCCATTGACTACTGCCCCCATGTTAAGAAAATATGCAACTGTGTCTAAAGCGCCATTATGTGGTAGGTGCATATAAAGTGCTTCTAAGTCCAATGTTACTAGCCACTCTGTTTCATTAAAACATAAACCATCCATAGTCTCCAAAATGTTTTTGGTGTCTCTCACATATGATTCAAGTTGTTCTACATGCATCCTTAAAAAAGAATCCAAGTACTGGGATAGTAGTTCAGTCAGGGACCCTAAACCACTTACTATAGGGCATCCTGGAGAGTTTGTTCAAAGTTTTGTGAACTTTCGGCACTATGTAAATGGTCGCCATTTTCGGAAATTCAACAGTCAAAAAATCTCTCACATTCTTCTTAATGAAACCATCCTTAAATGTCTGATTGATTTTCTCATCTATTGCAAACTTAAAGTTCCATGTTGGATCCAATTCTAATTTAACATAAAAAGTCCCATCTTGCAGCTGTCTTGCCACTTCTGCTACATAATCTTCTCTTGTAAGTAACACAACTGCCCCCCCTTGTCATCTTGTTTAATGATAATGTTTTCATTCTGAGACAAAGTCTGCATCGCTTTCCATTCTTGAGCTGTGAGATTATCACATTTTGGAATGGGTAAAACATCAAATACCTCACCCAGTTCTTGTTCCACCAATTGTTTGAACACATTAACCGCCACACAGGCAAGGGGGCCAAAAGTTGAATTTGATCAGAATCTTTCTACTGAGGGACTTGCAATGTCTCCATTGTTAGCTCTCTTTTTATAAAAGGCTTTAAGATTTAATTTTCCGAAAAGCAGGCAGACATCTATCATTGTTTGTACTCAATTCACAGAAGCCTTAGGGACAAAATGAAGACCTTTAGATAGTAGTGTTGTTTCTGCATTACTCAGTTCATGTTCAGTCAGATTAATGATTTGTATTGTTGAATCTCTTACCTCCTTCGTCCTCTGTATGTCCTCCTGCTGTAAGACTTCTGTCAGAAGTTGCGATATCCATAACTTATGTTTTCTCCCCATCTTCCCCGCTGCATTCTCTTCCTCCTGCAAACCCTTGGTAATATCCCCCCCCCCCCATTGTTGAGACATGGACTCTGTCGTGGTTGTGGATGGTATTGCAGGGGTGTGGTAATTGCTAATTGTGGATGAGACTGATTGTTCTGATTGGCACCTTGTAGTGCATCTTGTATTCCCAAAACAGGATCCTGAGTATTTTCTTCCAGTTCTACATCACTCTGATCTGTACTGAAATCAAATGAAACAATTTTCTTTGATTTAAGAATCCCATTATGTGATTTATCCTTCCATGAATAAACTCTGTCTGCTTCATAATCCCCTTTATCACGAGTGAACTTAATTTGCTTAGCTTTTTCCAAATCAAAATCCAGTTTTTTGATGGTTTCTTTCAAAATGTTATTTAGTCTATCTAACTAGAAGGGACTTGGCAAGGTTAGAGGAATGGTCAAATGTATGGCAGCTTAGATTCAATGCTAAGAAGTGCAAGGTAATGCACCTGGGAAACAAAAACCCAGGGGAAGAGTACACAATGGGGGGTGAGATACTAACAACAACAAAAATGGAAAGGGACCTGGGGGTAGTCATATCAGATGACCTAAAGGTGGGCAAGCAATGTGAGAAGGCAGCAAGGAGGGCTGGGGGATACTGGGATGCATGGGAGAGGCATCACCAGTAGAAAACAGGAAGTTATTATCCCTCTGTACAGACAGCTGGTGAGACCCCATCTGGAGTACTGTGTGCAGTTCTGGAGACCCAATCTCCATAAAGACATAGACAGGATGGAAGCTGTCCAGAGGGAGGCAACTAAAATGGTGCAGGGTCTGCCGGAGGACATATGAAGAGAGACTTAAGGAGCTTATATGTATAGCCTCGAGGAAAGGAGGGAGGGGGACATGATAAAACTTTCAAGTACCTCAAGGGAATCAACAAAGTCCAAGAGGTAGCATCTTTCAAAAAAGTGTGCAAGAACAAGAGGCACAATTTGAAGATAGAGGGCGGCTCAGAGGTAATTTAAGGAAGTATTTTTTCACAGTGAGGGTTGTGGATGCATGGAATGGCCTTCCGGAGGAGGTTGTGGAGTCAAAATCAGTGGTGGAATTCAAGCATGCATGGGATAGTCATAAGGCAATTCTGGGGGGTGGGGGGTAGAAAGAAGTAGGCTGCTGGTTAACTAGGATCTGCAGCTTATCCAGTAGGTAGGGAAATGGGCAGACTGGGTGGGCCAAGCGGTCCTTATCTGCCGTCAAATTCTATGTTTCTATGTTTCTATGTAACTCTTGAGCATTCTGTGTATATCATTTTAAAACCTCGGTTTCTTGTGCTTTTAAATCCATTTCAATTTTTGCTTCTCTTTCTTTACTGAAATGCAGAATCAATTCAATTACTTTAAAACTTGCGTCTGTTAGTATCTGCTTCCACTCTATCATAAAATTAAAGTTGTTGGTTCCTTATGCAGGCTTTAAATCAATACGTGAGCCTCTAGGTATACGTTTCACTTGCAAGTATGCCTCCATGTTAGTTATGTTCCAATACACCTTCCGAAGTTGCAAGGCATATTTCTCTAGAGTCCTGAAAGCCTCTCTCAGATTAACAGCTTCAGGTATATTACCCTTAGATATTGCCTCCTCTGTTATAAAGGTATTTGCGGTCACTGCTACTCTTAGAAGCTGTCCAACATAGTTAAACGGGTTATGGGGTGCAGTATGTGAAACTTGGCTCTCCTCAAATATCAAATTGGGTGTAGCTCTCAATCAAACCATTTTTAAAAGAGTAGCAAAGTATGCTAATTATGCTATTATTCAGCTGTGGTTTTCTGCAGGATTGTTCCTGCAACATGTGCTTTAACACTCAAAAAATAGAACACACAAATTTGTACAGAGTGCACACAAGGGGCCCGATTCTAGAATTGTTATGCCTTGCATAACTGCAGTTGTGCCAAGTAGAATGGTGCATGTAGCAACTTACACTAGCAGTTGTGTCATGCGCAGTTCTACATAGCGGCCTGTGACATGGCACAGGCTGCTTGTGCCAAGCAGGAGTTATGCCTCATAAACCCTCTGCAACATGGCGTTAGGAGGATAACGGCAGCAGTTGTGCCCCATTCTAGAAGGGCAGCCACAATGTGCCCACACCGGGATTCTACAAGAACCCCCAGAGGAGATCCAGCAATGTTAGTTATACCAACATTTAGCTAGTATAACTTCTGGACACCCCGGGGTCCTGTAGACCTGTCGGCTGTCCAGCGGACAGTGCACAGTTACCCTCCCCCTATGCCCAGCACACCCCAGTGAGGCCCCACAGGGCTACCCATACCTCCAGCCCCCGAAACAGCAATTGACAGAAGCCCCACAGGGCTGTGCTGCCATCCCCTCACCCGTGCCCCAAACCACAAGATGCCTGCTGCATATGCGGCAATAATCTAGCCCTGGTAGTCTAGTGCCCCCCAATTGTGCAATAATCAAAAGAACAATATCCCCCTTTCCATGGTAGTCTAGTGCCCCCCAAACTGTACATTCATACATAAAATAATATCCCCATTGCCGTGGTAGTCTAGTGCCCCCCTCCCGAACTGTACAGAAATGATATTAGTAATTATCCCCATTTCCCTGGTAGTCTAGTGCCCCCCCAAACTGAACATTAATATAATAGAAACAATCCCGTTACCCTGGCAGTCTAGTAACCCCCACCCAGCCATGCCAGACCAACCAGCACCCTCACCCCATCCCCAGGCGGTGACTGGGCCAGCCCTCCTCTCACCTCCATGGCCAGCCAACTGAATGCAGTATTAGTGCTACTGCACTCTGACATCAGCTGGCCATAGAGGTGAGAGGGGCTGTGCCAGTCACCAGCTGTGGATGGTGGGGGTGGCTGGCATGGCTGGGCCGGGGGCCACTAGACTACCAGGGTAATGGAATCATTTTTATTATATTAATGTTCAGTTCGGGGAGGCACTAGACTACCAGGGAAACAGGGATGATTACTAATTTCATTTCTGTACTGTTCAGGAGGGGGGGCACTAGACTACCAGAGCAATGGGGATATTTACATATTGTATTCATGTACAGTTCAGGACTGGGGGCTCTAGACTACCAGGGAAATGGGGATACTTACATAGAAACATAGAAACATAGAATTTGACAGCAGATAAGGACCGCTTGGCCCACCCAGTCTGCCCATTTCCCTACCTACTGGATAAGCTGCAGATCCTAGTTAACCAGCAGCCTACTTCTTCTTACCCCCACCCCCAGAATTGCCTTATGACTGTCCCATGCATGCTTGAATTCCACCACTGATTTTGACTCCACAACCTTCTCCGGAAGGCCGTTCCATGCATCCACAACCCTCTCTGTGAAAAAATACTTCCTTAAATTACCTCTGAGCCGCCCCCATCTTCAAATTGTGCCCTCTTGTTCTTGCACACCTCTTTTTTTGAAAGATGCTACCCTCTTGGACTTTGTTGATTCCCTTGAGGTACTTGAAAGTTTCTATCATGTCCCCCCCTCCTTTCCTCGAGGCTATACATATTAAGCTCCTTAAGTCTCTCTTCATATGTCTTCCAGTGCAGACCCTGCACCATTTTAGTGCCTCCTTTGGACAGCTTCCATCCTGTCTATGTCTTTGCGGAGATTGGGTCTCCAGAACTGCACACAGTACTCCAGATGGGGTCTCACCAGCTGTCTGTACAGAGGGATAATAACTTCCTGTTTTCTACTGGTGATGCCTCTCCCTATGCATCCCAGTATCCCCCAGCCCTCCTTGCTGCCCTCTCATTTGCTTGCCCACCTTTAGGTCATCTGATATGACTACCCCAGGTCCCTTTCCATTTTGTTGTTGTTAGTATCTCACCCCCATTGTGTACTCTTCCCTGGGTTTTTTCCCAGGTGCATTACCTTGCACTTCTTAGCATTGAATCTAAGCTGCCATACATTTGACCATTCCTCTAACCTTGCCAAGTCCCTTCTCATCCTTTCCACCCCACCCTGTGCATCAACTCTGTTGCAGATCTTAGTGTCATCTGCAAAGAGACACTTTTCCTTCCAGTCCTTCTGCAATGTCTCTTATAAAGACATTGAAGAGGACCGGTCCTAATACTGAATCCTGTGGTACCCCACTAGTAACCCTCCTTTCTTCTGAGTGGACTCCATTTACTATTACTCTCTGTGTCCCATTCTCCAGCCAATTCTTTACCCAGACTGTCATCTTGGGACCCACTCCTAGGCTGGCTAACTTGTATATTAATCTTTTGTGTGGGACTGTGTCAAATGCCTTGCTAAAGTCTAGGTAGGCCATGTCCACAGCCCCTCCCTAATCTACTACTCTGGTCACCCAGTCAAAGAAATCTATCAGATTTGTCTGGCATGACCTTCCCGCTGTGAATCCATGCTGCCTAGGGTCCTGTGCCCCTCTGGCCTCTAGATACTCGACAATTCTTTCCTTCAGAAGTGATTCCATCATTTTCCCTATCACTGAGGTTAAACTAACAGGTCTGTAGTTTCCTGCTTCTGTCTTGCTCCCACTTTTGTGAAGGGGAGTCACATCTGCCCTCCTCCAGCCCTCGGTACCACCCCATCCTCCCATGATTTGTTAAAAGGGTAGTCAGTGGTGTCACTAGGTTCTACCCTTAGCTCTTTAGAATTCTGGGATGAATCCCATCAGGCCCCATTGCTTTGTCCACCTTCAGTTTTAAGAGTTCTTTCAGAACCCTTTCTTCTATAAATGGGCTGGTATCAACTTCTGTATCCAGAGTGTTACTACTGTTTGTTTTATGTACCTCCCCCTCTTCATTTGTAAATACTGAGCAAAAATATTTGTTTAGTATCTCTGCTTTTCTAAGGTCATTTATGTACAGTTCAGGGGGGACACTAGACTACCAGGGATTCAGGATTCATTTATTATTTTATGGTTGGGGAGGGCACTGGATTATAAGGGCAGTTGACATGCCACATCTGATGGGTGATGTGGGGGTCGAGAACGGGTCGTGCACTTTGCAATGGTGGCAGTGGTTGCGACATGCTGGCCAGGTATGCCCTCTGTGCAGAGTGCCCCTAGCCACATGTCGCAAAGTCACAGGACTTGCTGGCGAGGACTTGCCCCTTCTAGAATAGAGCACTTGGTCAATGTCGTAGTTGAGGGTGTGCAAGTTGCATTCAGCGGCAACTTGCACCACCCTTCTAGAATCGGGCCCAAGGACTGTGGTGCTCTTGAACATTAATGGAGAATGATAACCAGGTAAGTCGGGCACTCACCACCACATATCATGCTGACACCGTATAAATTTAAAATGAGAAATAATTTATTATTTCATAAAAGCATTGTAGCGCCTGCCTGACGTGTTTCTGGTACTGAGCTGGACCCTTTCTCAAAGGCTATGTTGTTACATCTGAGCAAATTCTTAAATATCATTGTATAGAATCAGGACATAACTAGCTACATAGATTGATTAATTAACTACAACCTTAAAACATTCAGTTGTTTGAATACTAACAAGGAGACTATAAAACTTATCATAGTCATTGCTGTTGCCACTATTAATGGCTCCACTATAAAAAACATACCACTACTTAAACTTTAATAAATTAAATATGAAGTATTTCTTAAAAATTGTATACATAAACACACAATATCTTTAGCTTCTAATATTTTCTAAATATATTATATCTTATACTTCTATATAATCAAGTACCACATCAAGCGTGGGGGAGAAAAATTTAAAAAAGTCCAACGTATCCAATAATATCAAAACAGTTTCTATCTTTTGTCTTGTAAATATGGCTTTATTTCAAACCCTGCATTTAATCCTGGTGTTTGAGTAGCCTTCAAATTAATAATCCAAAAAGTCTCTCTTTTCAACACTAAATTGTTGTAATTATCTCCTCTAGGGTTAGAGCTTACTTTGTCAATAACGTGATAGGTATAAACATACTGCCGGTTTTCATTTTTAGTGTTGTCAATATGTTGTTCTGTAGCATATGTATTATCCTCCCTATCTGTTACCCTCTGATGTTCTCCTATCCATACTTTAAAAGCTGTTATAGTTTTTCCTACATAAAAAGCTGTGCACAAGCATGTGGCTGAATAAATAACCCCCTTGGTATTACAATTCTCTTAGATTCATTGATCCTAAATATTAGGATCTGAGGCCACTTCATGGTCCAGTAGCAGAGTGTAGTGCTGCCATGCTGATGACCTGGGGTCATAAAAGAACCTGGAAATTCACATCAGGAGGCAGCCGATGGCTGAAATAGCTACCACTCAGCAGTGCATTTCTGACAGGAATAGTTTGTGGCAAGTTACAGCAACACAATGGCCCTGTGATTGGGCCAGGGAGCTTGCTCCTGCCTCACAGGGGGCTGTGTCTGTGCAAGACTGACAGAGGCATTGCCCCCACTATGAGAGATGGAAGGCAAGTATATGTAGAAGAAAAACCTGTTAGCTAACTGAATGAAGACTGGGTTCAGCCTCATTAGGGTACATCCCTGTGAACAGTGTGTATCACTAACAGACAAACCGCCACCTGGGGAAAAAAAAAAACAATTTGGAAAAAAGAAGCCATATGTGTCAACTCTCTGATCTCTTGCTCAGGCTGGCTAGATTATAAGCAGCCAAAGATTCCAAAATAACATAACTAAATTTGAATTTCATGTACTTTTCTGAAATTTTAAAATGTGATACTTTTGCCGAAGCCATGCCCACACATTTTGCCCAGACATACACTTGAGCTGCCATTGCAGAGGAAAGTAAAGATTGGGTAAAGTGGCATAAGGTAACATTCATAGGAGGCTCCACAGAAAATGATAGTCATGCCAAGAATCATTAAGAATAGTCATGGACATCACTGTGCACTAGCCTGAATTCTCACAATATGCCAGCTAATCACTAGCACTCACTGACTTAATGACTTGTGGAAGCAAATGCACATGCAGCATAGTTTCTGTACAATGTGACCTGCTGACACTTTAACAACCTTGTAGGTAATGGTGTTTCAGTTTATTATTTAAAAACAGAGGCACCAAGTAACAACAGGCATTAAAACTAGCTCTGATTTAGGCCATACCAGGATATCTTTAGTTATGATGGAGCATGATGCTGGGCATCACTGTTACAGGAGTGCTGTAGCTGTATTGCAGGGTCGTGATACTCATACCTCTCAACCTCCTGCCTCATAAATCAGGGACAAGGCTTAAAAAATCAGGGACAAAGGACCAAAATCAGGGAAACATCTTCAAAATTGGTGATATCTACTCAGGAACCTGGTAGAATAAGGGGCTTAGTATAAAATATATTTTCTAAGGAAGAACAAATCTGTAACTTTAATGTTTGACATTATTTTGTGCTTACAACCCCTACTGTTTGGTCATGGAAACACAATTTTTAGGAGGGATAGAGTAAAATTTTGAGGTAAAATCAGGGGCGTCCCTGAAAATCAGGGACAGTTGAGAGGTCTGATGATGCTAAAGCAGGTAAGGTGATTCAGTAATGATAAGTGCTTTATGAAACTTAAATACTGCACGTAGAATTCTAGTAGCATTATCTATTATGTGTCCATGAATTTTTGAGCACTTTTAGCCAATTAGTCATTTCTAAAGTATCCACAATAAATTTTAACCCACTAAAACAAATTTATCCAACATAATTAGATTCCAAGACATATTACTTTGACATGCATACAAAATCTTGGGTGTGTGCCTGCAATAGCAGTGGAGCTATAAACATCCAAATATTTTGAACATTTTTAAACAATTTAACATGTAATTAAATTATGAAATTTTGAACTCCTGTAGCCTACAATCTAGAAAACATACTACCTCTCTAGCAGTTTCTAAGACTCTTCCAAGAAAGTATGCATATAAATATTAAATTATCTAGCTCCAATGGTGGCTAAGTTGTAAGCATAGAAATATTTTGTCAGAAATGTTCACATGAATAATAAATTGCTAGATTTTGAGCCCCAATAACTTCTCCACCTCTCATCCAAATCAAATGAAACCTGTCAAGTGTTTAGGACCTCTGCCAAATAATGTGCAAGCCAAACTCAAGATCTCTAGATATAAGACTGCTTGAGTTATGAGCAATTAAAGAATTTCAGAAAATTCCACAACATTTCATGACATTTCATGAAATCCCTCAAATGTTACCAAAATTCCATGAACTCAGAATTTGCTAATTTTTGCAGCCATAAGAGATTTTCTCTGTTGGCCCTATAATAGTAGGCTGGTGGGGATATTTTTCAGAGATATCAAAGCAATTTCAGAATTTATTTGACCATTTCAATTTCTAAAAGTATCCTTCCAGTATCACCTCATGTTATTGCTATAATATGCTGCATATCCAGAGCCAGATCATGAAGAGCTGGAGGAGCTCCAAATTAGATGATACTGAGGTGTCACAAGTTGGGATAAGGGCAGCAATAACTACTAGTCCTGAGGCTTAGCATTATACATACCTATGTTACACTTGTTCACCCACAAAATCACAAATGGTTGTTCTCTTGTTACTGGGAGTAGTCCCAATGCTTTCAGTTCTATACCTTTTGTTGCAGAGAACTGTTGCTATATTCATTGAGCCCTTGCACTTGAAAGGGTTCCCTTAACTGAGATGAATGATGCCAAAATGACTAATCGGACAACCTAAAAATGTAAAGAGCCCACGGGGCAACCAAAAGCACTCTCCACTCCTCCTACCACACCTTTGGTCTACTTGACAACTGCCTTTGCCAGGCTATTCTTGTGTGTATTATTATAAAACTGTATTCAGCTCTGTTAAATTCTGCATTAAACCTGCACTCGCTTGTATTTTCTTATTGTATTTTGCTCCACTGTGTACCTCTGTATTATCTTGTCCATGATGTGGAACCTTTGTAAAAGAGCCTTGGCTCAAAGGTACTTGTAATCCTAGACTTAAATAAATAAACAAAAAATAAATGCTGTCCCATAGAGGATGCTCTTTTATATTTGCTGTTGATGATCTTGCAGGCATAATCTGTAAAGTACTAATTCTTGCTGCACTACATTTGGACTTTACTGAAATCGTGCACACTCCTGGTGTGGTCTGTGAGCTGTTTTGGTTGCTTGTTCATAATCTGTAAAGGCATGGAATGATTTAGGGGTTACTCAAGGGGGAAATGAAGATTTTATGTAATGTAATAAGAGCACTTTTGTAACAAATTTTAATAACAAAATACGTACCATTGCTATCTGTTTAGCTGATATCTGAAGCAAACATCTGAAAAAGTTTAAAAAGTGTTTTAAAACTTTTTCAAACCAATATATATATATGTATATATTATGGTAGCACAGTAGTGCTACCATAGTTAGGGTTGAGGAGCCATTTACATGTTAAACCTAAAATGTTGCACCCTAATAACTTTGCAACCATTCAAGGCCAATTTGCCTGAAATTTGGAATACACAATCAAGAATCATAGATCTTGGGATCTGCCAACTTTTGTACTGTTCGGATATATGGCTGTGAAGTTATTGCTGAGAATTAGGGCCTGCAACCCCAACGCACACTCGATGCCAGTTGAGAGTGTGGGTGGGAGGGGGTCCAAGTGGGGCTTTCAACCTTAACACTGAATTTCCTCACTTTTATCGCTGTGGAACAACCCTAACTAATGCATTAAACAGAGTTTTTTGCCTCTAATATATATATATATATATATATATATACACACACACACACACACACACACACACACACACACACACACACATATATCTCAATACATAAAACATGAATTGCAACATATCTTAATATAAAAAACATACATTATTACATTGAAAGTATATCAATAAGGCTTATCTATAGTAACCTGACCACACTTTCATTTAAAAACAAGTTCCTTGCCCTAATGTTTCCACATTGTATCCTCTAAGAATAATTTCTTGATAATAACTGGGCCTCATTTCTTTCCATATAGAAACCCAGCTGCCATTATAACCAGCTGGTTATAACAGCGAATGTGCACTGTTTCTCTTTATGTGGAACCTGTGAGCCACAGGACTCCTTGCACACATTAAGACAGTTTTGAGCTAAATAACCACAAAAGTACTTGCTCTTTTTATTAGCTATTGTGACATTAGAACAGAACCCAACAATTATATAAAACAAAGAATGGGATGGTGAGTATAATGAGAATTTTATACCTATCCTCAGTGTGGGATGCTTTTATAAACCTCTCAAGCTTCATGCTTGGGGTTTATGTGGCATCTTATATCTTGGGTGTGTATAAAATACTAATTATACACACCACCCCATGTAATATTCTATGTAACATACAGTAGGCTAGCTGATGAATCATATGTGATAGAACCATGGATTTTTTTAAAATAAAAGCATGGCATCAGGTAGATATTATTGTCCAGTTAATACAATTTCCTGTTGTTGATGCATATCAATACACATTAGTACAATCAACAAATAATACATAAATATAGGAAATATGTGCATTTACAGTATGCCCATTCATGCAAAGAAGAACTTTTCCATATCAATCTGACTCAAAACTTGCATTTATATAAAAAAAATTGTTTCCATACCAGTTCCACAGATATGTGTTTATATAAATAAATGTACTCTTTTGACATACTAGGAATTTATTTGTCTTAAATGAAAGTTTTGAGTCAGGTTAATATGACTCTGTTCTGGCAATACAGTTACCTTGTATTGATACATGTTGATATACAGTCCCCACCATTTACACAGACCATGGTTTTAGCAGGCAGTCAGTTTTAATGGGCAAAATCCTATTGCCATTTGCCACTCTCATATACATTATGATAATGCATGCCTCATATACCGTATTATAAGCATCTGATATTTCAGGCACTTCTGGTTGATACCGGCCATTACCACATCACCTGTCAATCTTCAGATGCCAATTAACACCTCCACTAGGTGTGATTACAGTCAGCCACTTCAGGCTACTTAAGCAGTGTTAATCCCCTGTTGTCTGTGCATTTGCATTTTAACTGAGAGCGTGCCAAGAGATACAGGTGTGATGGTTGGCAAATGAAAAGAAATATCTCTGAGTACAAAGATAGAAGTGCTCAGAAAAATTAATGAGCTACCAAAAATGAGCTGGTGGGTTTTGGAACAGCACCTTAACCTGCCCAAATCAACAGCAGCAGATTAACAGAAGCAGAGAGATCAGCTGTTCAGTGTGTGACATCAGAACAGCAATCCCAACCACAACCACATAAGAGAAGGAAAGGATGCAGAGGTGGTAGAGGAGCTTTTGCGGTGGTTTCAAAATGCCCATGGTCAAGATGCCCTTATCAGTGGACAACTGCTTGCCCAGAGGGCCAAACAACTTGCTGAGACTCTGGGCTGGCCAGACTTCAGCCACTCTGAGGGCTGGCTCCACAGGTGAAAAACGAGGAACAACATTGGTTTTTGCCGAATCCATGGAGAAAAACTTGATGCTGACTCTGCCACTGCAGAATAGTGGGTGTATAATGTTTTGCCAGGCTTACTTGCTGGAGTTTGTGTCCCATAACATTTTTAATTGCGATGAGAAGGGACTGTTTTTTAGATGCATAGGCTATCAGACACTCGCATTTAAAACTGAGCAGTTGCTTGGACAAAAACAAACAAACAAAGAAACGTGTCTCAGTTTTAGTCTACTCTAACATGGATGGAAATGAAAAAAAGGACCTCTTCATAGTTGGCAAGTCAGCTGTCTCCAGATGCTTTAGAGGTGTGCATCATTTACCTGTAGCTTATCAGTCTAACCAGTCAGCCTGGATGACCAGTGACATTTTGACAGACTGGGTCCATGTATGGGATCATCACCTGGCAGGCAGGAAGATTGCTCTCATTTTGAACAATTTTTCTGGTCACCCCCAGTCACTGGTTTACAAAACATAAGACTCATGTTCCTCTTGGCAAACACAATCTGTATCATTCAACTGCTTGATCAGGGGATCATTTATTCACTGAAGCAACACTATGTGCAGCTATGAGGGAGCATGTCATACAAGAGCTTGACACACATTCAGAATTGAATGCCACACAATGCAGCAAATGGATCTCACTGCTGGATGATGTCTGCTTGCTTACACATGCTTGGGACTCAGTTTCTGCCCTGACAATCCAGCTTTGTTTTAAAAATGTTGGATTCTTTATCACAGACAAAAGTGCCACTGATGTGAACACTGCTGAAATGCTTGAAATTGATGAAGACCACTCCAGAGGGACTGACAGCTGATCAATTGGAACAGCTATGTCAACTTGTACAAAAGGAAACAGAGCCATCAGAGGATGACATTAGTGGGGACATGGATGGCATGTGTAATGACATTACCGATGAAGAGGAGGATGACCCAGAGGAAAATAAGGAAGAAGAATTGATAGTCACCCCAGCAGAAGTCTGAACAGCACTTCCAACATTACAGCATGCTATGGAACAGATCCCCAACCTGCAGCTGAACTGGAATACCCTTACTACTGCTTGGAAAGTCTGGGGGCTGTACACTAAAACAAAGGCAGTACAAAACAAAGATTACAGAATTCTTTACTGACAAGTAAGACCTTTCTGATTTTCCTAATGGACTGCAAGCATCCAGAAAAGATTTTCTTTTACTGTACTATATTTTCTTTAATTCAACACCTTTACTTAATAAACTTTACCTAATTCAGTGAGTAAACTACTGTATTAAGTGTTTCATTTATGATACTGGGCTAGGGAGGCATAGGATTACAACTGCAGTGTTTCCTGTAACGTGTAAAACTGGTTTTGCATTTAAATCATCCATCACACATAATGGGCAAAACGTTGATACACAGATCTGCTCTTCATACCGAGATCATGTGATGCTTCGCTGGGACTAGCAGCTCTAGGGACTAGCTCCTCTCCAACTCTCATATTTCGAATATAATATCATAAGCTACAGTTGAAGTTCAGCCTATCTACAGAGGATCAGGTTCCGGACAGACCCCTGGTGTGTTAATAACAAGTTGAGGGGCTGATAAAAAACGGAAAACTTCATATTTTCTGAAGCTCAGTTTGCGGCCTAAGCTCACTATGGAGAGTGAAATGCGCCAGGCATTACTGTGCCACAAGCCCCTGCAGACTCTGGAGAATGGTCCGAAATGTCCAAAAAGCCAAACTGGGGGCTCAACGAAACCTTCAGCGCCTAATGTAAAGCAGCAAATTCCAATTCCGTTATCAGAACAAAAATTCATGGAAAAACTGCAACCATTTAAAGCTGCATTACAGGATATCACAGCAGAAACCAAATCTCTTCGAGGAGAGCTTTCAGATACTAATAGGGTTATTACAGATGTCACAGCCTGCACTACATCTTTAGAGAACTGGAAGGGCAAATTACAGCCTGAAATGGTGAGCCTTAGGCAACGAGTGCATAAAATAGAAGCTAAATTGGAAGACTTGGAAGGCCGAAGTCGAAGAAATAATATTACAATCTTCGGCCTTCAAGAAGAAGTGGAGGGATCTTCAGACATTACATTTGTACAAAAAATTATAACGCATATTGCAGGACCCTCTCCCAATAATACTACCTAAGTGACAGAGAGGGCTAAATGCTCGTTATGCCCAAAACCTGCAGCTGGAAAACCCCTGAGACCACTTATTATAAAATTCCTTAACTACCTTGACAAATTCCACATCCTGGAACAGGTTCGAAAAGTTCAGCAAGTTCTATGGGAGCGTCAACAGTTAAGGCTGACTCAAGACCTACCAGCCTCGGTGAGACTAAGAAGATCGGAGTACCACCCCCTAGTATCTAAGTTAATAGCAGCAGGGATCAAGTATAGGGTACAGTACCAGTTTCGCTTGTCTGTTCAACACTCTGGCACCTGGCATTCATTTGAAAATGCTCAGTAGGCTAATCCCACTCTACAGGCTTTGTTTCCAGAGCTATTCTCTGCTCACTGAAACCCCTGGAAGAATTTGGATTGGGGTCTTTTGCGACTTCATTCTCTTTTCCTCTTTTGCTGCTTTTTTAAGTTTTGGAAACAGGACAGTGTCCTGGATCGCTTTGGAAAGAAAATCAAAAATGAGCAAATACTGCTGTTTGACCACAGGAGGGCGACAAAGACTGTGCAATGTGTATGCGAGTAACGCTGAACTTATCCTGCAATAGAATCCATGCTTTCTTGTCTTTCTATCAGCTAGAAAGAGACTTAGAACCGATATACGGTCATTATCAGACTCAATTTAAGATGAGGCTCTCACACAGTATGCTGTCGACTGGTAAAGTGGACTATTCACTGTGGTAGCTAAATTGATCTATGTTTTTTTTTCCTGAAGTACTAGTTAGCATAATATTTTCTGTGCTGAATAAGTAAATTTCTGAGAAGAATGATACCTGGTTTATAATAATTAATAAGAGAAGCTGGAAGGCTGTTACATCTTATTTGATGGGTTCAGGATTAAAATGCATGAGAACCATGTTAAGTACACAGTTGCCAGTACTGATGACTAGCAGTTTTTTGTTTGTTCCTTTAGTTATAACTTTACCGTTTTACCCTATGCATCCATGAGCTCCTTTGACTAGTAGGTTTTGGTTATTACTAAGAGGAACCTGTCTTTTTAATATTTTTTTCCTTTTTTTCTTTCTTTTGGATGTTAAAGGGATGGGAGTTGTGGAGGGAAGCAATGGTTCCTGGTTTTCCTGCAGGTTTTGCAGAGCAACGCGTACTGGCACGGGGGGGGGGTGCTTCTACAACTATAATATGTGTAGTAGTCTGGATGTTATTGGTTTCAGTGTCTATGTCTCAGGGGCTGTTAAGGGTAATAGTCTCAAATATAATTCAGTTTATTAAAGGTATAGACCAGATTGTTGTGAAAAAAAATGGGGTTAAAATGGGGGAGGATATGTTGTAGCTAGTTTTTCTTTTTTACCTGATTTTTTTATATTCCAAGTTCCATTATTTGTAACATGGTGTTGGGGGGGATATGGGTTGTGGGAAGATATGGTTATTTGGGAACCAGAACTAGTTATAAAAGGGGGGGAAGGAAAGAGAGACATATGGGTCGCCACTGGAATCATATAAAACTGTTGCATTAGAATATGGTATTTATCATTTGGAGATTATTCTAGTCTTACAGAGCAAAATTCAACATTTTGAATGGTTATGGCAGCAACTTTAATATTTTGCTCTTGGAATGTCAAAGGTGCCTAGTCCCCCACTAAAAGAGCCAAGATACTACTACATCTTCATAAACTCAATATTGACGTGGCCTTCCTTCAGGAAACCCATTTGCCCACTTCACAAACGCATTGTTTATAAAGATCATGGGTAAGGGAAGTACTGGGGGGGGGACTTGACACCTGGAAGGGTGGAGTTGCTGTATTAGTAGCACACTGGATACCTTTCAGGCTGCTACAATCAGTTAGTGAACCCCAAGGCAGATATATCTTTTTAAGAGTGATTTGGGGGCATACGGAAGTAATATTAAGATCAGTTTATGATCCTGTCGGGGAAGACACACACTTCTTCATCACTCCTATGAATACTGTAGCTTAGCTTCTTGGTCCTTTCTTCCTATACTAACTGGTCAGGATTGGAACTTAGTTCTTTGCAATACACTAGACAGGTCTAACCCCCGACGCTCTCCCCCTACCCCAGCACAAATGGCCATGAAGGATTTTATGGACACTAAGGGTTTGGTAGAACCCTGGAGGGCCCTTTTTCCTTTAGTAAGAGATTACTCATTTCATTCCCTGCCACATAACACATTCTCATGAATTGACTACTTTTTATTGGGGACTGAGCACCTAGCTGGGGTTAAACTTGTACTTATCTAGCTAAAGTGATCTCTGATCACCATCCAACTTTTTTACAGTGGTCCCTACCTGCTTTAACAGGTTATGATCAGATTTGGAGATTCAATCCTCAGTTATTGAAATCGCAACAACTGGTTGAAATTTTGACAAATTTCATAAAGAAATTCTATGAGGAAAATGCCTTCTCCATGCCAAAACTTGATGTGTTATGGGGTGCTTTAAAATGTTCATTAAGAGGAGAGATTATCTGACTGGCCTCTATCAGGAAAAAGAAAATATCCCAGGAAACCTCTGCATTGTTACAGCAAATTAGAACTTTAGAAAAAACCTTGTCCTTACACTCTAATACAAGGGATTTCGAAAAATTAGAAAGTTTGAGCTTTCAATATAATATTCTTCTTACTGAAAAATCCAAACATCTCCTTCTTAGATCAAAAGTTACTTATTTCGATCAAGGGGACAAAGCTGGGAAGCTATTAGCGTTACGGTTAAGAGCACAAACAGTTGATAGAGTTGTACCAACCATTCAAGATGCTGCTAGTATCATCCATACTTCCCCAAGAGACATTGTTTCTTGTTTTAAAGCATATTATCAGTCCCTTTATTCATGTTCTCCTTTACCCTTCAATAGTCATGATCTAGATCATTTTCTTCAAGAAATAGACCTTCCATATCTGTCTCAATCCCAAACAGATATTCTTAAAGCCCTGTTGATTATAACAGAGGTCTATGAAGCCATTGATGCATTACCATTAGACAAAGCACCAGGCCCTGATGGTTACACATCAAACTTTTATAAATTCTTCAAAACTCAATTAGGGATAATATTACTTGACACTTATAATTATATTTACACACAATGCCTCTCGGATCACTGTCTCACTGCTGCTGCTACTACTGTATTGTGGTGCTCCCTAAACCGGGTAAAGACCCAACAGTGGTATCAAATTACCGTCCTATATCAGTAATAAATGCAGATCTGTAGATTCTAGCTAAAATACTTGCTAATAGAATGGCTCAGGTCTGGCAGACCCTATTAAGTCCTGAACAGGTAGGATTTGTAGCTGGATGCCTATCAGCGGATCATCAACGCAAACTTTCCCATCTTATTTCTGCATCCAGTGACTCCCATACTCCTACTGTTTTGGTGTCCCTGGATACAGAAAAAGCCTTGATCTGGTGTCCTGGGACTACTTGTTTAATTTACTTCCCCAATATCATATTCCAACGCAATTTATTCAGTGGATAAAAATTCTCTACTCACTACCATTGGCTCGTATTTTATGTAATGGAGTCCTTTCCCCATCTTTTTTACTACAGCAGGGTACGCGTCATGGTTGTCCCTTCTCTCTGTATTTGTTTAATTTATATTTAGAACATCTTATTAGGAAGATTAATAATTCTACATTAGTGTCTGGTATTCCAATTAATCACTCTCAATACAAATTATCAGTATATGCCGATGATATTATGCTCCATATTACCCATCCATCTAAATCTATTCCTGCTGCCCTATACATTATTCAGGATTTTGGCAAAATATCCAATTATAAATTGAATTTGACTAAAATGGAAGTAATGCCCTTAAACAATCAGACCCTTAAAATGAATATTCAGCATCTCAGGCTCTCTTGGGTAAGAGATAGAATAAAATATCTGGGCATATACTTATCTCAATCTCATTCCAAAATAAAACAATATAATTTGGATCAGCTAATTACTCAGATGAGAACAGAACTGAATCATTCGGCTTTACACCCCATTTCTCTCTGGGGACGTATTAATATAGTAAAAATGAATATTCTGCTCCGGCTGTTATATCCCCTTCAAATGCTTAACCAATTTCTTCCTAAATAGTGGTTTAACCAGGTTCATCGTATCATCTCCAAATGTATTTGGAAAAATAAACCACCTTGCGGGGCTATCTCCAAATTATAGAGACCCAAAGAACAAGGAGGATTACAGGTCCCAATATTTACCTTTATTATCTCTTGATTAACTGTTCAGTAGTTTCTCATTGGCTGAGGCCTATAGCAGATCTTAGGTCACATTCTTACTCCCCGCTGTGGCTCCAAATAGAAAAGTCACTTTGTGTAACAATGGGTGTAGACCTAAAGGGACTACTTTATCTTCCCCTTAACAAGGTCCCCAATCAGTTGAAATCCACACCTATCATGGCATCTCTCCGAACTCACTTACAACTTAACACAACCCTAGGTCATTCAGTAGGGAAAGACACCTCCCAGCCCATTTTGGGTAATCCCAACTTTAGAATTGGAGGTAAAGTTATTAAACAGACTTTCTGACCAGATGGTGTGGGGAAAAAAAGTGATAGATTTAACAGAGAATTATAAATTGCTTTCTTTCTCAGATATAAGAATAAAGTATAATCTACCAACCTCTTTTTGATTTAAATATATCCAAATTTCCCAAGCTCTAATACAGCATTTTGGTAATGGTCCTTGGGACCAATATATGATTGGACCAGTTCTTAGCACAATTTCAGTAAGGCCTCCATCTCATTATATTTCCTTTAATTATAAAGAGCTCCATGCTCAGTGTGGATAAATAGAGGATACTCCTCATTATGTATGGGATGGGATTATTCCCCCATCAACTACAATCTCCCATCATTGGATGCAAATCTGGAACAGATTGTACAAGGATGTTAGGTGGGACCGATATAGGTTACATCAATTTTATGTGTTACGAGATTTACATTATATGCCAGTAAAACTTAAAAAAATGTGGAAACTCCAGTCAGATATGTATACCAGATGTGGGTGTCAACTGGGTACGTTGCTCCACATTCTTTGGGAATTTAATAAAGTAACCCCCTTCAGGGAAAGTATTCGGTCTCAACTTGATCCCCTGTTGGGACTCCAAAATGCCTTTCAACCAGAAATTTGCATTATTGGAGACTCAAGAGACGTTCTACTTGGGAACCAAAGGAAACATATGAATCTGATATCCCTTTGTGCTAAAAAAAATAATATTACGCCATTGGTTAGATCAACAAATTCCTACATATATAGAATGGCTTCAGGAAATGCTTTTTGCTTTAAAGCACAATATCTCCTGGCAAGTATTTCCAAACGTAGTAAGAAATATCAACAGACTTGGGCCCCCTTACATAACCTATTGTCCATTTAATGGTCCCTCAAAGACAGTTGTATTGATTGAATTATTGCATTAATTAGAGCTCTATAGAGGTTATGATAAATACCTATAATATTATCAAAGTTAAGTATAATGTAAAAAATGGTTTTCAGGCTTTCCATTTATTACTAACTCATAGTGCGAAGTGGGTGGGAGGGGGTGGATTGGGCAGGGGGGTTGGTTGTGTTTTTTTTTGTTTGTTTTATTAAATATTGATGTTATAGTTGATAATGTTTAAATATTATCTGATATCTATGATAAACTACAGGTATAATTACTGTTCAAGGGAAACATATGTATATTGTATCATAATACTTCATTTTTGAATTTCATAGAAGGATGAGAATTTATATGAGTTGTATGTGTATTTCTCACTTTTAATTCTATTTCTTTTTTTTTCTTTTTCTTTTGTATAAATTGTTTTGTGTACAATATGTAAATGTGAAAATGTAATAAAGTGTATTAAATTAAAAAAAAAAATCTGCTCTTCGTAAGTGGCGGGGACTGTAATAGCAAGCATTTTTATCATACTGATGTAGGAATGATGGAGTTACAGTGTTTCAATCAATTAAAAGAGTGTTGATAGTATATATCTGACTCCTAACTTTCATTTTTTGAAATAAGTTTCCAGAAATTACAGCTCCAACAATAGGTCTTTCTAAAGATAACTTTTGGAACATAACGTAAAGAAAAGGTAAACAAATAAGGCCTAGAGTCAAACCAAAATGGCTTTGTTCTGATACAGTGTCTGGCATCAATGTCTGTAAAATTACAGCACATCTAAACACCATATTATTTAGATTAAAGTGGGTCAGCCCAAATGTATTTAAAAAGCAGGTGACTGCTCAATTGCAGCCAATAGTTTTAGTTATAATAATGACTGCTATATCAGAAGATGCTAGAGGTAGTATGTGAAGGACAACCACACACCTTTATAGTTAGGATACAAAAATAATTTTATTTCAGCATAGAAAGGTTGGTGCCTGTCAGTTCCCACTGCCTGCAGTGTTAGTTAAATGTTGCCCAGCTTGCTGCAGCCTGCATTGTCTCTCAGTAAAAAGACTGTAACTGTCAGTCAGAGATATGAAGAAACAAAACATTCATAGAAACATCGAAGATGATGGCAGATAAAGGCCCACAAGGCCCATACAGTCTGCCCATTTTTTCTACCTTATGAATGTGCTATAGGCCTCTGTCAATGGCCTATCTATTCATACTCATCTGTATTGCTCCCTTATGCCCATCACATGCCTGTTTGAAACCCTGCACTGTATTCATATCCACCACTTCCTGAAGTAGGCTGTTCCATGCATCCACCACCCTTTCTGTGAAAAAGAACTTCCTCACATTACACCTTAATAGGTCTCACTCTAATCTCATGCTGTGTCCTTTTGTCCTATTTTTCTTATATTGAAACATGTTAGACTCTTTCACCTTGTTAATGCCCTTAAGTTGTTTGAATGTTTTGATCATATCACCTCTCTCCTTCCTTTGCTCTAGGGTATACATATTGAGCTCTTTTAATATGTCCTCATATGTTTTCTGATGCAGTCCCAGCACCATTTTGGTTGCCCTTCTCTGGGCTGCTTCCATTTTGTTCATGTCCTTGTGCAGGTGGGCCTCCACTACTGCATGCAGTACTCCAGATGGGGCCTAACCAGTGTTTTGTAAAGAGGGATTATTACCTCCCTCTTACAACTTGTGATACCCCTACTAATACACCCCAACATCCTTCTAGCCTTACCTACTGCTTTGGTGGTCTGCTTGGTTGATTTCAGGTCATCTGTGATGATGATGCCCAAGTCTTTCTTCCCTTGTGATTGCCAGCAACTCCCCTCCCATCTTATAGGTGGCTTCAGGGTTTCTCTTCCCTATGTGCATGATCTTGCACTTCTTTGCATTAAACCCCAGTTGCCACTCTTCCAACCATTTTGCCAGTTTATCCAGATATCTTCTCATTCTGCCCACCCCATCTGGATCATCTGCTGTGTTGCAGATCTTGGCGTCATCTGCAAACAGACAAACCTTATCCTCCAGTTTATCTGCAATGTCACTGATGAAGATATTGAAGAGAACTGGCCCCAGAAATGATCCCTGAAGTACCCCACTTGTGACTTGCATCACTTCTGACTATAGATTGTTTACTACCACTCTTTGTTTTCTGTCTGCTAATCAGTTTGCAACCCAGTTGACTAACTTCTGACCCATCCCAAGCCTACCCAGCTTAATAATCAATCTTCTATGTGGAACAGTATCAAAAGCTTTGCTGAAGTCAAGGTAGGTGACATCAACTGCACCCCCTTGGTCTACCACTCTGGTTACTCAGTTAAAGAAATCTATGAGATTAGTCTGACAGAACCTTCCTATTGTAAACTCATGCTGTCTTGGATCATGTGCTGCTATGGAGTCCAGGTGTTGCACTATCCTTTCCTTAAGGAGTGCCTCCATAATCTTGCCCACTACTGAGATAAGACTGACTGGTCTGTAGTTCCCTGCTTCCTCCCTGCTACCTCTCTTGTGGAGTGGGATCACACGAGCCCTTCTCTAGTCTTCTGGGACCTCTCCTGTGCTCAGAGACTCACTAAACAGTTCTGATAATGGCTCTGTTAGTTCTACACTTAGCTCCTTAAATATCCGAGGATGTATGCCATCAGTCCCCATTGCCTTGTCTACCTGAGCTTAGCAAGCTCTTATAGGACCCTTTCTTTTGTGAAGGGACTTGTGCACACCTCCCCATCCCCCACACTTTAACTATTAGTGCTTAGCTGCAAGAGGCTAATTGTTTGTTCAGGTTGACAACACAGTCCTGCAACTGTGTTCCAGTAAAGTCTCAGGGAGGTGCTGCCGAAAGGGTTGGCTGACCCCTCAGTTACCACAACAAACCAACAGAATCCAGTTGCATTTGGGTGGAATAACAGGCTGCACACAGGAAAAAGGCTATTGCAAACTCGTTTTGCCAGAGCTAAAATGTACACACTGCACAACCAAAGTGATTACACACTGCACAACCAAAGAGATTATAGTTCACACAGTGAAATAGCCCCAGCACTTTACCACCATGAGATTCTTTAGCTTGTTATTCCACCTGAGTGCAACTGGATTTGGTTGGTTAATTGTTCAGTCAGAAGCAGTCCAAAAATTATCATCTTGATTTAAAAAAAAACAGTTATTCTCCCCCTTCTCCATACTGAGCACAGCATTGAAGGAAGTTTACAAAAACACCTGCATAAGAAAGAAAACACCCAAAGGAAAATGAACTAGCAACATCCAGTACAAAGGCATAAGTTTTGATCATGCACTAATTACTTCAGTTTTGCAAAGTATTTTTGTTATTTTTGTCTAAAACCAGGTGCTGCAGGAAGTGTTGGTAGCAGTTCAGGGGATATTATCCCTAGGTTTAAAGTATGCATGCTGCAATAGCCCCAGCATGGTGTTCAGCAGACACTGGGCAGTCAGCAGGGCTGTCTTTCAGCTGCCAGATTAAACTGAGTTCCCATCTGCCTGTACCAGTGGTTTTAAGTTGGATGTTAATGATTCTTGAACAAGGATAGGACATTTTCTTCAGTGTCATGGCACTATTTCCTCCATTCACTAAAAACTAACAACAGCTTAACGTGGTTCAATATTACTCAGTTTGCATCTGTATCCTTCACTTGTGGGATGTGGCAGAAAACATGAAGTATTTCTTAGCCCTCCTTTACTGGCCAGCAAAAAACAAACCCAAATTACCATAATTCAGTAACACCACTATAGTGACAATTAAATAGGCAATTCCATGTTAACTCATTATACCCATTAGCACCATATTGCAACAGAACCATACATTTCTTAACCTGACCCAAAATGGCAGCATCTGATAGAATGAGTTAAGAAATGGGTTTTGCACATTAATACTGTGACTATCCAAAGACTGAGTAAAATGAATTTGGCATGACTGTTCTTGAGCCCAGGATCTCTGTGTAACCCCATTCCCCTTATTTGGGGCTTACTTGTGGGCTATGGCCCCTACACTGCCCTGCTGGTCTTCTTTCAGTAGCCCTGGTGAGATGTTGGCCATTGGTGCCCAATATGGTCCCCATGGCTGCAGCCACCAAAATCCTGTGTCTTGATCCCATGTCCTAAAGGGGCATATCTCCAATTGATGTTTTTCACCTCTGGGTGAGTTTGGGAGGATTCTCATGGTCCCAGGAGGTAGCCCAGTACTGAACCACTGGATATAAATAAAAAACATGGTGGCATGATCCTATCTGTGCATGCTCAGCTGCCATCTACAGAATTGAAAGGAACCATGGCTCCAGTGTGTGTTTTCAGCTACTGATGCAAATGTAATGTTTTACCTGGCTCTAGGGCAGGCAGCGGAGTGAGGGGTCAGCAGAAATATGCCTCCGGGCATAGGGGAAAATGTTTTCTGCCGTAGAAAGAGCATAATTCAATAATAAGGACTGAAGCCTTGGGGGCAAAAGTAAACAAATAATGGCAGACCCCAGGGACTTTATTAGTGGGGGGCCACTGGAAATATGTCAAGGGGCATCAGAAAGCCTGGGAGAAATGGCAGCCAATCAGGAGAGAACTTTGAAACAAGTATCAATGCCACTGCAATGCCTACCAAGAGAGAGAGATTCCTCAGAGTGTTTGGAGTGGATCCGTGCAAGAGAGACTGCTTTGTGCTATCCAGCCCAAGGCCTGTACCTTGCACCCAGTAGCTGTTCGGCCCTAGTGAGCTAAAAATAGGCAGAGTACCCAAAAGAACCAGTGTGGCGGAGAGAGAAAATTAAAAGTTTTGCTGCAGAAAGAATTTTGAGATTTGCAGCCAGAGAGAGAGAGAGACAGAGAATTTGGAGTTGCTGCAGAGAGAGATAGTGTGAAGTCCTGCAACCTGAATGAGAGCTTGGGAGTTTGCAGCTGGAAAAGCAGAGACTGAATTTGTGCAAAAAAGTAATGAAACTGAGCCACTATGTTCCCCTCTGTAGTGGCCAGTGTTTACTGCTGTTTTGTTGCTGCCAGCCAGAGATTACTGTGTGTGCCAGGATCAGAGATTATACCAAAACCCAGATACATTCTGCTACAGAGTAAAATGTGTGTGCTAAGCAGCAAGTCTAGGGGACACTAGCATGCCCAGTTCCCAGACCATCGGGGAGGAAGACCAAAGAAGAACACATCAAGAGACCTGCCTGGTGATCATTGTTCACAAAGGCTTAAAAGGTAAAGTTTGAAAAGGCCAGGCAGGTGAAACCCAATATTCTTCAGCCCTTCTTCCAGCTGCTGCGATTTTGCAACCTGTCAGAGTGGTGCACCACCAGCAAACCTCTGATACCTGCATGGTACCTTGAAACCAGTTTCTGCAACCCGCATTTGAAACTTCAAATTGTACATAGCCCTGGGCTGCAGCTCAGGGGAGTTCATATTTTAGATAGCTAGCTTGTCGGGACTCAGAGGGGGTTAAATCATTTGCTGAGCAGAGCCAAATTTCAAGCTGTGCCCAGGCAGAAAAGTTAACGGTTGTTTTTTAAAAGTTATTGGGCTCCAGCAAAAGGTTTTTCAAGTACAGTAAATAGACTGTTTAAACCATTGCATCCTAGCCTTCAGAGCCATCACCCCAGTGAGGTACCCACCACAACAAACCGTGAACTGCCAAAGATGTAAGGGTACACTTCCAGGTGGGAGGTGTGGGAGAAACTGGGTTAGCCATTTATAGTTAATTGCTTATATTGCTGTGTTTTGCTAGTCTCCCTTATTACCCCTTCCCCTTGATAAATATTGCTATTTGTGCATGTTATATCCTGTCATTGTTGAGTATTGCAATGGGGGGGGGGTACTATTACTTAATGTTGGGTAAGTTACTTTTTCTATTACTTTCTATTTATTTTAGAAACTTGATCCAGGAAGCTCTGTTCAGTCACTAGCAAGGATGGAGAAGTACTAGAAAAAGTAATACATCTGACAGGTACGATTACTTATTTCTTTTTATACAAAAATAATAATAAACTGTAACAGAGGACATTTATTTGAAAGTAATAGATTAGTTACTAGTTACTTTCAAATAAAACGAAATCAGTTAAAGTTACATATTACATTTGTATAAAAAGACATAAGTGAGTGTAACTGTAAGATGTATGTCTTTTTCCAGTACTTTTCCATCCTTGCTAGTGACTGCACAGAGCTTTCTGGAACAAGTTTCCAAAAGTAATAGAAAGTAATAGAAAAAGTAACTTACCCAACACTGCTGTTACTGAGTGTTGGATAGGTACTGTGGGGGCAGTTATTGTAATTTCCTGGAGGATGGTAACCTGCAGTTTATCTACAGGTATCCCATATCACTACCCCAGGTGGAGGCATTGTACCATTTCCTTATCTAGGTATCTTATCCATCAATGGAACCAGTATGGCCCCCTAGGAGGTGTGTGCAGTGTGGACCCCGAGGGCCCTGGAACAGCCAAAGTGAGTTAAGAAGCTATTATATCAGGATCCTGTAAATTTTTGATAATGGTCAGTTTTGTGATTTGAACAGTCTAAGTAATTAAAAACATAAAATATATGCTTTTAAGACTGTTTTTCTGCCCACCCATAGCTACTAAATGGTTTACATTTGAAACCTGAAATGTTCAGGTTATATAGGTTTAGGGGCAATGGTGACTCCAAGCTATCTGTTTTAAATGGAAAATGTGAACAACCTTTAATTATAAGAAAACTTAAGTAACATGTTCATGCATGTACAGTTCTCTTTTCCATAATTTTTTCGTAAAGTGAATTTTGTGAAAGTGGTGGCTCCACTTTTCATGAGTAGATGTCCCTTTTTGTCACTCAAAACCTCCAGGAGTAAATGTGGTTCCCCTTTCCACCTGATCCCAGTGCCAGTACGTTAAAAAAACATTTTTTTCTCTGGTGTCTAGTGATTCTCCCTCCTGTCAGACTCCAGTGCCACTATGAAGTTATACAAATTTCCCTCATAGTCTAGTGACCCTGCTCCCACCTGATCCCACTGCTATATACATTTAAAGAAATTTCCTTGGTATTGTAGTTTAGTGGTCCCCTTCCCACCTGACCCCAGTGCCAGTATTATTTATTGAAATTTACTTGGTGATAGTTGTGGTAGTAGTAGTAGTATTTTTATTCATAGGCCATGAAAGGGAATCAACTCAATTGAGCAATGTTCATTTACAATGAGATCCCAGAGTATATCCATACAAGTTACCAGCCAATCTCCGATACATAAAATCGAAGATGAAACTTCACTTAAAACATACGTACAATATGCAGTTATGCATTCATAAATAATTTAACAGTTGTGGTATACAAAATATGTAGGTGAGTAAATAAATATTTTTATGTTATGCCTGTAGAACAGCATGGCAGAGGACTCAATCTCTGTTTCAAGTACCATTTGTTTATAAGACATTTTCTGATCTCACGAGATGTGCTCCGTAGTTCAACTGGTGTCCAGTGTCACCTCCAACCCTTCTGAGTGACCCTAATCCACCTCCCACCCATCCATCTTTGGATAGCTGCCAAATAAACCTCCACTCACATTTACAGTTGGCAGTTATCTGCCCTGCAAGTCCAGTGTATTGAAAAATGCAAACAGGCATGTACAGGAAGTGTATTGTTTTTGCAGTTAATTATTTTTTATTGCGAGCAAGACACATCACACCAACAACAGTAATAACATCACTGTAAATATTACTTACAATGCTATAAACTCAGATTTCACATACAATAACAAAAGAAAGGTACACTAGGCAGAAACAATTAAACATGCAGTCTTGGCACATCTAAATCTATCAATGTGGTACCTGATGCTAATTTCAGCTAGTACACAAGCAACCCAACATGTATACAGTCTGGACTCAAGGCAGCCATGACCACTGTTGCAGTTCACTGAAGGAAGATCCTGGATCAAAACTACAGAGGACATGTAGGCATCCCAGATATGTAAAAGTCCCAATGTTGACAAAACTTCAGTAGAGTATCTTTCACAAAATGGGACATTATGGAAAGGGAAGCTAATTAGGACAAGGCCTCATTCCATTCTCATGGCATCTGCACTGTTGCTGTTTTCCACCTACATAATAATAGACATTTTGCTTCCATATTTACAGCCAGTAGCTAGGGCAAGCGAGGATTGGAGGGGCTAACCCCACCTGCGGATGCCTAAAAAGAGAGTCACTGACTCCAATGTTATGGTGAAACCCAAAATTAGGACACAGTCCTTGCAATTGCACTGCCAGTAGATCTTCAATGCTGGGCAATCTCTTTGGCTGTGATAGAGGGTACACTCTGTTTGCCATCAATGCCAACAATGGACATCTAGCAGCAGCCCAAGGGAGTGAAGATTGTCAGGAGTGTGATACCAGGAGTACACTACCTTGTTTTGAATTAACAAGTTATGAGAAATCAGAGCAGTTTTTGCTAGCATCTAACATTTGCTCCACTCCTGTTCTGATATCGGCCTGTTAATGGAACTTTCCCATTGTTGCCAAGCTTTTTGCGACTGGTCAGGTATAGAGTCTATAATAGTGCAGAGTGTCCTGCTGCCCCCCCCATATGCTGACACCAGGCTGATATAGGTGACTGCAAAGGAGAAGGGCCAGTGTTAAACTGCAGGAGAGGATACAGGAGTAAACTGAGTTGACAGACCTCTAGAAGTCATGCTTTTAGAGGCCATACCTCTGCTGTAAATTGTGAAACACATCCAGGGTATGAGACCCCAGAGTAAAAAAAGTCCTGAACCTGATATATGCTGTCCTTCACCAGTACTGTCATTGAATAGCTTTGTGTTCTATTGTAAAAAGTGTATTCCCACACAGGAGTGCCCAACATATAGGGGTTAGAGGGAGTTTTAGAAGCTTTGATAGCTGTTGCTAAACTGATGCTCTACACGTGGGCCAGTGCCATAAAGCAGCAGGTGGGCTGGCATAGAACAACAAATCTGGGGCCATATCCATGTAGAGGTGATGTTCCATGTCCAACCAGAGTGGCATCAGGGAAAGGGAGGGAAGGAACCATTTAATGGTTTGAGCCCCCAAGAAGAATAGGTGGTAAGCATAGATCCAAGGACGTTTCCAGCCACTCGTTTCCCAGTCAGAACACAGCTTGGCTCTGTTATATCTGGCAGCCTTAGATTCCCACATGAATTTACCAATTAAATCAACTATTTTGGCATAGCAAGAGGAAGAGGGAGGACAGCAGGCAGGTGTGACAACTGGTGTACCAGCTTTGGAGTGGCAATCATCTGGATCATTGAGATTTTGCCCGCCAATGAGAGGTTCAGCTGCAGCCATCTGCTACAGTCCCCTTGAAGTTCTGCTAGAAGGGGGGGACAGGTTTAGTCTACCAGCTCTGACAAATCTGCAGCCAACAGGATGACCAAATAGTAACTGGCCTGTGGGGACTAGCCGAGATTCAAAAGAGTATAGGGCTGTTGGGGGCAACTGTTAGGCAGTGGGACAACCTCAGTTTTGGATGGGTTTACTTTAAGCCCTGATATCTTCTGAAACTGTATGAGGGTGTTTAGAAGTGGACGAATACCCATGGAGTGTCCAATAGAAGTACTAACAGATCATCTGCATAGCACTTCATGTGGTATTTAGCCCCTACCAGTTTGATTCCAGACAGTAGTGGGAGAGAACTTATGACAATAGCCAGAGGCTCTATTGCCAACACAAATAAGAAGGGGGAGGAGGGGGCATCCCTGCCTGGTAACCTTATGCAATGGAATGAGGAGGACAAAATATTATCAGTCAGAACTTGAGCTTCTGGGCTAGTGTAAAGAGCCTGAATCCAGGCCTGGTATCGGAGATGAAAGCCTGTCCTTTACAGGACATCGATTAAGTAATTCTACTCCATGGAATCAAATGCCTTTTTAAAATCAATGGCAATAGTCACAGCTGGAATGGGATTAACCTTCACTGCCTGGAAAATGCTGAAGAGGGAATGAAGGTGGTCAGTGCTCAACCTGCACTTTACAAAGCCCACCTGAGAAGGGTGTAATATATCAGATCCCTTCAAGACATGATACTGAGGCATTCACTAGAATTTTCACACCTGCATTAATTAAAGATAAGGGGCGTTAGCTGGTCTGGTTAGGCAAGTTCTTACTCTCCTTTGGTAGGATAGTGTTGACTGATTCATTAGTTCATGGGAGGGAGTTTCCCACTATCCAAGGATTCCACAAACGTTAAGCAGACAGCCTGGCTGACATGCTTTGTCAAATGCTGGTACAGGTCCACAGGAAGACCATCCCCCCAGGGGCCTTAAGCTTTTTCATGGAATGAATTGCTGCCGTAGGTTCTAGGGAAGTAATCAGGGTTTCCAGATTCTGAAGCTAAGCCTGAATAATTTTAGGGATGCAGGGATTTGCAAAGAAATCTGCAAGAAGGCTTTGATCCACCTTGCCTTGGGAAGTATACTGGGAGATAAAAAAGGCCCCATGATGGTACTGATATCAGGGGCCCCATGAGAAAGATGGCTCCTTTTGCATTCTGCAAAGCCAGGATGTAGCATTCCGCCCACATTTTCCAACAATGTTATGCCAACCAACCAACAAGTCAGTTTTTCTTGCCCTTCCCAGAACCTGTGATGGTACTTAAAAAGAGCCAACTCTGCTCTGTGGAAGGGCAGAGTGTTCAATTTTAGTTTGATACCCAGAATCTCAGCATGTCTCTCCCACCAACTCCTGTCCAAAGGGGATGGTTTAATAGCATTGTCTAACTCAGCCAACTTCTGTATGAGAGCCGTAAATTCATCTACTTAAGCCTTCTGTCTGTTGGAGGTATAGTGCATTATGTATCCCCATAGGGTGGCTTTTTCTACTTCCCATAACATGGCACAAAAGAATTCCCCTGTGTCATTAGTTTTAAAGCAGACTTCCATAGCCTGGGTGGCTCATTCTAGGAAGGCCTTATCTTTCAAAAGTTTGGTATCTGGATGCCAAGAGGATGACTTTTGTTTAGCTGGGCCCAAAACCAGAAGAAGGGACACAGATGCATGATCTGACAGGGCAATCAGCTCAATATCTGACTTCAAACAGCATGTATACTATATGGGGAGGCTAGCCAGAAGGATGGGGGAAATTAAGGAGTACTGTAAACCCCATCTCCTTGGTGAAAGATGTGCCAGACAGCAGATGAGAGTTCATTCATCAACCAATGCACTATAGCAGCAGAACAGGAATGGGCCTCCTGCTCTGATGCTGAATGGGTCTACCAGAGAGTCTATAGTGAGATTAAAATTGCCCCTTAAGAGGCAGGGGATCCCCCCTTCCATAAAATCTGCCACTACCCGAGTAATCACAGTTAAAAGGCAGAGTTTGGACCATATATCAAACCCACCATCAGGGACCCTCTGGGGTGGAAATTTTAAACAAAGGCCAGTCACCTAGCACATCAGAAAGCTGCATCTGGATTGTACATTTCAGTGATTTGTATAATAGAATGAACACTCCATGTTTAGCCAGTGGAGGAGCACATCCATGGGCCTCCATACCCACCCACTCCCAATAGTTTCTTAACTTCTCCTGCTGTCAGGATTTTTTTTCCTGCAACAAGGCCACTTTATAAACTTAAATTTACATAGATGTACCAACACTGCTTTAAGTTTAATAGGAATGTTCAAACTATGGACATTTCAAGTGTGATAGGAAATATTAGCCATCTCCTCCACCTCCGGCCCTACCCACTGCCAGAGTCTGCCTTCTAAGGAGCCCAAGTTGGAGTCAGGCTACCCTCCCATGGCAGGTTAAACTGGGGGTGCTAGCAGCAAGGGGGGGGGATTACGAGAACAACAGACTGTAGTGGATTTCAGGTGGGCAGGCTTAAAGGATGGGATGCCTGAGAAAGTTCCCCCCAATCCATGACCAGAGGGAAAAAAAGTCGACAAAAAAAAAAAAGAAGGATAACCCAGAGAGGGGCTATGGTGTCTAGTATCTAGGAGCCAAGCATTTTGCTATGGGCTGGGAAGGCTCCCAAGTCAACAAAAACTCCCGACCTAGGATGTGATGACTGTGGGATACCACGTAAGCCAAAGAAGTAAAACACTAGGTTAGTACTGCCACAGTTGGCAGACTAAGGTCAGAGGCAAAATCAACACCTTATAAGATCCGGAGTAGGCCCAGCCATAATCTCCCCTCCCCCCAAATCAGAACCATCATTGGAAGTAACAATATTTTTCATCAGATCTGTGATTCAGTAATAAACATACACGCTGAAAAACATTACAAAATGTAACATAAAACTACAGATCACACAGAGGCCAGCAGATGCAAATAGTGCTCCAAATGGAGGTCAGCTTGACTCTCCAGCAAGCAATGAATTGCAAAGAGGGCTGCCTTATTGTTCTCAGTCAATTCTTTTTTATTAACAAGATTTTTTATTTAGCAGTACATTACTCCAGAGCTTTCCGGCAATATATTACCACTTGCTTCATCAAAAACATCATCGCCTCCCAGAAACCTGACAAGCTGGCCCTACTGTCAAAACCTGCTCACTTTGCCTATCCCCTGAGATCCGCTGATAAGTCCTACCTTGCCCAACCTAAGTGTAACACAAAATGGGTGAAAATGCCTTCCTGTTAGTGCTCCAGATCTCTGGAATTCCCTTCAACTGGCACTCAGGACCTTCCAAACCCTCCAGAGTTTTAAGCAGGAACTCCATAAGGTACTTGCCAGTTCTGAACTCTGCTCCTGTGGTGGGTGTACCCACTCACTTGCCTGACCCTCTAACTATTGCCCTGGCACTTGTTCCTAGCCTGATCTCCCAGAGCTTTACCTGAACCATTAATTTCCATTGCACTTACATGCTATTTATACAGCGTTGATAATGTCATGTACAGGGGCTCTGATCGGTAGAATATTTGCCTATGCCACTATACTGTGTTACGTTTGTATTGTTCCATGCCTGACTCTGGCTTCATTTTGTTGTTACCTGACTATATGATTTTGGCTAATTGTACTGCTTGTTGTCTCCTGATTTATTCTTTGTAGTCAGTGTTGTTTTTCCACCCATTTTATAGTACGTAACCTCCCAGGCGGTGCCCGAAAATATGCAGCTTTACTGTCTAGCGCACCTACTCAGTCAACAAAAACTAACTAAATAAATACATGCAGAAACTGTGTAGTCAAGTAAAGGTATACAGGTAAATTGAGCGCAAATGTATTAGAAAATATACTGAACCTTGCAAAACATTATACATGTATGTGGATCCTAACATCTAGATCCAGGAAATGACAATACTAATAACAAATAAAGAACTAGAAATAAAATGGATTGAAAAAAATAACTTAAAACCACAATATAGTGCAAGTCTATGTCATAATAGTTACGGTTTCTTGATACATTGGAACTGACTAATTAGGACAGATACACTTTTACATCTCCAGGATAACCCAGGGCTACCAATAAATCATAGGAACCTCTAATAGTATGCTGGGTAGTTGAGAAGCCCCCCGCCCCATATGAGGAGGGATATAAGCCTGAACAGACTCTGCTTTGTGCACGTAGGGCAGATAGGGATGAATCCTTGGTCTGGTGGGATGAGGAGGGGCCATAAGCCTCCCATACCTTTGGGAGGTTGCAACAGTTGAAGGTCAAGAATGGAGTCAAAATGTTCTCATATTTTATCCCTCATCCCCCTAGCAATGCCCTCCATTGTTCAACTGATAAGGTTTCTAGAAAGTGACATTTTTGTAGCATTAGTCTTTTGGTCTCCACCAAGGCTGTCATCAACCATGTGTAGTGGTGTTTGCGGATGGCTTGGTTTGTTGGAGAAACACTCAGGAGCCAGGAAGCAGGGATGTCGGGTAACCTGTACCCCAGTATGAATTTGTAGATAGTATCTGCTTTGCCTTTCTTGAGACAGAGCCAGTGCTGGATTGGAGAGACCTTGGAGGGGTAAGTTTGCTCCCTGTCTCCCTTATGGACAGAAGAGATGGTATTTCTAATCTGTAGGTTCCTCCAGTGATTTCTTTGGGGAAGTTGGTACTTTTCTTTCAGGTGTTGTTGAAGTGTCTGTATACATGGTGCCTTGGACTAGGAAGTCTTGCATCAGCCATATACCTTGTGTGTGCTAGGAGGGCTGGTCCACTGCTTTCTTTTCTATCTGGATCAGAGGATTGAGTCAGAAGGGACAGAGGGCAGGCAGTGTTAGCGGTGTTCTTGATACTATGCACAATGCTTTCCAGACCTTAACAGAGCCCTGGACTGGTGGGAGGAAGATTCTGGAAGGGTTATTGTGCCACACACAGCATATTACTTGGATGGGATCCACCCATGGCTTCTGTTTCCACCCTGAGCAATGGTGGGGTATCAAGGGATGGAGTTCACAACCAGTACAGTGTTTTGGCCCCTAAACATGCATAGTGGTACCCTTGAAGATACAGGAAGCCCTACCCCCAATCCTTCAGTGTGTGTGTACAGCTTTTGTTTGCTAAATTTTGGGAGTTATCCCTCCCACAGAAAGTCCTCATCAGTGCGCATCTATTTTGGAGAACAATTGCTGTGGGATCACCATGGGGAGATGTAGTAGGCAATGCTATAATTTTGGAACAGAGATGAGCTTATGTGCTACTATCTTGCCTACCATTGACAAGCTGAGTGTTTTCATCTCTCTATCTCCACTTTAACTTTAGACAGTAGCAGGGTTACATTGGCTGGCACATATTTAGATGTGTCAGGCAGGAGTCAGATACCCAGGTAGGTGATCCTCTGTGGTGCCAATTTCATACCCATGGCTTCAAATAGAGCTTTAATGTTTGAATAGAATAGGGGCAAAACCTCCATTTTATTTTGGTTCATTTTAGTTCCTGAGACTTTAGAACATCTACAGTATGTATAGTTTTCATGAAAAGGGCTAGAGACCCTGAAGCATCCTGTGTCAAGAGGAGCAAGTTATCTGTATATAACATAACTGATTTTTTGGTTACCTGTGTCATACCTGAGATTTCCTTGTGTTGTCTAAGGGCTATAACTAGGGGTTTTAATGCTAAAACAAAAATCAAGTGATACTAGCCATCCCTGGCATGTTCCCTCTTGAACTGGAAAGGGGTTTGAGACCATGGAGTTGGGGAGAGTTATATGGAGTTCTGATCCATGAGATGAATTTGTCCCTAAAATCCATCTGCTGTAGTAGCTGGAGAAGGTAGCACAACTCCACTGAACCAAAAGCTTTTTTGAAGTCGATTGCAATCACCTCTGCTGGGGAGGGGCCACATCCCTTTCACAAGAAAATAGTAGCCAGGGAGTGGAGATGGTCTACGTTTAGTCTCCCTTTGATTAACCGCACCTGAGAGGGATGAAATAGGGTTGGTAGAAGGCCTTTAAGATGGTTGGCCAGGGCTTTCACAAGGATTTTTGCATCTACTGTACATTAATAAGTGCTATGGGCCTGTAGTGGGTGGGTTTAGTATGACCCTTATCCTGCTTTGGCAGGACTATGATCACCACTTCTTGAGGGGTGGGAGGGAGCAGGGATGTTTGATTGGTTTCCAGATACACCCTCTGCAGTATGAGGCACACAGATTTTGACACCAGTTGCAGAAAGTAAGCCAGAAACCCATCTCTGCCTGCTGCTTTGTTATGGTTTAGTTCAGATAATGCCAGCTCTGTCTTGACTAGGGTCAGCAGTGCCTTCAGTTTGGCAGAGGACTCTGGGGGTGAAAGAAGGTTAGTCCAGCCCTCCCAAGAATGTTGTAATCCCTTCTTGATTGGAAGGGTTGGGTGAAGCATAGAGAGATTCGTAGAAGGAGTGCATAACCTTGTTAATACCTTCTGGGGTCCTTTGGATGGTGTCAGTCTTATCTCTTAAAAAAGGCTATGTGCCTCTCTGCCTGCTGTTGATGAAAATGGTAGGCCATGATCCTGCCCACATGCTTACCACCTTCTCAGTATTTATGTTGGGGTCTGATTATGGCCAGCTCTGCTTTGCAGGTCATCAGCTCATTTAATTTGATCTTGGTTACCAACAGATTAGCTTTGACATGTTGCATGATGATCCCCTGAAGAGATACTTTGATTCGAGCTTCCATTTGTTTAAGGCTGGCTGACAAAGTGACATATTCATTCTCTCCACCTCCGGGTGGTGTAGGCCATGATCTGACCTCTCACATGCACCTTAAATGCTTCTCATAGGGATGCTGAGGATGTGTCTCCTGTGTCATTGAGGGTGAAGTATTCCCCCAAGGTCTTAATGACCCAGGTCTGGAACTCCTTGCCAACCAGCAAAAGTGGGTTTAGTTACCATGAATGACATTGTGTTGCCATTTGACTCCAAACCAGGGATAAAGAGACTGGAGCATGGTCTGACAAATGCCAGCTTCCAATGTCATATGCTGTAATCTTTTGGATTTGATGAGACCCCAGCCCTAGGTCTAACCTGCTACCGCAAAGAGGTACCAAAGAGTGGCATGAGTAATCCCTAACTGAGTGTTGGTACAGTTACCACAGATCAACTGTGGAATGCTCCTGCATGAGTGTCTTCAGTGCCACCACTTCCCTGGGATGTGCCTCAGCTTTGCCAGAGCTACAATCCAAGTCTGTCTCCAGTATCAAATTAAAATATCCTGCTAATATTAGCAGTGTGTTGGGAGGCCTAAATCTGGTGATTATTTAATTGGTGGAAATATTCTGGTCAGTCTATGTTAGGGGGTGCACACATTCCCCAAAGTCACTTCCCCCTCATGTGTCTGGATATGTGCCAATAGCCACCTCCCCACCCTGTCACTAGTTAAGAAGATTAATATCCATGGGAGCAATTTGTGTACAGAGATTGACACCCCTGATTTTGTGGCCTTGGGTGAACTATGGATTTCAGTTCTCTGACTAATTTTTTGACCTTCCTCAGCAAGCAGCTTTGTTTCCTGCAGAAATGCTATAGAAGCTTTCAATTTTTTGAGCAATGTCAGTACCTTCTTTATTTTCATTACTGAGCTGAGACCTGTAACATTCCATCTCACACAGGTAAAGTCAGCCATCAGGGTGACTCCAGCATGTATACTGGTCAGATATCTTTCAAAGTTGGCAACACTCCTGGCCCAATAACAGCGGTCATCTGTGACCCTCCTTATGCAGACTGTCAAATGGAGCCCTTCCTAGCCATTTTGTACCCATTACCCTCTATGTCCAAGCAACATCCAGACTTGCTGGCATAGTAACAATTATAACTTTTTAACTGCATACAAACCCTCCCATTAAATAAGTATGTAGGGGTAGGTAGCTCAAGTCTCACTAGAATGAGCCTGACTGGAAAAATCATACACCTTTGGTTGCATTACTATTCTGTACACTGTACCAGTGGACAGGGTGTGCTTGTAGGGTATGGATGGTTTGTAACTACTTGACTGAGTATGAGCTGGGTGCTAAGTGTGTCCCAATGCTCACCAGGCAAGTGGGGGTGTCTAATTTGGACCAATAGACAGAGAGGAAGGTATCTCTGTCAATATATAAAGGGGCCTCCCAATCCCTGACTAGGGAGGAAGGCAGAATTAGCTACCCTTGCTCAGTAGCATATCTCAATAGAACATAAGAAAGACTTTGTGCACCACTACAGGGGAGTAATATCTATGTATGGTGTCAGCCACAAGTGTCCAATTTTTGGTAAACAGTGCTGCCTTTGTTTGGTGCGGAGGAGTAAGCAGATCAAGGAAATAAGAGGGGAAGAGTAAGATAGGCTGCTGCAAACCTGTCCCCAGTTTCTGTCTGGCCCCAGGGATACCACTTCTCTGCCTCGACCCAGTCAGATTGCAAATGCTGAGGGCTCTCCAACCTCCTGGTACTTATGTTGGTGGCCTTGCTACAGTTACTCTGGGGCATGGAGTGCCCTGTATCTTCCTAGCTCCCCAGGATGCCAGGAAACTGTGTAATGATGCAGGTAACTCCCAGCACCCTCAGCACTACCAGTGTCTCATGTCTGGCTTTTGACCTACTTTAAGCTGCAAGCCATGTGGTTTCCCACTGAGGTTGGTTAATTCATGATCATGCTTGTCCTTTTAACCCATCACCTCAGGCCACAGCTTTGTCTGTGCTCTGGGGGTGTAAATCTAAGGAAGAATTACATGCTCTGATGTGGGTGTGGCCCCTCTCTATCAGAACCCGATGACTCACCAAATCACTGAGAGGAGCAAGGAGGTTGCTGTCATTGCCTGTGGTATGGGGAACGAGGGGAGGGGATTTATTGGGAGGAGTGTAGCACCTTCTTACTCCATACCGAATGTCCTCCAACATCTTCTCTTGCTCAAGATGGCTAAATAGTGGACAGACCTGGTCCAAAAAAATGAAATAGCCAGTTAAATGGGGGAGGTGCACTGCATTTACCAGCTCAAGGGGGCACAACAGTGGACCAATGTATTGAAGCTTAACTACTCATGCAGAGGTTGAATACAGACTGTAGGAATGAGTAGAGAGTGGTCTGTGTTCTCCATGCCACTGGGCAAAAAGTCCCCAGGGGATTCAAACTTAGGTTCCACTGAGGGCATGAAAACAAGACCATGTATCCAACATAATACATTTCAAGGCCAGGTATCTAAAACAATACACTTCAAGGCCATCTATCTAGTACAATGCATTTCAACACCTCTGAACACAAGATCCAGAAAAAAGAGATGATTTGATATCTTTTATTGGACCAACATAGATGTTACAAAAGGAAATAGAAACATAGAATTTGATGGCAGATAAGGACCGCTCAGCCCACCTAGTCTGCCCTTTTCCCTACCTAATGGATAAACTGCAGATCCAAGTTAACCAACAGCCTAATTCTTCCTACCCCCCACTAGAACTGCCTCATGTCTGTCCCGTGCATTCTTGAATTCCCCCATTGTTTTTGACTCCATGACCTCCTCAGGAAGGCTGTTCCATGCATCCACAACTCTCTCCATAAAAAAATACTTCCTCACATTACCTCTGAGCTGTCTCCCCTCTATCTTCAAATTGTGCCCCCTTATTCTTGCACATCTCTTTTTCTGAAAGATGCTACCCTCTTGGACTTTGTTGATTCTCTTGAGGTACTTGAACGTTTCTGTCATGCCCTCCCTCTCTCTCCTTTCCTCAAGGGTATACATATTAAGCTTCTTTGGTCTCTCTTCATGTGTCTTCTGGTGCAGACCCTGCACCATTTTGGTTGCCATCCTCTGGACAGCCTCTGTCATGTCTTTGTCTTTGCAGAGATGGGGTCTCCAGAACTGCACGCAGTACACCAGATGGGGTCTCACCAACTGTCTGTACAGGTGGATGACAACTTCCTGTTTTCTACTGGTGATGCCTCTTCCTATGCATCCCAGTATCCCCCCAGTCCTTCTTACTGTCTTTTCACATTGCTTGCCCACCTTTAGCTCATCCGATATAACTACCCCCGGGTCCCTTTCCATTTTTGTTGTTGTCAGTATCTCACCCCTTCCCCATTGTGTACTGTTCCCCTGGGTTTTTGTTTCCCAGGTGCATTACTTTGCATTTCTTTGTGTTGAATCTAAGCTGCCATACATCTGACCCTTCCTCCAATCTTGCCAAGTCGGTTCTCATCCTTTCCACTCCACCTTGTGTATCAACCCTGTTGCAGATCTTTGTTTCGTCTACAAAGAGACATACTGTTCCTTCCAGTCCCTCTGCAATGTCACTTATAAAGACATTCAAAAGGACCTGACACAGTACTGAACCCCACTAGTAACCCCCCCTTTCTTCACTGTGGACTCTGTTTACTATTACCCTCTGCATTCTGTTGTCTAGCCAATTTTTTAACCAGGCTACCACCCTGGGACCCTCTCCCAGGCTGGCTAATTTGTTTATTAATCTTTTGTGTGGGACTGTGTCAAATGCTTTGCTAAAGTCTAGGTAGGCCATGTCCACAGCCCCTCCCTGGTTTACCACTTTGGTCGCCCAGTCAAAGAAATCAATTAGATTCATCTGACATGACCTTCCCACTGTGAATCCATGCTGCCTTGGGTCCTGTGCCCCACTGGCCTCTAGGTACTCAATAATTCTTTCTTTCAGAAGTGATTCCATCATTTTCCCTACCACTGAGGTCAAACTGATAGGTTTGTAGTTTCTTGCCTCTGTCTTGCTCCCACTTTTGTGAAGGGGAATCATATCCACCCTCCTCCAGTCCTCAGGTACCACACCATCCTCCCATGATTTGTTAAAAAGGGTAGTCAATGATGTTACTAGTTCTTCCCTTAGTTCTTTTAGAATTCTGGGGTGAATCCCATCAGGCCCATTGCTTTGTCCACCTTCAGTTTTAGGAGTTCTTTCAGAACCCTTTCTTCTGTGAAAGGGCTGATATTGACCCCCCCAACCAGAGTGCTTCTATTGACTGTATTACATACCTCCCCCCCTCCTCTTCCTTTGTGAATATGGGTGCTTTACACCTCTGAACAAACATGTAAAGGATATTTATTCTATAAACAGTTACCAATGTCTGTTGCTGGTAAATAGAGCTTAGGATTGCTGAAGCAAGCTTCAGACAGCTTTCCTTAAACGTCATGGTCCGTTTAATTTGGATGTGGGTGAGTACCATTAAAATATCCCTTTGGCAAGGAGTCTCATGATTGAAAGGTCCTGCTGCCCCTTTGTCTCTCCAGCATTTGAACTGCTAGCTAGGCAGCATGATCATGCGTGAGGGCATCAGCTTGAAATAGAAAGAATGAGTCAGGGAAAGTGAAAGAGCTTGTTTCTTCAGCCAGAAGAAAGGGAAGAGAAGGCTGGCACACAAGCTTCCTTTCCTAGCTGGCATAGTGGCCTTCAGATGAGGAAGGCCTTTAAAAGTGGACACAACACTCTTGAAACCCAAGTCAGGCTGTTAGCTCATCTTCCAGAGTTAGGAGACAGACTGGTGACATGGAAAAAAAGAGATAAAGGCCAAGAGTTAAATATCACGCAGCCCCTTCCAGGCCCAGTCACTGCAGTTTCCACAGAGGCTACGATGATCTTGATGCTGGCTGTAGCCAGGCAGGATATAACCCAGTGTGCAGAGGGGCAGCAGACTGGCTGGCCAGGAACTCCAGCTTGCTGTCCGAAGAGCTAGCTTACCACACCCCAGTCCAATTTTTATCTCATGGGTATTGAACATGGGGAATTACATCATACTATAGCTGTAATGGCACACAATCTGACAGGGGTTAGAAATTATACTTATCAGTGGGCCTCAGTCTCCATAACTCCTAAGCAACATTATAAGAATAGTGCCCTATCAACTCCAGCCTGAATTAAGCAATAATGACTGAAGAAACATTCATTTCCTAGAGATTAATGACTGGCTGGGGGGAAGGGTAGCTCAAGGTGCAGCCGAAGGCCGCCTTCTCCCAGCCGGTTGTTAATCTTGAGGAAATGACTGGCTCTGAGGTCATTATTGCAACTATAAGTCTAATTGCAATAATGTCTTCTTTTTTTAGGAGATTTACTTGCTTTTTCTATGGTGGCAGTGGGAGCTGTGACAGTGGGAAGCGGAGAGTGGATGCCGCGCCCGTCACTTCTTAGAGATTTCAGACTGGCATGGCAACCAATCACAGACAGTGCTGCCACCATGAATAATTAATTAGATTTATAATCATGGATATGGATTGCCCAGATGAGGGATGCTCAAGCACTCAGGCCAAAACAAACAACCAGACTGTGTAGACCTGACCAAAGGTACAAACACCACTGAGACTGCTGATAGGTTTGATGTAATACTGGAAATAGGAAGTCTAGTGTAACAGAGCCGATAGATTGCCCTATGGATCTTATGCTATCAAAGGGTGGCTAGTTCAAATCCACAGCAACAGCAACTGCAAGGAGCAGGCTGCACTCACATCCTCAAAACAAGACTAATGATGGAGGGGGTGATTGTTCACTCAAGAGACCAGACAGAGCTAAAATATAAGGAGTGCTACATAACCTGGTAACAATTGGTATAATTTATTTTATCATTTATTTATTTATTTATTTCAAAACTTTCACCAGGAAACACATACTGAGTTGAAAAATAGCTAATTTCCTGATGTGTCCTGGGGAGGGGAAAGTGGGGTGTAAGAACGACATAGAACAATAACTTATACAATAAAACATAATACAGTGTTATAAATCAAACTGTACAAAATGTGGTTTACATGGAAAGGGCAGGGCATCTGCCCCATGGAATCAAGCAGGAGTATATTACAGTGGTGAGGGTACCCGGGGAATGGGGCACTGTACGGAGGAGCACAGATGGGGGGAGGAAGGGAAAAGTGTAGAGCAAGTGCGGGAGGAAGAAGAGAGGGAGGAGGATTAGTGAGGGGAGGGACAAAGAGGAGGAGAAGGGGAGAGAGTAAATTGAGGAGTGGGGAAGGGCTATGAATCAAGGGTAGGCAAAGGAGGGAGTGGTGTGGTTATGGAGCACAGAGGAGAGAGAGAGAGAGAGGGAGAGAGATCATTTGGAGGAGGTGAAGTGAATGGTTAGGGGAAGACATTTCCAAAGTTTAGGAAAGTGGAAAGAGAAGACAGCGTGTCCAGCAAAGGATTTGTGGGAGGGAAGCATGAAGGAGCGATAGCCAGAGTTACAGAGGGTGTTAGAGAGGGTGGGGGAGAGAAGACAGCTAAGGTAAGGGGGAGGAAGGCCAGCCAGAATTTAGAGATAAAAGATGCTCAGTGGATTAGGCGGCAATCATCCAGGGAGGGGAGGGAGAGGGCATTGCATAAGGAACAGTGGCAAGTGTGAGGTGGGCAGTCCAAGGGAAATGGCAGAAGAAGTGAAAGAAGGGTCCAGTCTGGCCAGAGTGGACTTTGGGGCAGCACTATAGACAACATTGCCATAATCAATAATTAGAAGGATAATTTCAGTGATGATATCTCAGCGAGCAGTAAGTGGTATGCAGCTTTTATTCTTATATAGTGCGCCGAGTTTGGGATGGAGTTTTTTATGTATGGCATCCACGTGCTATGAAAAGTCGAGGTGCTAGTCTAGCCAGACCCCAAGGTACTTAAATGAGGGCATGTTGTCAATGGTGACCCCATCTAGAATGTGGAAAGAGGGGAAGGAGGGATGGGAGCCTAGAAAATCTCTGATTCGTGCCATAGGTCATGGATACCAGTTTTGGGGGCATTTAGGGATAGCTGATTTGACCTGAACCATCACTAGACATTGTCAAAATCATGTTTAAGCTTGGCCGTTAGCTCAGAAGGGGGTGGAGCCACAGGCAAAAAGACTATGTCATCTGCGTACATGTGGATGGAAGCAGATAAATAGACAGAGGGAAGGTCATTTAGGAATGTTGAGAAAAGTAGTGGGCCTAGGATGGAGCCTTGGGGGACACTGATGCAAATGGGGAGGAGGTGGGATAAGAACTCACCAGTTCTAACTGATTGAGATCTACCTACTAGGTAGGAGTGGAACCAGTTAGTAGCAGAGTCTGAGAGACCCACTGACATGAGCTTATCAAGGAGGAGAGTATGGGAAACAGTGCTGACAGCTTTAAAGGCAGAGGTCCATGCCTGTGTGGATGGAATCAATGAGCCTGATGAGGGAGGAAGTGGTGGAGTGGTGTTTGCAGAAGCCAGACTGGAAAGGGTGAAAAAAGAGGAGGAATCAATGAAGAGAGCATTGAGACAGCACTATGTGCTCCTGGAGTTTGCCAAAGTAGAGAACAGAGAGATAGGGTGATATTTGTCCAGAGTGGAGGAGTCAGCTACTTTAGGAAGGGGAATAACAATTGCATGCTTCCAGGTGCCAGGGACAGAAGCAAGAGAGAAGGAGAGGTTGAAAAGGGAGGAGATGGGGACAGCAATGGCAGGGGCTGAGAGGTGTAGGTGTTTGGGGTCAAGTTGATCAAGGCTCCTGCCTTTCAGAGGGTTGAGGGCCAGGAAGCATTGAGAGAGGTAGCAGAGGTGACTAGTGAGAAGGAGAAGGAGAAGGAGAGTGATGGAGGGGCAGGAAGGTGGGTTGGAGGAAGGAGGATGGTAGTGGGGAGTGAGCAAGGCACAGGAGGTGAAAAAAGAATTGAACTCAGAGGCCACAGAAGTATGGTCAGAAATGAGGATGTCTCCCACCTTGAGAACTGGGGAGGTGGACTGGGTAGGGGGGAAGAAGAGGGTGTGGATGACCTTTCAGAACTTGGAGGGTAGTTAAGATTTTTCTGGAAGGAGGGGGGGCATACTTAGCCTTGGCAAGTCTGGTGGCTCTTGTACAAGCACTCCTCAGGGCTCGGTACCTGTTAAGATTGACCGGTGAGCCAGAGGACTTGTAAATCATCTAGGCCAGGTCATGTGAAATGAGACAAGCCAAGAGTTCAGCTGAGATCCAGGGGCGATAGGAACCAGATGTCCTGAATTTCTGGAGGGGAGCATGCAGGTCCCAGATAGATAGAAATTTGGAGTGAAAGTATTTGAGAGCAGAGTTGATGTTGCTGGCAGCAGAGGTAGAGGACAAGTCGGTGGTTTACAAGCCACTTGTAGAGAGGATAAGTCTGATAATCAGAAAGATCAGATCTGGATAATTTTAAGGGGAACTCTGGGACGCTAAATTTTGCACACACAGTAGACCATATGGTGGTCACTGAGTGGGTCAGGGAGGGTCACAGCATCAATGATATAAGGGTGAGTGGTGAGTACCCAGTCCAGTAGTGAGTGGTTCTGGTATATATGGTTGTGATAGAGATGAATTGTGTCAGGTGCAGGTATTTAATATTTTGTCAAAGGTTTGAGTGAGAGGGGGAGCGCCAAGTAATACTGAAGTCCCCAAGGATGAGAAGTTCACCAGTGGAGGCATGAGAAGAGATAGTGGTTATGAGTTCAGTAACAGATGAGGGGGACAACTCTGGGCAGCAATAGGCACCAGCCACAAAGATAAGAACAGAGAAAGGGATGGAGAATTTGAGTAAGAACAGTACATATGCAGCAAGGGAGGGGACAGAGAGTACTGCAGTGAATTGGATGGTGGAACAGAGGTAGATGGCAACTGCATCTCTCTTCTTTGCACAGTCTTGCAGAGTGTGGGTGTAACCAGGGATAGTGATGGCTGTTGGGGATCTTAAGGGAAAGCAAGGACTCCGAAACTATCAGGACATCAGGGAGAAGGGTAACCATGAGAGGTTGCAGTAAATCAAGTTTAGGGACAAGATTTTGGATTTTAATGTGGGCCACTGGAAGGCCTCTGGAGAGGCAGGTGAGAAGGGAGTGTTCAGGGCCAGGATTAGGTTCAGTATCACCCGCTATGAGTAGCAGCAGTGAAATGAGGAGCTTGGTGGAGTCTGAGATGCACTGGTGAGACAAGGGGAGAGAAGAAGGAGAGAGAGGAGGGCAGGAAGGGAGGAGGAGGGAATTTCTGAGGGATCTAGGTGGAAACAAGAGGAAGAGGAGGGGAGGAGGGAGCAACATGGGAGCCAGGGTGAATGGGAAGGAGGTGGAGACAAGAGGAGGGGAGGAAGGTAGGAGAGGAGGCAGAGAGGAGGGAGGGAGAAAGAAGGGAGGAGCAGGAAAGCTGGCAGGAGGGAGGTAGGTTAGGGAAAATAGGGAGGGAAGGAGGGAAAGGGTGATAGACCACGTACTAGCTAAATAAGAAGTTTGTGAGCTTGACAAGAGTGAGGTGGAGGGAAGAAGAGATGGTGGCCAGGTGGAGGAGGAAGGGAAAATAGTGGAGGGGCAGGTGCAATACTGAGGGAGAGAAAGGAGGTCAAAAAGCAGTAGGAATGAGCAAAAAAAAAATAGTAGAAATGTGCAAATTCAACAAGCATTAGGTACATGCTATTTCATCAAGTAGAAGGTATGTGAAAAATGAAATAGAAGGTATGAGCAAGTTCAACAAGCAGTAAGTATGTGCAGATACTGTACGTTTAGCAGCAGATTATGAGCAAGTCAATAAGTAGGAGGTATGCGCAAATACAACAGTAGAAAGGTATGTGCAAATTCATCAGCAGAAGGTAAGTGCTAAAGTCAACGAACAGTACATATGAACAATACAACAAGCAGTAGGTATGTGCAAATGCACCTAGCAGTACGTTATGTGCAAATGAAGCAGTAGGTAAGCAGAGTACAACAAGCAGTAGGTATGTGTAAATGCAGCAAACAGTAGGTATGAGCAAATTCAACATGGAGTAGGTATGAGCAATACATCTAGCAGTAGTAGTTATGTGCAAATCATCAACAGGCAGTATGTGAAAATTCAACAAGCAGTACACGTGTTCAAATTCAACAAGCAGTAATGAATAAATTCAGAGCACACCAGGAAAATTAGTTAAGGTATGTAGGCAGAGACGCAATAAACATGGCAGTGGTGAAATAATTGACAGTAAGGGGGAAAGGATGGACTAACAACAGTATAGGACTGAAGCAGGGCATGCAGAGTTAGGCTATGGATTATAACCTGAGCATATTGGCTTCTGAACTGAGACCTAAGTTAGGTAGCAGAAAAGACAGGTGATCAGTGGGAGCATGGAACATAGTGACCAGCAGACCGGCTGACTTCTGGCTGACTCTGGCAGACAAATTCACCACCCTTAGTACAACATCCCTTTGCATGAACAGGCTGCTGCGTGGACAGTCCACTTGTGGGTATCTGACATAAGAAAGGGTCTCTAAGCCCTGATAGGATGAATGGGCTGAGGATGCACTTTTAATCAGTGGTGGGGGAAGGCAATTAGCAGTAATGGCAAAGTAACCTTTATGACCCATGGTACAGGCTGGCTGGAGTAAAACACGCTGATCAAGGGAGAAAACATCCAGCTGTATTTAAAATTTTTAAATTGGCAGTCTTTTGTTGCGCCCACCCCAAAGACCAATCCTGAAAGTCCACTGGTTGCTGGAGGGTGGCTGGAGGTGACTCTATGAGACCCTGGGCTGCTGTTCCAGCTGATGTGGCTCCATCGGGTTTTGATCAGTGATGGAGGAGGGTGATTAGCAGTAATGGCACAGTAACTCTCACAGCTCCTGGTACAGGCTGACTGGAGGAAAACACAATGGTTCAGGGAGACAAAGTCCAGCTGCATTTCAAATGTAAAATTGGTGCGCCCGCCACAAAGTCTGATCCTGAAAGTCCATTAGTTACTGGAGGGACACTGGAGGCAGCTCTATGAGACCCTTGGCTGCTGTTCCAGCTGCTGTGACTCTCTCAGGTTTTGATCAGTGATGGGGGAGTGTGATTAGCAGTAATTGCACAGCAACCCTGAACAGACATTAGTTACAAAATGCAGAATATAAAAATCCAACATAGCAAACCGGTTATGGAAACAACTCTACAGTCAGACACTGTAGTAGTAAGTATTTGCTGACAGTACCTCATAGTATTTTGCAAGTTGTAGTTAGCAAGGTAGGGATTAGTGCAGGTCCCCCTAGAGCCACTGATGGAACTGACTATCAAAGAAGCCACTCCATAGCCCAGTGTAGTCACTAAGGGGGGGGGAGTGGGAGAGACCACATACTGATGCCCACATATGGATCCCATTTAAACAACACAGTACCTCATATGTCTGAAATTCTGATTATCCTGTACAGCTCTTTGGCTAAGATTGTTTCTGCAGTGACAGCACGCTCTCTTCCAGCCACAATGACATACTAGCTGGAAGTTGTGCTGAGGCTGCGACAGTGTCCCAGTTCTTTCATACTGACTGGAGGAGAGTTCCTAGTCAAGCACAGTGCAGTATTTGGTTGGAGAGAAGAAGTCAGTGACACTGGTCACAGGGCATGAAACTTAGAGATTGTGGGAATTCCTTAACTCCCCAATGACAATGCAGGAGATTGGAAGCTGTGGCTTTTGCTATGGGAGCAGGAGTGAGGCGGTATTATAGTTTTCCTTGGTGCAGCATGATGGTGTTGCTCTCCACCCACCCTGTGCGGTAAGATCCAGTCCTCTTTTGTCTGTCTTGGTGCCTCTGGCCGACCCATGGGAGCACTTTGCAGTGGGGAATGAGGCATGTCCATGGGATTCACCTCAGGGGGACCCCATGGTGTAGATTTTGAAGCAGAAGGAGGAGGAGGAAGAGGCACCACAGTGTTTTGCAGTTTTGCCAAAAATTCATCAGCCACTTCTGTGGAAGTACAGTCAATCGATATTCCATTCAGCTGTACCCATGGAGTGGCTGGGTACTGCTTGGTAACCTTGATCCCTTTTTGTGCGAGTTGTTTACAGGGTGGGGTAAAAACTATGCAGAAGTACAGAAGTTCGGTAGACAAATCCTGAAATAAACTTATAGTATGTCAGTGCCAGCAGAGGGGGCCCCTCAGGCATGCCAGGTGGAGAAAACCACAGTAACTTGATTTGAATAGGTCTGGGCCTACCACCTGGTTGGGGCTTTGGAGTGAGAGAACAACGTTCCTGCTCTCTCTCTACCTGTGGGCAGTCTGGTGTATTGAGGAGCTCAGGGATTGTCATCTAAAGAAATCAGACGATGTCAGGCCCCTCTACACCTTCAGGGAACCTGATGAACCTGATGTTGTTTTGTTAAGCCCAGTTCTTGAGGTCATCCACCTTTTGCATCAGGTAATGGTTGGTGGAGGCCTGTTCCTGCGCATCCCCTGCCTAGTGTTCCACACTGTGTAACTGTGTTTCAGCCACTTATACCCAGGTGCTTAATTTCTTTTTTTAATACGAGTTTTTTTTTTTCTGTGTGAGTTTAGTGTTTTGAAAGGTGCTGGATTGATAGCATTGGAATCTGAAGTCCTTTATCCACATGACAGGTACAGCACAGGTGATCACAGTGCAGGTTTCCTCACACTGTCCCACCAATGTGCCTCAGCCCTGCCATGGAGGACCCACCATGTAGGTGACAGGGTAGTTCAGACTCCAAGCTCATCCAATCCGTGGCATCTCATATATGACCACAAGTAAGGGTGCCAGTTAGTGCCAGCTGTTTTGGTGGCTTTGTGATGTGGACACCTACCCACTGGGAACTGAGACCACCACAACTCATTTCACACCGAACACGGAACAGGCTTCAGGTAATAATGGCTTTCAATCAGTACTGACCTGTGCTGGATTTGAGTCTGCCTTATCCTGCAGCACTTTAGTTAACATGTCCATTATTCCCTGCAAGGGTGGTTCTGGTGCTCCCACCTGTGCCATGGGAGGAGCAGGGCAGCGAGTGGCTGGAGGATAGTGGGAGGCACGGGTTGGCTCCATGATGGGTCAAGATAAATATGCAGAGCTCAGTGCAGCAAACAAGCATCTGCAAAATAAACCTACTGAAGTGCAGGATGTCTAATACAAAATGTCAGGGTTAGGAAATTGTTGTAAATGTCCTAGTAAAAATGGATGGACAGCAATTTCAGAGGGGACAGAGCAGAGCAAAAAAAATTCAGACTGCCATCTTGGCTGTAGGCAAGCTACGCCCCACCTACAGGTAGTGCATATTGATACAGGACTTGTGGGATGTCCCTTCGAACTCATGTTCTATAAGTTTGAAGGGAACAATTAAGCACATGCACTCTGAGTTCTGCAGTCGGTGCACTCCAAAATCAGGACAGCAGAAACAAACACAAAAGGCGGCATTTCATTTGACTCCAGTAATAGCAGAATAACTTAAATGTGGTGCATAGCCCCATTTATTCAAAAGAGTAGTAAGAAAGCCCCTGCACTTTTGGCCTATGTGACCCTTCATCTGTGCGCATGGCTTACTGAACATAATATGCTCACTTTAATATAATATTTTTAAAAGGCATAATGTCCATATATGAGAAAAAGGCAGGTTATGTCAGATGCCCATCAGCAAAAAAAGTTTCTTAAAATGTATAGGAAAACATTTCATTATTATAACAAACCCCAATTATGTGAACAACAGTGATGCATATTACACTAACATTGATTAGAAACAAACATAGCACAGATAAATTTGCAATTTTGAACAGAGCTGAAATGTCGCTATTTAAATAAAAATGCTCAGTTCACACTGTCACCAACTGCTGACTACAAGGGCATAACAAATAGAAATGGTCCCATTATATATACGGTGATACATAGCACAATAACAATTCACTGACCTATGCAGCCAGTATAGTGTTATGCTTGTGCAACTGTGTTACTTTGGTTTTGGCCGTTCGCACTCTCTCTATTCCAGAGGAATTACCGTCCTGTAGTACGATGGCAAGGAACTCTTGGAGAGGGTTCCACCCCTTGAGGTGCCACGGGATGGTTCCCGTGGCTAAGGATACCTTAGGAATCCCCCCCAAAAAATGTAGTATCATCCCCAAAAAGGAGGCAACACGAAGCATAATGCAAGCAGTAACAGTGACGTTGAAGCAGTAACTGTAACGTAGTAGTAGAGAAGCACGGGCAGTTTGATAATACAATGATATGCTCAGTTGTCGTGGTAATAGCCCAGGTTTGCGTAGCATGATACTGATAGCTTGCTTTGAGAGAGGGGATCCTCAAAGGAGAGAGGGAGGGAACAGCAGGACATCCTTCACCTCCATCCAGTAACAGAACCTACCTAAAGAAACTAGGGAAAACAACTATGCTAACTAAGTGTTATGACCTGAGGCAATGGAGGAGAGAAAAAAACCCCTATGAGGAGGAAATCTCTGGGGATTTATGCTCTTCAGGTGGCATGCCTCAGACAGCCAGTTTTTGGAACCTGCTCACGAGGGAGCAATCTTAGACCTCATACTCTCAAATGGGGATAGTGAGAGGATCTCAGATCTAGAAGTGGGTAGCCATTTGGGAACAAGTGACCACCAAACAGTGTGGTTCATGATAAACTCAGCTACAGAGTCAAGCCATACAAAAGTGACGGTTCTGGACTTCTGGAGGGCTGATTTTGGCAAGATGGGAGAGTGCCTTATAAAAGCACTAGCAAACAGGCTAGAAGGAGGGGTGGAGCAACAATGGAGAAATATCAAAACTGCCATCACAGAGGCAACAAGCTTTTGTGTGAAGCAAATAAACAAATCAAAATGAAAGAAAAAGTCACTATGGTTCTCAAAAGAAGTGGCGTTGAAGGTTAGGAAGAAAAAGATAACATTTAGGAAGTATAAGAAAACACAGGAGCAGGACAGAGAACTGTACCAGTTAAGGCAGAAGAAATTAGGGACGGTAGTCAGAATAGCAAAGGCACAAACTGAGGAAAAGATAGTCAACTCTGTTAAGAAGGGGGATAAACATAGAAACATAGAAACATAGAAGTTGATGGCAGATAAGGACCGCAAGGCCCATCCAGTCTGCCCATTTCTTTTTCTACCTTATAAATGTGCCATCGACCTTTGCTCTGTCAGTGGCCTATCTATTCATAGTCATTTGTATTGCTCCCTTATGCCTATCCCATGCCTGTTTGAAGCCCTGCACTGTATTCATAGCCACCACTTCTTGTGGTAAGCCATTCCATGCATCCACCACCCTTTCTGTGAAAAAGAATTTCCTCACATTCCCCCTTAATCGGCCTCCCTCTACTCTCATGCTGTGTCCTCTTGTCCTACTATTTTTCTTATATTTAAACATGTTAGACTCTTTCACCTTGTTTATGCCCTTAAGGTGTTTGAATGCCTCGATCATATCACCTCTCTCCCTCCTTTGCTCAAGGGTATACATATTGAGCTCCGTTAATCTGTCCTCATATGTCTTCTGATGCAGTCCTGCACCATTTTGGTTGCCCTTCTCTGGACTGCCTCAATTTGGTTATTCCTTGTGAGAGGTGTGGCCTCCAATACTGCCGCAGTACTCCAGATGGAGCCTAACCAGTGTCTTGTACAGAGGGATTATTACCTCCCTCTTCGACTTGTGATACCCTACTAATACACCCTAACACCCCTAGCCTTACCTACTGCTTTAGAGGTCTGCTTGGATGATTTTAGGTCATCAGTGATGATGATGCCCAAGTCTCTTTCTTCCTTTGTGACTGCTAGCAACTCCCTCCCAGCCTATAGGTGGCTTCAGGTTTCTTTTCCCTATGTGCATGATTTTGCACTTCTTTGCATTAAATCCCAGTTGCCACTCTTCTGACCATTCTGCTAGTTTATCCAGATCTCTTCTCATTCTGCCCACCCCATCTGGATCATCTACTCTGTTGCAGATCTTGGTGTCATCTGCAAACAGACAAGTCTTACCCTCTAGTCCATCTGCAAGGTCACTAATGAAGATGTTGAAGAGGACTGGCCCCAGGACTGATCCCTGAGGTACCACTTGTGACTTGCATCTCTTCTGACTATATACCATTTACCACCACTCTCTGTTTTCTGCCCGTCAACCAGTTTGCCACCCAGTTGACCAACTTCTGACCCACGAGCCTACCCAGCTTATTTATCAATCTTCTATGTGGAACAGTGTCAAAGCTTTGCTGAAGTCAAGGTGAGCGACATCAACTGCTCCCTTGGTCCACCACTCTGGTTATCCAGTCAAAGAAATCTATGAGATTAGTTTGACAGGACCTTCCTTTGTAAACCCATGCTGTCTTGGATCCTGTGCCCTATGGATTCCAGGTGTTGCACTATCCTTTCCAAAGTGCCTCCATAATCTTGCCCACTACTGAGGTAAGACTGACGGTCTGTAGTTCCCGCCTCCTCCCTGCTACCACTCTTGTGGAGGCGGGATCACATAAACCCTTCTCCAGTCTTCTGGGACCTCTCCTGTGCTCAGAGACTCACTAAACAATTCTGCTAATGGCTCTGCTAGTTCCTCCTTTAGCTCCTTAAGTACCCTGGGATGTATGCCATCAGGTCCCATTGCCTTATCCACCCTGAGCTTAGCAAGCTGTTGTAGGACCCTTTCTTTGTGAAGGGAGTAGTGCTCACCTCCCTCCCCTGTGTCCATGATGCTGAGCTGTGGGCCTGCCCTACCTTCTTTTCAGTAAATACTGAGCAAAAGTATCTATTTAGGATAGATGCCTTTACAGAGTCCTCCTCCTCCCATGCTCCATTTTCTCCATTAAGCTAGCAATACCCCTCTGGACTTTCTCCTTTCACTAATGTATCTATAGAAAGTCTTGTCACCTTCTTTTACTGTTCGTGCTAGTGTTTCCTCAGTTTGGGACTTTGCCTGCCTTACTGCCTTACCTGCTTCCCTTAGGGCAGTTTGGTATACCTCCTATCTTCATCCTGCTGTGTTTCCTTATATTTCCTGAAGGCCAGCCTTTTGGCTCTGACCTTTTCTGCTACTGTATTTGAGAACCAAAGTGGTTTCCTTCTTCTTTGCACTTCCTTTTCTGTCTAACACAATGGGATGTTGCTTCAAGTATTGCATCCTTAATGCTTGCCCACTTTGCCTGTACCCCTCACCTGTGTTTCTTTTGCCAGGGCTAGCTTAACTCTGTTGGCCATCTTATCAAAGTCAGCTCCTCTGAAGTCCCATATTTTTGCCTTGGAATGGGATGATTTAGATGTAGTAGCCAAACTGAACCATACCATGTGATGGTCACTGGCCCCCAGGTGACCTTCTACCCGGGAGATCTGTGATCCCTTCTTTGTTAGTCAGTACTAGATCTAGGATAGCCCTGTCTCTTGTGGGTTGCTGTACCAGTTGTTTGAGGCCCTCTCCCTGCAGGGAATCCACTATGAGTCTAGTTCTGGCAGATGTTCCTGCTGGTATTGACCAATCTGTATCTGGCATGTTGAAGTCTCCCATTATCAGAACCTCCCCTTTAGCTGTCATGTTTTGTATATCTTCTAACAGTAATGTGTCTATGTCCTCCCTCTGGTCTGGGGGCCTGTAGACAACCCCAGTTCTTATGGCTGTCCCATTTCCTGTTTCCAGGGTGACCCACAGTTCTTCTGGCTCCTTTATGTGTATTCTGAATTTCTGAACCTTTTATAGGTATATCAGGGAGCGTAGAAAGACAAAGGGAGGGATAGTGAGGCTGAATAGAATGGATGGTGGGTGGGTGGGCAGAGAGTGAAAGTGAAAAAGCAGGGATACTGAATGAATACTTATGTTCAGTATTCACAAAAGAGGAAGTGGGAGAGGTGCCTATTCCAATTAACAGAAGCACTCTGGAGAGGGGGGTCGATCCCAGTCCTTTCACAGAAGAAAGGGTTCTGAAAGAATTCCTAAAACTGTAGGTGGACAAAGCAATGGGGCCAGATGGAATTCACCCCAGAATTCTGAAAGAATTAAGCAGAGAACTAGTGACACCACTGACTACCCTTTATAACAAATCATTGGCATCATAGGTATGTTCAAGCCCGAAGATTAAATCCTATCCTATAAGGCTTGCCTAGCCATAATTTAAAATATCAATTTATTATTTCCAAAGTGATAATCCAAACTACTCTTAAACTCATTCATAGTAGTACTATCCACAATATTTGTTGGGAGATTATTCATGGGAGGATGGTGTGGTACCTGAGGACTGGAAGAAGGCTGATGTGATTCCCCTTCACAAAAGTGGGAGCAAGACAGAGGCAGGAAACTACAGAGCTGTCAGTTTGACCTCTGTGGTAGGGAAAGTGATGGAATCACTTTTGAAGGAAAGAATTGTTGAGTACCTAGAGACCAGTGGGGCACAGGACCCAAGGCAGCATGGGTTCACAGCGGGAAGGTCATGTCAGATGAATCTAATTGATTTCTTTGACTGGCTGACCAAAGTAGTAGACGAGGGAGGGGCTGTGGACATGGCCTACCTAGACTTTAGCAAGGCATTTGACACAGTCCCGCACAAAAGATTAGTAGTCAAATTAACCAGCCTTGGAGTGGGTCCCAGGGTGGTAGCCTGGGTAAAACATTGGCTGAACAACAGGACAAAGAAGGTAATTGTAAATGGAGTCCACTCTGAAGAAAGAGGGGCTACTAATGGGGTTCCGCAGGGTTCAGTACTGGGTCCAGTCCTTTTTAATGTCTTTATAAGTGACATTGCAGAGGGACTGTAAAGAAAAGTATGCCTTTTTGCAGATGACACAAAGATCTGCAACAAGGTTGATACACAAGGAGGTGTGGACAGGATGAGAAGGGACTTGGCAAGGTTGGAGGAATGGTCAGAAGTATGGCAGCTTGGATTCAATGCAAAGAAGTGCAAAGTAATGCATCTGAGAAACAAAAACCCAGGGGAAGATTACACAGCAGGGGGGGAGGTAGTAACAACAAGAAAAATGAAAAGGGACCTGGGGTAATCATATCAGATGACCTTAAGGTTGGCAAGCAATGTGAGAAGGCGGTATGGAGGGCTGGGGGATACTGGGATGTATAGGGAGAGACATCACCAGCAGAACACAATAAGTTGTTATCCACCTGTACAGACAGTTGGTGAGACCCCATCTGGAGTACTGCATCCAGTTCTGGACACCCCATCTCCGCAAGGACATAGACAGGATGGAGGCAGTTCAGAGGAGGGCAACTAAAATGGTGCAGGGTCTGCAAGAGAAGCCATACGAGGAGAGACTAAAGGAGCTTAATATGTATACTCTTGAGGAATGGAGGGAGAGGGGGACATGATAAAATGTTTAAGTACCTCAGTGGAATCAACAAAGTCCAAGAGGGTAGCATCTTTCAGAAAAAGATATGTGCAAGAACAAGTGGACACAATTTAAAGATAGAGGGGGGACGGCTCAGGGGCAATGTGAGGAAGTATTTTTTCACAGAGAGGGTGGTAGACGCATGGAACAACCTTCCTGAGGAGGTTGTGGGGTCTAAAACTGTGGGAGAATTCAAGAATGCATGGGACAGACATAAGGCAATTTTTGTGGGGGGTAGGAAGAAATAGGCTGTTGGTTAAATCTGCAGCTTATCCTTTAGGTAGGGAAATGGGCAGACTAGGTGGGCCAAGCGGTCGTTATCTGTCGTCAAAGCCTATGTTTCTATGTACCATGTTGTTATGAGACGTTCCTGAGTCACACACACAGTAGCCTTATTAAGTGTCAGTTTGGTGGTATCTGCCATTTCTTGTACCTAAATCCTAATAACATTCTGCCAGCCTGCCCACCACTTACCTGCTTGCCTATCTACTGATATTAACTTTTTTGTTAAGTGTTATGTAACAGCAGTAAGGTAAGAAGTATGCTGGCCTATCTTGGTCTCCTTATTATAAATCAGTGTTTGACCCATAAACACAGCACAGCAACCCTGCTGAATTGCTTGCTCCACACAAGATAAATGATGCAGACAGCATGAGCCAAGTAATCATGCATGCTGCCGTGATTGTCATTTTCAAGTCTTGGTTGGTGTGGCAATAGCATGGCATTTATAATGTCCTTTCAATATCATTGCTGCAAACTCATACGCCAGGAGGGCTCGGAGTATCATGTCACACTGCATATTTGTGAAGAAGGTCAGGCCAGTAAAACCACATTGACCACACTGCGTAATGATACCCTGTCTGAAGATCATGATTATTTTTTAGGAGGCAAAATGAATCCTGCCTGCTGACAAAGAATAATGATGCAATGTCAATTGGTGTGTCTTTGCTGGCCTACCTGATATTTACATGTCAGGCCATCCAAGTACAGACACTCACAATGACTTACTTAATGGTGCTGCCTGTGTGTGCTGGTACTATTGATTGTCTGAGACGCATGTATTTTACTGTGTGGAATGGCTGCAAAATGTTAGTATCATGTTTTTCTGACTGAAATAATCACTACATAGTTGTTGTACTATGGAATATTAAGAGATGACAGAAAATACACAATAAAAAAACCAATGCAATATCATTGTTTTCTGTATGTTTGCTTTTAATAATGCATAACAGAGATGTTACAAAATTAAATTGAGTGGGTGCAATTCCCATGAAGCCAGCAGTTTTGCTGCTCAAAATATTTCACGAAATTGGGCAGTTCCACAAAATATTTTGTGGGTTGCAAAAGTGCAGAATTTCACCTGCTAAATATGAAATCTCACCTGATAATGGTAAAATTTTGCCCACAGGTAGCAAATTTCACCCTTTCATGGGTGAAATTTCACCATCCACAGGTGAAATTCCACATTTCACTTCCATGAGAAATTTCGCTACATGATATATTTCTCAAAATTCGGCAACTTCACACATCTGTAATGCATAACAAATATGCTAATTTCCAAAAGTGAACCCTTAGAGTCTGATTCACCTAAGATACTTGATTTTGTCTGTCTGGCATTTACCTATGCAAATGATTTGATGTTAATCTCATTGTCTAAAAAAGGCCTGCAAAAAATATGGATTTACTAGATACGAGTCCCAAAGATCCAAAATTACAAATAATTTACTCTTAAAAAAATGATTTTTGGTCAAAATCAGACCAGCATTATTGGACCAATGGAAATCAGAAATTATATTGCACAGATTCTTATGTGAACTTGGGTCTGACTTTTTCCTTGAACAGTCTCTGGTCAAAGCATATTCAAAAAATCATGGATAATACAAAAAAAAAATAAACAGTATAGCACCTCAGAAACTTTAATTACAGCTATGGTGGATTAATAGTTATACTGCTAGTGCATGTAATAAAAGCTAAGTACTTCTCGGGGATATTATATGGATCATAGTTATGGGATTTAAAAAACAGGAAAAAGCTTTGAATGCCTGATTACAAGCTCTTGAGGTCAGCAGTAGGGCTAGCTTTCTGTTGTCCTGCAGTCTATCTGAGATCAGAACTAGGCCTTATTACACCAATGCAAACACTGTATAGACTCTAGAAGAATCAATTATGGGCTGTATCTCACTATGCTAACACCGGAGAGACTTCCTTATAAGTGCTTATGTGAAAAAGAATATTGGATGCAGTTTGGATGTGGGAACCCGAATTGGCTAAAAAGTTGCAACATAACCGAGATAAATATGATATGACTGTCCTGAATAATTACATATTTTTTTTTAATATCTTTTTATCCCCTTCTATCGCTCCATCATTCCACTCCTTCGGGTTTACTCATGCTACCCAACCTGACACTGAGTCTGCCCCTAGAGTGCCCATGGGTGATGCCTACCTTTCTTCCCATCTTTTTCGTGGAGCACCCTGGCACAGCGGGGTCTGCCCATTGTTCCTGGACTGGGCTGCTGGAGGTTGGTTTCCGTTTTCTATGCTTCCCGTCCCCCCCTCCCCTGAGGACTTGACTCGGGCAAGTGCGTGCTAACGCATGCCTGCCAAGTGCCTAACAACGTCCTCCCCTCACTGACTCCAGCCCTTCTGAAGCCACCAGTGCCCCATGAGAACCTGTGCTCCCACCGGCCCCCAGGGATGTCGAGTGCATACAGCACCCCTGGTAACCCATCCCAAAGGAGGAGATCATCCGTTGGGATGCTCAATCCTCCTTCCCCCTGCCGACCCCCAATGACCTGAGTCTGTACCCGAACCTGGGTTGCCGGCTTGGTGCGAAGTGTGGCGTCCAGCGCCTCAACCCTCAGCACCCCTGGGCCGGAGCTGAATAATTATTATAAAAAATGTAACTTTAAGCTTAAAATACAAAAAGTATATTAAAACAAAGCTATGTAATTACTGGACCAAAGTGGATTTGGAAAATAATGCTACAGTACGTCAAAATATTCACAATGGTTTGAAGCTAACAATTATTGCTTTGGATACAAATACTATCTTGATGTGTTAAAAGATCATCCCCTTAGAAGTGCTTTTATCAAAGCTAAACTAGACTTATTTGACAGTAATATCTGGAGGGTTATATCTAATAAACTGCCTTCTTCTGAGCAAAATTGTAAAGGCCAACATGGAGGAAAGGAAGAGCTTACAGTATGTATGTGTCATGGTTCTGTTCCTGGCATGCCAAACCTAGGAGATTTTGGCTTGGTCCATTTATGGCTTCTATGGATAATGTAGATAAATCTCAACTTACGTCAATTTTGATTCGTACAGAAGACAAGTGGTCTATTGTTTGATTAGCTAATTAATGCAAAATCAGGAAAAAGATTATAGAGAAGCAGACAGTTTAAACTTGCCCCAAAGCATTGTACTGCTGAGTCTGATCTTTAGTTATTCTTGGAAGTAGCCCTCTTAATATCCCCAAATACTAAGTAGTAATTTTTCCTCCAGGAATATAATGTGCCTAGTCTGAGTGTTTTATTTACTAGCTCCTGTTGCCCTACTATATTTTATTCAAGATCATATGAGATTTTTTCCAAAAATACATTTTAACTGTGTAAATTATTTGTGATATAATGTGCTTGTTCATATTGTAATGACTATATAGTATATGTCGATCAATAAAATGTCTTACTACTACTACTACACTGATCATTTTCATGGCCCTGTGCTGCACCCTCTAGACAGCCTCAACTTCCTTTTTGTACTAAGGGGGCAAACCTGCATGCAGTACTCTAGGTAGAACTTTACTAGGGCATCATAAAGTGTGATGATCATGTTCCCTTCTCTGCTGGTCACTCCTCTTTTGATGCACCCTGGCATGTAACTGGCTTTCTTGATAACAGCTGCATGCTGCTTGTCCTGCTTCAGTCCCTGGTCTGTTATGACCCCAGGTCCTTTTTCTCCTTCACTGTAGCACTGTCCCCACACGCACCCTAAGCACAGCACCTTGCATTTGGATACATTGGATCTGAGGCTGCAGGAGTCAGGTCAAAGGTTTAACTTATTCAGGTCCTCAAGTGATTGTCCCTATCCTCAAGGAAGTCCACCACCCTGACTAGCTTAGTGTCATCTTCAAATATATGCAGCCTATTAGAGATCCCTAGTTCCAGACTGTTGTTAAAGATGTTGAAGAGCAGAGGCCCCAACACCAGTTCCAGAGGGACAATGCTAAGTATGCCTCTTTACTTGGAGTAGTGCACATCCACCAGTATCCTCTGCTTCCTGTTCCCAAGCCATTTAATAATCCAGAATGTGTATGTCTCTAACTAGAACCGATAACTGTGCGTACGACGCCCAGCAAATGTTTAATGCATTGGTTAGCCCAGTGATGCAGTGGTGGTATGTCAGTCTGACACCTAGGGGACCAGGATTCAGGTACAAGCCCTGGAAGTCCATGTTGGAACCAACAGAGGCTGAAACATCAAAAAAGTCAAGAGATCATCTCTTGCTGAAAGGAGGTCATGGACTGCTCTGCAACTACATACCCTTAAGATGGTGGCCACACTGGGTTAGCCATCAGGAAAGTACCTTTAGAGCAGCAGCAAAAAGCATTTAATTTGTCTTTTATTGGTGTTTTTCATATTTTTCTTTAGACTCTTTTTGTTTTCATGTTCATTTTTATCTCGTTATTTAGTTTTAGAATTTAAGGAATTTTAGTGGCAATGAGTAAGGGAACAAGTGACCTAGCTAGGTTAGGTAGCATTTTCAGGATAGCTAATTAAACTGTGCTGGAATATATATATAAATATATATATATATATATATATATATATATATACAGTTTGTGCACATAGTGGTTCCTACTTGTCCTGCTGCTCCCTGCTATTGGAGCATTTTGATCTTTTCTTGGACTGTGCTGGAGTAGCTGGTCAAGGAAGACTGGAGTGAGGAGCGAGGAAATCCCGAGTGTGTTGGAGTGTTTCAGAAATTGCTGAACTGGAGCCTGGACCCATAACATCTTTGAAGAGTATTTACGGTGGGACTTTGATTTGAGTATTATCTGCCTGAGCCTGGACAACAGATTTTTGTGAGTAGAGAGTCCCTGTGGACGGGACTTAATAAACTGTGGGGGTTGAGGGATTTTATGGGGAGGTTCTCTATTGCCTGTCAGGGAGGTGGTCTTCAGGGGGCCGAGCCTGTGAAGGAGATTCTGTATCGGCTCCATCGGAGGGCAGACAGAATCAGCTGCAGAGTCTCCTAGGCAGTCTTCGGGGTTTGGCCGGTGGGCCAATTCTGGCCTGGATGTCGTAGTGGCGGGTTTGGCTGACTAAGGAGACTACCTCCTTGAAAAAGTGCTAGGAGATCCTTTTTCTTGTATTTCCCTTGATTGGTGTCCCTCCTTGCATTTGGCCATGTCCACGATGGCTGAGGAGATGGCCGTCATTGGATAAGAGTTACAGTTGTGTTGGTCATAAAAGGGAACTGCATTAAAGAAGACCCTAAGAAGATCTTTTGAGCTGGGACAGGATTCACACCTTGGATCTTCCTAAATCTTAAATTGGGCAGAGGTTTTTATCTGGATACACAGTAATTTAAAGCAGGCAGTGACAGTGCCCTTATTGCATTTAATTTCTGCTGACTTTACTAAGTTTAATGTGATAGATTGCACTTGGCTAAGTTCTTTGGTTCATTTCCCGAAGAGGTGGGAGCTCTATGGGTTTACAAGACTGAACTGAGAGATTTAAGTGACCTTTCTTTCTAAATCTGATCACTTGCATGCTGCCATAAGAGTGTTATTTCTTTGGATTTTGGGGAGGGACCATTTTATAGTTTGTTTTATTTGTTCTTTTTAATTTAATTTAGTTATTTAAAAGGGTTGTTGTTTAGCGGTATTGGGGTTGGTGTGATTTGGGTTATTTTGGGGGGTTTATTGTCCATAAAAGATTGTGCATGTTGTGTTAAGTGTGTGATTTAGAGTTGCATAGAGAGTTGTGTGTGTTGTGTTTGTGGGCTTGGTACTTTTTGGGGGCAAGGTCTACAGAGTCAGGAAGGATGTGTCTGGGAAGGTGTGAGGGCCTGGGGCAGGCTAGGATAATGTGTGGGGCATCCCAGCTGCTCGATGTACAGACCTTGCTTAGCCTCCCAGTGTCTGCTACTATAGCTAGGTGCTGCAGGGAGGTTGAAATAGGGAGGAACTGGATGACTCGATCGGGCTGGGGTGCCCATGCACGGCGGGGGTAGCAGGATCGAAGTAGTGGGGTGTAGAAGGTGCCCTGTAATTAGACGGGTTCTAGACAGAGGCCAGACATGTTTAATTCCCATCACAAGGGTTCCCACCAGATCGATTGGGCAGGCAACTAGAGGGGCTGCACTGTCCACCAGTCCCCTGAGGGCGGTGCTTTGCAATGCCAGATCGGTCAGAAACAAGACCGCAATTATAGCCGGACTTGGTTTCTTCAGCTGATCTGGCTTGCATTACAGAGAACTGGATTGGTGATGATGCTGGCCCGGTTTTAGAGGCCGCTGTCCCATCCGGGTATACTGCAGTGCACTGCCCCAGAGTAGAACACAGGGGCGGGGGGTAGCCATCTGTTTTAGATCCGAGCTCGGCTTCACCCTACACTCAATGAGAACACCACATTCATTTGAATGTGTGGCTGTCCATGGGGGTCTGGGCGCAGATTGCTAGATTTTCCTTATTTACCGCCCTTCTGGGGCAGTGGGAGATTTCCTGCAGGAGGTGGCTGATTTCGTTGTCGGTGAAACATTGGAGGCCTCCAGATGTTTAGAGCTGGGAGAATTCAATGTTTGGGCTGACAATGAATCTTCTCAGCTTAGTTACTACTTCCTCCAGATGATGTTATCTCTGGACCTTGCGCAAGGAGTTCCCTCCATGACCCATCAGGGCAGTCACATGTTGGACCTGGTGTTCTTACTGGGGCTTGAGGTTAATGGTCTCAGGATTGATTGGGTCATTTGGTCTGATCATTGCACGATGAAGTTTTAATTTGGGGCACCCCCTGAGAGCCCTCCTCCTGCTGAGATGGTCAGCTACCGCCCTTTAAGGGGTTGGCCAGGAGGGCTTTTTGGCAGTGGCTGATCTATCTAGTGTGGACAGTGCATGCATTGGGATGTGGGTGTGGCAGTTGATGCCTATAATAAGGCATTGTCTAGTATGCTCGACTCGCTCACACCAGTCTGTGCATGACCCAGGTCTTCTCACTTGAGGTCCCCTTGGTTTGATTGGGAGCTCAAGGTGATGAAGAACTTGGGTTAGAGATTAGAGCGCTGCTGGTGGAAGTCCAGTCTGGAGGTGGATAAACTGGCCCTGCGTGTGCACTACGGTGCATACCAGGGGGTACTCAACCATAAGAAGGCAGAGTTCCTGTCCAGGGAGATTGCTGCTGGGAGGAACCTATCAACTGTGCTCTTTTGGACTGTGGACAGGCTTCTCCATCCTTCCTGTCTACAGCTGAAGGTAGCCTTTTTGGATGTATTGTGTGAGGAATTTGCTCGGTTCTTCTTGGACAGCGTGTCCGCCATCAGGTAGGGGATCTGCCAGTGGGCCAGAATTTGGCCGACAGTGGTTGCCATGGGTGTCCAGAGAGCACTCCACCTGGTTGGGGTGAGTTTAGACTGGGGGACGCCGCTGAGGTCATTGAGATTGCTTCCAAGCTCTGGCACACTTTTTGTGAGCTGGACCCGGTGTCAACTCGTTTCTTTTTTTTTTCTTATTTATTATGCCTTTTACCCCACTGTGGATGACCCAGCACCTCTGCCTGGTCATGGACCCTGACTTCCACCTCCACATGAGATCACAACCCTCTTGGATACCCCCTGGTTTGCCACCCAGGGTGAGGGTGAGACGCTGAAGCCCCTAGACAGCACCGCACACTGTAACTAGGTCCGAGGGTCAGTCCTGGAGGCTGATGAAGGTCAGGGCAGACTTCATCAAGGGTTGTCCACAGGAGTGATTTTTGGTTGCTGTACGTGAGGGGGGTGGGAATGTGCAATGATGTCCAGCGTCTGTCCCACCCCTCCAAGTCACTTCCTCATGCCGATCGCTTGTAGCACCTCTGGCCTCCACCAGGGGTCCATCAAGTATCAGACATTTGCCCCACCCTCCACCCAGAGAAGGAGAGCAGTCCCTAGGATGCTCAATCCTTATCTCCCCAGCTGGCCCTCCGACAACTCTGGTCCATTCCCGAACCCGGGTCGCCGGTGTCCCAAGCAGAAATTAAACCGCTGCACTGATAGGCAGGCCACCAACTCATTTCTTAATGGGATGTGTTGACTCCATTGGCCCGGTGTTTGCCTTGATTGTCTGGTGTTCCCTTTCAGAGGGGGTCTTTCCTGATGTCTTGAAGGAGGCATTGGTGAGACCCCTTCTGAAAAAAACATCTTTGGACCCTGACATCAAGACAGATTACCATCCCATCTCCAATCTTCCATTTTTGGGTAAGATTGTGGAGAAGGTTGTGGTGCTTCAGCTTGAGGATCATCTTGTGGCCCATGATCTATATGAGCCTCTCCAGTCTGGGTTTCATGTGAAGCATAACACAGAAGCTGCACTAGTTCAGGTGCATAATGACCTCCTTAGGGCTAAAGATCGAGGGGAAGGGACAGTTCTGGTTCTCTTTGATCTTTCTTCAGCATTTGATACTATGGACCATTGACTGTTACTTGACAGCTGACACTGTCATCTGCTCATCTGAGTCTTTTTTATCTAACAGGAGGCAGAGGGTTGTGATGGAGAATTTCTCCTCCTCCCCTGCTCTCCTGTCATGCAGAGTTCCCCTGGGTTCAGTCTTGTCGCCAATGTTGTTCACTGTGTACATGCTGCCATTGGGAGAGATCATTAGAAAGTACAGTCTGGGTTTTCATTGCTATGCTGATGACACCCAGCTGTATTTTTCCTTTGCCCCTGTAACATCCTGCACAGTGGAATTTCTTAACAGCTGCCTCACTGAGATCAATGACTGGATGGCCTCCAGCTGGTTGCGACTGAACCCCAATAAGACAGAGGTACTGGTGGTGGAGTCAAACAGAGGGCATGATAGGTTGGCCTCTGGTGCAGAGACAGGGCTTTTTCTTGGCTCTGTAACGTTGAAGGCCTCCTCTAGGGTATATGATCTTGGCATTATTCTTGACAGTGGATTGTCACTTGAGTCTCAGTTGGCATCCATTGTCCATTCCAGCTTTTACCATCTGAGAAATATTGCCAGGATAAAGCCCTTAGTTACACCACTGGACCTCCCCACCTTGGTGCATGCCTTCATGACATCCAGGCTTGACTACTGTAATGCACTCTATCTCGGTGTCTCTGGGGGTACCTTGCATCGACTGTAGCTGGTGCACAATGCAGCAGCTAGGTTGCTGACTAGATGGTCTAAGTACTGTCATATCACTCCAATGCTGTGTCAGCTGCATTGGCTGCCATTCAGGTGGAGGGTCCTCTTTAAGGTGGGTCTGCTCACCTTTAAGGCCCTACACAGCCTGGGCCCTGGTTACCTGAAGGACCTTCTCACACCTGCTGTCTTGGTCTACCCCCTCCGCTCCTCTTCTAGGGGGTCTCCTCATGATTCCCAGAACGAGGTTAAAAACAGCCAGTGACAGAACATTTAGTGTCACCACCCCCGTCCTGTGGAATTCGCTTGATCCAGCTGTTAGGCAGACCCCTTCTGTTGAGATGTTCAAGGCCCGCCTCAAGGCCTTCTTATATAATCAGGCCTTCCCAAACTGTGTTGTATATCCTTAACCTGACCTCTGAATTTGATATCTAAAATAATCTCTGGCTTCCCTCAAGCTTTTGTGGCTGTTGAGGATATTATTTTAATTTTAATGATGTTGTCATTGTTTATAGATTCTTTGTATTTGTATGTATATGGAATTTTTAATCTGTGTGGCACCCAGAGCCTCCAGGATGGGCATCTTTTAAATAAAATGTATCTTATCTTACCTACCTCCCTCCTGCTTGCTGATTGGTAAGCCACATTGGCACTGGCAATGATGGCAGCTGCTGGCCCAGCCAAAAGGAGGATGAATGTCATGTCAACTACAAACATAAGAGGGTGAGGGGAAGAAAGTAAAGCAATGGAAAAAGAATAATTAAAAATATGTTGATGTGCACCATGGAAAACATTTTGCACAGGAGGGTTTTAAATGCTGTAGAACTGGACACAGTGCCTGCTTCAACTGCATATTCAAGGGCAAATATTTTTAGTATCAGATATTCTCCCTTAAATGTACTGGCATACATAAGCATGATCTGTCATTCCAGTATGTCAGCCACAATAGCAGAATTAAAACTTTTTTGATGCAATGGTTAGTGTAGGATGGCTGTAAGAATGTTTTGGGTTAATAAGTGTGTTACTGTGTTGTGTTTTCCATCATCTCGCATCAGACATGAAGATAATGAAGGTGAATGTCTGATTGCAAGGAAGGTCAACTATCTGCCAGCTGTACTGCCTCCGGTGACTGTAAGCCAATGTTCATAGTATCTTTCTCTGTGCAGTGCAGTCATCTAATTATTTCCTTCTCCTGCTCCTTCATTTCATTGCCAGGCATTACATGAATTTGGCATTAAACATGTAGCACTCAACTTGGCCTTTCATATTGCACTTACCATACTCAACGGCTGCTGAACAGATCACTAAATTAAAGTGTGGAGGAAATATTATGTCTCCTATATTGGTGGGATTATATTAGAGTTGTTTATTGCTAGCCTGCAATGTATCTATCTGTACCACTTTAGAGAGTACCAGATAAATAGAGGGCTTCATTTTCAATGCTATTCAACCCCAGCCTTTTGTAACTATTACCTTTAATTGCAATTATGTTTATTTCTGCAGCTGGTTGGTCTAGGGAACTGAAAGGTTGCATGACTTGCCCAAGGTCACACCGTGAATATTTAACTCTAGCAGGGTTTGGACCTGCAATCTCACAGTTCCGAAGCTGGTGCTCTAACCACTAGAGTACTCTGCTTCTTCATGTCAGTTGTTATGCATATGGCTATAACTGGAATACTGAGAGAAATGATTTATGTGATGGCTGCAAAAATCAAATAGTGACTCATTCCCCCTGCAGATCTTCACAGTTTCTTTTATATCCTCTATTAATAAAGCAGAAATACAGCTTAGTGAACCATGGATTCAGTCTTCTATAATATTATGCTAAAGTCAGTTATTAATTTGTCATTAGCAACTGCAGCAGGAGATGTAAGTATAAATGTACACATGGACAACAATTTCCACTTTGCTGATGACATGGATAACACTGCTTGCAGCAATACAGTCTTGCAAGCATTGACAGATAAGATTAAGCAAGCAACCTTGAATTTCTCTTTTCAAATAAGTACACAGAAAATGAAAATGAAGGCCATTTATAAATATCACAGGTATGATGGGATTAAAATTGACTTTTAAAATACAGCACAAGTAAGGACAGTTTTTTCCTTGTGAGAGAAGGAAACTAAAGCACAGATGTCAACATCAGAATTGCAATGGCTTTTGGTGCATTCACTGAACTGGTAAAGCTATGGAGTACCAATTTACAACAGCATGCATGGTGTCACTGGAGGTGGATATGAACATCTGAAAAACATTTGGTACTATGGACTTTGTTTTGTGGCAATAAATGTAGAAGCTATGGAGGTAGACTAAAAGATGGTTTGAATTGCTAAAGAAGAACTAAGGAGTTATTAGCATGCATGAGCTAAGAAACACTGGGGAGAATATAGTATGAAAAATATATTTATACATAACAGCATTTTCATGGTGTTAGTATTGCATACTACATTTACAAAGCAAAGTCCTTCATTACAGCAGGCAATCTTGCTTTAAAGGTATCTATGCATGCTAGCTGGCCCAGTGGTGCTGAGGGCTGAGGCATTGAACGCCACACCTCGCGCCACACTGGCGACCTGTGTTCAGGAATAAGAATGGGTTGCTGTGGGTCTGATGAGAGGAGATGGATTGGGCATCCTATGGACTGCTCTCCATTTCCAGGGAGGGGGGGGATTAGAGCTGCCGGTGCTTTTCTGACCCCTAGCAGAGGCTGGGGCTCAATGGCATGGAGCTGCATCACAGGGGGGGGGGCAGCAGAAGCTTGATTGGTTCATGCACAGGAGCATGCACGGGCCCAGTTGCTGGTGTCATTGCATGGAGCACTCCTTCAAGAAGGAGAAAAAAATTGAAAACAAGGCTTCCAAAGGATGATGGGGGGGAGCCTGTGGGCCCCACACCTGGTTAGCCATGGTGCATAACGGATCCGGTTTCAGTGGGGGAAGGGCCCCCTCTGCCGATCCCACCAGAAGGAGTAATCGCTGAGGTACTTGCTCTGGCTGGTGGATGCCAGGGTGATAGGTCTAGGGCTCCCCCCAAGATTGAGAAGGATGAGGAGCAGGAGCATAAGTAAATAAAAAAATGAAGGTATATATGCATGCTGAGTGTTACAATGAAAATCCACTCAGGAAAATTTGGTTACAGCACCAATGCATACCTCCATGCTTTTCCTCCATTGCAACATAAACTTCCACAAAACAAATTAGAGGTTGTTTACAGATCCTTTCTAAAAAGCAATACAGAGCAGTATTCCTAATCCACTGTATAAGAGTACTGGATAATGCTTTGGACATGCAGTTCTAATGGTACATAGTGTCGCGTCTATGAACATTCACTGAAATGTTAGCAGAAACTAGCCCTGATAGTGTCAGAGCAGTGAAAGCATTCACATGGAGCACACCAATCCAATAATACAAGAGAGCTTTTGAGATTGACGATTTGTGGTGATGGGGCATTTCTACATTAATTTTTAAATATTGTAAGCCAGGGCTAGCCCGTCGGTGCAGTGGCTGGATTTCCGCTTGTGATACTGGCGACCTGGGTTCAGGAATGGATTCAGGTCATTGGAGGGCTGGGGGGAGAATGATCAAGCATCCCTAGGACTGCTCTCCTTCTCCAGGGGAGAGGGGGGTTATGTGCTCAGTATAGGAGCGACACCTGGCGGAGGCCGGGTTTGTCACCCTGCACCAACACAGGTCAAGAATCTCTGGGGTGGGACAGATGCTGTACATCATTGCACATCTCCACCCCAGCCTAAAGGGGACAAAACATCCATGCCTGCCATCTCAGTGAAGCCCTGCCTTTGATTAGCTGCCTGGCCAAGCTCTTCCAACCAGTTACCGATCTCATGGTACTGATGCCCTCTACAGTGCCATGACCCCTGGAGGGTAAGCCAGGGGTAACCGGGAGAGCGGGGGCTAAGTAGGAGGTGGAAGTCATGGGGGTGCCATGACCAGGGCAGAGCCCTGATGGCAAGTAGGGACAAAAAGTGATAATTAAAAAAATATATATATATTGCAAGTCAGAATCTGGCCTGATAGTTTTTAATACTTTCCAGGGGTTAGGTACTCCAGTCAATGTGATAATATGCTGCAACATATGATAAAATCTTTTTTAGCCACTTTTAGAGGTCAACACAAGAAAGTAATGTCCATAAATGAAACAAAGGGATAAATTAAAGGCCTACTGAAATGAGAAAATCTAGTTATAATCAACATTTTGGCCACAGGACTTCTTCAGGAATTATTCAGAAAAATAAGTAGTTATTAAAATATGAGATGATAGAATGGAATTGCATGGAGTGCAATTTGGTTTTCTATAGCACTATTCATACTAATAATATTCTAAAGTGATTTTCAGTCCAAGAAAGAGAGAGGAGAGAATGTTGTAATTTGCTACACAAAGATACAAACACCACAGAGCTGTATTAGAGAGAAATTACAAAGAGGTTAAGCACTTAGTGGTTACCTCACTTGTTTTCAGTCACAAAATGAGTATGTGCCAATTGTGGGGTTCAAATATGGGTATACTGGTCAACCAATGTTTGCTCAAATCACTAACCCAAACTTTTTAGTTGCTAGTAGTGTGTTATACTGGTGCGGTAATGCCACTATAATTAAGACTGAGTAGGCACTTTTATGTTAAATCATATTGTTTAGCTCTTTTTACTGTAACTCAGGAAACTTTGAAGCTAGGTACATAAGATAAGGCATGATGACTCTTTGTGGAAGGATCATGGACATGACTAATGTATTGCAAGTCAGTTTATTAGCGTTCATGTTAGCAGGGTGAAAAATAAGTCACTAATTGTTATGCTCCTTTTCTTGCTGTCCAAAAACAGATATATAAAACTCCAAGAAGATTTAAACTTAAGGGGCCCGATTCACACAGGTCGATGCAAGCTGTGCAGAATGTAGCTTGCACCAAAAGCCAGTGCAACAGGGACCCTGTGCCTGATTCACTATCAGGTAGGGTCCTGGTGGTGAAGTGCCATGGCTTGCCACAACCCTGGCACTGCACCATACAGAGGGTGAATCCTGAAGGTGTGCCACAAGCAATGGGGCAGCCATGTGGCAATAGCGCCATGGACAGCAGTCTCTGGTGGCTATCGATCCCCCTCAGTCCCGATCCCCCATTACAATTCCATAAATAATCCCTGTTAGTCTAGTGGTTCCCCCCATCCCCAGCCCTGATTCCCCATTATGAAATTTATAAATATGTATAAAAACATGTTCAAATGCTTGTGGATGTGAGCACAAATAGGTGGTGCTGGCTCAAAAAACATTCTGCAGCCTTCAGACAGGGAACCCCATTTAACATTTAGTACCACATATGGGGTAGGAGCAAGGGAACTAATATTGTTAGAAATAATCTTTCAGTACTCAGAGGCACGAAGCAATTAAAACCCCTACTGAGAACCCCCAGCAGGACTTCATTTAGGAGACCCCAGAACCTGTCTGATAAATTGGTGCATACAATAGTTATTACCCATCTGATAGAAATCAGAAAAAAGAAAATTTGGGATGTAAACCAGGTGGTAAGTGTAAAGTGTGCCATATTGTAATGAGAGGAACAGAATTCTACAACCTCATAACAGGGACCCAGAGAAAGTGAGAGGGGAAATAACATGTGGTCCTGAAGTAATAGTTTCTCTGTTATCCTGCATATGCAGTAGTTTTTATGCACAGTAGGAAGAACAAAAAGATGTTTCAGAAATCTGATTACTGAACATCTGCAGGCAACTAAAAATGAGAACTGCAACCATGCCATGGCAACGTACATAGAAATGGCATACAATAAAAATGAACATAAGGGGCCCAATTTTCAAAGGGGCTGCATCACAGCAATGGACTTGGGGCAGACGGGTTTGCCACAAGTGGCAACTTGTGGCAAACCATGCAGCAACTGCAATTTTGAAAGCTGCTTACTGCAACCCCCCCCCCACATTGCAGGTTTCTTGCAACGACACAATACTATAATGCCAGCTACCCCCTGGAGTAAATTTGCATCTGTAGGGATGGCATTTTGCGGGGCTTGGCCCAATACTTTGGTGCAAACTGCCACAAAAACAAGGCACCATCATAACTTACACCCCAGTTTGTAAAACTGGGTGCAAGTTGCGACAAACACTGGGATGCAGCTGCGGCAAATGTTGTGGAGATGCAGGGCTTGGTCAGATGCCCTGTGTCCCCCATTTGAAAATTGGTCCCAAAGTGTCAATAATTGGCAATAAACATGTGGGGATGGACATTCATGGGGAAGATTATGCTTATAAGAATAATAAAAAAGAACAAGAGTGGAATTTTTGGCTAGGCAGCTTACAGAAGCCAGGATTAAATGTTAAGTTTGAATTAAAACCTTTTTTTGAAAAATAAAAAATAAGCTGAAGATCAAGGATGAACTACCTTGATAAATGGGGGGTTACTTATTTATGATGAGAAAAGCTTACAGAACTATGTATCGTAATACATTTTTTATTTATGTACTCCTCAACAACCCCCTTCGACTCTTTTGTCTTTTGTTTTTTTCCCCCACTCGTTCCTACCTCCCCCTCCTTTAAATAGCCCATTGCTGATATTTTTCATTATGAACATTTATGGCTTCAGCCTTATTTAAATGTCTAAGTCCCTAACTATGCTAGTCATTTCATTGCTGGTATTTGGAGGGCAATAATGGAAAGTTTTTTTCAAGACTACTTTAATGCATATTATTCAACCAGTCTAGGACGACATTTATTTATTTATTTCTTCTCCATTTTAGGGGGAGATTTTTTTTGCTTATGGGACTCACATGATCATGTCTTTTTTGGTGTTGTATTCTTGAACTAAATGACACTTTTTTATGTATTTTTTGCATCTTTTGTATTATTGTTATGGTGTGTTTTGCTATTTTTGTATGTGCCTTAATATGTATTGAATGCTTAAACAGTGTGGTCAGATTAGTTCATTTAAAATGTATGCAACAAATCAAATGCTTTGATTCATGTTTAAGTCATCTATCTGAATATAAAAGTATATGAATGAATTGGGTAAGCATACCTCTGACGAAGCCCCTATCTGAGTGGGGTGAAACCTACGGTGTTTATGTTCCAGTGTTGCCTTTCCCTTACAGGTCAATCACTGAGTGTGTGCTGTATACATTACACCCTCATTCAGAGCTCAGTCAGTGGCTGGCCATGGTGGTGAGCCATGGGCTGTGCCAGTCACTGGGTCAGTTACAGGATGGGGTGAATCATGGTGGTAGGGCACTGTGGGTGGTGGTCCACTAGACCACCAGGAATATGGAACTATTGTTTAACAGTGGATCAGGGCTGGGGTGGGCCACTAAACCACCAGGGCATATAAATGTTATTTATGTTCTGACACTCATAACAAGGGATCAGAGCTGGGGGTGGCAGCCACTAGACTACCAGGGTTAGGAGATATGTTTTTATACATATTTATAAATTTTATAATGGGGGATCGGGGTTGGGGGGGCCACTAGACTAGCATGGATTATGACTGGAGTGCAGTGGTGGAGTGGGGCTGGCGGAGACCATGGCACATTGTCACATATGTCAAGACCCTCCCAGAGGACACGTCTAAGTACCCTAAGACCAGCCCTGGCTGGTCTAAGAGTATTTAGAACATTACCCTTTGGGAGGGTTTTGTGAATATTGACACGGGGCATATGGCAGCCTGCATCTGCTGCAAGCCCACTAGCACCATACCATAGCCCATTTTGTGGTGCAAGGCTTGCACATGCCCCCTTTGGTGCATGCATTAATGCAGACTGCCTTTTTGAATAGCTCCTAGGACATCTTATGGGACAAAGTGCCCCTTACATCATTTATATTTGTTGCAGGCACTAAAGTTATGAGAGAGAGACCCTTTGTAGAGCTGTGTAAACATTCTCAAGCTCGACAATGTGAACTTCTGATAAGGCAGTCTGTCAGAGGTTGCCAGTCACATACTCAAAAGAATAAAAAACAACTTACCAGCTGCAATTGTTTTTTTAAATAACCCATAAATAACCCCCTCACCCCCTTCCCTAGGCACCTCCCCTAGGCCCTAACTGAAGTTTGCATTAAAAGATGCCTCCAGAACTGATCCTTGATCCATGATTTGGGGATCAATCAAAAATCTATAACTGGCTAAATAAGTTCCCTTTATTCAAGTAAAAAAACAAAAACAGCTTGATGGCTCCTTGGCACTGAACCAGCAGCACTGGGGACATCATTCCTCTCTACTTGACCAACCCTGAAGATTCTAAATCACATACATTTAATGATGTGCCCCTTCCAACCCCAATTCCATGTGGGGAGGCAGTGTCCATATTTTCCCAGATAACTCAGTCAGTCCCCCCTCCTTCCTTAAGCCTGCTCTATTCAAGTGATAGTAGAGACACAGGAGTGAGCAGGTAGATGACCGGGATGAAGTGGGCAGAACTTCTGCATCAATAATGATGCCAGGTGACTGATCTAAAAGAGGTACTAGAGGAGAAGGTGCCAGGATAAATAACAAAGAATGCCAAGCTGGGGTTGGAAGAATGGGTCACAATGGTGACAAAAAGATTTAATTAGAATGATTAAAAAAAAAAATAATAAATTAGCCCACCTGAACGGAAAATTGTGAAACTAGATACACATCCCCTTTGTTGCTAATTTAACCCCCCCCAGTGTTGACTTTGATTTGGTGCACTAGGTGTCATCTTTGGTGATGCACACTTATACCCCATTTCTCCTAGTAAAATTCCAAAAACCTGGAGCCCATCTCCAGTACTTCTGGGAACTACTTTATTCTCCTGATGGCTTATTACAACTCTGGGGCCCACAGCACCCTCTCTCCATCTCACAGTGAATCCAACACAGAGGAACCTATCCCAAGTGTCAGTCAGCACAAGCAAAATTAAAACACCCCCACCACCACCACCATCACTTATTATGACACCAAAAACCCATGGCTGGGGCCATCAGAAACTCCTTACAAAGTATCCAGTCCCAGTTCAGACCATAGCTGGCACACTCCCTCAGTTTACCTACATTGCTGGCTGCTGTCTTAATCCCATTATCTAAAACATGCAATATGATGGACAGATGCATTTTGCACTTATTTTATTACATCACATTTTTGAGATAATGACATTTAGAGAAACAGAGGCTAGTGGTGGGAGTACACATAACACCATATAAACAGCAAGGTGGATGCCACTGAATGCTAGGAACTGCTTAGCTTTGAGCAAGATATGGGTGGAGTTGCAAATGGATGCAAGAGGCTGCTTCTTTTGGAGCAGAGTGAGGGAATGGGATGCCGCTCTTCTCCATGGACTACTTTGTATAAGGTGTGGTAAGCAAGGTGCTACTGGCTAGTAGACAATGCTTTCCATGAGGTGGGGTGAGGAATGAGATGCCTCTGGACAAAATGAACTCCTTGCCATGGGGTTGAGTGAACAGTGGGAGCCCCTGAATGCTATGGAGTGCTTTTCATTGGATTGGGTGAGTGATAGGTACCACTGGACACCAGGGACTGCTTAGCAACGTGCATGGTGAAGGCATTGAATGCATCTGGAAGCTAGGGATTGCTTGATAAGATTATGTGAGGAAAAGGGTACCACTTAGATGCTGGGGTCTGCATGACATAGCAAGGGAATAATGGACATGGTGCCACAGCACACCAGGGACTGTTTGGCACAAATACTGTGTAATGGAATGCAGTGCCACAGGATGCCAGGCACTGTATGGCATGGGGACTGGGAAAGGGGTGAGGTACCATTAGAAGACAGGGACTGCTTAGCATTGTATGGAATGAGGAAGGGGTTGCACATGATTGTTTGGTACTGGATAGTGTGAGGGCAGTGAGAGTAATAGACCACCAGGGAGTTCTTGGAACAAAAAGTATCATCAGTGCAAACTTATGTGCTTTCTTATTCATTTTTTAAAGTGGGTAATCATGTGCAAAAATAATACATTTAAGCACTGGTTAGGGGTGAAGTACAAAGCAGCAAAAGTAGGGAAACCTAGTTTTATTGCCAACGCCCTTACCAGGTAAACCTTTCCTCAGTGCTTTTGTGCTAAGGTTCTTTGAGTTTCAGATTACTTTCCTATTTTGGGTTCCACATTGACCCAAACCATTAGGACCAAAATATTGTATGTGTCTGGTTCATCCTTCCAATGGGCTGTTACACATGAAGCACATTGATGAGTCCTGTGCAGGATGAAACATGTGTCTTTGTCTCCTTCTTTCAGTTTTTTCAGAGTGTGCCAGAGATCATTTATACCATACACTCTTGCTTAAAGCAAAACCAGTCTAAACGCTGTCATGCTGATTTGCATACACTTCCCATGATACTTTGCATTATGGGAATATATGTAATTTTAAATTTCTATGAAACCTGGCTCTATTCATAGGTTATTAGGAGTCATATGAATTTAATAGGCTATTGCCCTTTGAAGAACTCTCCACCCAAGAAATCATGGGTGGAAGTCATATTTTTTCACCCAATGTATTGATCGAGTCTGAATTTGAAGATGTTGATATTTGCACTTGAGACTACATGTGGTGGCAGGCTATTCCACAGCCCCACTACCCTCTGTGTAAAGAATCTGCTTCTTGTAGTTGTTCCTATTAAGTCCCCTTTAATCTTATACCCATTACTTCTTATATTTACTCTATCCTCATTCAATGTCAAGCCGATAGTTGATCTAAGATACTCATTATTTACGGATTTGTAAGTTAGGCACAGGTCGCCTCGAGTATGCCTGTATCCAGCTGAAAATAGGTTAAGTGTCATAAGTCTTATATTATAATCTATATTTTTCAGGTGCTTTATCTTCCTGGTAACATTCCTCTGCACTCTATTGCCAGTGCTCCTTCCAGAGAACTCTTGCTTCAGTGTTTCTAAGCTGAGGTTCTTTGACATCTAGAATATTTTCCTATTTTGGGCTCCACCATGAACCAAACAAGTAAGACTAAAATATACAGTATGGCTGGCTTATGCTGGCTCTAGGCTGTTATAGACAAGACACACTGATGAGTCCTGTGGAGGATGGAACATGTTTTTGGTTTCTCTTTTCAGCTTTTGTGGAGTGTGTGAGAGTGAGAGGCAATTCAGCACAGTATCCTGTGATGATCACGAGTAAATAATAATAACTTTTAAATGTCTACATCATAATAGCGAGAATTAAATTAGTGAGCAGTACAAATGAGCACCATATTGAATTAGCAAAAATCCAGACTTAAAAATAATGAGCCTCCTAAATCACGAGCAATATTGAACAGCGATACTAACAAAGGAAGACAGAGGAAAGCATGCACCACATAAATGTGGTGAAACAATAGTTATGCTGGAGGGGAGACCAAGGTGAAGAAGTGAAGGTCAGGATCCACCAGCGATCACACGTTCACATGCAACTGGAAACAAATGCCCTAAGCAAACAATTTCTTGCTGTTTCAGGCAGCAAACACAATATTACCACCCGATTTAAAATCAACAAACAAATGATCTGCAATCGGTTCTTGCTCTCTCTCTCTTCAATGTCTGTTAGCCAGCATCACATAAATAAGAAGGTAGCATACCTTACAATTGTGTTCCCTTACTTTAAAACCTTAATCACACGAGCACCATCCCTGTGTTGTGCATCATGTACGTGAAATGGCGCAATGCATTTCCTATGGCATACCAAAATAGTGAAAAGTGATTTAACAAATAAAAATCTATGTCAGCCACACTTGAACCATGCAATTACAAATTTAACTTGTGCATGTCAAAAGAAGGACAATTATTTCCAATTAATGCCAATTAAATTAAAAATCATTACTTTTATTTAATTTCATTTAAAAAATGGGCAGTTTCAGTGATGCCTTATCTCTTGCCATGCCAGTTACCCATGTTCACAGTACGAGTGGGTCATTGGGGCCACCAAGGTGGGAGAGAATCAAGCATCTGGAGGACAGCTCTCCTCTCCTCTCCTCGGGAGGGGGGGGAACAGAGGCCAGTGATTGCCTGACACCTACTGGAGGCTAGATGTTGGCACACCTGGCCCTGTACAATTGGGCATGGAGGCAGAGAAGCAATCTGGGCATGCTGCATTTGGATGCATGTGTGGTATGCCCCACATTGGGCATTGCATGCTTCGCTGACAGGAAATGGAAATTGGCAGTCCTGATTGTGTGGCTTGATGGCCATCCATCAGGAATGCACCACCTCCAGAGGGCTTCACCCATACTGGATCCATTCCTGGTGGGAAGTTCGGGGGCTCCCCCACAAACTGCCATGGTGGGTAAGCCATGGGGGTAGCTTGGTGATGGCCCGATGGTGGAGGATGGTGTGGGACAGATGGAAGATGGAGATTCCAGGAGCATACCAGGTAAGTGGAGCCAACCAGGGTGCCAGGTGGAGAAAGCATCAACAAAAAAAAATGGCCAATTAGAAACAAATAATCATAAAACTTCTTGAAAAAAGGTCAAATCGATTGGTGAAAAAAAAAAATGACCAAAGACAGTGATACAGAGCTAAAATCACAGGCTGTTTGTTTTATACTTTGCTTTAAACTTGAACTTGGAAGTTATATGCCAGGCTTCTAAGGTACTCATACCGTGATCTTGACTCATACGCTGTGACAATTGATGTCACTCTTTCATTGAGGTCTTTATACTTCCTTTTGGCTCCACTGTTGCCTGCCCCAGACAAAAGCTGCTCTAACTTTAACTCAGACATCCTCTGTTCATTTTGAATGCACTCAATAAACTTTCAAAAGCTTGGATGGCATGCACCAATCTACTATTAAATATTCTGTGCTATCCCTTCACTGCATTATTTGTATGCGCAAGACCCCTGGTTGTGGCCTCATGACAGTTCCAGTGCTGTGCTGAAAATGCTGCTCTTCTACGTCCCGACTCACCTTGTAGCCTCCCAACTCAAGTATCTTCATAGTAGTTTAGCAGTGATAAAAGCAATTCTTCATGCTGTTGAAAAAAATCCCATTCACGCATCTCTTCAAAGGTGGTAACAACATCTGTTGTGGGAAGAAATGCAAGTGAGAGCAGCATACATAGATTTAGTGCAAAATCAGGGCCTAAACAGTATTTTTCTTGTACCTCTAGACATTTTTGGATTTTTTGCCACAATGCCTGAGCAAAATGGAAGAAACATCCCCTGACATTGGTATTAGGAAACACAGATGAAAATGCCTTCCAGGCCGACCTTGCAAAATCCATGATTGAAGTTGTGGGGCTCAGGGCAGGACATATTGTTTTCAGCTGTGTGAACAAGCGTAAATATGATGCTGTCCTGCATGAGCACCTTAGCACATACAGCACAGTTACAACGATGCCAGACCATAACCTGTGCACTGTATATATTTGGTCAAACAATATTAGGCATGACTTAAAAGTCCCGTCCATCATCTAGTCCTGACATCCTTTCAGAAAAGCAACATTTTTCTCTGTAACAAACATTAAAAAAGGTCTGTTTATTTGCCACTGTCAAATATTAGGAATAGCTAACCAGAAGTTGTCATTGTGAATTCTGGTGGAATCACAAGGTCCTCAGTTGTGCTTGGTGTGGCTGGATATCCCCTCTCCACCTGCCTAATTCACTGTACAGTTTTCTTAATCAGTTGTACACCTGGTAAGTGTCCGGTAATGGTATCAGGTGCTGAGGCTGTACACTCTACAACCACCTAAGATGTGGTTTCAACACCAGAGCATGCTCTATCTCTAAAGTATGCCATTACCCTTCTGACACCCACATCTACAGCATCAGCAACATTGGTATGCTCCTTTATTTGTCCAACCACTTGATTGCCCACAGTGTGTATGCAAGCCAAACAGTTATATTTGTGTGCATCACCACATCTCCCAAAAACTTTCTCAGCTGTTTTTCTATCTCTTTGGTATATAAAACCAACATGAAGTACAAGGGACCTGCCTTTCTGGCTTGTTAGAAATTCAACATCCATAATGAAAATAGATGTGATCATTACATGGAACCATTTGGCGCCATGCACTCTTGCTTGAAGCATAACCAATCTAAACTCTTTTATGGTGATTTGTATTTTCTGCCCATAGTGCTTTGCATTATGTGGCTATGTATAATTTTACATTTTTATGAAACCTGGGTTTATTGCCAATGCCTTTTCCAGGAAAGCCTTATCTCAGTGCTTGTGTGCTGCTGTTCTTTGACTTTAAGATTATTTTCCTATTTTGGGCTCCACCATGACCCCATTAAGACCAAATATATGACTGGTACATTATTTCCTTGGGCTGTTATACATAAGATGCACTAATGAATCCTGTGTAAAATGAAACATGTGTCTATGCCTTCAGCTTTCAGCCTTTGCAGAGTGTGTGAGAGGCCATTTGGCACCATACATACTCTTGCTTAAAGCAGAACCAGTCTAAACTCTTTCATGAGGATTTGCACATTCTTCCCAAAATGCTTTGTATTATGGGGCTATGTGTAATTTTACACTTCTATGAAACATGGCTTTACTACCAATGTTCTTTCTGGGTAACCCTTACCTCAGTGTTTTTGTGCTGAGGTTTTTTGAATTGTAAAAGTTGCAATATGCAACTTTAGGGTAAAATGTCCCCTTACCTTCATGGTTGTGTGTTGGGGTATTCTTTGAAATTTAAATGATTGCTTGGAAGCAGCATTGGTGTTAATCTAACTTCTATGAAAACAGGACATCTCCTAATGAAATCTACAGATGGAGGATCTATATAGGAGTGCCTTTCCACATTTTAGATGGTGCTGATGTGTTTAAAGAAATAAACAGTCTTTCATAGTAGCCCTTGCTGGTGTGCACTTTTTTCTTGCTTTTACCCAACTACTATGACACCATCTTTCAAGACATAAACACTATGCACATTAAGTCTCTGTGAAATTATACACTTCGCTGGTGGAAGTCCCATGGAATTGTCATTCCACTTTCAAATGTGTTCACATTTCTGTTAAATTCTTTGACATTCTGCCAGTAAATAAACCACTGGAATGTTAATGTACAGTACAGCAACATAACTGGTGTGTGTTTTTCCTTTCAGTTTTTCATGCACGTAGAACAAAATATATAGCAAAGCAAATGGCAAATGTTTTCTAAAGTCAAGTAAATTAGTGAATATGTACAGAGTACACATCAATGTACAGTAAACTGAAGAACTTTGCAATTTTTTTTGACAAATTGTGAAATTCTTCAGATTCTACATGATTAGCATTCCTTAGAATTGTGAACAATCATGGAATTTTACAAGATTTCTACATAGAGGAAATTCAAGGATTTCACCATGCTCTATCCCACTGACGCTTTCAGAGAATGGCAACATTAGGATAATGCCAAAGCTGATTGGAGCAATCTTCCAAACCCCGAGAAACACCAAACCAATCATATTTGGGGGAATTTTAACCTAACATCTCAATTTCCTACATTTGTGGCCTTTTGCTTCAGCCCTAATTGTTGCCTAAATGTAAATGCTCACAGTTCATTTCCATCCTGTTTGAAAATGATATGCAGTATAAAAAGAAACATACAGTAATTTATATTTTTCCACCCATTTCAATGCTTTTCCAGGCAACCAGTTACTGGTGTCCAGAGACAGCCCCTTCCTTCAACTCACTTCATAGTAAACAGTTCCTGGCATCCTGTGACACCCCACTCCCTTACCTCATCCCATTTCAAGCAGTCCCTAGTATGCAGTGGTACCTGGCCCTTCACCCCCATCCCCATGCCAAGAAGTCCTTGGCATCACAGGGTACCTCTCCCTTACACCACTTTATAAAAATAGCCCATGTATTCCAGTGTCCATTTCACCCATCCAGATGTAAAGCAGTTCCTAACACCTAGTGAAATGACACCTCCCTCATCACATCCTTATATCAAGCAATCATTTGTGTGAAGTGGTACCCCTCTCCTCACCCTTCCTCATACCAAGTAGTCTTAGTGAAAACCACATATGATTGCAGAACAAAGTCACAAAAGTTGGGAAATGCCATGTTAGAGTAAAAAGTCCACTTCAATCATGGTGAGTGTGTGGTGTGGTGTTCCTAGCCTGCATGATTTCTTGAAGCAGTGTTGGTGTTGCCATAACTTCAGCACTGTCTTTTAAGACAAGGACATTTTACACACACACCAACAAATCCTTCTTCCGTGCTTTGTGAGAGGGTGTCAAAGACAGGGTAACATGGGTTCTATGTCATAATAGCGAACGCATTATGGCAATTGCTATTATGGTGAGTGTATATTGCCAAAAAGCAATTCGGTGATACACACTTGCAGGCAACTGAACACACACAATACATTAAATGTGTTTGGGGGGGGTTGTGCCTCCCATCCCCCCCTGCACTCTCCTGATTAGGGATTGTTAACTCCAGAAGGGTGCATGTCAGGGAGAGGAGCAGCCCGGTTTAAACAGAAAATATAAGCCCCATAGCAGCGGGAACAAAACAAATCTTCCCAGCCCACACCCAGGACCTACTCTGTTGGAGCCAGCCTCCTTACCCATCAAACCACATGTTTGGCTTGGCAGGCAGGCACACTAGAGGAGAATAACCCTCTTTCCTATCCCTTCCCTTCCACTCGCTATTTTCTTTTTCTGCTTGCTTTTCCCTCCCCTCGCAATCGCAGTCTGAGCTACCCTTGTAGATTGCCCATGATAACAGCACCATAATATGGGTCTCTGTTTTGACGGTTGCCCATATACAATCACTATTATCACTGGATACTGGTAACAAGTGTTGTGGTTTGCAATGCAGCCATAACTGGCTTTCACCAGGGACTACTGGGCATGGGTTGAGGTGGGATGATGGAAGGGGTGCCACTAGTCATGCAAAATTGCTTGACATAAGGATGTGGTGAGTGAGAGGGTTGCCCTCCAAGCATCCTTTTTATGGTTCCTTGTCACTGCTCTTCCTAAAGACAGCTTCTTTGATATGCCAACTTTGATTATTATAAATGCCCTATGCCTTGGGGTATTGACTTGATACTTGGCTGAAATAATGACTGTACTACACTAAGAAGCCCCAACAGGATGAAACATGTGCCTGCAGTTTATCATGCTTAGTCTATACGTTATCATATCTGCAACGTTGCTGAAAAAAGTAATACCTGTTTTGGTGTAGTCTTACTTAAGGATTGCCTTGCACAAAGATTTGCTTACAAAGAACACCTTCCACTGTAATTGAGACTTTGTGAGACTATGTGTGATTTAAAGAATGCACACAGAAAAAAATGTGTACATTTCTTCTCTGCTAGAATTCTATTTATGAAGCCTATGTGCTACTCTGCCTGCAAACTGCTTCCTTGGTATGGTTATTCCAGGTGTACTAAATGATCAATTACTGCTTATAGTAATAATTCAAACTCAAACCGCACCACACCACACATTTACCAGGGTTTTAAATAACTGCAAAAATTGATTATCACTTTCATTGTAATCAATTGCGAAAAAGTATGTATATGTATTTTCTAGCAGTTTACGTTGCTAAATAAACTGAGACACAAGCTATGCATTATCCCAACTGTTTAGCAGTTGTACTCGTGAAAATGCTAATCAATTTTGCAATTATTTAAAACCCTGTTTACTGATATTCAGGAGAAAATATTACCTTTATGACACATTTTATTACTTTTGCATTGTACTGCAACTCTTACTGGTGCCTAACTGTAGTTTTTTGCAATTCATTTTCATACTTTAAAAAATAATATTCAATATGAGTTGAACACTAACTTTTATGCCACACATTCCCTTGTTTCTAGTGGCAGACACCCTCTCGTTCCTTAACTTATGGCAATCTGTTTTTCATGTCCAGTAGCATTCCCATCGCTTACCATCTCTAACACTAAAACAGTTCATGATGTCCAGTGGCACCTCCTGTTTATACCATCTTGGGCAAAGCAGTTACTGGGGCCAAATGACATCCCTCCCCTTTTCCCAGCCCATGCCAAGTGGTCCTGTGTGCCCAGTGGCATTCCTCTTCCATACCATGCCCTTGTGTCCAGTACTGTACTACCTTGCTTCTACTTGCAGGCCCTCCCACTCCCTGGATTATGCCAGTTGTTCCCTGGTCTCCAGTGGCATCCCATACATGTCCATGTTCCATTTGCTGTTGCCTAGTAGCAATGCCATCCATTACTTTATCCTGTATCAAGAAGTCCCTGCTGTCTAGTAGTCAACCCTCCTTCACCACATCCCAGTGACAAGCATTTTATGCCTCCTAGTGGCCCACCTCTGTAATACTATCTCCATTCCTGTCTTTGCTGTCAGTGTTAACTTCTCCCCTCCACTCACCTGATGATGACCAGCACAACATTCTTCTCACCACCTCAGTCAGTCATTGTCTTATTAAAATTAATGCTAAGCAGATAGTATATGAATGTTTCTTTGGTGCTACTCTTACTCAGAATGTAGTTATCTGATGTTGTGAGAGGAGGGTTATTCTGGTGGAAAGAGCAAGATTCAGGAGCAAAGGTTTGGTGCTATCCAACATGGTCTCCCAATCACTCACTGGGGGTCAGGGAGCAGTCATTTGCTACTTTAGATGAGTTCTTGGCCTCATTTACCAACTGGGGATCAGGAGAGTTAAGCAGCACTTGGGATTTACTCCTTATGGCTATTTTCCACAGGTAAAAGTTATAAACAGTCAAGGTGGGTTTCCACCACCTTCTTTATCAAACGGGCAGTTAGTGATTTTTATGACAATGGCGATATTGCATAACTTATCACCAGCCATGTTCTTGCAATCCCATTTTACTGTCACATGAAATACAGTTACAGGCATATAAAAAAAAAAGTTATGGAAAACACTAATATGTATATGCGGCCCTAATTAATTAAACGATTTATAACAGGATCTCATTAACCATAAAGTTTAAGATTTCAAATCTTTATCATTTTCCTTCCCATAAAAGCATCTGAAATTTTTTTACAGCTGCAATGACAGAGCCTGCAGATGTCTTGCTTCTAAAAAGTGCTCAACAGATCCGGAACCGAATGTACAACAGGGGTGGAGTTGAAATATGATGCCTCCGCCAGCTGAAGCCCTCTGCTGTATCCCCACTGTGTCTGCCTTCTCCACTGCAGTGATGCAGTCATTTATCTATGGTGGGCATCTCACTGGTGCACGAGGTGTTTCCTCTGCCCCTCCCCTCTGCAGCTGCAGTTCCCCTCCTCAGTGCGGCAGCCCCCCCCACCTCCCTCCCACGGGTACACAACTTTAATGTGGTACATCTGCATTTTGTGTCCCTATATTCCAATTCTCTTCTGCTGCTGAAGTCAGTGGTCCATCCATTTTTCTCTTAATTTGCAGTGTCACAGTATGGCAGTCTGGTTAAAACCACTAGTAGGGCATAAAGGAAAAAAGAAACAATGTGAGTGCTTAGTGTTATTGTCGGTGGAGCTCTCGCCAGCCTGACTGGATCACTGCTGATTTTTTTTTAAGCATAACCTTCTTGGACATGCATCATATTCCACTCAAGTTGTAGCAGTTGATGCTGCAGGTTCCTTGCACAGCGGTGATCCAGTCAAGCTGGCAAGACCTCCAATAACAATAACCTTAAGTGTAGTCATGTAGTTTCTTTTTTCCTTTATTTCCTAGTCAGCCCAAGCAGTGAAAGCTCTGTTCTGTTTGTCAGTCCCCAGTAGCAGAGAAGGCAGCAGCTGGGCTGTGGCAGAGAGAGAAAGCTCTATTCTGCTTGCCAGTCCCCAGCAACAAAGAAAGCAGAAGTTGGGCTATGGCAGAAAGAGAAAGCTCCTTTCTGCTTGTCAGTCCCCAGCAGCAGAGAAAGTAGCAGTTGGGCTGTGGTGGAGAGAGAAGGCTCCATTCTGCTTGTCAGTCCCCAGAAGCAGAAAAAGCAGCAGTTGGGCTGTGGTGGAAAGCAAAAACTCTGTTCTGCTTGTCAGTCCCCAGCAGCAGAGAAAGCAGCATTTGGGCTATGGAGGAGAGAGAGTCTGGGCAGTAGTAGTAGCAGATCTGATGAGTCTGGCTCAATGTACCAAAAGTCCAAAAGGGAAGCACTCTAAGGCAAACATGACCAAAGAATCAATAAATATAATACAAATGTAATTTATTGGTCCCACAGCACTTGGTTAGCACTCACTACCCCAGCACTTCAGCACACAGACTTCCTCAAGGGGTGTGGCTACTTACCCCTGACATCACGTTTATGCACCCCCTTCACAAACATTCACAGGTGCACTGAATATATATATATATATATATATATATATATATATTATATATATATTTTTTTAACATCAAATAATACAAGTAAAAGAAAATTCATGTAAAATGAACAACCTGACATACATACTATTAGGCTGAACTATTTTCAGCCTCACACATGTGTACAGCAAAAAGCACAATAGTCAGAAAAATCTTTGTGGCATACTACACATGAGTAAAATATTTTAGACACTGAGCTTTGGCAGGATCTTCAATAAGTGATCACTAATGTACTTGCTTGTTACCACCACGTAGGAAGACATAGTGAAAGAAGAAATTGTGATCTCCCCTAGTTCAGCATTGCATCTTAATTCCATGGGGATCTGCATAAGAGATAAAAAAAAAATCAGAATCAAAATGAATGAAAATTGAACCCATTTACATTATTTACCTCAATGTCCCAATTAGACTATAATGCAACATCTTAGTTTCATTGGAATCCATATATTCCAGCAGTGTCAGTGGCTCAGTAGGTAGCACACTCACCTCTGAGACTGGGAGATCAGAGGGCTGTGGGTTCAGTTCCCACATCTGACACTTGGGTTAATATCCCAGTACTGACACTGTAGTGAAGCATGAGAGGGGTGCTGCACTTCTGAGGTGCCGTCTTTCAGATGAGACATTAAAAACCAAGGTCCCATCTGCCTGGATTGGTGGTAGTTCAGGTGGATGTTAAAGATCCCATGGCACTTATCGAAAAGAGTAGGGGGTTTTATTAAACTGAAAAGTAAACCATAAACACAATGTGATACAACTCACAAAAATAATTATAAAACATGGGGAAACATAAAAAGGTATTATGTTTAATTATGGTATACATTAAAGAAACAGTTTTTAAAGGGTCACAAAAGTACAAAATCCTAAACCTCCATTAACAGGAGTAGGGAAAATCAACTTAACTTGGAAAGTAAAACACATTCAAAATTGTGATACAGCTCACAAGATAAATCTAAATTAAAAGAAAAGGAAACACCTACAATATAACCTATATTTGTAAGTAATTAATTACAGTATATATTATTAAATTAAAGGCACCTTAAGGTGTACAAAAAGTCACAACCAAGCCACAGAGTCCCATCTGGATTTAAATAAAGGTGATGAAACATTATGCAGATCATGAAGTCGAAAATTCTTCATAGCAGTATCCACCAAATGGAACAATTCTTCTGTAGAAAAGAGATGTTGCTGAATAATGAGCCAGCAGCGGACAAACCAAATATAAAATTTAAAACACCCAAGAAATAACCACATATTAACCCTATCGTGTTTAGTCCACAAAAAGGGTAAAATACCTACACACAATAATTCTGTGGTTAACTGAAAAAAGCAGATGTTGGCCACTTAGATTGGACAGTACTTCAAAATTCTATAATAAATGGGCATTCAAAAAATAAATGTTCCATGGTCTCAATTATATGGGAGCAAGTTTCTCTTGGACAATATCGTTCCGAAATCTGTTTATGTTTCAAATTTCCTCTAACATTAAGTTTTCCATAAAGGGACAACCACAACACATCCCACATATTACGGGGTATCCAAGGGGAAGTCAGCATATTACCAAATGCCAAACATTGATGTGGAGCATAAATATCAAATGGGACTATATCTTGAAAATATCGTTGTATTATAAATGCATACAATTCCTTTCTGGAAAATTGGATAAGGAGCCTTTGGAAATTGCCCATAATTTTATTTTCCCAAAACATACTCTCATAGTGGGAGAAAGAGCAGCTATAGACCGTTGTCTAGGGATTGGTGCATTCTCTGGTCAAATAGATACCATTTCCCTCACTGAATCCTGAAGCCATGGTGTCCAAAATTTGGGAATTCTATTAATTATAGGCCACAGATTTGTATACAGAAACATAGTAAAAAAAAAAAATAACAGGTTGAATCATATTTAAACCTCTCTGTTACAATCTCGTAGAAGTAAACTACATTTTATAGGGTTTAATCTGCTACCCCAAATGCATGAAAAAAATCAACTATAAATCTGTGTTTCCAGACTCAAGGGGAGACTAAAAACTGAGCTTAAACATAAAAACAGGGGTAACAAAAAGGTTTTAACCATAAAAACCCTCTTTAATTTGGATAACCGCCACTTATTCCATATGTCTACCTTAGCTTGGGTTTCCTGTAATTTAATTTTCCAATTGATATAATCCAAATCACCCACTCCAAAATGCACACCAAGAATCGAACAGGTTTCCCGTACAACTGTAATACCTATTACATGTGCAACTGAGATATCTAAAACTTGAAGGGGTATACAGTTACACTTATTATAATTTATAACAGCACCTGTACATAAAGAAAATTCATGCAAAACTATTTCTAAGCAATGTGCAGAAGGGATGTCACTGATAATAAAACAAATATCATCTGCATATGCTGTACATTTAATTTCGGGGTCACGACTAGAAAATGAAACACAATGTATGTCAGAAGAAGTCTGTACAGTTCTAATTAACATGTCCAATGTAAATAAGTACAAAAGTGCACTTAAGGGATAACCCTGATGCACACCTCTTAAAACTGGAAACTTTTTACCCAACCAACCATTACAGTAAGCTTGGGCTCTAGCCTGAGCATAACATGTCCGTAACCATTGTACAAAGATGCATGGAATACCATAGGATTCCAGGCAGTCCCATAAATATGTATGCCTCGCATTATCAAAAGCCTTAGCCTGATCCATACTAAATATTAAACCTGTGAGTTCCCCAGATGCTCCTTTTTGCATAATTTCACAGAGAAGGATCAAATTGTCAGTAATGCACCTATCAGGAATTGAACAAGTTTGGGAAGGATGTAATAAAAACTCGGCATGTACTAATAGTCGGTTGTTCAAAATTTTTGTCAAAATTTAAAATCCATGTTCAACAATGTAAGAGGTCTCCAATTTGACAAGTCTTCTCGAGCCCCTTTTTTATATAAAAAAACACCAAACCTTCATACATACTAGAAGGCAAAATTCCCATAAGTAGAGCATCATTCAATATCATAGTAAATTCTGATAATAAAATAGAAAAAATCATTTTGTATGACTCATACAGAAGCCCATCCAAGCCTGGGGCTGAGTGAGACTTCGTTTGAGAGAAGGCAGTGGTGACTTCCAATGGGGTGATGTCTGAAACCAACATCCGTTTATCATGAACAGATAATTGGGGCAACACACACTGAGCCAACCAAGGGACATGTGATAGTACAGGAGTTTCAGGTGGACTAAACAAATATTGTATATGGGACTCCACAGCTGAAAAGAATATCTTTTGTTTTGTGCATCTCTGCCCATATTGATTTTTAACTATTGACATATATTTTTGCTGCCTCTGATAAGCAAAAAAATGAGAAGCATCCATAAAGGCTTTATCCCCTTGAGTCCCAAATCATCTTTCGGTCTCCAAGTATTTAGCCCGATCAAATTGTATTTTGTTCAATCGTTCTTGAACTGTATGTAAAGTGGAGAGAATAGAAACATCCCTTTGTACTGCTCGAAAGTGTGCATCTAGAAATTGTGCCCTAAGAAGGGCATATTCATCAGTTTTATATTTACCATTAATTTTACCAATACATGAAAAATAAAGTTGGATATCCTGTTTAGTATCTATCCACCAATCTTGAGAACAATCATAGAGGCAAAAAACCAATTTCCTAGCTTTTAATAAAGCCAGATAACCATCCTCAACTGTAGGAATAAGCAGTAAGTCTAAATTCAATCTCCAGTAACCTGGACCACGATGCATCTTTGTGTGACTGGAAACCATAACCTCTATAATGGCATGATCAGAAGGTGTCACAGGAATAGTTTTAGTATGAATAACATTCAAGGAATCAGAGAGAAACCAAAAATCAATACGGGTAGCTTTAGTACCCTGGAAAAATGTTTTAGCAGGTGGATCTTGAGCTGCCATAACATCTTGTAAACCAGATTGTGCCAATAGGTCATTAAGACAATGAGCATCACAAAAAATTTTGTTTGTGCGAAGGCCACGATCTTTCTGATATCTACTGCAATTAAAGTCTCCGCCTAGAAAAATATGTCATGATGTAAATAAATATGGCAAAATTAATTTGAAGAGGCCAACTCTGTCAAATTTCGTCTGTGGGGCATACACATTTATGAAATGCCCCTGTAATTCATTCACTTCTAAATCTAACATCAAAACACACCCAGGATAGAGATCTACCAGGCAAATTAATTTAGCCATCAGAGTATTCACAGCAATACCAACGCCACTGCATAATACGTCAGCCAGGGACCAATATGTAATTCCCCACCTCCAACTAGCCATTGCCATATTCACATCTTCCCTGGAATATAAACGGGTATCCTGGAGGAATACCACATCATAAGCTTTGTTTTCAAACAAAGAATAAATCAACAACCTCTTCCTCTCTGACTGAATACTGTTAACATTCAGAGAGGCCACAGAAAGATTATAAGACACAGATGTATACAGAAAAAGGAAAAAGAAAATGAATACCAATGTAAAAATATCCAAATGAACATAATTTTCTTAAACAAGCCAACCTAAAAAAACATCATTTTTTTTTTTTAGATTTCCTCATCCCTAACTTAGTCCTTTTTCTTTCCCAGTATCTGGTTGCTCCAGGGGCTGGTCAACATCAGAGGCATCCTGTGGTTGAGATGAGAGAACCGAGGTAGAATCAGACTCGGTTCCACCATCATCCAGAAGTACCTGGTAGTTGTTTTGTAAAACCAAGGGTTCAATATCTGACACAGGTTTCTCCACACCCCAAGAACGAAGACTACAGCGCCTAGTGGGAACCACCGTAAAATACCCTTCAGGAGGCATAGGTGGGGGCATAGGATCTACTGATATAGGGGTTACAACAGTGGATGCTACAGGAGGCAAAGAGGCCGGCACAGGAGCCGGGTCTATAACAGACATCAGCTTCAGTAAAAATCTGTACCTGGGGCTGCTCCTGTACCCAAAACATTTGTGGTCTCACCCATTCGGGAGGGAAGGGGAGGCCATTGTCTCAATGCAGCCTTAACCGCAGTATTAATATAAAAATCCTGCATACAAAAATCCCCATTAGATTTATTTGGGGCTGCAAAAGGGCAGTCAATGAAAGCATGAGCATCCTCACAAAGAGAACATTTCACTGGGTGATGACAATCAGTAAAAACATGTCCCCTTTCACCACACTGCACACACTTCACAATAACACAGGTCCTACTAAGGTGCCTAGGAGAACCACATTTGTAACAATGCCGTGGTTGGCTTGGGTAGAATATAAAACCTTTATCCCTACCCAGGTAAAAACAACTCGGCAAATGCTGTAAGCCATCCTCTGTCTGTAGTAAATTAATTTTATACCTCCACCCTCCATTCCAAAACCCCTCAGAATCCAATATAGGCTCAGGGTTACCCTGGAGCATACATTTGTGTTCTAACCAATATGTAATGTCTTCGACGTTTACCCCCTCATTCCTAAATAATACAGTTATAACTTTAAAGGATTGTTTTGTCAGTGGAATCGCCTGAAAATGAGACCAAGCAGGGTTAGTTTTAAGTAAAGCATATTTCATCCAAAATCTATTCAATAAATCAGGGGTGTGAAAGCTAATATCATATATGTTGTCCCCAGGGGAATGAATAAGAGCATAAACTTCACCTGGAGAAAAACCCAATAACTGTTTCATCAAAACTTTGCCAACATAAAATCGGTCAGGCATATCTTCGGTAGTTCCCAAAAACCTTAAGCGAACTGCATTCCATCATTTAGCCAGTGTCACTGGTTTCTTAAATAGACTAGCAAATGTAGCAGGAGGCACTGGCAAACCATTAGATTCTTTGTTATGTTCTATAATCAACCCAACCGTCCCCATACTGTCTCCTGTGGCCTGAGTCATCATAAGGTGTGAATCAGTAAGGGGGGGAGAAAGGAATTAAGTCATAAATGAGAACAGAGACCTGAGATGCAATGTTTGTATTCTGTAAGGGATCAGGGTTAACCACTTTTGAGATGACTCCAGAGGCAGGAAGCACTGTTTCCCATACCAAAACATCAGCGGGCAGGGGATCTTGTTGAACGGAAAACTCCTCCAAAGGAGTATCTGCAGATGCTGATGGCTCTCCCACCCCAGGAACCCCCGGAATTGGGATCTCAGGGTCAGTGACCCAAATGCCAGTTTTGGACCTTATCCAGCCTGCCTGCTGTAAAGCCCACCAAGGGGACCATGTATCTCCTGAAGAAGATGTCTGGGGTAGGGGCAAATCCTCGCTTTGTGTATTAGAATAACTTCTTAACACTTTATTAGTGTTACCGGGAAGGCCCGAGGGGGAATCCAATTCGGGCCACTTGCGTTACTTTTCCTCCTCCACGGAATGCTGAGCTTGCCGGTAGTCTGCTAGAGTGAGCTCCAAAACCTGACGCTTGATTTCTAGTTGTGTAGCAACAACCAAAGAGGAAGACGCTGACTGGTCCTGGGGCACCATAGAAAGAACATCCTCTGATAGACTCAAAACTGGATTCACAGGCTCCACCCGATAAATTGGGTCCTCACCCATTTCTTCATTACCGATGACTCCTGCATCGTGAAACTGGGATGCCTGCTGCGAAGGTATAGGTACATTAAACTGGCCATCTCGTGAATGCATTCCAGCCATACCTTCCCCCTCACAAACCAATTCTTGCAAATGCACAGCAACCATCCAACCTCCACTGCTGTCAGCTGTCATCTTGATCCCTCAGGAAAAAGGTTCCCCCTGCTCACAGGAAGCAAGAGTAGGGGAATTTCCACAGTGTCCTGGCCAAATTTTCCTCATTCACTAAAAATACCACCAACAGCTTAATCTGGTTCTAGGTCAGTTGGCATTCATCTGTATCCCCCTCCCCCGGGTCGTGCCTGAAAATAGGCAGGATTTGTCTAGTGCACTTACCCGGTCAACAAAAACAAAATAAATAAATATAGATAAAGTAAACAGTCTGGCTCAGTATTACTATTTTAGTTTATATAACAGCAGTATCCAAAGCAAAGGCACCTGGAACCAGAGAAGGTGGTGGGAGCAAGGACAGTGGAGGGTTTCAAGAAAGTGTGTGATAGGCACAAGGGTATTATAGATATAGGAAGGGGAGGATGACTCAGGTAAGCTAGAATCAGAAGCCTGGCTCTCAGATAGCAAAGATGGGCAGACTGAGTTGGCCTGGTGTATTTTTCTGCTGGCACATTCTATGTTTCTAGGTAAAGATGTTTATTACCTTCCTTGAGCTTCAAAAATAAAACAAATAAGGGTAAACCCCTGTTTACATTATTGTTAGCCTCAAAATAGGAAAAAACTTAATGTATCCCATAGACTACAATGCAACATCGTCATTTTATGGGAGTCTGCATATGAAGAAACTAAAAAAGCTCCATCTGCAAATTTCTAGTGGACAGACCCATAATTGAGACAAGCAATGATGCACAAGGGTGTCCACTATCTTTTCCTTAAATGTGAATCCCCCTGAACCCAGGATGCCATACTGAAGCTCAAGGGAGATCACAAACATCTTTGTTTTGGATATTGCTCTAATATGAACAAAAGTAGTATCAGAGAGCCAGATTCTTATTTTCTCTATATGCAGACCCCCATGAAATTAAGATGTTTCATTATAATCTATAGAAAAACATAAGAAAGTACCTGTAGAAGGGGACCGTATGATTCATCTAGTCTGCCTGTGTGGTCTACTCCCTAGTCTTTTTTCCTTCCTAATTTTCTGCAGTGCCTATCCCATGCTAGCTTGAACTCTCTCATTATCTTTGCTGCAATGACTTCAGGGGGTAGGCTGTTCCAAGACTCCACCACCCTTTCGGTGAAGAAACACTTCCTGATGATGGTTTTGAATCTATGTCCCTGTAGGCACATGCTGTGCCCCCTTGTTAGTTTGTTTTGTTGAATTTTGTTGACCCCATAAGCCCACTGGGCCTAGAAGTCCCTTTTTCAGGGTCGACCTGGGGGGGGGTACAGATGGTAAGCAATTGAATTTGAACCAGATTAGGCTGTTGGTGGTATTTTAGTGAATGAGGAAAATTTGGCCAGGACACCGGGGAAATTCCCTTACTCTTTTCGATAAGCGCCGTGGGATCTTTAACATCCACCTGAACTACCACCAATCCAGGCAGTTCGTGTAGACGAATTTTCTCTGAAAAGGTCCTGAGTTTGTACTAAGTTAATTCCTTTGAGGTATTTGAATGTCTCAAGCATATCCCCTATGTCCCTTCTCCTTTCCAGTGAGTACATCTTGAGATGGTTGAGTCTTGACTCATAGGGCTCTTAATGAAGTCCATGAATCATCTTCGTAGCTTTCCTCTAAATGGTCTCCAAATGATCTCTGTCTTTCTTGAGGTGTGGTCTCCAGAACTGGATGCAATACTCTAGGTGCAGCCTCACCAAGGACCTGTACTGTGGGATTATCACTTTCCTTTTTCTACTCATGACACCCCTACCGATGCATCCAATGATGCTGTTAGCTTTCTGTGCGTCTTTTCGCATTGCCTGGTTATCTTTAAATCATCAAATATGAGTACTCCTAGATCCCTCTTAACCTTAGTTTCTGTCAGTTGTTTCCATCCTAGGGTATATTTCCTGCCCGGGTTCTTTCTCCAGTCCCCAGGTGTATAACCTTACACTTCTTGGTGTTGAATTTCAACTGCCATTGTTTTGACCATTCTTCCAGCTTTTTTAGATCAGACATGCCACATTAAAAGATGCCTCCAGAACTGATCCTTGATCCATGATTTGAGGAGCAATCAAAAATCTATAACTGGCTAAATAAGTTCCCTTTATTCAAGTAAAAAAAATTAAAACAACTTCATGGCTCCTTGGCACTGAACCAGCAGCACTGTGGACATCATGTGGCATGTCTACTCTGTTGCAGAGCTTTGTGTTGTCCACGAACAGGCATATCTTTCCCTCCAATCCATCACCAATGTTGCTGATGAATATGTTAAATAGAATTAACCCCAAAACTGATCCCTGGGGACTCTGCTGGTTACTTCACCTTGCTTTGACAGAGTGCCATTTACCATGATCCTCTGGGTTCTCCCCTGGTGCCAGTTCCTAACGCAGCTATTTTATGCTCGACACCAGTGTGTTCCAACTTGTTTATTAGTCTCCTATGTGGAACAGAGTTGAACACCTTACTGAAGTCCAGATATACTATGTCTACTGCTCTACCTTGGTCCACTGTTCTAGTCAACCAATCAAAGAAATCAATCATATTTCTCTGGCATGACCTCCCTCCTGAGAAGCCATGCTGCCTTGGGTCCAGTTATCCATTTGCTTACATATATTGCACTATTCTTTCCTTCAGCAATGTTTCCATGATCAACCCCACCACTGAGGTGAGGCTTACTGGACGGCAGTTACCAGTATCTTCCCTGATCCCACTTTTGTGCTGGGGCACCACTGTGGCTTTTTTCCACTCCTGTGGGATTCTGCCACTCTCCAGGTACTTATTGAAGAGGACTGCTAATGGGGAGGCAAATTTCTCTGTGAGTTCCTTTAGTATTCTTGGGTGGATGCTGTCAGGTCCCATTGCTTTGTGGGTTTTTTTAATTTTTCAGTTCTCTCTGGACCCTTTTTTATGTGTAGGGATTTGTCTTAGCTTCACTGGTGTGGTGTCCTTCATTTCCTAGTACCGGCCCACTAGCCTGTTCCTCTTGTGTGAAGGCTGAGCAGAAATATTAATTCAGAACCTCTGTCTTTTCTTTGTCAATCTCCATGTTCTGCCCCTCTCTGGTTCTCAACTGAACAATATCCCCTTTGCTTTTTCTTTTCTCCTTTGTATAGCTGTACAAGGTCATAACCCTCTTTTAAACCCTTTCAGCAATTCTTTCTTCTCTTCATGCTTTGGCTATCCTAATCACTTTCCTTACTTCCTTGAGCCTTGCCTTGTATTCCTCCATGTCGCTGTCCCTCTTTGTCTGTTTGTACTTTTCGAAAGCTTTTAGTTTCTCCATTATACTGAAAGCAACCTCCCTAGAAAACAAAAGAGGATTTCTCCTTGTCTTAGTTTTATTGATCTGTTTGGTGCATTCTGCTGTGGCCAGAGTTATTGCATCCTTTTTGGCCTGCCAGCTTTCCTCCACACCACCCCCTGCAACATCTTTGAGATGGTTTTTAATGCACATTTTCATTTTGACATAGTTAGACTTCCAGAAGTCCAGGATCTTCAGTTTTGTGTGACTTGTGTCCTCTGCCCTTTTGACTGTGAGCCAGACTGACCTATGGTCAATTGACCCTAGATTGATTCCTACTTTAATATCTGTGATCCTGATACTGTTTGACAGTACGAGGTCCAGCATTGTGTGTTCTTTGGTGGGTGACTCCACCAACTGTTTTAGTACTGCCACTTTAGAGGTATGAAAAATTCTCTACTCCTGTCCGATTAAGCCATGTAGGAGGACTAATCTGTATCAGACAGACTGAACTCTTTGATGAGCAATAAGTCACCTTTATTGGCCATTGCTAGGATGGTTTCTAATAGCTCTTTGTCTCTATCTCTTGAGACAGGGGTCTGTAGATCACACCCACTCGGATGGGGAACTTTTCCCCAGCTCCAAGGGTGATCCATAGGGTTTCAGTCTCAGTGTTTGCCTACTGTAGCTTTGTGGCATTGATTCCTTCCCTTACATAGATAACCACCCCTCCTTTCCTTCCTTTGCAGTCTCTCATGTACAGAGTGTACCCTGGGATAGCAACATCCCATGTATGGTTCTTGTTGAACCAAGTCTCTGTTATAGCTACCTAGTTAAGGTAAGCCTCTGCCTTTAAGGCAGTGAGGTTCGGTATCTTGTTTACTAGGCTATAGGCATTGAGACAGAGTGCCCACCTGCTTTGGCTGTGTCTGCTGTCTTTCCTTTTATTATGTCGTTTTTGCTTCTTGACTGGTTTGGCTTGGGCTGCACTTGTTATGTCCTTGTCTTTGCCTGTTGTCTTGTGACCTGCTGCAGAACTGGCAGGTGGTGGGGGAGGGGCAACAGCCACCCCTGGTGCCATAGTGGGTGTAGTGCCCGCTCCCCTTCCACTAGTTTAAATGAATAATAAATACTTCAAACTTTTGGCTGAGTGCACTGGTCCCCTCCTTTGTGAGGTGTAGGCCATCGAAACTGAAGAAGTCTTACTCACAGAAATTCCCCTAGTCTCCCACAAAGATTGGGTGGGGCTGGGGAAGCAGTAGTGATATGAAACTATGAGTTGCACAATCGGGCAGACTTGATAGACCTGTGGGGCTTTTACTGACAGCAATTTCATATGTTTGTGAAGTGATGGCCCTTTTCCTTGCACCAATGCTTAAGCCAGGTGTTCAATTCTGTGATCCCCTTTTCCCTGATTTTCTGCCTGCTACCGCCTTTCCTCCATACAGGCAGAATTTCACAGAAGGAGACAGTGGATGAAACAGAAGCCAATTTATCCCAGAGACTGGATAGCAGTGCTTTTGTTTCATCTACAGTTCAACTAGTCAGGTTATTTGTTCCTATATGAATCAAGACATGTTTTTTTTTTTTACCAATTATTTTACCAGGTGAGACACACTAAGCTGAAAGCTTGTTTGCAGGTGCAACCTGGGAGCACAAGGAAGTTAAGTGACTTGCTCAGGGTCACACAGTATGCACCTAGGGGCTGTGGGATTCAAACCCAGGTCTCCAGATTTGCAGCTCAGAGCCTTAACCCGCTGCGCCATACTGCTTCCTTATGTGACATGTGCTTCCTTAGCTATTCTTTCAATGTGGTTCATGTCCCTCCAAGCTGATTTCTTGGGGAGGCACCTGACCACAATCACAGAGTGTCCATTTTGCTGTAGGTGAGAATCTATACTCTCATCATAGAGTCTCCAATGATCAACTAGGGTTTTTTTTATTGGCTTTCTTTCATGAAACAGCCTGTGTGGTATGCTCATTTGTGTTCTTTGCCTGGATGTGAACCGATTCATCCTGTACTTTAGCAGAAGGCTTGGATGAAAGCGACGAGTATCTATTTGAAGTCTCTATTGGTGCTTTGATGTACATTTGTTTGCCCTGGCTCTGCAATGTAGAACACAACTTAAGGTTTTTGACTGTCTGCCAGCCCTCTTGTCTGGTTGTCCTCTGAGGTACTGGTGATGCTCCGTTGGGGTGGTTTTGTGCTGCAGGTGGATTGCTGTAATATTCGATTGCCTGAAGTCTGGTCCTGAGGTACATTATTTCAGCCCATGCGGTGCAGAGCTGAGAATGCAGATCTCCGAGTTTCCAGCATGTGGGGCAGTGTCCATTTTTTTGAGTGATGGTTCTGTTGAATAAAATCCCAGTGTCTACAGGCTACTATGTCCATGTTTGAGTAGACTGGCTATGGACGTAAAACATATATATATTTTTGTAAGGGATACATTAAGTTTTTTCCTATTTTGAGGCTAATAATAATCATGTAAACAGGGGTTTACCTTTATTTCATTTTTCAAGCACAAGGGAGATCATAAACATCTTTGCTTTGGATACTGCTGTTATATGAACTTAAATAGTATTAGAGAGGCAGATTTTTACTTTATCTATATACATATCCCAACGAAATTAAGATGTTGCATTAAAGTCTAAGGGGGACATGGAGGTAAATAATGTAAACAGGGGTTCAATTTTCATTCATTTTGATTCTGATTTTTATTTTTCTCTTATGTGGATCACAATGAAATTAAGATGGAATGCTGAACTATGGGAGATCGCAATTTCTTCTTTCACTATCTCTTCCTATATAGTGGTAACACACAAGTATGTTAGTGATCACTTATTGCAGATCCCGCTGAAACTCAGTGACTTAAATATCTTACTCATGTGTAGTTTGCCACAATGTTTTTTTCTGATTATTGTGCTTTTTGCTGTACACATGTGTGCGGCTGAAAATAGTCAGCCTAATAGTATGTATGTCAGGTTGTTTGTTTTACCAGAATTTTCTATCACTTTTATTATTTGATGTAAAAATATATATTTGGAGCACCTGTGAACATTTGTGAAGGGGGTGCATTAAAGTGATGTCAGATGTAATTAGCCACACCCCTTGAGGAAGTCTGTGTGCCAAAATGCTGGAGAAGTAAGTGCTTACCAAGTGCTGTGGACCAATAAATTACATTTGTATTATATTTATTGATTTTTTGGTCATGTTTTCCTGACAGTGCTTCCCTTTTGGACTTTTGGTTACAATTTTGGGCTGGTAGCCCATGGATAGCAACAATTCTTTCTACAGTTCAAAGTTTTTTCTTGGAGTCATCGACCCAATGTACCAGCTTCCCCAGTTCCAGCCAGCATCTCTGTCAGGGCAGTGAGACAGGGTAGCACAACTGGGAAAGGGCTGTCCACCTGTGCAATTTTTTTTTCTTAACCATAACCTTCTTGGGCATGCATCATATTCCCCTCAAGTTGTAGCACTAGTGTTGCCCAAATAAGTTTTAGACCATGCCGAGTAGTCCTGCCTATATTAATTTGGGAGAACTTCAGATGTAGTCAGGGTTTTACTCAGTGGCTAAAAACAATTTATAACTTGTCCAAAACCTTTGCTTACACCAGTGGATTAAATTATGAAGCAATTATATAGCAAAGAGCAGCGAGGTAGCTGCCCCTCTCATAATTACTATTTACTAAGGCAACTGAATCCCCTGTCTATGCTGATATGGAAAATAACAGGTTCACAAGAGAAAAAAACATCATATGGAAAGGAGCTTTCTTTTGATTGTGCTTTATTTTGATGCCTTCAGTGTTTTACCTTTTGCTACTTGATACCCTTGGGTCTCATGCCCCCAATGGCTACCCAAGTACAGTGAGTGACGGTGAGTAGGATTGTCAGCTTTAAGAAGAGGCATTGATTGGCAGGAGCTAAACCTAAAAAATCAGTTATTTGACTCAAAAGCAATGTGGCTGGTATGGTACATTCTCGTGGCACAACGTGAATGTCTGTACTCAGCCAGACTGCAAGGATGAATACATTTCCTCTTAAGAACTCTAACTGCTTTCTCAAGCAAGGGAGGATCATTAATCAAATATCCTATGGACAAATAGTCTGAGTTAACTGACTGTTCTTACAGTATGTTCCTGAACCCTGGTTTTCCAAGTTCAAGCTTCCTCACTTCACCATTCTCCCCAGACCCCACCCCCCTCGCTACTCCACCCAATGCCACCCCCTCCCTTCAGACCCCACCCAAACCCCACCTTCCCTCACTATCCCCAGACCCCACCCCAGACACCAACCCCTTTCAGCCAACCCCCTTCCCCCACCTCCCGAATAAAATATAACTTCTATTATAAGAGTTTTTTGGATTTAGCAATTTTTCTTCAATTGGGTGACCATTTTTAAAGGAAGCTTTAATTCTGAAATTAAGATTTAAGAACTTCACAATATTTATCTGCTCCCCCTTATGCCTTTTAATAATTCTGCCTTTTTTATTATGACACTCAAAGCATGCGTTGATATATTAATTTTGAAAAGGTAATTTATTATAGAAGGCATTGAATTGATGTACATAAGTGTTCTATATATTTTTCAGAATGGGGTATACTGTATTGTCTTTTTATTTTTATTGCACTCTGTCACTTTAAATATGAAAAGATACAGTAGAAAATTGCTATAAATGCATCTAGGGCACCATCCTTTGAAAAAGCCTTACTGGCAGTGTGAAACATTAGGAGTTACCTGTTCCCTGATTCTGTGGCTGTTGTTTCTGCACATCTGTCACTTGGAACAAAATAAGGAATTAAAAAAAAACTACAGTGGTGTGGACTCACTTATTTAATAATGGATGTGAGTGCTGTGAATGACTGCATTCTTGTACTTGTGTTTGTCACTGAGCACCTGGTCCATTGAGTGGCTGTCTTTAACTACAAACTGGTTTTCCAAGTTCTTCAATCTTCTTTAAAAGGTCGTAGTTCTATTTAACCCCAGAAACATTAGAAGCTTCCAGGATAAACACTCAAGTGTCCAGTTTATGTACTGTATTTAGCCCTGACAACCATTTGGGACTATTAAAAAGTCCTACAAAAGGCTCCTTTTTTCCTTCCTTATGCATGGCAAATGGTGGTTGGCTGTGGAGGTTAGAGAAGGGTAAGTGCCAGTCATCATCTTGGGGCTGCAGTGGGAATGGAACTTTGGCATGTGGGGCTGCCATCAGAAGGGATTGAGCTGCTAGATTAGCAAGGACTTAGTCATTATTTTTCACAGCATCAGACAGAAAATCAGGTAAGGAAGGGGGGGGTCCACTACACTTTGAGGGCAGTAGTTATTTACTTTACACAGCATTGGATGGGCATTGAGGGGTGAGGGGCACTTTGAGACTATAAGGGAGAGAGATTATGTGGCAAATGGGCAGTGGCTTAAGAAGGGGGCACTAGACTACTAGGGTGATATTTAGCATGGGTTCACTAGCCAGATACTCACTATGTGACCTTGAGCAGGTCATGTCACCTCACAGTGTATCACACAGTGGTGGAACTAGGTTGTAGCAGGACCTCACTGTCACTCAGTTGGCATGATCTCAGACTTGACAAAGCAATACAAAATACCAAAACTATGAGTGACTGTGTTTCAACTATGGGAGTCTGTTGCAGCAGCGAGAGGAGTGTATCTGAGCTGGAACGCCAGACTGGGCTAAGTGTGCTGCTGAAGTGTTGCAGTTTATTTTGTATTACTTTCTGTGGTGTGAACAATTTAATGGGGACTTGAGCAGATGCATTTTCAGGGGATTTCCAGGGACTGGCTGGTGGGAGGATGCCAAGAGAGGGAAGGCCTTGAGGAACGGATGTTGGTCACATGACTCGGCAGGGCTTATTGGGTGGGGGGGGACATATATGTAGTCCCAGAAGTCTATTGCAGTAGCAAGAGGAGTGGATCTGAGCTGGCATGCCAGACAGAGCTAAGTGTGCTGCATTGTTGCAATTTGTTTTTTAATACTTTCTGTGGTGTAACCAATTTAATGGGGGCCTGAGAGGACTTGTTTGCAGGGGATTTCCAGGGACTGGCTAGTGGGAGGATGCCAAGAGAGGGAGGGCCTAGAGAGACAGACATTGGTGGTCACATCACTCGCTAGGGCCTATTAGGTGGCCGGAGTCACAGAATTTAAATGGGGAGCAACATATTTGTAGTCCCAGGAGTCTGCTGCAGCAGCGAGAGGAACAGATCTGAGCTGGAATGCCAGATGGAGCTAAGTGTGCTGCTGCAGTGCTGCAGTTTAATTTTTATTACTTTCTGTGGTGCAAACAATTTAATGGGGGCCTGAGGGGACTTGTTTGCAAGGGATTTCCAGGGACTTGCTGAAGGAAGGACATTGAGTGATTGAGGGCCTTGAGGAATGGACATTGGTGGTCACTTGATTCGGCAGGGTCTATTGGATGCCCTGAGTCCAAATACATTTCCCAGGGGGCCAAGCAACCCCTCCCATGAGAGATCCCAATGTGTGAGTGCCCAGACACAGGAGTGAGGCATCTTGAGTGGCATCGGCAGGGCATCAGCAGGAAAGACAGCAGGCAGCAAGCAACATCACAAGGGTGGGGAGCCTACACTGGGAATGCCACACACATTCAGCATGGAGAGGAGGAGTCCAAGGTGGGGTAATTGACTCAGGGAGTGGGGCAGGACCCAGCCATAGGTAGGGAGGTTGGGCCTGGCCAGGAAGGGTTGTATGCTGTCAAGGATGTGGTGCAACCATAGTCCTGGGAGTGGCTTGGAGGGCAGGGGACTGCATGGTGTACTGGCAGGTGTGTTGGCTTAAGAGAAGATTGAGTGGCTGAAGAGGGAGCTGGAGGCATGAGGGGAGAGGATAGGGATTGATGAGGGTGTGAGGGGAACCCAAGGAGTCACGCAATACAGCCCGCAGCAGGCCAACAAAAGGAGAAGTAAGAGGGGGGTCAAGAGGTGGGCCACACAATCATGTGCAGTCACGGGTAGGAACTGAGGACTGGAGGTGGGTAAAACATGGAAGCAAGGCTACAGCAGGGTCAGAGCACTGATAAACGCCTCATGGAAGAGTGACTGGTGTCAATTAGGTAAAGGGGATTAACAGCACGGACAGATTCTTGGTTTTAGCTAGCCTGGAGGAGCAGGAAGGGGCAGGTAGTGTAGCTACTGAGATGGTTAAGGCGGAGGGCACTACAGGAGAAAAAGGATGCAGCACAGAATTGGTAGGCACTAACGGTAGCCAAAGTAGTCACAGAGTCAAGGGGCAGCAGGAAGGTGGTGATGCAGTAATGTCAGTGGGGATAAAGGAGCAAGGAGATGAGAGGAAAAGGGAAACAGCAGTCAGCCTGTGTCAGGCTGGAACAAAGGACAGGAAGTAAACTCAAGTAGGGGAGAAACACATCTCATGGAAGGCACAGGGGGACAGAAGCAGAGGGGGTGAAAGGGCAGAGAGTGGTGTAAAAGGTGGGGGGGGGCCGTGGAGCACTGGGGAAATGGTTTTGAAATGGAAGAAGCGGCCATAGTTGGTAGGGGAGGTGAAGATAGGGCACAGAATGGGGAGTCAAAGGGGTGGCAAAACAGGGGGAATGGGAGGAGAAATCAAGTTGGGGGGCAGGAGACTATCAAGCAATGAGAGGGCGATCAGGATAAGGGGGGGAGGATCATAATTCTGGGGTACTCAATACTTAAGGGTATAAGATGGGGGGAAGGGGTGTCAGAAAAAGCAACATCTGGGTGGAGTGCATACCTGGCATGACAGCAGGAAAGGTGGCCAGGATATTGGTAGATGTGTGAGGAAGGTGGGAGAAAACCTGCACATCATAGTGCACCTGGGAATGAATGACCTAGAAGGGAGAAGGTTAGAGGAGGTTCAGGATAGTTTCAGGGAAGTGAGAAATCTATGTAGTGAAGGGGGAAGGTTGGTAGCGTTCTTGTAAGTTCTGCCAGTGCCACGAGCAAGTACAGACATGAAGCACAGAATCATGTACTTCAACAAGTGGCTGAGGGAATGTGTGAGTCCATTGGGTATTGATTGGTGGGAGAGTGGGGTAACACATGGGAGAACACAGATCTATATGCAGGGGATAGACTACATCTCAGTAAGGAAGGTTCACAGGTGTTGAAGCAGAGACTGGGAGAATTTATCAGCAAGAGGCATAACTTAAACTAGCTGGGGTGGAGACAACAGAGGTGGAAAGAACCAGGTGAAGTGGTCCAGTGGACCTCCCCCCACAGGAAGGATATAGCCAAATTTGATATGGATTGGGGATGAAGGGGTGGGTAAAGAGGAGGCAACGAGAGGATCAGGGTGGAGAGTGCTATCACTAAATGCTAGGAGCCTAGGGAACAAGAAGGCTGAGTTGCAGGCGTTGATGGCAGAGGGGGAGGTGGACATAGCTGCCATTACCAAGACATGGGCAACCCAAAACCATGACTGGGACTTAGTCATCCCAGGATTTAAATTATTCCAGAGAGACAGAGAAAAAGGGCAAGGGGAGAGTTGCCATTTATGTAAGAGACAGAATCAGATGTAATAGGGAGGAGGGGAGGAAGGCAGGTCGGAAGTCATTTGGCTGCAACTGCCCAACCCGAAGGAGGCTAAGGTCTGATTGGGGGTTGTTTATAGCCCTTCAGCCCAGAAAGAGGACATGGATAGAGAACTGGGGGAGCAGCTAAGGAGACTCAGTGGCAAAGGGAGCACTGTGGTGTTGGGGGACTTTAATCTACCAAGGGTGGATTGGAGCATCCCAGCTACCACATGCGCCAGGGAGCAGCTCCTCCTGGAAGCATTCCAGGATGGCTTCCTGACCCAGAGGGTAACAGTGCCAATGAGAGAGGAGAACATTCTTGTCCTGGTGCTGGAGGATGGGGAACATGTCAGGGATGTTCGGGTGGAGGAACCACTGGCAGGTAGTGATCACCGCAGTGTGGTTCCCAATCAATCTGGGTAGGGAAGCAACCACTTCAAAAACTAAGGTCCTGGACTTCAGAAGGGCAGGCTTTGGCAGGATGGGTCACATACTGGAAAGCCACATAGCTAGCATCCACCCAGACATGGACGCTGAACAAAAATAAGCGATCGTCAAGCTAGAACTGACTGAAACCACTAAAGCTTGTGTCAACAGCCAGTGCAAAATCCAGGACCAAGAAACCAAGCTGGATGAGTAGGGAGGTAGCGGAGAAGGTGAGGGATAAGAGAAATGCATTCCAAACCTACAAGAGAACCAACAGAGCAGAGGGCAGGGAGGCATATGTGAGGAAATCCTGGGAAGTGAGCAGAATGGTATGGGTGGCAAAGGCAGCTAGGGAACGGAGATTAACACAGGGAATAAAAGAAGGAGAAAAGGATTTCTTCAGATATATCAGGGAGAAAAGGAAGAGCAAGGATCAAATTGTTAGGATCAGGAAGGGCAGTGGCTGGGTAGAATAGGGGTCTGAAAAGGCAGAAGTAATCAATGTGTACTTCTGTTCAGCATTCACCAAGGAGAGAGATGGGCCCGTACCTGAATGGAAAGGCAGAGTGGGAGGGGGAGAGGCAACCACAGATGGGGTAATCATATTGAAAAGGGTGTTTGAGGGCCTTAGGTCCCTGAGGGTGGACAAGGCATGTGGGCCAGACAGAGTTCATCCCAGCTTGCTGAGAGAGCTGGCAGAGGTTCTGGCAGAGCCATTGATGGACCTGTTCAACACCTCTCTGAATACCGGTCGCTTGCTCAGGGATTGGAGGGAGTCGCATGTGGTACCTCTTCATAAGAGTGGTCCCAAGGATGAGCCGGGGAACTACAGACTGGTGAACCTTACCGCAATTGTTGGAAAACTGATGGAGGCTGTCCTCAAAGAAAGGCTGGTGCAATTTCTTGAGGATAATGATCTACAGGATGACAGACAGCATGGGTTTGTCTCTAGCAGATCCTGCCAGACAAACTTGGTTGACTTTTTTGACTGGGTTATGATGGCACTAGACAGGTGCCGTGCAGTGAATGTACTCTACCTGGATTTCAGCAAGACCCTCGATTCAGTGACACACGGTACTGTAGGTTGACCAGCAAGTTTAAAGGTCTGGGAGTAGGGATGAAACTAGTCAGATGGGTTGAAAACTGGCTGCAGGATAGATAGCAGAAGGTAGTAGTGAGGGGTGAGGCATCATAGCCCAGGGCAGTGACAAGTGATGTCCCATAGGGCTCGGTGCTGGGACCGGTCCTGTTTAACATTTTCATTGCAGACATCACAGTAGGGCTCAAGAGCAAGATCAGTCTCTTCACGGATGACACCAAGATCTGTGCTGAGGTGGATGGGGGGAGGATTTGGCAAACTGGAGGAATGGTTGCATACCTGGTAGCTTGGTTTCAACACCAAGAAGTGCAAAGTGATGCATTTGGGAGCTAGGAACCCAGGATACAGTTACTGGCAGGAGGGTGTCCAGTTATCGATGTTGAAGGAGGAGAAGGATCTGGGGGTGCTTGTGACCGGGGAAATGAACCACTCAGCACAGTGCAGGAAGACTGCGACAAAGGCAAACAGGATGCTAGTGCACATAGAAAGGGGGATTACCTCTAGGAGTAGTGAGGTCATATTGCCCTTGTACAGGTCCCTGGTGAGGCCGCACTTGGAGTACTGCATGCAGTTATGGTGCCCCTTCTTAAAAAAGGGACATCTAACTACTGGAGACGGTGTAGCACGAGGCAGCAAAAAGGATCCTGGGGTTGGGGGATAGACCTTATGAGGAGAGACTGAGAGCTCAATATGTATACCCTAGAGGACAGAATGGAGAGAGGAGATGTGATTGAGACCTTCAAGTACCTGAAAGGGATGAACATAGTGTGCACAAGGTGCTTGTTCAAGTAAAAGGGCGGAAGGGAAACCAGAGGGCGCTCTCTGAAGTTGGAAGGGGACAGATTCAGGAGAGAAATGGGGAGACACTGTTTCACCGAAATGGTGGTTGCAGGATGGAATGCACTACCAGAGGAAGTCATATCGTTACAGACAGTGGGGAGCTTCAAAACGGGGTGGGACAGATTCAGAGGGAGAGTTCAAACCAGGAGGGGGAAGGGGCAGGGAGTGGGGGGAAGGAAATTGTGGGAATGGGGCAGCTGCAGTATAATGGACAGATGTGCTGCATACTCGAGCAGACTAGATAGACTATAAGGCCTGTATCTGCTGGCATTTTGTATGTATGTTCACATGTTTGCACAAGGGTGCTCAGCCTCAACTCAATCCAAGGGGGGAAATGACTGCTACTAAGATTTTTTTTTTTTTATATATATATTTTCTTCTTTATTCGGGAGATCCTTCCATCATGTTTCTGCCCTAGTCAAGGCCCCCGGAGCTTCTACCAACTGCCTATGACAAAATCTCCCAGTTACCCCCAGCTTACCCATTGGAGGGCGGGGCAGCGGCTCCAGTTCTCCCAATTCTGGGCCGCTGGCTTATGTCTGGTTGGGAGTGCAGTGGCAGTGGCAAATTGAAGCCTGGGGAGGGCTTCATAGAGATGGAGGCTCTCCCTTCCATTTTCTTTGTTTTTCCTCCTCAGAGGCGGGGACATGCAATGATGTCCAGCGTCCGCCCCGCCTCCATTGCTTTTGCGAGCGCTGGCAGCTGCGTGACTACCGGCCTCCACCAGGGGTCCTTCTTGCACTGGGCACTACCCCTCCCTCCCCCCAGAGAAGGACAGCAGTCCATAAGATGCTCTATCCTTCTCCCCCTGGCCAGCCCTCCAGCGACCCAAGTCCATTCCCGAACCCGGGTAGCCGGCGTCGCAAGCGGAAATCCAGCTGCTGTGCCAACTGGCCGGCTTCTGCTCCTCAGATTTAAATGTGCCTTTAATGAGATGCAAATTATCTTTACGATCTTCTCTGTTGCATTGGGTCATTTAATATCGCCTTTTAAATACTGTAATTTATTGTAATTTGGCAAAAACGTTTAGGGTGCCCTAGATGCTGATTGCTCTTTGACCACTATTGTTTCTATTGAGTGTGATGCACTCCTGTGGGCAGCAGAGGGCTGTACTTTGCACCAGAGCATCATTTTTGCACTTTGGTACCCGCTACTCTCCAGGGGCTATTTTTAAACATGGCTTCCACACTTAAAATTTGCTCTAAACTATTCAAAAAATAGTGAAATTTTTTGCACTAATTAGTGCTTTTCATAGAGATGCCATATGGTGAAAATCTTCAGTTTTAAAATTCGAGCCACCATAGTTTAACTTCATATTTTTGTCACTAGGGTGAACTACTCTAGGACACAGATGATACTGCTTCCTGACCTTCTTGGACACTGGAAATGTCAGAGCTAAATCCAGGCCACAGAACTTCAAGCTCTAATACAGTGAACATAAAATTAAATATGACATCACATAAACTGATTTAGAAACAAAAAAATGACAGACATCAACCTCAGGGATTGAAAAGGAATGCAGAATGAAGTTTATAAAACATTTTAATATGAACTGCTGCCTTGAATGCTAATATTACATTATAGTATATGGTTAGGGCTTATGGGGCTAGATATTTGAAAGTGCTCCAGGCAATGGCACAAGTGATTGCTCTGTGCTACTGAGTTGCACTGGAGCAACAAAAGGATATATTCAAAAGAGATGTGCCATGGCTCATCTTGTCTGAATATATCAAAAAATACCTGTGACGCAAACACATTACACCGGCGCATCCCTCAGACAGGTCTGAATACCAGGAATGGGAAATGCACCAGCACATCAGAGATACTCTGCGCGCAAATTCCTGATATTCAGACTCAAATATGCAAAGGAACAAATGGGGCCATTTGCATGTCATTATGGCCCCATTTGCATGAGTTGCGCAGGGCCGGCCAGTAAAATTCACCTGGTGCCCTGCACAGCATGAGGTGCTGTCAGTGGAAGTCCAGTGGTTCCCCCTTCCCATCCCTTAACCCCAATCACTGTAATAATGATTTAGTTAATTCCCTGGTAGTTCAGTGGTACTCCCCCTCCACCCATAACCCCGATCGACCATAATGATTAATTATTAATTTCCATGGTAGTCCATTTGTAACCCCCCTCCTCATCCCATATCTCTGATCGCCAGTAAAATGTATCCCCAAATCCATGGTAGATTAGTGCCCCCCCAGCCCCCCACCAACACAGGACCCCATCCCACCCTGCTCCCCCCAGGTCATCAGAGGGCAGCAGACCCACCTGCACACCTCCATGGCTGCCCGACAAATGACAGCTTACAGTATGTACTGCAAGCTGATTGGTCCACACAGACGATCAATGTACTTGCAGTGTAGACTGTACTAGTCAGTCATTACTTTGTGAATGAAGCCCCTGTGGGGTTGCGCTGGTGAAACTCAGTTGCACCAGGTGCAATGCCTTAGAAAATCTAGGCCAATTGTGTACAAAATTCAGCGAGTTCAAAAATATTGTTGCCCACAGACTGAATGTTGTGCACAGTCTAAAAATGTTGTGCACATTCTATCACCACTCATATAGTAGCTCCTGCCTTCTGACTCTTCATTTTGGCTGGTTCACTCTGCTGTCCATTGAGGGTGCACTGCTTTTCTCTGGACTCTGTCGGCTGACTTTCACTGGCTGCTGCCTGGATGCCCTGCCCTTAGTAATCATTGTTTCTACCTGGGTAGTGCTATTTGTTTCATTCCCTCTGCACTGCTGTTTCAACCCATTTGGCTGAATTCTCATGCCAACTGCCCTACTTCCATATTTGGTGTGGATGCATCCTGTGTGGCTCTGATCCTTTACTTCCCCAGTGACTCTGACTGTTTGTGCTGGCTGCTCCTAGATCTTCTGCTGTGGCCATTACTCTCTGACTGCTCCTCCCAGTAGCTGGTCATGCTTCTCATTGGAGGCTTCCTGGTAGTTGCCTGACCCTCCCCTTGCTTCTGACAGGTCTGCCTCTGAATGCTGAGCATTTCTACTGTTTGTTGTTTCCCACTGCTTGTCTTGACTGGGGGTTCCCTCCTTTTCTGTCTTTCTTCTACTGCTCTTCCTACTGTTCTCATTCATTAATTCTCTGCTGGCTACTGCTGCACTTTCCCCTAGAATCTATCACTTTGCTTTCATTGTTAAGGCCATGATGATGATTGTTCTTTCTGCTTTACTTTGTCTTGGATGTCTGTACCACTTTGAATATACAAGCTGCATAGCCATCAGCTGCCTCGCTTCATCCTCCTGGCTTTCTGAGCCATCAGCCCAGTGCTTCTTTCCATTTTAGTACCATCCACCAGTCTCCGCAGGCAATCATTCAGCTCAACACTCATTCCATCTGACCAGTACTGGGCAGCATGCTCCATCTTGATAGTTCCATACTAACGTGCATTAGTTACTCTCCCAACTATCAAACATTCATTTATCCAAGCGACTGCAAGACACAGTGTGCTATGGACCCACTCCACATTGGATCCCACTTGTGGTGCAGGACTATGGTGCCTCTGATACATACAGCCAACCAAAACAATGCACATTTTGCTATTAATGTAGGAGAGAGAGAGCAAGAGAGAGAGGGGATCATGACTGGATTCGGTCCCAGTCCTCTTCTACATTGAAGTGGTCATTTGTCTACAGTGCACATCTTATTGCTGGTGTGTGGTGTTTCCCCTGTCCCTCCTCTCTGTGGCAACAGTTCCTCTCTATGGTGCAGTACAGCCCCTCCCCCCCCACAGCAGGCACACTACTTTAATGTGGTACTTCTGCATTTCGTGTCACTTATGCACAAAGAGCACATGACGAACATAGTCACCATGCCCAAGGTGGCCATTGTGTCTCAGTGCGCATGTGTGACCTCCAGCAGCCATCTTGGAAACAGCACACTTCTCTACCGTGAGCTGAGTCTTGACTAAGAACTTGCCCCATGACATCCATACTCTCTGCATGCATCTTGAATGCCTTTATGCAGCCATGTAGGCTCTGACCACAGACTGTTCATATTAGACATCCCTCTAATCTTAACACTAGATGTCCATGTTTCACCTAATTAGCAGAATAAAGAAATCCTTTCAAGCGTGTGCATGTCAATTGTTCAGTCCCTGGCTCAAAAAAAAGGCCCAGTTACATGCAGCACAAGATCTTGATATATTTTTTATAAATTATCAAAATTATTCTAACTTTGTTGACCCAGTATACTATTCATGCAGATGCCTATATTGGTATGCTGAAGGGAAAGAAATGAGTATGGTGACACAAGGGATCGGATTCACAAATGTCAGATGCACGCTGTGACAGTGGCAGCTTGTGCCAACTGTCACGGCATCAGGGTTCTTGCACCACATTCTGAAAGAGCAGGGTCCCTGTGCCAGAAATCCCGATAATGCCGCAACCACAGGTGTGTGCCAAAGCAAATGACGCAATTGCGGGCAATGACACAGGGGTTCCAGCTCACCCCATGGTGCACCTAAAATGATGGCATGGTGGCTTGTGATGGGGGGCACACATATGGTCAGAAAGCGGGGCTCAGAGGTGGCATACTGCACAGGGTGGGACTGTTGCAGGTGGTGAATGGGCTGGCAACCATTGCAGTGCAGTTGCACTTGGTGGGGGGCTGCCATGTATGGCACCATACCAGCATGGACACATAATGGGGTATGGGGGGTATGGCAACACATAGAACCATAGCCCCATGATGGCACTGCCCAGGCAGCAGTCCCCAGGGCTCTGACAACAGGGGACCCAGGTTCTGTGTGACACTATACACCCCAATGACCCATTGTGTGTCTGCGCCAGTAAGGTGCCATTCACAGCACCTTCCACGAGGTGCAACTGCACTGCCATGGTTGCCTACCCATTCCCCACCTGCAACAGTGCCACCCCGTGCAGTATGCCATCCTGTCACTGCCTTTCAAGGCCCCCCTTGCCAAATGTCCACAAAGTGTCTGGTGTGGAGCAAGGGGCTTAGATTATCTTTTCAGTGGTCTAAATCCAGCCCCTTGTTGTGGCTATGGCAGAGTTTCCTGCATCCCAAAAGAGGGTACGTGTCAGCCCTGCCATGGCGCAAGCCCCCTTGTGACCTGGTTCACCTGTTGGTGAGCACAGCCTGTGGTGCAAGGGAGCTTTGACACAGCAGCATTGGAGGTGGAAGCAGACTGCATTTCTGCATGCCATTTGATGCAAGTCAGGATGCAAGTCGCGACTTGTGGCAAACTTTTAGGATACAACCCCCTTGCATCCCTCTAAGGGCTTTCTGAATCTGGCCCCAAATCAGTTTTATTGTGTTTACATTTTGATTTATAAACTAAAATGATTGTTTAACTAATGTATCCATCTCAAAGCAAAACACTTTATTAAACAATATTCTGAGTCCAACTAGCTAATATACTTCTTATAGGGCTGGTTTGCTCTAGTATAAGGAAGCAAACACTTCATCCATGTTTACTGCTGTACAGAACAAACCATGGCATACAATAGTAAAGTAAGAATGGAATCAAGTCAGACTGTTGCAAGGCAATACTTCAGTTGGTGTTCAGTCAAAAAAAACAGTGCTCTTAGAGTTTGTGGAGTCTCAGGTATTTTGATACCATTTGTTTCAACTATTTCTACAGTTAATGTTTGGTGTAAGAATTATATTTAGGCACACACTAAAGCAATTATTCAAACAGCTGTTAAATATTCATTGCCCCAAAATATACCACATCAATCAATCAATCAATCTTTATTTTACCAGGAGAAACACTGTTAAGAGAACAGATTTGCAAAGTTGTCCTAGAAGAACAATACAGTAATAGAAACACATACTGAGTATATACAGGGCACATATTTATAGAATTAATAAAAAAAAGCACAGCTTTTCAATATTTACAATATGTACAGTTCATGGGCATATAGGGAAAAAAAGGGGAAATTAAAACAAACAGAAATGGGGGAAGCAGGTGCAAAAGGGGGAAATAGGTGCAGGATCTTAGGGCTTGAAGCATTTTCAACTAATAGGCTACAGAGCAGCACTTGAAAGATCAAATGCCAATGCTTTACAGATTTACAATAAAACATGAATTCAAGTCCCTGTATCATGATTGTTTTTCCCGAAAATATCATGCTGCTTGTTTTAATGGTTTTCTTTAAATCAGCATCTGTGAATGTGCTCTGCAGTAACTGAAAACAGTGAAGATGTTTCTGTCTCAATCAGTGAGTGATGACATCATTCATGTCCAGCCTGTTGCTGCAGCAATTAAATCCTTGATTGACTGAAGTACTGTAGCTGTTGCACTTCCCAGTCAGAGTAATCTGTAGGGCTAATTGTCTTTACTCCAAGTGTTTGTGTTTAGATAGATTAGTTTACAATCTATCACTCTGTTCTTATAAAGATTTGGTCATTTGTGTTTTAGTGGGTAATAGAAATGGTATAAATGAATGTTTGTGAGACATCTCCCGTCTGTATCACAGTTCTTTCACATCAAAACTCAGCATTGTTTTTTGGCTATATAAACACAGGGCTGTTTAATGGAAATACAATAAATCTAAAGTGTATTGTCATAGAAGTGGTGTGTCCTTAATGTAGCCTCCATGCATATATTCAAGTTTGAACAATATTGTTGTTATGTCAAATTGACAAACAGGTGTCTGCCACACTTTGCTATTTCAAGAACACGTACTGTATGAACTCACAAAATTCAGTTCTCTGAGGGATTCTGTTTGGAAAAACATCATGTATGTGTGTAACTAGACATATTATATGTCATCCTGATGTAGCTGTCTCTTGCTGCTCTTTTGAGGCTGCTGCACCCTGCTTCCCTCTGCCCTCCCCCCCACAGGCAGGGCCAATGCCACCTGTTGACCTCTGTTCCAGTCTCCACAGATAGGACTGCTGTGCTCTGCTAAGCCCTAGAGTCCCAGGGCCTCTGCCTCCACAGTTGGGGCTGCTGCACAAGGCCACTAAAAGGTGGGGATTTTGCTGCACCCTGCACTGCTCCAAATGGGAAGGGCAGCTGCAACACATGCATCTTGTCTCACAGTCAGGGCTGCTGTACCCTGATGCCCCACTGTGTCCTGCCCCACAGTCAAAACTTCTGTACCATGCTGTCCTCTGCCCCCTGCCACCACTGTGCCCTGTTGCACCATTGAGACTCTTGCTTCCACAGTTAGGGCTCTATGGTACAGAATGTCAAGTTTGGAAAGGGAGGCGACAGGGCAGTGCCTGTAAAGAATGTCACCGTAACCCAGGAGAGGAAGAAATGTTGATTGTGCTAATCTTATTTTAGCCTCATAAATATGTAAGTGATTGATTTGATAGAATATGCCTAATTTCTGTCTAAGCTTTTTGGCTAGTTTGTCAATGTGAAGGGTAAAAGAAAGCCTACTGTCAATCCAGAAGCCTAGATATTTGAACTTTTCTACTGGCTTTAGAGATTCCTCTGGGAGGGTTGTGATTTGGGGCCTGAATCCTGAGGAGACCATACCTACTGTGTTTGCCTGGGGAGAAAGGAACATAATTTTAGGGCTTTTTCCTTTTTTGCATTAAGCAGTAGTTTGAGGTGAAACATGCTATGCTGCAGCAGGTAGAATTTTTGTTGAAGGTTTGAGCAGACCAGATCAAGGGAGGGTTTGCTATATAAAATAAAGTGTGGTCCACAAATTGATGTGTATTGGCACAGGAAATGTTAAGATCAATGTCATTGATATAGATCACGAATAGCAGAGGCCTTAAAATAGAACCCTGCAGGACTCCTCTCACAGGAGACTTGAGCAGAGAAAGATCACATTGTGCTTTAACCTGCTGCTGTCTGCCTATTAAGTAAGAGGTAAACCCTTTGAGGGAGGAGTCATCAAGGCCAATATTGCGAAGCATATACAGGAGAAGATAATGATCAACTGTATCGAATGCTTTGCTTAAATCTAAGAATAGAGCACATATGTGGCTCTTGGCATCGAGTGCTGTTTGCCAATCGTTAGTTACCTTGGCAAGTGCAATGATGGTACTATGATTCCATCTGAAACTGGACTGCAGAGGGTCCAGCAAGTTATGTGTCTCAAAGTAATCTCTGATTTGTGAATTTACAAATTTTTCAAGTAGCTTGGAGATAGTTGGTAAAAGGGATATGGGCCTGTAATTGTTCAGGTCGCTTGGGTCACCTGATTTAAAAAGGGGGGTGACATGGGCTATTTTCTAATCACGGAGGATGACCCCCTTCTTTGAGAGATTTGTTAAAGAGGTGAGTGATAGGGGTGGTCAGTACATGGTATCCGAGTTTTAAAAAATAGTGGTCAATTTGATCAGCCCCGGCACTTTTATTAGCATCAAGGCCAAGCAGCAGGTCTTCCACCTGTTTAAAGGTGACAGGAGCAAAACTAAAGGATTTCGACTGGTGGGGTGTGCTCATAGAGAGGCTTGAAGAGTCTGAGTTGAGGAAGGAAGAGTAAAGAGTACTAGCAGGGGAAGAATAGAAAGCAAGACCAGCCATGGCAAAGTGATTGTTTAATAGATTTAGGATGTCCTTTTTGCTGGTAGTTGTAGTGTCACTGGTAGAAACCTTTGCTGGGATGGTGGGGGGAGGATTGTAGTCCTGAATTTCCCTCAGAGACTTCCAGAATGTGTTAGAATTATTAATAGAGGAGTCCAGAGCAGACTGAAAATATTTTGATTTTTCTGCCCTGATTAGTTTTGTACAGTGGTTCCTAAAAGCACAGAAGGCCGTCCAGTCTGTTTGAAGTTTGGTTTTGCGTGCTCTTTTCCAAAGGGCATCTTTTCTGTGTAGGGTGGACTTGAGCAAGTCATTGAACCATGGGCAAGATTTGTTCCTTGTTCTGATTTTGACTAGAGGGGCATGTTTACTTATAACCAGTAGTAGCAAGTTTTTGAACTGTGAGTAGGCCGATTCCATAGAGGGGGGAGGTAAAAGTCTTGCCACCTGGTATTGTTTAGTTCTGAGAGAAAGTTGACACAATTGAAGTTGCTGCGGCTTCTTTTACAGATGAAGGTGGAGAAGGACACAGGTTTAAGCAGGTTCCTTATACAAGCAATGACAATATGGTCGCTTGTATCATTGAAGAAGACTCCAGAGTGAGTGGAGTTATGAGGTTTGTTCACCAGGATAAAGTCTAGTAAGGTGCTGTTAGCAGGGCTTTTGGTGTTAATACGCGTGGCCTCAGTTAATAGTTAGGAGAGACCAAGGAAGTTACAGAAGACTTTTAAGGGGGAGGAACAGGGTGAGAATTAATCTAGATTCAGGTCATCCATGACGATAAGTTCAGTGGTTAGGAGACCGTGTAGAGAATTGAGATGCTGCAGCACGTCGAGGCCCACGGACGGTAGCCTTTAGCAATCAGTAATGGATAAAGACTCGGAAGGGGATATATGGACCTTGAAAGAGAGAGAGATTCAAATTCTTTGGGTACGGAGGTAATGTCAGTGAGAAAGATGGAGAATTTGTCATGCACGTATATTGCAACATCCCTGCCGTTAGTGGGTCTATCAGTCCTGAATACATTGTAAGAGGGGATATTTATGGCCTGATCTGAGGTGTAGGAGTCTAGCCAGTCTCAGATAATACAAGAATATTTGGGTTAGCATGACAGATCCAGGCCTAGATGGTGTCCAGTTTCCTTAGGAGACTGCAGACATTGATATGGAGGAAAGACAGGCCTTTAAACTGGGCCAGATCAGAGGGTGCTGAGATGGGAGCCTGTAGGCCAGTGTTTAATGCCACATTCCCTGAGCACAATAGTAGTAAAAATAAGAGTTTTTTGAGGGAACTAAATAAAACCTTAAGGAACAGGGCCCGCCCCCATTTTTATTGGGAAGGGGTAATACATAGTTTGAGCTGAGAGAGATAGTTAATAAAGAGGAAAGAGACATGGATAACCACCCAAACCAAGAGGACAAACAGGGTCTTGGCATAACTGGCCAGCTTTTGGCATTCAAAAAAGGTTCTGTTAACTAGCGAGGCAGTGCCAGAGTAAGAGACATAGGGCACGGGGAGATAGGAAAAACACTGGCTGAGATAGGTAGATTTGTAGAGGCTTTGTCGATGCTGGAGGGGGATCAAGATCAAGAGTATAATAATGAGTATGCAGAGGGCAGTGGTGGGCGAAATGGGCTCAATTCGCTCCTCGAAGTGATTCCCGGAATGAAGGCGAATTCATGAAGTACTCCTCAACATGAAGCGGAATAATTCGCATTATGATGGGTAATGCGAAGTCCATTGAGAACAATGACTTCCATTACTCCACCTACCCAGACCACTACTCCACCAATTTTAAAGGCAAAGTGCATTGAGAACAATGTACTTCATCTCACTTCACCTTGTTTTTAAACTCCAAAGGCAAATTTTGCAGTGATTCATGGGATTTCAGGTCACATGGGCTCTATATTGTACTGCACAGCCTCAGTTTGGGGTAGTGTGTGTAGGAAGTCATAGCAGACAGTCTGCTGTGAGAGCTCTCTGTGATTCAAAACTTCTAAAAGCTGTTAAAAAAGCCGTTTTGAGTAATTTATTTTGCTCAAACTTTAGTTCATCGATTGTAGGAAACCTTCCTGTGCTCATGTCATCGAGCGTTTATTGTTTGTTTGTGGATTTTGAATGTTAATGCATAATATTGAGTCTGTGTAGTAAGAGACAATGAAAGTATGCATTGGGGGAAGGGCGTATCTGTGGTGTAGGTAGATTTAAGTTGGAGAAATAGGGAGTTCATTGGTTTTTGGTTATATTTTTGTAATATAACTGACTGTGTTAATGTACACATAGTAATATTGTCAGTAATTGTTGAAATCTTTTTGCAGATTGTGTGTTGTGTGGATCTGGTGCAGCAGTTCATAATTTCAGATTGTTTAAAACACATGGTATATTACTGAAGTTTTCAATTTGCTACCCATTGCTTGTAGACAAATTGTGTATGTGTGAGAGAGTATGTGTGGTGTGTGACATCAAATAATACACCTTTTATTGTACAACAGTATAATTACAGGCACAGCAGTGTGAACCTGCTATCCACTGTAGCTGCGTGATTTTGTACTGTCATTGGGGTATCTTTTCTTTGTTTTGCTGCTTGCATTGCCATAAAAATCTGCAGTCAGTTCTCCCCTCCCCCACTGGCAAAAGGAATTATTTTCCAGATTGGATTGTTTGTGACTTCAGCACCACCGGTTAGTTAAGGTGTTGTTGAACTTGTGACTTTGCATCTGTATCTGTTGTTGAAGCCACAGTTGTTTTTTTGTGGCTTCACATCCAGTGTCCGCCCACCCAGAATAAATGTTCCAAAATCTGAATCTGTTTAGAATATTGTTGTTGATCTCCCAAAATGCCTGCAAAGAGATGTGCAATCAAAGCTGCTTCTCATCATGGCACTGCTGCCAGTAGTAAGATTGTCTATGGGCATAGTAGTATGCAGTCGCAGAAGTGCATTGATGATGTGAGGAAAGGTATTTCTCCTTTAATGTTTTTTACAGCACAATCAGTAGTTTCACTCATAGTTGGAGGAGATGATGTCCCAGTTGGTGGTGTTAGTGCAGTTGCTGGTGGTGGTATGAGTATTGCTGCCTCAAGTTCCACTTCTGACCAGTTTACGATGTTCAAAAATATAGTGAAGTGTGAAGCAGTGCCAGTGAGTGAAGCAGTGTAGATGATGTCATACTCCCCAGTAACATCCCAGTAACTGAACATGAGGATTCTGATCATCATGTCAATGATAGCTTACAGTGTGGCATTTCTTCCACCACAGTGCAAGTCACGCATTTGCCATGCAGTGATTCACAGTGTGGTGAAAAAATATCAGGTGATGGTGATGTTGATGATGATGAATCTGATGATGAATCTGATGATGTTGCTGTGGTTGCAACATGCAGTCCACATGCCAGCATCCAAGCAGAAAATGTGGATGTGGGTGATGTTGATGAATATGATGACGATCTAAGTGACCCCAGTTGGGAACTGGAGAAAAAGAAATTTAAGTTGGCTGTGTCTGGGTCTGTTTGCATTAATTCCCCCCCAATAAAAAGTTGTGATTTACCAGTTTCAGTTGATGTTGATGATGATGACCCAGTAATACGGAGTCCAATAAGCATCATCAGGGACATGTTAAAACTGGAGCATCACAATCCCTTGTTTGGGATTTTTTTTTGTGCAAGATTCAAATGATGAGTCAGTTGTAATCTGCCAGGTTTGCCATGCATATGTGAGTCAAGGTAAAAAGGGGAACCATCTGGGCACAGGGTGACAGCATGCACATCCTAAGAACAGGCACATGGCACTGTGGACCCAGAACAAGATGGCAGCTAATACCACAGTGGGGTGTTCACCCTCATCATCAACCATAACAAGCATGTTATCCCCTTCCATGACTCTAAAATCAAGTAAGAAATTAAATGTGTGTAGTTGTGATGAAATAAAAGCAGAGGATTACTACAGGCATGATGAGGTGGAGGAGCATAATGATTTTGAAATGTTTTCTGGTGGTGGTGAGAGTAGCAGTTTTGGTGGTAGTGGTGGTGGTGGTAAATGCAATGTGTCTGCTGTGATGCTGCCCTATTTGCAGGCACCTCTCTGGTCTGAGGGAGGAAATTGCCCATCTCCAGGCTGACCTGGCTAGGATTTGTGAAACCTTCTCCCCCCCCAGGGACCACCAGGGCCAATTCTAATGCCACTACCTCAGAGGTTGCCAAGAAAGAAGAGTGGCTGGACCAGGGTGGGCTCAGGGAGGGAGAGGGTGGTGGAACAGAGTTGCATCCCTCCAGCTGTACCACTCCACAATTGATACGCTGTTCTGGTGGATAGTGGTTCCTCTATGGCGGCATCTGCAGTGGAGACCAAGAAGGATGCTGGGAACCTTCACAAAGGAGACCCACAGGAGGGTGGCATGGGACCCCACAGGGGAAGGAAACAACTCCTGGGGAAGGAATCAATCATTAGGGGGGTAGAAGTGGGGGAGGAAGGTGAGCGGAAGGTAAGGTGCCTGCCTGGCACCACCGCTTGAAGGGACAGAAAGGAGGCAGTATAGCGCAGTGGGCTAAGGCTCTGAATTGCAAATCTGGTGACATCCAGCAGACCAGACCTGGGTTTGAATCCCACAGCTTCCACTTGCATACTGTGTGACCCTGAGCAAGTCACTTAACCTCCTTGTGCTCCCAGGTCGCTCCTGTAAAAAAGCTTTCAGCTTAGTGTGCTATACCTGGTTAAAAAACAACTAAATAAATAAAATAAAAAAAATAAAGATTATTGGAGGGACCTGGATGTCATTGTCCACCTAGGGACAAATGATCTGGCTAGGAATGGGATCAGAGCAGTGCAAGAGGAGTTAGTAGAGTTGGGGAAGGGCCTTAGACAAGTAGCTCATACAGTAACCTTCTTGGAGGTGCTGCCTGTCTATGGCAAGGGTAATGCTAGGGTACGCCTCACCAGGAAATTTAATGAAAGGTTGAAAAACTGGAGTGGAGACCAGGGTTTTGGCTTCATTGGGGACTGGGGAGCCACCTGGAGGGATGCAGGCCTATACTGGTGCGATGGTCTGCATCTGTCCAAGGGGGAACCAGGATCCTAGGTGAGAGGTTCAAATGCTTCATTGGCAAGCATTTAAACTAGCCAAGAGGAGAGGCACTGAAAAGTAGCAGGGGAATCCCAGCCTCCCCCCTACAAAACACAGTAATTAGTGAGGTAAACACCAAGGTAGAGAAGTCATTAGGGAGCTGGACAGAGGTAAATGAAAAAAAAGGCAAAGGCAGTAAGGACAGGGATGAGGCTAAAAGGGGTAAGGCCATTAAAAAGTGGAGGGTGATGAGTACCAATGCCCGTAGTCTGTGTAACAAGCTCCCTGAACTAGTGGCCCTGATGGAAGAGAGTTTTATGGATATTGTGTCAGTCACAGAAATATGGAACACAGAGAACCATGACTGGGATGTCAACATACCAGGATACACAATCTACAGGATGGACAGTGAGGGTAAAAGAGGAGGAGGAGTATCTCTTTATGTAAAGGAAGGGATCAAAGCAACAGAACTAAAGAGTAAACAGGGAGCAGATGAGGCACTCTGGGTCACCCTGGAGACAGCAAATGGTACTACAATCCGCATGTGGGTTGTATATAGACCCCGATCTCAGGGGAGAGGGAATGGACAAGGAAATGATAGGCATCCTTAGAATGGCAGAAAAAGGGGAGATATTGTTGATGGGTGACATGAATATGCCAGATGTTAACTGGAACATCTTTGCTGCAGGAACATCCAATAGCAGGGTCATTCTTGATGCCCTACAAGGGGCATGCCTCAGACAGCTAGTATTGGAACCCACTAGGGAGGGAGCAATCTTAGAGCTGATACTCTCAAATGGGGACAGAGAAAGAATCTCAGATTTAGAAGTGGGTAGCCATCTGGGAAAAAGTGACCACCAAACAGTGTGGTTCACGATAAACACAGCCATACAATCAAGCCATACAAAAGCAAGAGTATTGGACTTTAGGAGGGCTGACTTTTGGAAAATGAGAGAGTGCCTCAGAAAAGCACTAGCAAACAGGCAAGAAGGAATGGTGGAGGAACAATGAGGAGTAATCAAAACAGCCATCACAGAGGCTTGTTGCCTTTGTGTAAAGCAAATCAACAAAACACAATGAAGGAAAAAATCACTATGGTTCTCAAAAGAGGTGGCAGGGAAGGTTAAGGAGAAAATGATAGCATTCAGGAAATATAAGGAAACACAAAAGGAGCAGGACAGAGAACTTTATCAGTTAAAGCAGAAAGAGGCAAGGAAGGCAGTCAGAAGAGCAAAGGTCCAAACCAAGGAAAGGATAGCCAACTCAGTTAAGAAGGGGGATAAGACAATTTATAGGTACATTAGGGAGTGAAGAAAGACAAAAGAAGGGATACTGAGGCTTAATAAAGGGAAGGGAATGTGGGCAGAGGGTGACAGTGAAAATGCAGGGATACTAAATAAATATTTCTGATCAGTGTTCACAAAGGAAGAGGAGGGAGAGGTACTTAAACCAAACAAGAGAAACACTCTGAAGGTGGGGGTCGATACCAGTCCATTTACAGAAGAAAGGTTCTGAAAGAACTAATAAAATTGAAGGTGGACAAAGCAATGGGGCCTGATGGGATTCACCAAAGAATTCTAAAAGAACTAAGGGTAGAACTAGTGACACCGCTGACTACTCTCTTTAACAGATCATGGGAGGATGGGGTGGTACCTGAGGACTGGAGGAGGGCGGATGTGATTCCTCTTCACAAAAGTGGGAGGAGGACAGATGCAGGAAACTACAGACCAGTTAGTTTGACCTAAGTGGTAGGGAAAATGATGGAATCACTTCTGAAGGAAAGAATTGTTGAGTATCTAGAGGCCAGTGGGGCACAGGACCCAAGGCAGCATGGATTCACAATGGGAAGGTCATGTCAGATGAATCTAATAGATTTCTTTGACTGGGTGACCAAAATAGTAGACCAGGGAGGGGCTGTGGACATGGCCTACCTAGATTTTAGCAAGGCATTTGATACAGTCCCACACAAAAGATTAATACACAAGTTAGCCAGCCTTGGAGTGGGTCCCAAGGTGGTAGCCTGGATGTAAAATTGGCTAGATAACAGACACAAAGGGTAGTAGTAAACAGAGTCCATAGTGAAGAATGGAGGGTTACTAGCGGGGTACCACAGGGTTCATTACTGGGACCGGTCCTTTTTAATGTCTTTATAAGTGACATTGCAGAGGAACTGGAAGGAAAAGTATGTCTGTTTGCAGATGACACAAAGATCTGCAACAGGGTTCATACACAAGATGGAGTGAAAAGGATGAGAAGGGACTTGGCAAGGTTGGAGGAATGGTCAAATGTATGGCAGCTCATATTCAATCCTAAGAAGTGCAAGGTAATGCACCTGGGAAACAAAAACCCAGGGGAAGAGTACACAATGGGGGGGGGTGAGATACTGACAACAGTAAAAATGGAAAGGGACCTGGGGGTAATTATATCAGATGACCTAAAGGTGGGCAAGCAATGTGAGAAGGCAGTAAGGAAGGCTGGGGGGGATACTGGGATGCATAGGGAGAGGCATCAATAGTAGAAAACAAGAAGTTGCTATCCCTCTATACAGACAATTGGTGAGACCACATTTGGAGTACTGTGTGCAGTTCTGGAGACCCCATCTCCGCAAAGACATAGACAGAATGGAGGCTATCCAGAGGAGGGCAACCAAAATGGTGCAGGGTCTGCACCAGAAGACATACAAAGAAAGACTAAAGGAGCTTAATATGTATACCCTTGAGGAAAGAAGGGAGAGAGGGGACATGATAGAAAATTTCAAATACCTCAAGGGAATCAACAAAGTCCAATAGGGTAGTATCTTTCAGAAGAAGAGATGTGCAAGAACAAGGGGGCACAATTTGAAGATAGAGGGGGATGGCTCAGAGGTAATGTGAGGAAGTATTTTTTCATGGAAAGGGTTGTGGATGTATGTAGCAGCCTCCCTGAGGAGGTAGTGGAGTCAAAACAGTGTGGGAATTCACAGATGCATGCAGCAGACGTAAGGCAGTCCTAGTGGGGGGTAGGAGGAAGTAAGCTGTTGGTTAACTAGGATCTGCAGCTTATCTGTTAGGTAAGAGAATGGGCAGACTAGGTGGGCCAAGCGGTCCTTATCTGCTGTCAAATTCTATGTTTCTATGTCTAGTGCAACTGGTACATCAACCCCAGTTGGTAAATCTGGGAAAATAGCTGCATTTTGCGGGTTTGTCATCATCACCTGTGCAACCGTCTTCATCACATGTCCACACTCTACCCCCTGCCATTCGCAGAGCAGAACCATTTGTCATCCCACCCCCCATGTAAAACCTTTAAGTCAGACCATTTTAGAGTGTTTTTGTGCATAAGCTGAAGTACCCACCCAATCATACAGTGTCACATGAACTTAATGCTTCTGTAGTTGAAATGCTGGCAATTGATCTTTTGCCCTTCTCCTTTGTGAAGAATTCTGGGTTCCAGTGGTTTGCTGCATGTGCCTATCCAAAATGGAAAGTCCCATCCAGGACATACTTTTTGATCCCCACTGTCCCCGAGTTGTAACATGCTGTATCTGACTTTGTAAGACATGCCCTTCAACATTCCTCTTCTCCATTCATCCATTTAAGTATGGATATGCGGACAAGTGGCAAAACAGTGGGGAGTTCATATTTGTGTATAACTGCATATTGGGCGCTGGTGCCGAGTGTTGTTTGTGCTGTTGGTAGTGTGAATAATCAGTGTAGTAAAGTGGAGTATTGTGATAGCAATCTTCCAGGAATTTGACATCATGCAACAATTGCTATGCGCAATGTGACCTGTTCACACACTGGTGAAAACATGTTGGACTTGGTACTGACAGAAATTAACAAGTGGCTGAACCCCTGTCCCTGAGAGCTGGGTTTATAGCAAGTGACAATGGGTCAAATGTGGTGAAATGTATCATGAATGGTGGCTTTGTTTGGGTTCCATGCATGGCCCACTGTTTAAATCTTGAGGTGCAAGAATTTCTGCAGCATCCTTATATAAAGGAAATGCTAACAGTTGCAAGCCATATCTGTTCTCACTTTTCACGCGCTGCAAAGGCCCGTGACCAACTTCGGCAGTTGCAGATCCGAAACAGCCTCCCTCAGAACTGCTTGAAGCTGGAACTTGTCACCCGGTGGAACTCCACTTTATACATGGCAGAGAGGTTATATGAACAATACAAAGCCATCTCAGAATATCTTGTCATGCACACTAGCTGTGACACTTCCTTGGTCTCCATGTGTATGACGACTGAACAGTGGCACCTCATGGACTCTGTAATAACAATTTTGTGGCTTTTTGAACATGCCACACAGGCAAAGAGTGGCGAGTCTGGCTCCATTAGTCAATCAATTCCACTGCTGCGAGTGCTGAAGCAGACATTGGTGAATGTACAGCATAGCCTTGATGTTGCTGGAGACAGTACTAGCAGTATGTTGCTGAAAGACATGCTGACAGTATTCGACCAGAATCCTCACATCTTGAGCATTCAGCGTAGTGACAACTTTGCAATAGCAGCAATGCTGGACCCACAATACAAACGTGGAATTGCCTCAGTACTGGAGGGCGGGACTGAACAGGTAAAAAATGTCAGTGGGCAACTGGTGCGCTTGGTTCATGGGGCACAGAAGTCACATGCAAAGGTCAACAAACCTCAGCAGCATAGTCAGGCTGAAGGTGAACCTGGAGGAGTATCAAGCATATTCTGTAAGGGTAAGGGGACTGCAGTTCCAGGTGGTTTGTCATCAAAAGCGGTTGGCATTAACCCACTTTGGAAGGCTTTGTCCCAAGTGGGGATTTGTGACATAAATGATTCCGGAGAACAGGATGATGCATCAACCACTGATTTTAGTGCAGCACAGAGAATGGTTGAGTAATATTTGTCTGAAAACAGGCATCTATCAATAACTGATTATCCTCTTTTATACCGGAGTGGAATGGTCAGTGAATGGCCAGAGCTGATTGCAGTGGCACTGAAGTACCTGACATGCCCACCCTCCAGTGTAAATGTCGAGAGGGTATTCAACTCAGCAGGTACAATAGTTCAGGATCATCGTACAAACCTCTCTCCTTCAAATGTCAGTTTGCTAACATTCATAAAAATGAATGAGAGGCACGTATCAACTCAGACTGCAACCTCAGTATTCATACCCCGGCCTAGTCATGGTTTTGCTAATGTAGAAATGGGCCGTCCTGATGGCACTGGCAGTGGCAGCATGAAATGGCCTACCACTGATGTAGATGATAACACAATGGAGAAAGAATTTCCCAGTGGTCAGAATTCAGACATAGATGACTGTGAGGGCAGCTTTCTTTATGAGGATGATGATGAGGTTAATGTTGGCAGGTTTTAACTTAAGTCGTTAAAAGGCTGTCACATTTGTTGTATGATACATGTTTTCTTTTTCATAAAGTTGAATGAGTGTCCCACTCAGAGTGACCCAAATTCCATATGTCACATCACATTTTTAATACAGAGCACAATATATTCTGGCCCTTGTACCACCTCTATAAGAGTGCTGTTAGCCAGTGCCACTAACGGGAATGTCACTGTGTGCCTCCCTGGACTACCACAATGAAATCGCTGTTAGCCACTACCACCAGGGGAATGACTTTGTGTGCCCCCCTGTACCACCACTATAACATAGAAACATAGAAACATAGAATTTGATGTCAGATAAGGACCGCTTGGCCCACCTAGTCTGCCCATTTCCCTACCTAATGGATAAGCTGCAGATCCTAGTTAACCAACAGCCTACTTCCTCCTACCCCTACCAGAATTGCCTTATGTCTGTCCCATGCATTCTTGAATTCCCCCACTGTTTTTGACTCTATGACATCCTCAGGAAGGCTGTTCCATACATCTACAACCCTCTCTGTGAAGAAATACTTCCTCACATTACCTCTCAACCGTCCACCCTCTATCTTCAAATTGTGCCCCCTTGTTCTTGCACATCTCTTTTTCGGAAAGATGCTACCCTCTTGGACTTTGTTGATTCCCTTGAGATATTTGAAAGTTTCTATCAGTCCCCCCTCTCCTTTCCTCTAGGCTATACATGTTAAGCTCTTTTAGTCTCTTTTCATATGTCTTCTGGTGCAGACCCTGCACCATTTTGGTTGCCCTCCTCTGGACAGCCTCCACCCTGTTTGTCTTTGCAGAGATGGGGTCTCCAGAACTGTACACAGTACTCCAGATGTGGTCTTACCAACTGTCTGTACAAAGGGCAAACAACTCCCTGTTTTCTACTAGTGATGCCTCTCCCCATTCATCCCAGTATCCCCCCAGCCCTCCTTATTGCCTTCTCACATTGCTGGCCCACCTTTTAGGTCATCTGATATGACTACCCCCAGGCACCTTTCCATTTTTGTTGTTGTCAGTATCTCACCCCCCCATTGTGTACTCTTCCCCTGGGTTTTTGTTTCCCAGGTGCATTACTTTGCATTCTTTGTGTTGAATCTAAGCTGCCATACATTTGACCATTCCTTCAACCTTGCCAAGTCCCTTTTCATCCTTTCCACCGCACTTTGCGTATCAACCCTGTTACAGATCTTTGTGTCATCTGCAAAGGGACATGCTTTTCCTTCCAGTCCCTCTGCAATGTCACTTATAAAGACATTACAAAGGACTGGCACCAGTACTGAAACCTGCAGTGCCCCCACTAGTAACCCCCCTTTCTTCACTGTGGACTCCATTTACTATTACCCTCTGTGTCATGTTGTCCAGTCAGTGTTTTACCCAGGCTACCACCCTGGGACCCACTCCCAGGCTTGCTAATTTGTTTATTAATCTTTTGTGTGGGACTGTGTCAAATGCCTTGCTAAAGTCTAGGTAGGCCATGTCCACAGCCCACCCCTGACCTACTACTTTGGTCACCCAGTCAAAGAAATCAATTAGATTTGTCTGACATGACCTTCCCATTGTGAATCCATGCTGCCTTGGGTCCTGTGCCCACTGGCCTCTCAGTACTCAACAATTCTTTCCTTCAGAAGTGATTCCATCATTTTTCCTACCACTGAGGTCAAATTGACAGGTCTATATTTTCCTGCCTCTGTCTTGCTCCCACTTTTGTGAAGGGGAATCACATCCGCCCTCCTCCAGTCCTCATGTACCACACCATCCTCTCATGATTTATTAAAAAGGGTAGTCAGTGGTGCTACTAGTTCTTACCTTAGTTCTTTAACAATTCTGGGGTGAATCCCATCAGGCCCCATTGCTTTATCAAGCTTCAGTTTTAAGAGTTCTTTCAGAACCCTTTCTTCTATGAAAGGACTACTATCAACCCCATACAGACTGCTTCTATTGACTGGATTAGATATCTCCCCCTGCTTTTCCATTATGAATACTGAGCAGAAGTATTCATTCAGTATCCCTGCTTTTTCACTGTTGCTCTCTGCCCAACCACCTTCCTCTTTGTTCAGCCTCAGTATCCCTGCCTTAGTCTTTCTCTGCTCCCTAATGTACCTATAAAAGGTATTATCCCCCTTCTTAACCAAGTTGGCTATCTTTTCCTCATTTTGGGCCTTTGCTATTCTGACTGCCTTCCCTGTTTCCTTCTGCTTTAACTGGTACAGCTCTCTGTCTTGCTCCTTCTCTGTTTCCTTATACTTCCTGAATGCTATCTTTTTCTCCCTAACCTTCCCCGCCACCTCTTTTGAGAACCATAGTGTTTTTTTATTTTGCTTTGATTTACTTGCTTCACACAAAGGATTGTTGCCTCTGTAATGGCGGTTTTGATGTTTCCTCATTGTTGCTCCACCCCACTTTCTTGTCTGTTTGCTAGTGCTTTTCTGAGGCACTCTCCCATTTTGACAAAATCAGCCCTCTTGAAGCCCAGTACCTTCACTTTTGTAGGCTTAACTCTGCAGCTAAGTTTATTGTGAACCACACTGTTTGGTGGTCGCTTGTTCCCAGATGGCTACCAACTTCAAGGTCGGAGATCCTCTCTCTGTCCCCATTTGAGAGTACCAGGTCTAAGATTGCTTCCACCTGAGTGGGTTCCAAAACTATCTGTCTGAGGCATGCCCCCTTTAAGGCATCGAGAATGTCCCTGCTCTTGGATGTGGCTGCAGCAAAGGTGCTCCAGTTAACATCTGACATATTCAGGTCCTTCATCAGAAATATCTCCTCTTTCTCTGCCATCCTAAGGATGCCTTCTATCATTTCCTTGTCCATTTCCTCCCCCTGAGACAGAAGTCTGCATACAACCCCTGTGTGGATTGTGGCACCATTTTCAGTCTCCAGGGTGACCCACAGTACCTTCTCTCCTCCCTGTTTACCCTTTAGTTCTGTTGCTGTGATCCCTTACCTTACATAGAGAGCTACTCCTCCTCCTCTTCTTCCCTCCCTGTCCCTCCTGTAGATTGTGTTCCCTGGTATGTTGACATCCCAGTCATGGTTCTCTGTGTACCACGTTTCTGTGACTGCCACAATATCCAGGCATCCCTCTTCCATCAAGGCCACCATTTCAGGGAGCTTTTTACCTAGACTATGGGCATTGGTACTCATTACCCTCCATTTCTTTATGCCTTTATTTGTTTTTACCCCATCCCTGTCCTTACTGCCGTTGTCTTTTTCTCCATTTACACGTGCCATTCTTTCTATCCACTATTCTATCTTGGTGTTCACCTCACTAACCATCTTACCTCCCTTTCCCCTCCTTCCCCAGTTCTACCCCCCTAACAATTGAGTCCCCCACCAGGAGCTGTTTCCTTCCCCTGTGGGGTCCTGTGCCACCCTCATGTGGGTCTCCATTGTGAAGGTTCCCAGCATCCTTCTTGGTCTCCACTGTGGGTGCCTCCATAGAGGAACCATGCTTCACCAGAGTGTTGAATGAACTGTGGAACAGCACAACTGGAGGGATGTGCCTCTATTCCACCACCCTCACCCTCCCTGAGCCCACCGTGGTCCAATCACTCCTCTTTCCTGGCAACCTCTGAGGTAGTGGCAGTGGCCTGGGTGGTTCCTGGATGGGGGAGCAGGTTTTCTGAATCCTTGCCAGGTCAGTATGGAGATGAACAACCTCCTTCCTCAGACCAGAGAGGTGCCTACAAATAGGGCAGCAACACAGTCTCCAGAATGTCTCCTGGAAGACTGCTGCTCCACAGCCAATGCAGTGCACCACTCCTCACATGTCTGTGTCCCTTCCTGTTATAAATGCTTTTCTTTTCTTATTTTTTGTTTGTTCTTATTTTAGTGTGTGCAAGCTTGTGAGTGTCTCTACCCCCTATTCAGTGTGCTGTGCCTTTAAGGATATGAACAGGTGCATGTTGTTAGCAGTTTTGGGGAAGTGATGTCAGAACCCCAGCTATAAGGAAATTATGCACTTGGGGTGGGTGGGGTGAGGGCAGGGTGGGTGGAGTAAACCTGTACCCTCCAGAAACAATCAGCTCTGACCCTCCACCCTGGGGAGTGCCTTCCTTTCAGACATCTATTTCAGGGAGGTTAAGTAACAGGTCTATTCACAAATGACTGCAAATATCTCTCAGCTACAGTTCCTCCCTGACAAATTAAAGTTAAACTAAGAAAAGGCAACCCCAACAACATAGAATCAATATTAGTTGCTTACACAGGTCCGAAAAAGTAATAATTCAGTTCAGTGTAGTCTAGTAAATAACCTCCTTGATTTACGGAAGCTGTGGCTGCTTTCTCTCTCTCTCTCTCTGTCTCAGCAGACAGAGACCACAAGCAACTCCTGTTTTAAATCCACAGTTCAACCAGACCCCTTTCAGCTCCTCCTCTTAACAGACATCTATTTCACAGAGGTTAAGTAACAGGTCTAGTCACAAATGACTGCAAATATCTCCCAGCTACAGTTCCTCCCTGGCAAATTAAAGTTAAACTAAGAAAAGTCAACCCCAAAAACAGAGAATCAATACTAGTTACTTACACAGGTCCAAAAAGAAATATTTCAATTCAGTGTAGTCTAGTAAATAAACTCTTTGATTCTAGTGCCTCTATAGGGAATGTCACTGTGTCCCCCCAGACCACCATCACCATAGGAATGCTGTTAGCCATTGCCACCAGGGAGAATGACTTTGTGTGTCCCCTATACCACCACCATAAGACTGCTGTTAGCCAGTGCTACTATAGCAAATGTCACTGATGTCCCCCTGGACCACGATCACCATAAGACTAATGTTAACCATTGCCACCAGAGGGAATGACATTGTGTGCCCCCCTGGACCTCCATCACCATAAGACCACTGTTATCCACTTCCACCAGAGGGAATGACTTTGTGTGCCCCCCTGGACCACCACCATAAAACTGCTGTTAGCCAGTGCCACCATAGGGAATGTCATTGTGTGCCCCCCTGGACTATCACCATGAAACCACTGTTAGCCACTGCCAACAGGGGGAATGACATTATGTGCCCACAGAACACCACCACCATAATACCACTGCTAGCCACTGCCACCACCATAGGGAATGTCACTGTGTGCCCACCTGGACCACCACCATAAAACTGCTCTTAGCCACTGCCACCAGGGGGAATGACATTGTGTGCCCCCTTGGACAACCACCACCATAATACCACTGCTAGCCACTGCCACCACCATAGGAAATGTTACTGTGTGCCCACCTGGACCACCACCATGAAACCACTGTTAGCCAGTGCCACCAGGGGGAATGACTTTGTGTGCCCTCCTGGACCACCACCACCATAATACCACTGTTAGCCACTACCACCAAGGGAAATGAAATTGTGTGCCCCCCTGGACCACCATCATAATATCACTGCTTGCCACTACTTTCCACCACCATAGGGAATGTCACTGTGAGCCCACCTGGACCGCCATCATGAAACCACTGTTAGCCAGTGCCACCAGGGGAAATGACTTTGGTGCCCCCCTGGACCACCACTACTTTGAAGATTCATGAAAGTCGAGGTGCTTGGGGTTGTTTATTTTTTGCGGAAGTTCCCTGCCACCCAGTATATATTCTGGTTTGTTACTTATGGAAATGGTGTTTGAATAAATTGCAGTCTCCTACATGGCTGAGAATATATTTTGGACTGTGTTCCTCATTTCCACTGAATCGAAATGTGTGGCAAATTCATTTGAGCACTTCTTGACACTGTGGACTTGGGCTCTGTGTAACCACTGTGTGCATCAGTGACAGCGCCATTAATTCTGGGACACTTTGCATTTCATGTTACTCTCTCATTTCTTTGTCAGTACTTGTGAATTTTCTGGACACAAGACAGTTGCATTTTGAGGATGCACAATAATTCTAGGGACTGTGTGTGTACTGTATGCATGACTGAGTGTGCCATTAATTCTGGGACACCTTGCATTTCATGTTATGCTCTCATTTCACTTCATCAGTACTTGTGAATTTTCTGGACACAAGGCATATGCATTTTGGGGATGCACAATAATTCTGGGGACTGTGTGTGAGTACTGTATGCATGACTGAGTGTGCCATTAATTCTGGGACACTTTGCATTTCATGTCACAATCTCATTTCACTTTGTCAGCACTTGTGAATTTTCTGGACACAAGACAGTTGCATTTTGGTAATGTACCATAATTGTGGGGAATGTGTGAGTACTGCACTCATAACTGAGTACACCATTAATTCTGGGACACTGTGCATCTCATGTTCTGCTCCCATTTCACTTTGTCAGTACTTGTGAATTTTCTGAACACAAGACAGTTGCATTTTGGGGATGCACAATAATTCTGGGGACTGTGTGTGAGTACTACATGCATGACTGAGTGTGCCATTAATTCTGGTACACTTTGCATTTCATGTTACACTCTCATTTCACTTTGTCAGCACTTGTGAATTTTCTGGACACAAGACAGTTGCATTTTGGAGATGTACAATAATTCTGGGGACTGTGTGTGACTACTGCATGCATGATTGAGTGCGCCATTAATTTTGGAACATTTTGCATTTCATGTTATGCTCTCATTTCACTTCGTCAGCACTTGTGAATTTTCTGGACACAGGATAGTTACATTTTGGGGATGCACAATAATTCTGGGGACTGTGTGTAAGTACTGCGCAAATGACTGAGTACACCATTAATTCTGGGACACTTTGCAATTCTTGTTATGCTACAATTTCACTTTGTCAGCACTGAGGAATTTTCTGGATACAAGGCATTTGCATTTTGCGATTGGGAATTGTGGTGAGTCAGTAAATATTTTTTGAGCCTCAGTAATGTTTACTTTCTGTAATGCTGTCATGAAGTATTTGTCAAAAACCAGGACTGAGCAGTGCAATTATAATGTGCTAAACTACATGTGTGCAGTCCATCTTCTTTCCTGTGTGTGCAGACACTGTCCAGCTTCATGTAAGTTGCAAACATATATATATATATGCTGATGCTGACTTGTTGCCATGTTTATGTTATAAAGAATAAATATAAGAATATATATTGTATATTTTATTTTTACCATCAACAGCAGCAGACAAAGTGCTATGAAATGTTTTCAGAGGTCCTGGGTCAGTGTGCACCTCAATCACTCACACAGACACACTGCACACATGAGTTTGTGGAGAGAATAGCACAAATAATCATGCTTTTAAACAAACCTTACCCAACAGACATAAATTATTGCTGATGCACCCAAAATATTTTATGGTGTACAGACATGTTCAGGTCAGAATATATGACAGGTCCTGCAGTCCACTGCCACCACACTGTGCTACCACTGGTGCCATCTTGTTTTATGATGTACATCAACTTGCTGCAAAGCTGACACTACCAGTGTAAACTAGAAAGACATAGTCCAGAACAAATAATGAAAGGAAGGAATGTGGTAGTGCAGTGAGGTGGCAGTGAACTGAACCTTATATATTTTCTGACTTTATAATGTCTGTACACTGTGAAATATTTTGGGTGCATCAGCAATACTTCATGTCTGTTGGATACAGTTTGTTGAAAAGCACGATTTTTTGTTGCTATGCTCTCCTATAAAATAAATTATACATTATATATTCTTATCTTTATTTTTCATACCATAAACACAGCAACAAGTCATACAACACTCAACATATATATATATATGCAAGAAGCTGGACAATGTCTGCAATACATACACACACAGGAAAGAAGACTGACTACACACATGTAGTTTAGCACAGTATACTTGCACTGCACAGTCTTGCTTTTCCACAAACACTCCATGACAGAAAGTAAACATTAATGAGGCACCAAAACAGTGCACACGCACACACACACACACACACACGCGTACACACACAGACACACACTTAACAGAAGGAAAGGGGTCCAGAATACAAAGTGTCATGCATACGGAAGACAAGGGTTGGGGATGGTGGAGGAATACATTTTATAACACAACAGGGAAGATGTGGGATGGCACATGGTGTGAGGAAAAAAAAAACTAATGTGGGATCCCCTGGTGGTCCAGCAGCAGTTCCAGCATTGAAATAATTTGTAACTGATGTTCCTCTATGTAATCCAACCACTGCTGGACAGCACTCACCCTCTCATTGTTCTCCTCAACATCACTCCCGAGATCTGCCAGGTCAGCCTGCATTACAGGTAGTTCTCTGGGGTCCACACATTCTACATGCTCAGCTGCTGGTTTTGGTGTTGGTGGGGGGGTGCTGGTGGAGCAGCAGGTGCTGCTCTGGCCCTCCTCTTCTTAGGGCTGCCACCGTGCACAGCTGCACCTTCTGCCACAGAAGGGCCAGCAGATGCAGGCCTGGCCTGTTCTGTGGTAGCCTGCCACTCCAATTGGTGGTGGTTCAGCATATGGGTGCACTGGCCCCCAGTCCCAAGTGATTCTCCCAGGGGCTATGGTGCACCTCCACCTGACATAGGTGGCACCTGACCATGCTGCTGCTGTCCCCCCTGACACAGTCAAAAAACTCCCAAACAATGCAGGTGTGGGGAAGACCAGGCACAGGCAGGGGAGAGCCAGATGCACTGGTAGCCAGCTGGTCATGGTGCTCAACAGGAATGGAATCCACACCTGGGCCCGGGGGCACAGACTCATCCTGCTCCAGAGGACCTGGTGCTGGAGCTGGTGCTGGATGTGGTGGTGGTGGTTCAACTGTCTCAGAGTCAGGAGGAGGTGCTGGTCCTGCTTCTGGGGCACTGAAAATGTTGGATCAGTCCAACAGGAACTAGCGGCCATGCCCCCCATGCATGCACACTGTGTGACACCTATCATACTCTCCCAGAAATGCCCCCTCCTCAGACACTCCCTCACCCTGGTCCATCTCTCCTATTGCACTCCCTTAGTCTGAGCAATGACTACTCAACTCAACAGAAAACACTCACACTGTCACGCAACACACACACAGTCACACAGACACAGACAAACAACTAACTACTTATAAAGGTAAGACAAAAATAAATTTACATAATGAACAAATTAAGTAAAAAGAAGTACAGAAAAGACAAAAACATGTAGCTTTTAAAAAAGCTGTTGGGTCTAATTCAAAGTTTAAATCTCCTCCTCACTCTGATCTACAAGTCTCAGGCTGTCTCACAGACACAAAACAACACACTCCTCTCTCTCCATCTGCACAGGAGAAAGTGAAGCTATCTCCTTGGCAAGGCACTTCCTTCCTGCCTGGCTAAAGAGCATGTGACTTACAGTACTATAAACCATGTGATGTGTGGGAGCTGCCAAATCTGGAAAGTGAAGTGGATCACTTAGAATCATAATGAGGAACACAAAGTCCATTTAAAACAATGACTTTGCCTGACTTTGCATTGCCATTCTGCCTTAATGTGAAGTGGTAAACTTGAAGTGCCCACTTCGCGTTCACTTCGCCAGCAGAATATAAATATGCTGCATCACTAGTTATTATATAGTGGACTCTGCATGCTTACATAACAAAAAAATGTAGTATTAAGAACTAATACATTATAGTTCTTCAGTTGTCCAGACACAGCTCATCTGTATTTAAAGTAGGTTAACTGTGCCCTTTTTCCCAGTATTACTAAATTCCTATTTGGCGAAAGAAAAAAGTTACCTTTTTGTTTTAACTAGAATAGGTTACCATATACAGTCAGTAGAAGTTGTACGGAGTGCTGCTACCTGTCCTAATTTCTGTGTTTGGACTTGGAAGCCAGTGCTGCAGGTGTGTGGGGTGTTAGTCACACAATAACTTACTAATACATCCTTTCTTGATATACTGCCAGAGAAAGGCAAAGTTTTGAAGAAGCATATAAAAATGCCTGCTAAAAGACAGTCCAGTACAGGGCAACATGCCAGGGGGTGACAAGGCAGCTAAGAAGTCTGTTGAGGAGAGTACAACTTCAGTTCCACTTTCCCAAAGCACTCCTATGTCTGCTTCTGTCACTTTGCACTCTGGTGGTATGGCAGGTACCGGCAAAGATGTTGTTCGAAATACTGGCATACCTGTGGCTCAGTTTTTTACAGCCAGAATTGTTGCATCCATGCTGGTGGGGGGTGACAGTGAGAAGAAGGGAAACACTGACACCAGTACAGGAAAAGTGGTCCAGGAAAAGGGTGATAAGTCTGTTGGTCTGACTGTCCCAGGGCCTGTTCCTGCTAGAGTTGGTGGTGGTGATAGTGTTCAGCTGGAGTCTGATAATCCTGGAGATATGGGTAGTCATCCCCCTGAGGAGATGGTTGTAGAGAAAGAAAAAGGTGCAGTACAAGAAGACAATGATAGGGAGGAGTAAGAGGAGGAGGAGGAGACAGACAAGGATATCATCAGCATTGGTGCTGATGATGATGACAGGGATGATCCCTCATGGGAGCCCGAGTTTAAAAAGGTCAGGGGTGATACAGGCCATGTACATGCACAGTCTATGGGTCAGACTGTCACCATTCCTAGCAGCAGCACTCCTAGAAAGCAGTCAAGTCACCCCCCCTCCCAAAACCAGTAGTCTCATGGAACTGATGAAAGCAGCCCAAAAAGCACAAACTTCAATGCCTGTTTTATCAGCCCTCCCAGTCCCAGCAGCATGTTAAGTCCAGTGGTCAAACGTCCCCAGTTTGGGACTTTTACGTGCTTGATCCAGTTGATGCGACCATAGTGGTCTGTCAAATATGAAAAGCACATGTTAGTTGGGGAAAAAATAAAAGCCACATAGGCATGGATGGCCAACACGCCCACCTGAAAAACAAGCACCCACTGCACTGGCAGCAACACCAGAAGGATGCCAGAGCTGTTGGTTGGCTGTCACTCAGCAACTTAAATGTAACAGAGCATTTCAGTAAAGCAGGAGGAGGGAGGGCAGACTGGGTCGGTGCTCGCGGAGAAGGAGGATGAGCAACCCTTCACTCCCTCATGTAGTGGGCATAGCAGTGGAGGTACCACACCCAGTCCCTTTACTCAGAAAAGTACACCACCACACCCAAAATCAACCAAAATAATGGGTTTCAAGCAGTCTGCACTGCCCCAAGAGTCTATTGTTACCCCTAAAAGAACAACATTGGTGCCTCAAGTACTGCGTTCTAGTCAAACAGCCCCAAAGATACAGCCCACACTGAACACCGTCCTTGAGCTGCACACAAGGTATCCCCCCAATCATGCTGCTGTACAAGAGTTAAATGCTGCCACTGCTGAAATGCTGGCCATTGATCTGTTGCCATTCTCATTCATGGAGAATGCTGGGTTCTGCAGGTTGATGGCCCGTGCTTGTCCCAAATGGCAGGTTCCATTGCGAACCTTTTTCTTTAAGTGTACCATGCCAGAGCTGTACGGTAGAGTTGCTGATTCTACAAGACATGCAATGAAGCATTCTGCATCAGAATATATCCATTTCAGCATGGATATGTGGACCAGTAGACAAACAGCCACAAGCTCGTATCTATGCATAATGGCACATTGGGCACAGGTACCTGGTGTGGTAACTATTGCTGTGCCTGGCAAAACCTGCCTGAAGTAAAATTGTGGTGGTAGCAACATCCCTGGAATTCAGCAGCATGCAACCATGAGTATGTGAAGTGTTACCGGTTCTCACATGGGCAAGAAAATGCTTAATGTTCTGCTGGACAAGATTGATGAGTGGTTGCACACACGGTCACTTACAGCAGGATTTATCGCAGCTGATAATGGCTCAAAGGTAGTGAAGTGCATTGGCAATGGTGTTTTTTTTTCAGGGTGCTCGACCTGGCACACTGCCTTAAACATGTTGTGCAGCAGTTTTTAAATCATACAGACATTAAGGAAACTGTGTCTGTCTCCCTTCACATCTGTGTGTGCACTTCACCCGTTCAGCAATGGCCTGTGACCATCTACGTGAGCTGCAGTGCAATAACCATCTGCCTCAGCACCGAATGAAACTTAATGTTGTGGCCAGGTAGAACTCCAAGCTGCAGATGACTGACCAGCTGTATGAACAGAAGTCTGTTTCAAAATACCTGCTGGTCCACAACACCTGGGACAGTGCTGAAGTGTCCATTACTCTAATGACAGAGCAGTGGCACCAAATAGATGGGCTAATATGCATTTTCTATCCATTCAAGCATGCTACATAGGCAGTGAGTGGGGACACTGCCTGTATAAGTCAATCCATGCCATCAATGGTGAATGTCTGACACCAGATGGAGGCAAGTGGGGATCATAGTAGTTGTGATCTAATGGATCACATGCTTCATGTGCTGGACAGCAATACACATATTTCCAGCATTTTACAGTCGAATGAATTTGCCATTGCTACCGTGCTTGATCCATGCTACAAATGTAGCTTTCCTTCTATAACTGAAGGAGCTTGTCAGTGACTGCAAAAATTGACAAAGAACCTCATTAAATGGGTGTCTGGTGGAGCTGGCCCGGTGGCGCTGAGGGTTGAGGCGCTGGACGCCACACCTCGCACCACACCAGTGACCCGGGTTCAGGAATGGGCTCGGGTCGATGGGGGTCAGCTGGGGTGGAGAAGGACAGAGCGCCCAATGGCAGCTCTCCTTCTCCGGGGAAGGGTTCTGCAGGCTCCCGCCACAATGCTGCCACCTAGGGAAGCCCGGGTTGATAGCGCGGCAAGGGGAGAAGCAGCCAGCGGATTGTGTGGTGATCAACAGAGGGGCAGAGCAGGAGGCACGTCTCAGCGTGCCTCTGAGCTCATAGCCCCTCATTGCATGCTGACGTCGGGGAGGGATGAAGGAAAGGAGGAAAAACACCTCGTTCCCTCCTAGGCGAAGATGCCTCCATGGAGCTTCTCCGGGACCTGTTGGACAGACCCCGCTGTGCCATCCACATGAACGTTTGGAAGAGGAATCCGGCCACCCTCTCCACCCCATGCCTCGGGGGGTATACCGAGGCGCACTCAGGGTAAGTGTGGATGAAGTACTCTAGGGGAAGATCACGATAGGATCCGGGGAGATCCAGGAATTGAGGTCGTCGGAGAGAGTGGAGGGGGGAGGCAAGATTAGAAGTACAAATACAATGGTTAAAAAAAAATGGGTATCTGGTGCACAGATGAAAAAGACACATAAGACACACACTTCAGAGAAAATGAGTGTTGCTACCACCACCAGAAGCTCACAGGCAACCCAATCTGAGAAAATGGCAAGGTACAGCAGAAAATGGCAAGCAATCCCATTCGGGATGTTCTCTATTAGGTGGGAGTGGAAGATATAGAAGAAAAGGAGGAGGAGGAGGAGAGAGATGAGGCAGCTGGACTCAGGGCAGCAGAATGAATGATGGTGGCCTATATGGGGACACAAAGCACCTTGCCAATACTGACAAGCCAGTACTGGAGCAGCAAAGTGACTGATTGACCAGCACTAATATCAGTTGCTGTGAAATACCTGAGCTTCCCACCACCCAGTGTCAGTGCGGAACGAGTGTTTAGTTTGGCTGGGACCATTGTGCATGACTGGAGGACCAGTTTGTCATGCAAGAATGTGTCCTTGCTAATATTCATCAAAATGAATGAAGGGAACATTCCGCATAACACAGTGATGTCAATGGTATTGCCACACGAACTGTGTCTCGGTGATAATGATGATGACAATCCCGCTACTAAGGCATCCACCAGCAGCGAGATGGATGAAGCAGCAATGCTGAGAATTTCCACCTAGTAACAACTCCAGTCTTGAAGACTGTGAGGACTGCTTCTTGTAGGATGTGACAGTGGAAGTGGAACAATGCTGAAGTTACTCAAAGGAACCCCCCCACCACCACTTTCTCCTCAGTATAGTGTTATGAATTATGTTTAACTATCTATCATTGGATTTGTGATAATAGTTTTCTACTGCAGTATTAATCAGTTTCATTTGATTACCGTTTGCCCTTAACTGTTGTTTGGTTCCCACCCTACATTAAAGCAGCAGCCAAATTTCCATGACCATAAACATTTTGCATTATTAAAGTTACAATGTTTTGCTGCCAAAAATATCAAGATACACATTTTACTTTTCATTTTGACTAACCCCATCTTGGAGCAAGATATGTTGTCTTGACGTCTTTAAAAGTGCTCACACTGACACATGCCACACCTGGCCCTCCCCCTCTTGCCACTTGACACAGACATGCACTCCATGTGAAAAATGAATATTTTCTGCTGCTTACTATCTGTGACATGTTGAAGAACCTTCCTAGTACAAGTAGAGTATAAACGTAACACGGTCACTCAACTGGTAACACCAGTTGAACAGATTTTGTAAAATGTTTAATGGTGGCCATCTTTAATGATGTGAGTCATTAATACAAAATAATCATAAAAAAGGCTTAACAGCATTCAATTCCACCAAAAGGGTAATTATAAGTACTACCATAGTAATTGTACAGAAGCTGTGATGGTCACTACGGGGGGGGGGGGTGTCTGTTGCCCGCAGTTTGGCTTCTAAATTTTTCTTATTACTCCAGCTCTGCCACCTCTAACGATTAGAAAAGGTATTAGCCCCCTCTAATTACTAAACACCATCTACTCCATTCATTTCCACATATAGTTCCTCCCCTGGATGTATTATTTAATTGTTAATGAAACCAGTGGCTTATATCGCAGCTCAAGCAGCCCACTCTGTCTTCCACACACTAGCTCCTGCAGTGCCTGGATGTAGTCATCGCACAGACATGAAATGAAAACTCACCAGAGGAAAATGACCTAAGCAGGAACAATGACAGGAATCATGATGAATACTTGTTCATCTGCATACCTGGTGTTAGCAAGCAGATTAGAAGCATAGAAAAAAAATATATACTTCCCATACCCAGTGAATGTAGTTTAACTGTGGAAATTTCCCCAGAAGGACATGCAGTGTGGGGCAATTGAAACACAACAGCAGGCATAGAGATTCCACATCCCCCTAAAAGTATTGCATACCTGGAAATAAGATAAAAAGAACAGCCGTCCCAGTGGCACTGAGGATTGAGGCATGGGACGCCACTCCTCGCGCCACGCCAGTGACCCGTGTTCAGGAATGAACACAGGTCACTGGGCGTCAGCAGGGAGGAGAAGGATTGAGCATCTGATGTACTGCTCTCCATCTCCAGGGGAGGGGTTACTCCGCGACCGGTGATCATCTTACCGTTAATGGAGGCTGGGGCTTGAGGGTACTGAGCTGCACAGTAGGGGAGGTGGGGACATGGCAGCCACTTGAACAGGGGTGCACACGGGAGGGTGTGCTTTCCCAGTCACTGGCAGCATTGCACGCTGCGCTCCTGCAAGGGAAAAAAAACAAGAAAAGAGCCTACAGAGGATGAAGGGGGAATTCGCAGGCCCTGCACACTGCTAGCTACAGCATGGCAGCACTGGATCCTGTTTCAGGGGGAGGGAACCCTCTCTGGCCCCATGGGGGGGCAAGCCTGGGAGCGAATGCTGTGCTGGCTGGTAGACATTGGGGTGATGGGGCTGGGGTTCCCCCAGAGTGAAAGGGCTGCAGGGCTGGTGTATAAACACTACAAGAAAAAGAACAAATTGTGAGGATTGTTAAAAGTTCTGCCCCCCACCCCAGTCCCATCCACACCCCACACCCCCTTCCTCCACCACTCTACCCCCACTGAAGACCATAAAAAATGAAGAAATACTTACCTTAGGGATTGCATGTGAAACTGGAACCACTGTACCACTACATGAAGCACCTACATCTTGAGCAGCAGCAGCAGGAGCGGGAGGTAACATCATCGGAATTCCTGAATGTTGACAAAAGCAAACAGAACACAATTACTATCAAATTCGGACATCTGGACTGCAGTAACCTACCTCAGCAATGAATAATTAAATACTTACCATCTGTGTTGGGAAATGTGATGCATTCCAACATCCCAGAAGATAATCTCAGCCTGATGAAGCTTGCTTGGCTTGACATCATGATGTTGTAATCCTCAGTCAACTGGAAAATAATAGAAAAGCAGTATAAACATATTAGAACTCAAAACACCACAATACCAACCCACCCCACCCTTCCCTTGCACAGAAAAGAAAAATACAGACAGATAATTACATGTGCAGAAGCAGCAGTATGGACTCTGTGATGATGATTCATCAACACGAGCCAAAGCATTACTTCTCATGACAAGTCAGCAACTAATCAGAGCAGCAGGCAGCAAGCTACAGCAACCCAAAATCTCATTCCCTCCACACCGTACAAGTTACAACTACAGCGTCATCACAGTCAAGTAGGACAAGCAGCATTGGGAAATGATAATTCTACATTTCTCAATTAATTGAGAAACCAGCAGCAAGAGGCAACAAGTCCAAGTAGCAGCAGCAGCATTTTGCAGGAGGAATTAATTTTCTCGGCATTGCACCCCTTTTGGCTATTTCATAATTCCCACAATAATTGTATCTCCCTTCTCTCACAATTTTGCCATGTGTTTCTTCTGGACTTACTGTGTAAGGCCTGTTCTGCACAGCACAGCAGCTAGCGGCAACAAGATTCATCCTGAAATCATTTGTAAATGGTGGACAAAACAGCTTTTATTTTGTCCAGGAGGTGGGGGTGCTCCATAAAACTTCTGGATTGAGACCACATTTATGTCTCAATTTTATGTAACATTTCTGGACTTCTAAGGCCTGTTCTGCACTATCGGCAACAGGAGTCATCCTCAAATCATTTGAAAACGATGGACAAAACAGCATTTGTTTTGTCTGGGTGGTGGAGGGGCTCTATGAAACTTCTGGACTGAAATCACATTTAGGTCTCAATTTTATGTAATATTTCTCATGTAACATTTTTGGATGTCTAAGGCCTGTTCTGCACTAGCTGCAACAAGATTCATCCTGAAATAATTTGTAAAAAGTAGGCAAAACAGCATTTTTGTTGTGTAGGTGGTGGCTGGGCACTATATAACATCATGACTGAGAGCAGATTCAAGTCTTAATTTTATGTAACATTTCTCATGTAACATTTCTGGACTTGTAAGGCCAGTTCTGCACTAGCGGCAACACGATTCATCCTGAAATCATTTGTAAACAGTGAACAAAGCACCATTTTTTTGTCCGGGAAGTGGGGGGGGGGGGCTCTATGAAACTTTTGAACTGAGACCACATTTCTGTCTCAATTTTATGTTAAATGTCTCATGTAACATTTCTGGACTTCTAAGGCATGTTCTGTACTAGCGGCAACAAGATGAGTCCTGAAATCATTTGTAAATAGTGGACAAAACAGCATTTTTTTGTTCTGATGGTGGCGGGTCAGTATATAACATCATGATTGAGAGCAGATTCATGTCTCAATTTCATCCTACTTGTTTCCTGTCATATTTCTCTTCTTATGCCTGTGCTGCACAGCCTGGTGGCAAGAGGCTGTGTTAAACTGTGGCCCAAGTGTACATTTTGGATCGGGTGGTGGGGTTGTGGTGCACTATAACACGTCATCATGAAAGGAGGGGATGGGCACCAAGTTAACATTTGTGGCAAGCACAGAAGACATGTGCTGTTAAGCACAAAAAACATACTTTTGTTTAACTTCACAATAAAAGTGCTTATGTTTCCATGATTGTTGTGTATGTATTCAGACTGATGCTGCACGCAGACAAAACAACTGCACAACATCACATACCTTTGGGGAAAAAATGTTCTTCATAGAAACAAATTACACTACTTGACATCTGTGGATAGGAGGAGGAAATATATAAAGAAAGAGTAACATAAAACAAGAAGAGAGGTACAGAGTTTATGGGCACAGTACTGCAGAGACTGACAGTAACACTCGGTTGGGGGGCATGCAGTGTCAGGGCAAGTGTATTCATATGATAGGGGAAATGAAGGGAGCATAGACATTACATAACATACAAAACCGCTGGACAAAAAAAAGAAACAAGAGGATGTAGAAGAGAAAGAAGACGGAAAAGATGTTTTTTTTCTTTTTCAATTTTTTTATTTTTATTTTTAGGGTGTGTGAATGAGGAAGAGTGACAGTAACAAAGGACAAGAAAAAGAAAAGAAAAGAAATTAGCTGCTGCGCTGCCTGCCTAATTGACAAATTATTCCATCTGTCAAAACTTACATGGCGCCAGCACCAGACCCAGATTCTGCACTGCCACCACCAATCCCATGACGCAGTTCTGCCAGGAGTTGCAACACTTTTTGTTGGTCCTCCATTATTTTTCCATTGTCCCCCTGGCCTCCTGGCAGAACTGGTCAAACTCCTCCCTAAGACCTTGCACCTCACTGCGCATGGCCGCCACCTCATGGCACATGGTCTCCAGGTCTTCATTGCTGTTGCTGACCTGACCTGGTGCTGCTACAGGCTGTGCGGAATCAGCATGATGGTGGCACCAGTGGTTGTGGGGTGGATCGAGTGATGGTGCTGCTGCCTCCTGCTGCTGTGTCCTGGATCTAGTATGTCACCCCCTAGGCTGACACTGATCGCCTTTCTCCTACTGGCCCCCTACCCCTTCTGCATGTTCACCCCCACTGCTAGTGCTGCCTCCTGCTGCTGCCACCTCTTGCTGTTTTTGAAGCCACTCTGCAGCATGGTGGTGCTACAGATGGCTTCTTTGCCCACCAGTTCCAAGGTGTGCCCCTTTCTCCCCCTACCAAATACACAGGCCACAAAGGTTACAGATAGCAACACTGTCATCTTCGCTGTTTGTGGTGAAGAAGGACCACACTGATGACACTCTTGGCTGGTGTGAGGCATCAGCTGATCTGCCAATGGGGGTCACAACATCCTGCCTTTGCTGGGGATGGGGGCACATGCTCCTGCTGCTGGGGGGGGTCAATAGGCTCCTGCTGCGGAGGGGTGGGGGCACATGCTGCTGCAACTAGGGAAGCAATGGGCTCCTACTGCTTGGGGGTGGTGGGAACCTGCTGCTGCTTGGAGGGCAATGGGTTCCTGCTGCTGGGGTGTGGAGGGCACATGCTTCTGCTGTGGGGGGGGATCTTGTCTTTCAGACAGAAATGCTCACCTGTTAAGGTGAACACTTTTAGCTGCCTTCTATCCAGTCCCCCTTCCCCTACCTTTCCCATCCATATTAGAAAATTAAACAAAAAAAATCAAAAAGTGAAAGAGAGAAAGAGAATGAGGGAGTCACACACACACACACAGACACACACACACACACACACACACACACACACACACACACACTATAAACTTAAAGACAGAAAAATATAAGCCCACAGAAAATGTCCTAACAAAGAAAGATTAATTGTTTTTAATGAAAAGAATTTGGAAACACAAACTTAAAGTTATAAACTTTTTTTCTGCTGCCTGCTCTCAGTCTGCTATATTTCTGTCTGTAAGCACTAGCAAAAGAAAGAAGAAGCAGTGCCTACCTGCCTGAGTGCAGTCCCTCACGTGACCAACAGAGAGTAAGTCACGTGAAAAGCCTTTTTTTCCCCTAATTTTGACTAATAGTTCCACAAGGCAAAATTTACCATCAAAAGTGAAATTTACTGGCAAAACTGATGGCAGAATTTCACCATCAGTACTTAATTTTGTGAAATGTTTCACAGAGCACAATTCATGATTTCACCGGCGAAATAAAATTTGTAACTGTAGTTAAGGGTTGTATTGTTTGACAATAGCACCTTTCAAACCCACTAATAGCAATCCTGTTTTAAACCTAACACCTCTTCTCTTTTATGGATATGTTAATTGCTGCAAGGGGGCATCCCTACCAATGAATGTACAACATGCTTTTTGGGAAACTGACATCTATTGAAGAAGAGCACGGTGAGGCCTAAAAGCCTGGATTCTGAAAATGCATTGGTCAAATAAAAGGTAATTATTATCATTTTGACTTTCTTTTCAGGCTTTTGGGATGTCCTTCTGCAAAATCACCTCTGAGCACAGGCTTTATATTTTGCCTCATATGTTCATTTCAGTATGTTAGAATGTCTTGCCCTGTGGCAATGCATATGAAAGTAGTTGATTCTTCATGTTCTAAACATGTTTTACTTACTATGCTGATTTTATCTTGCACTTTGGTTTTGTCTTAGAGATGTTACGAAATTAAATTTCATTGGCAAAATTGTTGTGAAACTGGCAATTTCGCCATTTGAAACATTTCGTGAAATTACATCCTTCCGCAAAATTTTTTGCCGGTTGCGAAGTTTCGAAATTTTGCCCACAGAATGCAGAATTTTGCCACCAAATGCACAATTTTGCCAGAAATGGCAAAATTTCACCTGAGTTTTGCCATTCTGTGGGTTAAATTTCTCATTTCGCCAGCAGCATTTTGCAATTCACGCCCACAAAATATTTTGTAACGTGCAAATTTAGCAAAATATTCTGTATAATGAAATTTCATAATTTCGCACATCTCTAGTCTTAATTGCCAGGTTGTCTCACTTACACAAATTTGGTGAATACAACTTTAAGAGTTTTCTGTATATAAGCAAGTGTGCTCAAATGGGTTGGACCATTGACAAAGTGCTATTGATTTGCATGCAATCTTAAGCCTTCCTGGCATGGGCCTATTGGCATTGATCTTTGTTTACTGGTTCTGCTGTCCTCCCTGGGCTAAGTACAGGCATAAAGGAATGCACGTAGCCCTCAGAGAACAGTGCACTGCAGGCTAGAATCATTATGTGTAAATTCAGTCAAGTCCCACACTTGGTGAGCCAGTGTTGAACTAGAGCTTGGTGAAAGCGCTGAAAACCAACCCTTTTAAAACACTGAAGTGAGGCCAATGGAACTTGGCTTCCTCTGACATTTCTGTACTTCAGCATCGTGACTGCTATGTTCTGTAGGGGATGATTCACTGCACTCATGTGAGCCAAATGTCCTGCAGCAGCCGGTCAGCGATAAGGGAAATTGAGACCTCTTCACACTGTGCAGGTCTCAATGCCATGCCAGTTCTTTCTCAGCATAGAATGATGTAATCTCTGAGAGCTCTCCATTTTTTGAACAAAAGAGTAATTTATGATCAGAAAAAAAGTTATAACTCATCAGGAAACCCAATCACTATCATTCTAGTTAGCTATTTAACAGCTATTAAATGTAGTTTCAGTTAGGCAGGCAGGACAATAAAATTGTTTGCTGCTGCATAGTAGAGGTGACTGCTGTGTGTGCTTGCTGCAGCTCTTGCACTGCAGCAGGGCAGTCACTTTAGCAGTGAGAGGAAGGACCAGGGAATTTTTGTAGGATTTATTTGACAAATAATGTTTATTTTGTTGATTGCTAGTTGTGCAAGGCAGAGAAATCCCTCTGTTTTTTTCTGCCTTTGTGTGAGTCAGCAAGTCAGTCAATGAGTGAAAAGGCCACTTTAGTAAAGCTAATTTTAGATGTCTTTCTAAGACATGAATTACCTTATCATAGCAAGGAAAACTATAACAAAATGCAGTTTATATGAGGTAAGCAAGCACTAAGACATGATAAAGTGTTGATTGTACTAAGTTTACCACATGTCCAGTGGCACAGTTAGATACAAGGCAAAGACTTAGTGCCTTTTTGCCACTGGAATTGCAGTAAATCTAGTACAATCAACACCTGGAGTGTTTTACTGTGCTTATAAAATGTGCTCTTGTCTAAATTAATATAAATATATTGAATATCTTGCTACAGTGGAGCCAGCCACAATGCTGAGCAAGCCACAATGCATCACAGCAACTTGTAGTAAATGATATGTCACAAAACACTGCAGCAAAATAAGGTTTATATGCCATTGGATTACACTGTTCCCTACAACATACTGTAGCATTTTGTGATACACTGCAGCATTACTGCATTGCATCCTGGCTGGTGCACCTATCTATCTATCTATCTATCTATCTATCTATCTATCTATCTATCTGTTATATATGTTATTCTGTCTGCAAATCTTTCTACTCTCTCTCTCTCTCTCTCTCTCTATATATATATATATATATATATATATATGAGTTGCAAAAACTATGTTAATGCAGAGTATGGTTGTAAAAAGCAAAGCGTACAAAGACAGGAAATGAAAAAAACATTAGGGATTTGGTTCTCTGGAGTATTGGCCAATCAGTGGTGGGATCTTACTTAGGGTTGTCAACCCTAATTACCACCACCTCAGCCCGTAGCCTCCTCTCCAAAGCACAAGCTACAGCTCCAACCTATTGCCTCATAGTGATACAGTATGGCCACTATAATCTGTCAAAGCATTCTTCACATGGGCCCTGCACAAAGACTTCACATTTGACCTCTTCTGATCCATGGTAGGGGTGGGCATTAGGGTTGATAACCCAAAGTATGACCCCAACACTGATTCACCAATACTCTGGAGACACAAATCCCTAATTTTTTTTTAATTTCTCGCCATTGTACGCTTTGCTTTTTTACAATGCTAATCTCTGCATTAAAGGGACACTGTCAACCTGTTTTTCATCATATGATTTCTAGTTAAAACACCACATTTTATGGTTGTTTACCCTCTCTAAAATTCACTGATGTTGCTGTCTGTTTTGTCTGTCTCCTTGTTTAGTAGAACTGAAATGCATGGCAATGTATATTTATAAACAACCTTGTTTTGTTTACAATCCTGGTTCTGTTCTTACTGCATACTTTCTGTGCATTAGAAACACACCCAGCCAGTGCAGTCACTCATAAGAAAGAAGCCTCCTAAACTCCCATTGCATCATGAGGGGCTAAACTGTTTTGTGGGTGTTCCCAAGTCCAGGAAAGATGTGTTTGGAGTTGTTCAAGGGATGTAAATAAACCTGTTTTGGTGTGATAACACCAGTATGTTGGGCATTCTGTTTTTCACTTTTTTTAAAGAAAATAAGAGTCAGAATCAAACCACCAGCTACATAAGCAAACTTTACTGAAAGTTGGCAGTCATAAAATATGTTTTTTAAACTGGGAACACTTTGAGACCTAAGGGGGTTGACAGTGTCCCTTTAACGTAGTTTTTTGCAACTAATTTCCCTTCTTTTTGTGATAGTGGAACTGTATCCTCATTTGTACATGTGATTTTGGGACCTGCACAAAATGAGATAAATACAATATTGAAGACAGTCCAGGAATTGTAATCTCATTTACATAGGTTCCTTTGGGACCTGTGCAAAATGAGCTAAGTACAATTTTGGAGACCGTCATGATGCAGAGCATGGGCCCAGCAGACCCTGGCACATATCTTGATTCCCTGTGGGTGAGGTTCCCTGACCCATCACAGGGTGTGGTGTCTGCACCAACACACTGCTCCTTCCCCATCTAGGCCATGACTGGTGCTGCATGCTGCAACACCTTTCCCATCAGCCTTGTCCCAGTAAACCAGCTCATGGAATTCACACTTGAACTCAGCTCACAGGCACAATAAGGCACCATGTTTCCCCAGAGGTGCAACGGGCATCCCTGCAATCAATGTTACTTAATACATTCTTTGTTTTTTAACATTTTTGCCCCAGACATTCAACATATTCTTTTTATGACCCCACCTCATAAACACCATAGGTGAACATTTTAAAATCCATGCTGAAATGACATTCCATGCCACAAGTGTGGAAGCACATTCCAGACAGGATGTGAAAGATGACAGCTGTACTGTTCATGAGGTGGTGTGAAAAAATGGGTATGTTGAAAATCTGGAGTCAAAATATTGTAAATTACAAAAGTTACACACCTGCGTGGAAAATTGTCAATGCACGCTCATAACTCTACCATTTGTAGGAACTTTTGCACTAAATTTTCAGCATGCCCTTTTTGGGACCCCACCTCATGAACACTGGCACTGTAATTCCTTTAATCAATCCTGAAAGCTAATTCCATGAAGTGACCATGCCATTCCATGCCACAGGTGTGAAAACACATTTAGAGCAGTATGTGAGGAAGGACAGCTGCACTGTTCATGAGGCGGTATGAAAAAATGGGTATGTTGAAAATTTGGAGTCAAAAGATTGTAAATTACAAAAGTTAAGTGCCTGCATAGAAACTACACAAGGACCGCTCATAGCATGGCCATTTTTGGGAATCTTTTCATCAAATTTTCAGCATGGCCTTTTGGGGACCACACATCATGAACACTGGCACTGTTATTTTGTTAATCGCTCCCAAAAGGTTATTCCATGCAGCGACTGGGAAATCATCTTTGGAGCCTGATTAACAAAATGACAGCGACAGTGTTCATGAGGTGGGGTCTCCAAAAGACCATGCTGAAAATTTGGTGTAAAATTAAAAAAAATGACAAAGATATCAACATAAGTTCAAAACATCATTGACAGTCATTATACAGCACTTACATTGATTCTTCAGTTTGTGGTTTGGCTTTGAAGAGTACAGACATGTCCTGGTCCACAGAAGATGGCATCATCCAACATCCAGAGGTAAGTATAGGGCAATGGGGGTGTGGGGTGGTGGATGCTCAGTGGGAGGGTAGGGTTGGGGGTAGGGAGACAGCAGCGAAGATGAGGTACCATTTTCTTTTTTTCAGGTTTAAAAAAAAGACATTGACAGACTTTTTTATTTTGCAGTAAGTTTTGTGAAACTGTTTCAGGAACTAGGGAGTGGGCTTCACAGTGCCCCACATTGCTGGGGGCAGCATATGAATGCCAGCATGGGATTTTGGCCCCCTGATGTTGGCACTTATTATTAAAAGGAGAGGCTTGGGGTGGGGGGGAGATATCCGACACCAGAAGTGGGCATCCCGGTGTCAGAATATAACAAAAAAATATATAGTTACACTATTTTGGAAGACATTGGGGGTGGGCTCACAGTGTTGGGTGGGGGGTGTAAATGCCAACATGAGGATTCGGCCCCCCAATGTCGGCACTGTTAATGAAAGAAGGGGCTGCACGGGGAGGAGGGCATCCAACACCGAGGATGATTTTGGATTATTATAAACATATTTTCACTGCCACCAGGGATTTGGGCCCCCCATGGGCAAAGAACAGTTTAAGGCACAGTAGGTGGGATGGGAGCTACAATGCAATAGCTCCCCTACTGACAAACTAGTCACAGCACAGCAGTGGTTGCACCATATGACACAGCTGTCCTTTGCTAACAGACAGTTGTGTCGTATAGTGCAACCAGCTGTTAACTGCCAAATACATGATATGGCAGTAAGGCTTGCACTATACAACACAGCTGTCATTTGTTAAAGACAGCTGTGTCGTATAGTGCAGCCAGCAATTACCTGGCGAATACATGATATGGCAGTAAGGGATGTACTATACAACACAGTTTTTGTTTGTTAAAGACAACTGTGTCCTATAGTGCAAATAGCTGTTAAACCCAAATACATTATACTGTATGCAAGGCTGTATTTCTGCCTGGTGCCATCATATGGGGGCCCAATCCCCATGTCAGCATTCATAACCCCCAAACCAGCAATATGGGACAGTAGAGAGCCCACTCCCAGTGTCCCCAAATACTCTTATTATATCGTCTCACCCCCCAGCATTGTGGGACACTGGGTAGACCATCCCAGTGCCCAAAATACTCTCATTATTTTGCTCCCCCCACTCACCCAACACTGTGGGACACTGGCAAGCCCATTCCCAGTGTTGCAAAACAGTTTCATTAAACTTCCTGAAAAAAAAATTCCTCAATGTCTTTTTTTTTGTTTATTGTTGAAACCTGAAAGAAAGAAAATGGTCCTTCATCATCACCCCTGTCCCCTCCTCCATCCCAATCCTCCCACTGAGTGGCCACCATCCCTTACCAAATACTTACTACCTGGAGGTCATATAATGTTACCTTCTGTGGACCGAGACACATCTGCACTCTTCAAAGCCGAATTGCAAACTGAAGAATAAAGCAGAATGCAGTATTAATCCTCAGTTCACAGTTCGGCTTTGAAGAGTCCAGATGTGTCCCAGTCCACAGAAGATGATAGTATACGACAACTGGAGGCAAGTATAGGGTACGGGGGGTGGCCTCTCAGTGGGTGGATCGGGATGGGGAGGGAAGGGGGCTACGATGAGGGACTGTTTTCTTTTTCAGGTTTAAATAAAAAAGACATTGGGGAAGGTTTCTTTTGCAGGTACTGTATAAATAACAGTATTTCGGGACACTGTGGGTGGGCTCCCCAATATCCCACTCTGCCGGGGGTGGTGTTAATACTGATGGCCTACATGGGGATTGGGCCCCCTGCTGTCAGCAGACATTATTACAATAAGGGGCTAATTATATTTAAAAAAATAAATAAATAAGATATGCACTGCCACTGGGGATTGGGGCCCCCAGTGTGCAGATAAAGTTTAAGGCACAGCACAGCCAGGATGGTGGGGCTACAATGTCAGTATCTCAAACCTGACCTATGAGTGGCAACAGCAGCAGGAATTGCACTATATGACACAGCTGTTATTTATTAAAGACAGCTGTGTCATATAGTGCAAACAGCTGCTTTTGCATAAATTCAGTTATGAATAGAGCATTTTTTTTTTTGTTTGTTTTTTTGTTCTGGCACCCCCTTAGCTTGGACCTTCTCCACCCACTGCCCCCAAGCTCAGGCTTACCCCCCAGGTGGGGCCACCAGGGGGCTCCCCCAAATGGACACTGTGGGCAAAGCCCCTGCTTACCCCTTGGGTAGGGGCCATGGGAGTGGGACCCCACAGTCGGAGTCAGAGGATGGTGGAGCATAGTAGGTCATCATGCCAGAGAGACTGTTTTTTTCTCCAAGTGCTTAATACCAGGGGTGGAGATGTGTAATGATGTCCAGCATCTGCCCCACTCCCAAACATACTGGTACCGGTTGTGGCAGTACCCCCCAGCCTCTGCTCGGGGTCCATGATGTACCAGACACTCATCCCTTCCCTTCCCTTGGAGAAGGAAAGCAGTCCCTAGAATGCTCAATCCTTCTTCCCTGTCTGGCCCTCTGACTCCCAGCTCCATTTCTGAACCCAGGTCATCAGCGTCACAAGTAGAAATCCAATCACTGAGGCAGTGTCAATGGCTCAGTAGGTAGTATGCTCGCCTCTGAGGCTGGGAGATCAGAGAGCTGTGGGTTCAGTTCCCACATCTGGCACTTGGGTTAATATCCCAGTACTGACACTGTAGTGCACCATGAGAGGGGTGCTGCACTTCTGAGGTGCCATCTTTCGGATGAGACTTTAAACCGAGGTCCCATCTGCCTGTTCTGGTGGTAGTTCAGGTGGATGTTAAAGATCCCATGGCACTTATCGAAAAGAGTAGGGGAACTTTTATTGAAAAGAGGACTCCAGACAATCAACGAACCAATTACAAAAAAAACAAATACATACATAAATGGAACAGAGAACATCATAACAGAAACAATAAAATCATAAAATAAAACAATCAACTCAACCATTTATCACAATTCACTCATAAAGAAGAACCTTTCACTTGGCCATAGAACTTCATATCAGAGTCATGAATATTCTGTATAGTAGTGGTTATATTAAAAAAGAGTTCATCAAATGAAACAATACGTTGTTGAGTAGACCAAAAACATCTGGACTGCCAAATATAAAAACGAATAACAAAGAAAACTAATAATAAAGTGTCAGCAGGATACATGGACCATTCACTCCTATTTGTACCATACATTAAAGTCTCATATGAAATTGATGTAAATAAAGGCTCTTTCCATTTAGTTGCCAACTGAACCCAAAAGGTTCTAATATAGGAACAGTCCAAAAAAAGATGTTTCTGTGTTTCTAATAAAGAGTCACACGTCTCTCGAGTACACCATCTATCACGAAGTTGTTTGTGTTTATGCGTGTTTCCTACAGGTAATCTGCCATAAGAACTCAACCAAACACTATCCCATAGAAAAGCAGGTAAGCGTTTATGGGAGAGCAACATTAGAACCCTTTCTTGAGACTGAGGAGGACAATCAGGAAAAAGTAAAGTGTCTGAAAAATCCGATAAAACAATAGAACTATACAATTGCTTCCTATTCATTGTTTCCAAATGAGAAACTGTAAGGTTCCATTTCAACAAAAGACAAAAAGCCTCTTTACCATACTTGAGCAAGTGGAAGCTTATTAAAATAGGAAGACTTGCCTTGCTTCCAAAGCAGTAAACCTAACAAAACCATAACCTAACACAAGGAAACCAAATTTTTCATACAAAATTCGTAGAAGAGGACTGAAATTGTAAGAAAGAAAAATACTCAGAAAAAAAAATGCTACTGGAATTGGATCCATACCAACTCTACCCTGTCGTACACTCCTGTACGTGAAACCCCTTTTTATGGGATTCAGTCTGCTCCCCCAAAAGGACTGAAAGAATATACCATATAAAGAAGTAAAAAGCGACATTGGTGGTGGAAACACATAACTAATATACAAAAAAATCGGCAATAGCAAGGTTTTAATGAGCAATACACGTTTCCGTTTGGCTATTTGTTTACCCTTCCATCGTGCTACCAGCAACTGAGCTTTACTCAATTTATGAGACCAGTTTGTATACATCATATCTCCATCACTAAATTTGATTCTCAAAATAGTTATTGGATCCTTAGAAATGAGTATACCAGCAAGGGTATCAGATTCAGGGATAGGACAGGAGCCAAAAGGGAAACCCCTACTTTTCTCATAATTAATCTTAGAACCAGAAACATTGGAAAACAAATCTAACACAGTACTAATCGTAGGCCCTTCCGCTACCTCAGAAAGACAAACAACCAAGTCATCTGTGTATGCAAGAATTTTTATAGGTAAAACATTATCAGCAAGACTTACTCCTGCTAGACCATTATGAACACTAATCATACGAATAAATACATCAATAAAAAACACATACAATACTGGAATCAATGGACAGCCTTGCCGAACCCCTCTCTGTACTGCTACTGGAGTGCCAAGCCAGCCATTCACATTTGGAATAAGATAAGCAGAGTGATATAATAACTGTATCCAATCAATAAAACCCTTTGGTAACCCATAAGCATTCAACATAGAAAACAGAAATTTATGAGAAACCCTATCAAACGCTTTCTCTTGATCAAGACTAAGCAAATAACCTTGCAGGAAACCCGACTGTGAAGCAGAAAAAAGTTCACATATTAACAATAATTATCATTTTGGGTTCCACCCGGTATTGAACAGGTTTGATAAGGACTTATCACAGTATCCACTACAAGAGTTAGTCTACGCAATAAAATTTTACTTAAGATTTTTAAATCTGTATTCAATAAACTCAATGTTCTCCAATTACGCAAATCAGTTTTCAAACCTTTTTTATAAAGTAATACAACCAATGCTTGATTCATTGAGGGAGCTAACTGGGCCAATGACAACATAAGGTTAAACAATTTAGACAAAAGCGGGACCAAATCTTCCTGAAAAGTCCGGTAAAAGGTCACCCCAAAGCCATCCATACCTGGTGTAGAATCTACATTTAGAGAAAAAATGGCTTCTTTCAATTCCACTTCAGAAATATCTCGCAACATCTGTTGGCTGTCTACTGCATTTAAATGAGGTATTTGTAAACCATCAAAGTCCAGTAATCCACTCTGAACATCTTCATCTTCCTGATATAAATTGCTCAAATAATGTCCAACTACTTCAAGTAAAGCTGAAGAAGTCTTTACTAAGTCACCCGAGTCAGCTGCTAATTCTGTAATAACACGTTTACTTACCCTGTCTTTACAGTCTTGAAAGGGATCCAACGCACCCTTGTGTAATTTCAAACCAAACCTATGTTCATGATCTAAAGACTTAGCTCTATCATATCTACATTCCAACATTCGGTTTTTCACATTTCTAATTTGAACACTATAATCTAACCCTTCAGTTTCAGTTAAAGAAATTAATTTTTGCAACTGTGCCCTAAGACTTAAATACTCTAAATATTGTGAATTAACCTTAGATTGAGAATAATTCTGGAAAAAAATTTTCCAATCCTTCTTAGTATCCTCCCACCAAGAAGCTGCATCATCATAAAAATCAAGCACTGATAGCATTGCAAACAGTTCTGACTTCCAAGATAGTTTAAGGGATTCATCAGTCAATAGGGAGGAGTTCAGCCTCCACAAATTCTTTTTACATCGAGGAGTACCCTCCCAAGTCAAGCAGACTGTTAGAGACTTGTGATCCGAAAATTCCCATACCCTTAAATTAACTAGGGTTACATGTAAAAGAACAGAAAGGAAAATAAAATTTATCCTAGTAGATAACGTATTTTTAAAAAACGTCCTACCACCTTCAATGGATACTACGATATGCATCCTTAAGTTGAGCAGTATCCAATATTTGTAACAACTTTGAGAGTCACAAACAATTTAGACGTCTTCATACCCCTATCATCCACACTAAGAGCACAATTAAAGTCACCAGCCCAGACAATTAAACGAGAAGTATACAAATAGGGTTGAATGTCATTTAGAAGTGCAACTCGGAGTGCTTTAATTTGTGGAGCATAAATAGTAATTAAACGAAATCTTTCACCCCCAAAATTAATATCGAGTAGTAACACACGTCCCGGACAAATGTCCACCATCCTAGAAACTTTTAACGCTGAATTAGTAAATAAAACCCCAACTCCGTCACAAGGAGTTTCCCCATTCGACCAAAAAGACATTCCTGAAGTCCAAAGATTACGAGCACGTTGCACTTCACAAATAGTTTTCAGCCTCTAATCCTGGAGACAAATAACATCACTACTTAATTATTTGCAAACAGGACATAGTAGTAACCATCTTTTGTGACTTTTATGCTATTAACATTAATTGTGGTAAATGTTTAAAGAAGCCATCATAATGTTGAGACAGAGAGAAATAGGCCAAACCCATACCCATTCAAATAAACAAATAATCAAGTAACTTTAGAAACTCGTCTACGCTTGAGAATGTCTAGGAAGACCTCAACCTGTATCATTTCACCTTCGTCACCTTCAGAAAAATTGTCATTAATCACAGAAGCTCTGGAAGAAAGGTCTGATTCTTCACCATCAGAGTCTTCCTTAGATCCCAAAACAGCAAAGCTGTTGCCTAGTTTCCACAACTCAGAAGTAACACCACTAGCAGAGGCCTTGGGTACCTGCTGAGCAGGAACAGGCCTCACTGATCTGTGAACTTTTTTTGACGTAACCTTTTTAAAAGGTAGTACTTGAGATGGAGGAGAAGGCATCTCCGGATCATCAGACTTATCATTTAAAGGTATATCAGGTATAGTGGGTAAGGAAACAACAGTGGGAATCACCACTGAGGAAGGCTGGGTCTTGGTGACCGGCATATCAACCCGGTACAGAATCACTTAGACCTGCATTTTCAACTGAATGAGATGCTACACTAGGGAATGGTGATGGAGGCAGTGAATAGTCATTGGAAGGGGGTTGTTTCGGAACAGAGTCAGCTTGTTGAGCAACCACAATCAATTCTTCATGTGAAGGACAATTGTCTCTATTATGGGATGCCCAAGGACATTTAGCATATCCATGGCCGGTCTGTTCACATAAATTACATTTAAATAAATTTAGACACTTAGCAGCCAAATGCCCAAATTCAAAACAAGGGGAACAACGAGGGGTATCGCAGGCTGTATTGAGATGAGTTCTTGAACCACATTTAAAGCATGACTTTGGCTGACCAACATAAAACAAACTTCCCCTATCCCTACCCAAAAAGAAACTATTTGGTAAATGTTGAGGGCCATTATTGGAAGCAAACAATTTGACCCTTAATTTCCAACCCCCATTCCAAATTTGCTCACTATCTAGAATTGGTACAGGTTTGTCCAGAACTTCACACCTTCTACGCAACCAAAAAAGAATGTCCTTTATATGTACCCCCTCATTACGAAATAAAATGGTAATCAACTTAACAGATGGTTTAGTAAGGGGAACTGCAAAAAAAGGTATCCAGAGAGGAGAATTCTTAACAACCTGAAATACTGTCCAAAAACGTTCTAAACCTGCAGGGGTTTTGAAGCTAATATCATAATTAGAGTTGCCCAAATGAATCAGTGCATAAATGTCTGCCGGCAAAAATTTCATAGAGCCTTTTAGCAAAACTTTTGCAATGTAGAGTCTATCAGGCAGGTCTTCTAAGCCACCTTTATAAATTAACCGCACAGCATTTCTACGGGGAGCAGGTTCACCTTTATTAGAAAACAAGTCTGAAAGTTTAAACTGGGAGGGGACCACCATCAGTCTGAACAGGGTGCAAAACCATTGTTTTAGATGGTTCACTCATAGTGGAGACGTGTGCAACCGTTGTAGAAACTGGAATAATAGGAGCTGTAGAAGTTGCTTGTTGTATAGGTACAGTTACAGAGATATTACTCTGTGAGGAACAAAAGCATCTGTGGCACTAACAGGTGAATGATAACGTTGCACTGTAGCATCTGCTGGATCTGGCACCCAGTTACCAGAAGAGTGTTGCAGCCACCCTACAGCAGCTATTGCAGTTTCAGGTGACCAACCTGTAGTATCTGTATTAGCCATAGAGGGTCTGGTACACTGAACTGCTGGCAAAAGCTCATGTGTAGGGGACACATGTGAGACAGGCACTTCAGGAGGTATTTCATTGCCTTGTAAAACATTTCCCTCTCCCTTACAATCTGCCCTTCCCCACGCAGCCAAATCTGTAGTGTCAGGTTGCAAAATTTCACCCTGCAAAACCATGTTAGTCATACCTAACCGTTTGATTGGCCGAGTTGCAGCAGAAGAAACCAGACTTCGGGAATCTGTCTCTCCCTCATTCTGACTGCTAATTCCAGAATCTGGAACCGAAAAACAAGCAGGATTCAACACAGGAGTCTGAAAACTCGGTTTGGACTGCATCCGAGGTGTAGAAAGGCATGGTGAATCTCCAGAGCCAACGTCACTAGACCGTGACCCGGAAGTACGGTAAGCTGGAGCAGCCAAACAAGAAGAAACTGAACGTAATGCAGCAATTTCTGTCACCAGTAGCTCTTTACGACGCGTGCAGTTTTCAGCTTCAAAAAGCACTTATCTGAGCAAGCGTTCCTTTTGAGTGAGTACTATATTCGATTCCAACGTTGCACTACACAAGTCTGGATTATCAGATACCTCAGTTAGTATCTCTTCCTTGAGTCAAAAATTCTATAGGCGAGAAGCGTCTTGCATAACTGCAACCAAACTCACAGCCTCTGATTCTACTGGAGCAGGGAGGAGGCCTCTCTCTCAGCCACTCCATCCTCTCCGAAGTCTGAGTAGATGTGGCCATCTTGTGTCCGTCCACAAAGTTTCCCCTCAAAAGTGAGGAATTTCCCCTGTGTCCTGGCCAAATTTCCCTCATTCACTAAAAATACCACCAACAGCTTAATCTGGTTCAAGGTCGGTTGGCATTCATCTCTATTCCCCTCCCCCGGGTCTTGCCTAAAAATAGGCAGGATTTGTCTAGTGCACTTACCTGGTCGACAAAAACTAAATAAATAAATAAATAAGTGGGCCTGCCAGAACATTGATTTGTTGAACTGCTCATGCTCAGAAATTGAATATTTTTAGTTATTATTTTAAAAACTACTTAACTAAGGGACCTAAAGACAACAAAAGCACACACCTTGGACCATCTCTATCAAACCTGAAAGTTCCAAGTTTCAAAGGCTATAATTAAGCTATGGGGTGGCAAAAAAGTCTTACAATGTTCAAAAAATGAGACTTTTGAGTTTTTTTGCACCTCTGTAACTTTGCCTCCCTCATTCTGATCTGTATGAAATTTGCTGGATCCAAAGATCCTGGCACTGAAGATGTGTGTTCCAAATTGTATCTGAATCGACTGAACAAGGGCAAAGTTATTGAGGTGCAAAATTTGGGTCTGCAAAAATCTGCATTAATGCACCATTTAGTGTTAAGATTAAAGCCACAAAAGTAGTGAAATATGATTTTTTAGCATTTCTAACCCTTAACCCCCCCACACCTGAAGCAAATCTGGGGTGGAGTCTTCTTTGGGGTTGTCATCTCTAAAGCTCACTCCATTGAATACACTCCTGAAACAGACACACTTGTGTCCATTACACCTGAGCTTTCTTTCTACCACAATGGGTCAGCTTTAGGGTTGACAACCCCAAGGAAGACTCCACCTCTTATTTGCTTTAGGTGTATGTGTGTGGGGGGGTAGGGGTTGGAAAGCCTAAATACACATTTCTCTACTTTTGCCACTCTAGTCTTAATCCTAAATGGTGCATTAATGCAGTTTTTTGCAAATAATTGCCTTACTTTTTGAGACAGTATAATTGTATTATCATTTGCCTGTGGGAGAAGGCCCTGTACTCCCATCCCTTCATAGACATGGACATGTATGCTGCTGTGGAAGTGCAGGGCCTATAGGACCCTATTCTTGCATTTGTAGCAAAACAGCAACCAAATTGTCAGCCTGGACTTCTTATTATCCCACCTCTTGAACCCAGTACTGAAAGTGTTCGAATCCCCACCAAAATGTTATTCCATGCCACCAGAATATCATGGGAGTGAAAACAAAATGTGGCCAGGATTTGAAAAATGACAGCTGTCATATCCATGGAGTGGTGTAAAAAAATGGCTATGATGAAAATTTGGGATAAAAATATTTAAAATTACCAAAGTTACCAGTGAGCATAGCAAAATTTCAACAGATGTGCATAAGTTTGTCATTTTCTACATATTTTGATCCCAGATATTCAACATAGCCTCCTTATGAGCCCACCTCATGAACAAGTGTGGTAACGATGTTCAAATCCTGCCCAAATGTGATTTCGCCAAGCAACCGACAAATTACCTTTTGGACTGGATTTGTGTCATTCCACCACCATTGTTCATGAGATGGGGTCCCAAAAAGGCTGCTGAAAATTTGGCATCAAATTATGCAAAAATGGCAAAGTTATGCATCAGTGTTGAAAAACACCGTTGAAATACTTTGAACCACACTTACCTTAATTTCTCTTATTGCAGTTGGTGGTTCCAGCAGCAAACATGGAGAGTAGATCTTCACCCTGGCACCTGTTCAGGTGAGTGAGGGTGTGTGGAGGGGATGTGGGGAATGCAGGATGGTGAGTGCTCATTGGGAAGTTGGGCTGGGAGGGGGTCGGATCAACAAGGGACCTTTTCATTTTCACAGGGTTAAAAAGACATCAAGGGATGATTTTGTTAATTACAGGGTAGTTAAATGTGGGGATGGTGAATGGACAGTGGTGCCACTAGACACCAGGGAAACTGAAAAATATAGGAGGATGGCAATCGGAGGGCTGGGGGGGCACCTCTAGACACCAGAGAAAGATATATTTATTACAGGAATAGTGATCAGAGGGTGTGCGGTGCCACTAGACACCAGGGAAAGATGTATTTATCACAGGGAAAGTGATCAGAGGATGGATGGTGCCTCTAGACAGCAGGTAAATATATACCGTATTTATTATGGGGATGGTGATCAGGATGTGGTGGAGTGCACTAGACACCAGGGAAAGATATATTTAATACAGGGATGGTGATTGGGGATGTCACTAGACACCAGGGAAATATATATTTATTAGGAAAACAGCAATTAGAGGGTGGGCTGCCACTAGACATCAGGGAAAGATATATTTATTACAAGATCATGATTGGAAGGTGGCAGTGCCCCTAGACACCTGGGAAAGCAGTAAAAAAAGTAAAATGTATGGAGATGGCAATCAGAGGGGCAGAGGGTACCACTAGACACCAGGGAAAGATGAAAACAAATGTGTGGATGGCATTCAGAAGGTTAGGGTTCCATATGACACCACAGAAATACTTATCAAATACAATTCCAATAAAAATGACAGATAATACAAAAAAAAAAATTAAAAGACTAAATCCAAAGTCCTTCCTTCATTTGCAGGAATACTTTTCCACATCAATCGAAAAAAGGAAATGAAAAAAGGATCCCTTCAAATGAAAAAAGAACCAACAAAAAACTAAGTACAAATGTTTTTTTCCATATGAAGGAATCCTTTTTCATTTGAATAAAAATAGCATATGAAAAAGGATTCCTTCAAATGAAAAAAGGACTGGAAAAAATCTAAATCCAAAATCCTTTTCCATATTTAGGGATCCTTTTCATATGAACGAAAAAGGACATATGAAAAAAGCAGAAGCAAGTCATGAAAAAGTATTTAAAATGAAAAAAAAACATATTTGGGGTAATGTTTCCACCACTGAAGTGCAGAATCCACCTATTAGACTCCTGATGAGCAAGATACATGTGTTGGTGTCTTTACAGAATGTCATTTCTGTGGGTTTTGAAATAAAAAAAAAATTAAAATATGATTGTGGCAAATGAAAAAGGATTTGTTTCCTCATGAAAAAATATTGGGCCATATAGCAAAGGAATCCTTTTTTGTGTGGCGAAATTCTTTTTTCATTTCAAACATCTATACTGAAGTGCTTACTGAGCATGCTCAGAAACCAAAATTGTAAAATTTTATAACTTTGCAAAAGATTAATATTTTTTTCACCAAACCATAGTTAGGCACATCTGTGGGCCACGCCCTTTCTACCCTGAAAATTTCAGACCCAAATTCCATACCATCTGGGTGCAAGGCCAGGACAAAAAAACACCAATTGTTTTGCAATTTTTTGCTATCCATATCTTAGAATCTGTACATCCAACCAGAACGAAACTTGATACATCAAGAGATCTAACCCCACGAGACCGCACATGCAAAATTTCATGCACATTCATTGAACAGTTGCAAAGTTATTAAAGTGCAAAAATTGGGATTTAATATTAAACACCCTACTCAACTCTAAATATAGTGGTGCATCTGCACCACTATAATGTGTGTGTGTGTGTATATATATATATATATATATATATATATATTATTTTTTATTTATTTAGTTTTTGTTGACCGGCTAAGTGCACTAGACAAATCCTGCCTATTTTCAGGCACAACCCAGGGGAAGGGGATACAGATGAATGCCAACTGACCTTGATCCAGATTAAGCTGTTGGTGGTATTTTTAGTGAATGAGGAAAATTTGGCCAGGACACCGGGGAAATTCCCCTACTCTCCAGGAGGGGGAATCTTTGGCTGTCTGATGGAAGATGGCCACTTTTGCTCACCCTTCAGAGGAGATGGATGTGGATGGGACAGGGGAGTGGGCCTCCTCCTCTGCTCCTATAGTGCTAGAGGCTACTGACATGAATCCAGAGTTTCCAGATACTGCACTGCCTGAGGATTTTTTCTATTCACCTGTGGAGGCTGTTTCTAGTGAGGATTTATCTACAAATGCTACTGTTTCTGTTTCTATTGAAGGTACTGTACTTGATCTTGCAGCTAAGGAACGGTTGTTGGCTACCATAGTGTCTGAGGAGGAGCGCTGTACACGTTGGAAGTCTCAGTTGCTTACCAAAATAGCTACACTGCGCTCCGCTCCTCTCATTTCTTCCCCTCCTGCTACCCGTACTTCTTTGTCGCGTCCTAGTGATGCACCTGTGGATTTCCCGAAGTGTGAGTCTGTGCTTACGGAACCTCCTGGGGCAGCTGGCAGTTCTGAACATCTCGCAGACGAGTGCCAAAAGCCATCCCCCCTTGTTACTGCTCTTGAGACCAGTTCGGCTGTTTCTGCGGTTCCCTCCAAATGCTTGGGAATGCACGGTAACGTATTGAAACTGGGTTCAGTGTGTTCAGAGGCAAGTTTTCTACCTACAGACACAAATAAGTGGGTGGGCAGTACACGACCTGTCTCACTGAATGTTTCTAGTATATCTCTGGCTACGCAAAGTTCCCCTTCACCCTCTCCAACTTCGTAAGGGATGGTCCCCTGACAGGGCGATTGAGGAGGCTGGGTGGTTGAAACATTCAAATGGATGTTGGATCCCTGATCCTAATGATGAGGTTGTGAAATGTTATAATTCCTCTCCCCCTGGTCCTTCTGCTTTGCATCCCTTATCTACTGATTCCTCTGTACCTCCTGAGACTGAACCAATTTTAAGGGATTGTAACATTAATGGGGCTACTACGTCTGCTTTACATACACTTGGTTTGCAATTGGCACCTGATAAAGTTGCCCCTGTCCCTCTACAGTCAGCTGGGGCTCCCCCACAGTTTAAACTGTCTGATTTATTTGCTAACAAGGGTGAACCTGCCCCCCAAAGGAATGCAGTTCGTTTGATTTATAAAGGTGGCTTAGAAGACCAGCCTGATAGACTTTATATAGCTAAAACTCAACTTAAAGGCTCTATGAAATTTGTCTCTTCTGAAATTTATGCTCTTATTCATATTGGTAGCTCTAATTATGATGTGAGCTTTAAAACTGTTTCTAGTTTAGAGCAATTTTGGGCATCGTATCACACTGTTAAGAATTCCCCTCTTTGGGTCCCTTTTTTGGCTGTTCCCTTAACGAAGCCTGCTGTTAAATTAATTACCGTCATGTTTCATAATGAAGGGGTGCATAGAGAAGATATTCTTTTTTGGTTACGTAAAAGGTGTGATGTTTTGGATAGGCCTGTTCCTATCCTTGATAGTGAGAAGATTTGGTATGGTGGTTGGAAATTGCGTGTAAAACTTTTTTCTACAAACATGTGGGCCTCAGCATCTTCCCAATAGTTTTTTTCTGGGGAAAGACAGAGGCAGTTTGTTTTACTTTGGTCAACCCAAATTGTGTTTTAAGTGTGGCTCATGGACACATCTTAATACAGCCTTTGACACCCCTCGATGTTCACATTGTTTTGAGTTTGGTCATCAGGCTGCTAATTGCCTGAATTTGTTTAAATGCAATTTGTGTGAACAAACTGGGCATGGTTATGCAAAATGTCCATGGGCATCCCACAATAGAGATGATTGTCCTTCTCATGAAGGCCTGATTGTGGTGGATCAGCATATGGATACTTTAAAGATGGTGGCTACTACTAGTACAGTTGAAAAAACTGTGTCTCCCACTGCTAAGACACCTCCCTTAGTGGTTATGGACGCTGGCCTTGTTGATGATGTTTCAGTAAGTGTACAGGAACATAATGTTCTCCCCTATACTACTGTTGCTTCCTCTGCTCCTTCTATGCCCTCTACCTTGGCCCTGACTTTACAGGAGATATCAGAGGAATCTGGGATTCCCCCCCTCCTTGATTTTGCCTTTTAAAACTGTTACAGCAAAAAAATGTCATAGATACGGAAAAACTATTATTTCTCGCCCTTCCCCTTTGGTCTTACCCAGCAGTGGATCATCTGATTCCTGGAAAGTGGGTAATCAATTTGCAGCATTAGTTACTGGGGACGAGTCTGAGGGTGAAAATTCTGACCGCTCCTCTAGGGCTTCTACTGTCACTGATGTTTTTTCAGAAGGTGAAGAAGGGGAAGTTAGACCGGTAGAGGTTACCCTTAGAAGGTCCCAGTGTAGAAGGGTTGCTAAGGCCCCTTAATATTCGGTTTTTATTTGTCTGTCTCCTTTTCCTTTTTTCCTTCCCATTTATGGCTTCCTTGACTATTTCATCAATTAATGTTAATAGTATAGAGTCATAAGAAGATGATTACCACTTTGTCTTGTTTGCAACAACACCACAGTGATATTGTGTGTCTTCAGGATACTAGATTGAAAACTACTGTTGAAGTTCAACGTGCTCATAACCTATGGTATAAGGGAGCCACCTTTTGGTCTAATGGGGAATCCCTTTGTGATGGTGTTGGGGTATTGTTTACTAATCCGGCTTTGAAGGTTTCTAAATTGGTTGATATTTGCCCAGGCAGGGCTTTATCATTAGATATTAATTTTCGGGGTGAAAGATTTAGATTGATCAACATTTATGCCCCACAGACCAAGGCTCAGCGTGTTACACTCTTTCTGGACATTCAGCCTTATCTTCATACTTCACGTTTGATTTTTTGGACTGGTGATTTTAATTGTGCTCTGAGTACCTCTGATAGGGGGTTGAGAACCTCAAAGTTGTTTTGTGACTCCAATAAGCTTCTACAAATTCTTGATATAGCTCAGCTTAAAGATGCCTATCGTTGTGTGTATCCTTCTGGTGGTAATAGATGTTTTAAGTCATCTCAGTCTATTAGGATTGATTTTATTTTTCTTTCTGCTATATTGCAAGTCACTTCGGTTGTTTTACATGTTTGGGAATTTTCTGATCATAAGTCTCTTACCGTCTGCCTGACCTGGGCAGGGGCACCTAGATGTAAAAAGAATCTATGGCACTTAAACACTTCCCTATTGGCTGATAAGACTATTCTGAAGGCTTGGAAAATGGAATGGATTGCCCAGCTTTCTGTTTTTGATATATATGAGGAGGTAGCATCTTGGTGGGAGGATACCAAGAAGGATTGGAAGTCTTTTTTTCAAGCCCGCTCTCATGCCAAGGTTACCTCACAGTATTTAGAATATTTACGTCTCAGGACTCAATTACAGAGGTTGATTTCCTTGGCAGAGACTGAGAAGCTTGATTATGGGGAATAAATTAGAAATGTTGAGACACAGATGTTTGCCTATCAGTATGATAGAGCTAAGTCCTTAGACCATGAACATAGGTTTGGTTTAAAATTGCACAAGGGTGCTTTGGATCCTTTTCAGGATTGTAAAGATCGTGTGAGTCATCGGTTAGTTACACAGTTAACTTCCATGGCTGATGATTTGGTTACTTCACCAGATGATTTAGTTGTTGGTCACTATTTGGGATCTTTATATTAAAAAGATGTTGATCTTGAGTATGACTCGTTTAATTTTGACTCTTTAAATTTACCACAGTCGTCTACTGTTAACTGTCAGAATTTTTTACATACTATTTCTGAATCTGAAATATGTCAGGCTATTTTTTCTTTGAACCCTGATTCTGATCCTGGCATGGATGGTCTGGGAGCAGCTTTTTACCAGAAATTTCAAGTGGATTTTGTCCCTGTTTTGGCCCAAGTATCTAATCAGATGTCTACTTCATCTTTAGCATCCTCTATGAATCTGGCTTTGGTTATTCTACTATATAAAAAGGGCCCTAAGGAAGATTTAAGAAATTGGAGGACGTTAAGTTTATTGAACCCTGATTTAAAAATTTTGAGTAAGATTTTATTACTTTGGTTATCACAGGTTGTTGATGATCTGATCTGTCCACACCAAACGTGTTCTATACCAGGTAGGACTCAGTATGATAATTTATTAATCTTACAGGAATTATTTACTGTTGCCCAGTCTGGTCATTTGAATGGGTATATTTTGAGCCTAGATCAGGAAAAGGCCTTTGACTGGGTCTCACATGATTTCTTGTTTTCTGTTTTACGTGCTTATGGTTTACCTGATGGATTTATTGCCTGGATTCATATTATGTACAGTTCTGCTTTACTTCTCCCTAATGTTAATGGATGGCTTGGTAGACCGATTACAGTAAAGCGTGGCGTGCATCGGGGTTGTCCTCTGAGCCTATTTTGTATGTCTTTTTTATTGATATTTTACTTCATTTAATAATTACTCATACTAGTCTAGCTGGGTTAAGTGTTGGTGTTGGTGTTCCTCCAGTCAAAATTTTGGCATGTGCTGATGACTTGGTTCTTTGTATTTCTGATGTTATGGAAGGGCCTATTGTCAGTGACATTTTGACACTTTTTTCCAGATCTTCTGGTTCCAAGATTAATTATGTTAAGAGCAGGGGTTTTCCTTTAGGTAGTTCACCTATTCCCGTCTCTGGTCAACTTTCTGGAGTCCCAATTTCTAGGGACCCTGTGACTATTTTGGGAGTTGAATTTGGTGCTAGTGATATGGCTTCTGCAAATTGGTCCCAAAAACTTGATAAGGCTCAGTTACTTGTTTCAAGATGGAAAGGGAAACAAATTGCTAAACGTAAGAGGGTTCTGCTTATCAAATCTTTGGTGGTTCCTATTTTTTTGTATATTAGTTATGTGTTTCCACCTCCTGTGAATTTATTTACTTCCTTATTTAGTGTTTTTTTCCAAGCCTTTTGGGGGAGTAGGTTGAACCCCATCAAACGTGGCTATACATATAGAAGTATTAGACAAGGGGGAGTAGCTATGGTTCATCCTGTGGCATTTTTTATCAGTATGTTTGTTTCATATAACTTAAGTCCTCTACTTAGACCTGGTTAGAAGTTTTGGTATCCTTATGTCAGAGCTTGGTTTTCCAAAGGATTACTGCTTTGGAAATTGGGGAGACCTGCTCCATTTGCAAGGATTCCCTTTTTTCCCCAAGTATGGTTTGGAAATCTTTAAGCATTTATTGAAATGGAATGTCACCATCCCTCAGTTGGAAACCATGAATAGAAAGCAATTGTATGCTTATATTGTTTCCTCTGACTTTACTGATGCTCTGATTTTTCCTGATTGTCCTTCTGATTCCTTGGAAAAAGTTCTTTTGGTACTCTCTAATAGAAGGTTGCCTGATTTCATCTGGGATAGTGTTTGGTTGAGTTCCTATGGTAGATTACCAGTTGGCAATTCCCATAAGCATAAACAAATTAGTGATAGGTATTGTAATCATGCTTCTTGTGTGTCCCTGTTGGAAACTCAGGAACATCTCTTTTTGAAGTGTCCATATTTTCAAGCTTTTGGGGTTTTTTTAGCTCACAAATGGAATGAGCCTTTATTTTTACCTCTTTCATATTGTACATTGATGTATGGAGTACATAAGGGTGAATGATCCAAGTATCCTGCTGACACATTGTTATTGATTTTTTTCAGTTCTTCGCTTTTATATTTGGCAATTTAGATGTTTATGGATTTCACAGCAGCGCCTGATATTGTTTGATGAACTCCTTTCTAATGTGACTCTAACTTTACGAACAATTTATGATACTGATTTTTGTTTACAAGGTCGGGTTAAAGGCAATTTTTTATGGGTTAATTGTGCTACTTGGGTGTCTTGAAGTTGATTTTTCTCTTGGTTGTTGATGGTCTGTTATTTAGCAGTTTTTGTTTGTATTGTATGCCTTTGCTTTCTTTTGTTTTGGAGTCCTCTTTTTCAATAAAAGTTCCCCTACTCTTTTCGATAAGTGCCATGGGATCTTTAACATCCACCTGAACTACCACCAATCCAGGCAGATGGGACCTCGGTTTAACGTCTCATCTGAAAGATGGCACCTCAGAAGTGCAGCACCCCTCTCAGGTTGCACTACAGTGTCAGTACTGGGATATTAACCCAAGTGCTAGGTGTGGGAACTGAACCCACAGCCCTCCTGACCTCCGGTCTCAGAGGTGAGTGCTACCTACTGCCACCACTATTATATTATATATATATATATATATATATATATATATATATGTGTGTGTATATTCTTTGCAAAAGAAAACTTCGTTGAAGCATCAGTTAGGTGGATACCACAGCGACAAAAGCAGGGAAATGAGGTGTTAGGGTTTCTAATCCTAATGTCCCACCCAGGGTTCCCACCCTACCACCCCACCCCATCCCCCTCCCTCCACACACCAACAGTTGTCAGGGTCTGCCATGGGGTTGTAAGACCCAACTCTTTCAGCACATATTAATGTGTTTCCATGGAGATGGGGAATGGGGATGGAGTAGGGAGATCAGCAATCCCCCCTGCAAAGCAGTTTTGGAGATATTTAAAACTCTAAGTAGTGAACCAGAATACTGGTTTCTGATAGCTGCACTGTTACCATCAGCAAAATGTCTGTGTCAGTATTACCCAAAGATGGTGATCTTTGTATAATTTGTAGGAGCTGCTCCATGTATAAAATGGTTGATGAGGGATCTAATTATGCTAACTATGAATGTGAGAAGTGTATACATAACCATTACCTGCAGCATAGCCTTAATCTGTTTATAATGAGGTTAAAACTATTGGAAAATAGCCAGAATTAATTAACTGCCAAGCTAACAATTTTACCTAGCTTTAACAAAGACAATACAGATAGTGAAGGTAATGTAATAATAGAAGGAACAGGTAAGAGAAAAAAGGACAATGACAGTAATGTCTTGGATAAAAATGAGGAAAATTAGTGGTGTGAAGTTACTGCAGTCAAATGGAGGAGAAGAGGCAGAAGTCCCTTGAAACCAGCACCCACATGCCTTACTGATGAAAATATATTTTTATAAAGGAAAAAAATACTATGGTTACTGACAATGGGGGTGAAAGATCAATTGACTGTGGGACTGAGAATGATAGTGGGGTGTTTGAGATACCTCTGACAAACAGTTATCACATACTTGCAGAACCCACAAACCCTCAAGAGGAGGTAATGGTAACTAATAGCAGAATTGCACCGTAGGAACACTGGTTAAAGCATGAGAAAAGACAGGTCATAGTGATCGGTGACTCGATTACTAAATATACTGATAAATACATTCACAGACAGGACAAAACTAACACCATGGTGAGCAGTTTCTCAGGTGCAGGGGTCCTGGACCTATACAATATGACTGACAATATTTTTAAAGGAGCAGGACCAAGACCAATTGCAGTAGTGCACGTGGGCATTAATGATAAAGGCAAGAAGTCATTCCCAGATATTCAAAAATATTTTATTAAACTGGGGTGGAAGGAGGGTGCCTGTGAGGAAACTCTGACATCACAAGCTGTGATGCCGAGTTCCTGAGATGGCCAGGTGAAGAAACGCAGAGTGCAGTGGCGGGAGAATTGAAAAACTTTACCTGCATAGAAAAGCTTCAAAACTGTGAGATGCTGTAGAAGTTAAGTTCTTTTTTGTACTTTATAATTGTGGACTGCATCTGCTAGTAGGTAATGAGGAAGAGCTTTCCCCTTGAGTGTGAATAATTATTTGTGGTTTTACATGTGCATCAGCTTTTCTTCCTTCTTTCTTTCTCTCCTGATATAGGCTCCCCGTCTCTAATGCATGGTGTTGCTAAATTGGTCTTTTCTGGCTATGGAAGAAAGGAAGTGTGGCTGGGTTTATACCCCCCCCCAGGTGAATGCTGACAGCTAGCATGCCTAAAATGCCAATTCAACTCACAAAGAAGTGAAAGCAGGGCAACTGCTGAAAAAGAAACCCCGTAACACCCATGGTCAGAAAACAGTGGAGGTAACAGATCTATGGGATCTGATGAAGCATCCATGATCTCCTGTCCACCTTGGTAAGCCCAGAACCAGGATGCCCAGGTAATATGTTTTCAATCTTTCCCAAAAGCCAAACATTGAAGAATGCAGCAGGAAAAGAACAGTTCTTAGAAGAATTGGGGAATGAAGACGATTTATTGGAAGTACCTAAAAGGGTTGTAGTAAAAAGTATTGGGCTGGAGGGGTGAATATGGAAGGAATAATAGAGGATTACTGGGTGGAAAATAGAAATAAAAAACAAGCAGCTATGAACCAACAAGATAGGGAGGGGACCCAGCCACTATTACAAAATGGTGAAGAAAATGGAGACAACATGGGGATTGAAGATAGAGTACCAGAAATGGAGCAAAAAGACCAAACTGAAACAATATTTGATGGGGAAACATGGGGGAGTAAGATAATGTCTAATTTTAATGGAACTTCAGTGAGGCAAAAAAGGCCGTAATTTGACTACTAATTTCATACTGTCTAGCAACAGTGAAATTTTACAAGTGGTGGTGAGTCTGAGGAAGGATATGATGAGTGCTTTAAGTGAAATTAAAGGCTCAATCAGTATATCTGGCACAAGCCAGGAAGTATCTATAAAATTACAATAGCAATGAGAACAGAAGAGCTGGAAACAAGGGTGTCGATCTTAGAAGTTAGTACTCTTAAGGTACCACAGAATATTATTCAGCTGGAAAGGCAGCCTCAAGCAATGCAGCAAAAAATTAGTGAACAAGAGGATAGATCCAGATGAGTAAATCTGCAGCTGTGTAAAATTCCTGAAGGGCTGGAAGATCAGGGAAATCCTATACCATACTTTGAGAAAATTCTTACACTAGCACTAGAAAGAAGATACCCTGAGGAAAAAAAATATTTTGGAAAGAGCACATAGAGCAGGCCCACGTGTGCCCACTTCAGATTATCCAAGAACTGTTTTTGTTAAACCATTGAAGTTTCAAGATAGGAAAGTAATATTGCAGAGAGCACAAGTTGCTTAAGGCCTTCAGGTGGAGGGCCTACAATTTAATGTATTTCCAGATCTTTCCAGCAATACAACAGAAAGAAGAAAATTATATAACCCAGTAAACCAAGCATTGTATAACAAAGGAATACACCTCTCTATGCTATATCCAGCCAAAATCTGTTTTGTGGTAAAAGGTAATTCACAAACTTTTGACACCTCTGGAGATGCAATGGCAGCTTATAAAAGATCTTATGAGACCTCATGTGCAAATAGATGGGGTCAGAAAGTAAAAAGTGGAGGGGATGAGGAGAAATTAATGCATTGTATGGTAGAGTTGGTGGGGAGGATATTAGAGGATGACCATAATTTGAAGTAGAACAGGTACTGCTGGGTGGGGGGTAACTCTAGAAGTAAAGCAGTCCAGTGAATGGCTTTCTCTAATTTTCCTTTTTCTCCTCCATGCCTTGCTGCATCACAGTGTATGGAGATGAACCAATGTTCATCTTGGCTAAGGGGGGAAGGGATACATTTTAGAGGTGTAGGGGGAAGGGGAAGTGAGGGGACATGGGGAAGTATGTCTCTTAACTTATTGTAAGGAAAGATATTTGAGGGTTGTACATGGGAAACAAGGCATTGTATAGTTAAACAATCGTAAAAGAACAAATATTTATTGGGAAACAAAGAAGTTTGCGATAGGGAGGAAACATATAAAAAGAATAAAAAAGAAAACATTGGATTTAAGTTGAGGAGCCTGAGAAGGTAGTTTAGTTAAAACAATGTTAATTTTTAATTTTAGTAATGTCTAATGTGTTTAGATGTGCCACTTGGAATGTGAAGGGTCTATAGGATAAAATTAAAACATTAAGTATAATGACTTATCTGGAAAAGAAAAATGTAAATGCCATGCTTCTTCAAGAGACTCACCTGACTCAAACGGATGTAAAATGGATAGATGGGAGATGAGGTAAGGTTTATTTTTCTGATCTGTCCTCTGTCTTAATTTTAGAAAATGTGTTTCATGGAGTATAAGGAGTGAATTAACCTGGGATTTGCATCTTGGATAATTCCCCATGCATTCGAGAAATGGTACTGGATATAGAGTTGGGACAGTATAAGGCCTGGAGAATGGATAATACATTTCTGAGCAATACATTTTGGGGGGATAAAATTAAAAAAGCATGTGATGAATATTTTGTTTTAAACCTGGGGGGTGATGTAGACTTGGATATAGTTTGGGAAGGCTTCAAGATATCCGTAAGAGGAACTATAACAAGTCTAATTTTGCATAATAGAAGGCAAAGAGATAAAATTATTAAGCAAATGGAATTAAAACTTTAAAGCTTAAGTAATTTACATAGCTCAACAATGGATCCAAAAATTTATAAGACTTTAATTTAAAAGAGAGATTTTTACAATCAAATAACATTGGAAAAAGCTGACAAACAAATAATTAATTCAAGATCTAACTATTATTTTACTACAGATAACCCTTTAAAATTATTATCATGGCAAACAAAACAAAAAAAATGCGAAAATTCTATTATGCAGTCAGTTGAAAGATAATAATGGGAGGTTGATTAATAATTCAAAGGAGATTTTGGATGAATTTATGAACTACTATAGAAAGCTTTATACAACCCAATATCAAAATAATGCTGAGGAAGTGGAGGCCTTTCTAGACTCTGTCCAGATTCAGACGGTACCAGATAATATAAGAAAAAAGTTTGACAAACCAATTCTGGTAGAGGAAATATAAAGGGCCATACAAGAACTGGCAGTTAATAAAGTCCCAGGACCAGATGGCCTAGGTAATGAATTTGATAAGAAATATAGGGAAATATTAATCCCGGTATTAGTAGAGCTTTTCAATTCCTTGAATCAAAGGGGGGCATTGCCTGGATCCTTTACTCAAGCATATGTGTAAGTATTCCTTAAGAAGGGGAAAGACCCGATGAGCTGTGCATCCTACCAACCAATAGCCCTATTGAATATGGATTATAAGATACTTGCTAAGATTATAGCTAATAGGATTGAAAATGTAATGCTCGAAATCATACATCGGGACCAGAACAGTTTCATCAAAAATAGATCAATGATGGAAAGTATAAGAAGAACACTAAATATTATAGAATTGAATAGATAACAAGATGCAGCACTGTTAGCTATAGACATTGAGAAAGCCTTCGATAGAGTAGAATGGCCTTATATATTTGAATTTGTCCAGAGGTTAGGGTGGGGCACACAGCTTAGTGGGTGGATAAAATTATTATATACAGCACCCATGGCATCAATAAGAATGAATGGGCTTATATCCAATGTTTTCACTTTGGCAAGAGGAACTAAGCAGGTATGCCCCCATCACCGTTTAATTTTGCAATGGCAATAGAGCCTCTAGCCATTGCAATAAGAAGCCACCCCAATATTTCTGGGATAACTATAGCCCAGAAGTGTGAAAAAATTAGTTTGCTTGCTGATGACATTGTGTTATATATTACTAATATTAACACTTCTATTTCAGCTATTATTCAAATTACAGATAGATTTGGATCTTTTTCTTGGTATAAAATTAATTGGGTGAAAACAGAATTTATGAGATTAAATGAATCTCAGGATCAGGGGGATTTACAGATAATGATGAAGAATGTCCAAGCAGTGAAATAATATATGAAATATTTGGGAATAAACCTTACCTCTAGAACAGCAGATTTGCTACAAGTAAAGTTTGAGGATTTCTTAAAAAATACGGAGAAAGATCTAAATAAATGGAATACCCTATTTCTGACCTTAATAGGGAGAGTTAATCTTGTTAAAATGTTGGTGCTTCCCAAACTGTTCTTCCTTTTCCAGGCCTTGGCTATTCAGTTACCCAGATAACTTTTTTAAAAGGCTAGATGTAATGATACATTTCTCTGGAAACAGAATAAGGTTAGACTTGCTATGAAAAAACTGGAAAACTCCAGAACAGCTGTGGGGTTGGCACTACCAAATTTCAAAATTTATTATTAGGTTACACAAATAACCCATATCTGGGATTGGCTGCAACCTGAAGAGATGAGAAAACCCTCAACATTGATGGAGGCAGGGTGTCAGCCTTACCCAAATGTATTGAATTTTATTTTTTCATCTACTCTGCTAAAAAAACTACCAAGTTCTTTACTGGTAACTACTAAGACTCTCTATAAATGTTGGGAAGAACTTCAGAAAAAAATGAGAAGAAAAGATTTAATAATGAAGTTTACCCCGATTTATAAGAACTATAGATTTCTACCTTCAAATATAGATAATTTTTTCAGAGGTGGATTGATAAAGGTGTGACTCAGATGGGAGATATACTACAATAAGATAAAGTAAAAACATTTGCACAGTTAAAGAATCAGTATGATTTAATGAATTGCAGGAGTTTCAATATATCCAACTTAAACATTGGTTAAAGAAGAATAAACATTTTATTAGTGTGACAGAGCCACCTTCTCTGTTGGCTGTTCTTCATCAAAAAAATAGGGAGGGAAGGAAACTTATATCTTTGGTTTATCAAAAAATGAGGGAACAATGGAGACTTCCTTGGATGATCTCAAATTAAAATGGCAAAGGGGTTTGGGGATTTATTTAACATCTCAAAGTTGGCAAGTAATCTTAGATGCCTATAATAATAATTTAAAAACCTTCAGGCTTAAAAAAAACGAACAATTTGTACTATTCATTGGACGTATTATGCTCCTTATAAACTATATATATTTAATTTAGGTATATCTGATAAATGTTCTAGTTGTGCTGTAACATCAGGTACAATAATCCATACGAGTCACTCGTGTCTCGTGCTGTCTAATTACTGGGAAGAAAACATTCTATTTATTTCAGTGGTTATTAATAAGCACATATTTATAAATCCATTTGTGACCCTGATGGGTATAAATCCTTGTGATCAGTCTTTGGGGGCAAATCAAAAAAAGTTAATATCTTCAATGTCAGCAGTGGCTAAAAAGTGTATTCTTCAGAACTTGAAAAATCCCAACCCTCCAACTTTTAAATCTTGGTTGAATGCCATGGTAGATGTCTTCAAATTGGAGAAAGCATGGTATATTAAGCTGGATAAGAAGGAACAGTATGACAAAATGTGGCTTCCATTCCAACAGGCAATAGCTCAGTTAATGACGTAAAAATTAAACTACCTCATTATATAGGATATTAATAGAAAAAGAATCTCATGGCTCCCCAACCCTCCTATGCTTATGATGATGGAATTCAGTTTGAATATGCCTGAAACATTCCAATATGATGTTAAGTAGCTACTGAGTTTAATCTGATTAAGGGGAAGAAAAAAAAAGAGAGAAAAAAGAAAAAAAGAATAAGATTTTATTAAACTGGGAGAAAAACATAGGGAGAAAGATTGTGACATTTTTTTTTCCAAAATACTACCTGTACAAAGGACATCTGTCTACAAACAAAATAAAATTATTCTGGCAAATGCATGGTTAAGAAAATGGACACATGACAATGAGTACCATTTTATTAAACATTGTGACACTTTTCATAATAAACAGAATTTATATCGTAGGGACGGACTACATTTGAATTTTAGGGGTAGTAGAATACTGGGAACAAGCATACAGAAAGAAATTAATGGGTGTTTAAACTGAATGGATGAGGGACAAAGTGAACTAGTCTACACCCAAAGTCAGTCAACTGTGTGAGTAAAAGCACCCAAAATATCAAAAAGGCTAATGTCATGTTTTTTAATGCTAGGAGTTTGAATAAAGAGAAAATGGCAGATATGAAAATTATATTAAGTAAAGAGGATTTTGAGATTGTAGTGGTAGTTGAGACTTGGTAGAATAATGACACTACTTGGAATAACCATATACCTGGTTATCATCTGATAAATAATGACAGGACAGCTGGGGGGGTGGCATTTCTTTATATATCAAGAATCATATTGAGTGCCTCTGCAGTAATATTAGCAATAACTTCAGCAACACAGAGGATATTTGTGTAGACATGTTGGGGCTAATAGGGAAAAAATTCAAGCTGATGATTTTTTACAGACCACCAGATACCATAGCTAGTGATACGGAATCCTTTGTTGACTATGTTACCACAGTGGCAGAGGACTCAGACATACTGCTGATGGGGGATTTGAATATCCCAAGTATCAATTGGGGAGGTTTAACTACTAATAATTCCTTGGCAGCCAGGATACAGAGTGATTTAACATCAGCTGGAATAGGGCAATGCATCCAGGAGCCCACTAGGGGAGAGAATATCTTGGATGTTATATTAACTAACATACCAGAAGATGTTTCAAATATTAAGATCGGTCCCCCACTAAGCACAAGTGACCATGACACTGTTACTTTCAAAATTAATAGGGCCAAGAAAAATAAAAGGGGAATAATGAATCAAATGGGAGGAAATATAGCACAGTGGTTTAAGTCTCTGAGCTGCAAATCTGGAGACCTGGGTTTGAATCCCACAGCCCCCACTTGCATACTGTGTGACCCTGAGCAAGTCACTTAAGTTCCCTGTGCTCCCAGGTTGCACCTGTAAACAAACTTTCAACTTAGTGTGTCTCACCTGGTTAAACAATTGGAAAAAAAAATATTGGACAATGAGGCTAACTTTATAGCAATAAGGAAGGAACTAGCAGAAATTGATTGGAATGTTATGACAGATGGTTTATCAACTGAATTATGTTGGGAATGGTTTATAAAAATCATAAATAATTTGATAGATAAGTATATCCCAAAAAAAGCTGCCTATAACAGCATAGGTAAAAAGCCATCATGGCTAAATAGAAGGATTATTAAGCTGAGTAA